>OZ025240.1:45378273-45720773 GCA_964019155.1 Osedax fenrisi | reverse complement strand
TTAGTAAGTTATTATTAGTAAGCCAGTTAGTAGTAGAATTAATACAGTCTTGAAAATAATTATTTTGTGTAGAGTTAGTTGCAAATGTATGTAATACAATATCATCTGCATATATATTATATTTTAGTAAAGTATATGATTGGAGTAATTTTGATAAAGGTCGTAGATATATAGAAAATATAATTGGAGAAAGGACAGAACCTTGTGGGAGACCGAAATTTAGTGGATATAGTTGAGAAAATGAAGAATTAATTTTAACAGAGTATGTTCTAGTAGTAATGAAAGATTTAAACCAATTGAAAGCAGTTCCTGTAATACCAATATTGGAAATTCTAGATAGTAATATAGTAAAGTCAATGGTATCAAATGCAGCAGTCATATCAATAAATAATAATTGCAAATATTTGTGGTTGTCAAGTGAATGGTGAAGGCTATCAGTAAGTGCAATAATGGAAGTTTCAGTACTATGATGTTTACGGTATGCACTCTGGTAATTATCAAATAAATCATTATAGTCAAGATAAGATATGAGCTGTTTATAGATAACTTTTTCTAGAATCTTTGAGAGTAATGGTAATTGAGATAGAGGTCGATAATTAGATAAAATAGAATCATCTAAAGATGCATTTTTTAAAATAGGAGTTATTATAGCATGTGTTAATTCAGGTGGTATAATGCCAGTAGTTAGTGAAATATTAATAATTTTATGATATACAGGTGTTAAAGTGTTAATAATTTTTTTTGTAATAGAGATAGGTAATGGATCATTTGGTGAAGTACATTTGGCGGTAATTATCAAATTATATATTTCAGTATGTGTTGGAGTTATGAAATTATTAAAATTATTATTGGGAAATGAACATATATCAAAACAATTTATATTGATAGATTTAGTTACAAATTTACTTTTCGAGATATTATAACATATGTTGGAAATTTATTATCAAAGAAATTTGAGAATTTATTAACTAGTAGATTATTTTTTTGAGGAGGAAAAGTTTTTCTTTTGTTCCTTCCCATTAATTGATTAGTAAATTTAAAAAGTTTTTTAGAATCATTTTTATATAAATTAATTTTATTATTATAGTACATTGTTTTTTGAAATTTCATTTGTTTACGGTATTGAGATCTAGCAAATAAGAAATTATCATGATTAATTGTATTTTTATTTTTATTATATATTTTGTTTAATATGTTAGTATTTTTTTTATAAGTATGACATATATGATTAAACCATGGTGTTATAGAGTATATTTTAATTGTTCGGTTATTAAGTGGTGCATATGTGTAGTAGTAGTAGTAGTAGTAGTAGTAGTAGTAGTAGTAGTAGTATAAGTAGTAGTAGTAGTAGTAGTAGTAGTAGTAGTAGTAGTAGTAGCAGTAGTAGTAGTAGTAGTAACCTTGTAACCTTGTAACCTAATGGTTTATACACTGTCATCAACATCGTGTGAGTTTTCGACCGTTTTTTGAAGTTATTTATACGCGATTTCGAACAAGTGTGTTTTTAGTTTGCATTTAAAGAATGTGGTTGAAAAGATTTATCTTATTTTGTAAGGGAGGTTGTTCCATAATTTCGGGGCAGATATTGAGAATGCTGTTTCTTGTTTGCGTGATATGTATTTTGGATTATGTATAAGTAATTTGTATTTATTGGTTTTTCGTTGTATTCTAGATGTGTTATTTTCTATGAGTATATCAGTAAGATAGTCGGGGTGATTATGATGAATGACTTGGTGGGATATCAGTAAGGTTTTGTATTGGATTCTTTGTGAAATGGGAAGCCTGTGAATAGATTTTAGGTATGGAGTTATGTGAGTCCTTGATTATTTGGGGATTCTATAGACAGTTCGTGCAGTAGAATTAAGTAATCGGTTGAGTGGTATTAGTGAGCTTTTGGGGAGTCTGTGAAGTATGAAGTTACAGTAGTCAAGTAGTGGAAGTATGAGGGAGGTTGCTAGTAATGTTGATAGTTCGGTAGTTATAGATGGTCTGATTAGTCGGATTGAGTTTAGTTTTCGGTTATTGGATTTAGATAAGTCTGTCGTATATTTGGTGAAATTCAGTGTTGGGTAAATTGTAATTCCGAGATTTTTTGCGTGGGGGAGTATTTTATGTAATAGTTGTTTATCTGAATGAATGGGACAATTGGTATGGTTTTTTTGGTATTGATTAATGTTGCTTGTGTTTTGTGGGTGTTTAGTGAGTTGGTTGAGAGCCAGAGTCGAATATCTTCTAGACAGTTGTTTAGTGTAGCTATGTTTGTTGATGGGTTTGGTAAGTTGCAGTAAATTTGTAAGTAGTAGTATAGTAATAATAATAATAGTAGTAGTAGTAGTAGTAGTAGTAGTAGTAGTTGTATTAGTAGTAGTATGTATAATGTATAACTATAATATATACATAAAATACCATATATTTATAAATACTTATAAAATAATTAAGATCATATAAGTATTTAGGGATCATACTTATATATAAGGTTACATATACATATATATATATATATATATATATATATATATATATATATATATATATATATATATATATATATATGGGATATATAGGGGACATATCATACATAATGTAGCATATAATTATATACTTAAGTATAATATTATAGATCTATAATTTAATAAAATATAACTGATATAAAATTCATATGTAAATTACTTATCTAGCCATAATATATAGATATATAGAAAACAATATAATATAAATTAGCAGGTATAATATATTAATAGGTATAAATAATATATAGATATAATATGAATATCAATGTGAATAATTTGAATTATTTTAAAACTTGAATTTAACTCGAGTTAACTTGGATTAATCTCGAGTTGAACTGGGATTTAGCTAGAGTTAAACTTGGATTTATCTAGGATTAATCTCGAGTTAAACTTGGATCTAGCTGGTGTTAATAGTGTTACCAAATTAGCAGGCTAAACACGAGTTTAAACTCGAGATAAATCCAAGTTAAACACGAGTATTGAATACTGGGTATGACGATATTATATTGAATAAGCAGTATGTATCCACATACTGCTAGGAAATTTCGAATCAATAAATCTGATCGCTTTCACCGATCCTCTTTAGACTTTGTCTATAAACTCATTCATTCATATATCGATTATGAGCATTTCAATGTACAACCAATATGACATTTTTTATTTTGTTTGATTTAATTTCTTTACTCATATTTGTATGTATCGTGATTGTAATTTAAAAATTCGACCACGTTGTACATCTAATTAAATCACTTTGTAATACATAGTGATATATACATACATAGTATGTATATATAACAATAGTATGTCAACGTAATATATATATATATATATATATATATATTGTTAAAATCGTATAGATTATTTAAAGTTAAATACACAATTTAATAATTAAAAATAATTATATTTTTAATATACTAGGATGTTTAAATAGAAGTAGTGGAACAGTAAGTTAATATAATACCTAGTAAATATTACATAGAATATATTTTAAATTATTATAATATATTAAATATAATTAATTATCCAACATAATGATATTATATGTTAAATTTCCACGTTAAAATAAAACTAAACATAAAAAAATAGTTCTACAGTTTATGTTCTTTGTTTTTACGTTTTTAATATCTATACTTATTTTACTTTATATTTCTATATATTTTTATATATATTTATATATTATATATGAATATTTTAATAACATTACTCTTATTATATAATATGTGGTCCATTAATCAATAATATAACATATATATTGACGAGTGTGAAACTATTACCAAAATATATATATATATTAAAATAATAAAATAATGTGTTATAACAAATACATATTAATATATAATTATAATAATATATTGATATCTAAATTATTTAAATATACTAACTTTTTATCTTTATTAATATTATAATTCTGTCTATATTGCATAGTTCTATTATTTTTCGTAGAATAAGTGATGCAAAACGATGCGATTAGTGTATTTATATCATAAAATACATTATGAATTAACATCTCACCCATATGGAAGACTCCAATACAAATGTT
This sequence comes from Osedax fenrisi, assembly GCA_964019155.1. Lineage (NCBI taxonomy): Eukaryota > Metazoa > Annelida > Polychaeta > Sabellida > Siboglinidae > Osedax > Osedax fenrisi. The sequence goes on along the minus strand of OZ025240.1, from coordinate 45,716,723 downwards.
AACTATCTAAATTAGTATTACGGTATTCAAATTGTAATATAAAAAGCATAGTTTATGATTAAATAATATTGGTATTATGCAAATATATACGTGTACTTACAATATATAATATATAATAATTACATATATTAATAATGTTCATTAATATATATTCTTTAAACTTTGGCTACAGGCTATACACTCTATATATTATAAATAATACAATATATTATTAATTATTTAATTTATATTAATAATCATTATATAATTGTATCCTATTGAATACCTTAACCATGTTATATTTGTATTCATATACTTTTATTGTATGACATTTCTTTAATTATATGATAACTAATATGAATTATATATATTTATAATTCTAAAATACAAAGAATTACAAATTAGTAATTACTCTGCGAAATTTGATGTATTATATTATTAATATTATAATAATAATAATAATATTATCGATACAATATATTACGCAATATTTTAGTGTTTATTAAAATACATCCAATGGTATAATATCCCGGTAAAATTTGTGTAAGAAAATTCGTGTATTACATTGACAAAATATATGTGTATTACACAGGAATATAGCTATGATAGCACGAGTGTATTACATGGACACGTTGTCACGATAATACACCGATATTTTGTCACAATACTACACATTTTTGCATACACTTTCTTTATAATCGATATTATGAAGAACATTTTATATTATTTATATGCTTAATTCTATATGTATTATAGAATTACATATCAGTTATATTTAAAATAAAAATGTTTATAAAAATAATATTTTCAATATTAAATAGAATGGTTCAATGTTCAATACTGATAATTCATTATAACATTATTTCAAATTGTATTATCTTAATTATTAATATAATTATTATTATAATTAATACGTTGACACATAAATGAAATTATGATAATTAAAAAAAAATCATAGATACTTAAATAATGTATGATTTTAATATAGTAACTTTATTTATTGAATACATAATATTAAGTTAAATACAAATTAAAATAATAATTGATAATTAATTTACTAACTAAATTATATCAATATATTAAAATAAAGAAAAGGTAAAATAGTAGTTTTTTCTATATTAAAAAAATAATATATTTGTAAATAAATTTTAGTGACAAAATGTCCGTGTAATACACTGGTTTTATCGTTATCATATGGTTGTGTAATAAAAGAACATCTTGTCAGTGTACTACCCGAACATTTAGTATGTGATTTATACGACCCAATTTGTTAAATATTTTGTATTTTTTTATATTTTATTTATTTAAATACTCTATAATAAAGAGAACAATTAATACTATTTTGCAACTTATGTTAAATTAAAATATATTATTTATTTGTATATATGGTGATTTATATAGGCGTAATATACGGACATTTGTCCATGTAAAACATTGATATTTAGTCTGCGTAAAACAAATAATTAATACGGCTTACAAATAATTAATATTTATATAAAATTCTTTTTTTATAAAACAAATATAAATAAATTATTATATATAAAAGAAGATCAATTATTATATCATATATAAACTTATAATTATATTTTTTAATTTCTATCGTGTAAAACGTTACGCGACTTAAAACACGGACAAAATAACACAAAAAATTACTGGAATTATCTTAGTAGAATATTAGATATATAATATAAAAATAGAATAATAAACAAAGAATAGTTTAAAAACATATTATGTATATAATAGTAAAGAGTATTTATAAAACTTTATAAACTTTCAATTTATTTAAATTATATAATCAACTATATTTATTTTATAATTAAACAAAATATATATAAATCTGAAATGTTAGTGATGATAGGTGGATATTACTACATATAAACTTTGACAACGGAGTGTGCCTTGATAAATACATTTTATTACACAAATGAATATGATATTAACTATATATGAATTTGATTTTAATTTTGAGCTTAAATTTTGTTTAGGTTTTAAGTTTGATAATCAGAACCACAATTTATTTAGTTATGGATCCTTCTAAGAACAACCTTCTAAGTACCTTCTCAATCATATACCACTTTTATATTTTTCTCGACATTTGGAAGTAATGTATCTATTTTTAGAATGTCGATGCAGATATATGTCTGTATTATTATATTTCTCATAATCAGGACATAACCATCCGAATTTCGAACTCAGCATAATATATAAGTGTTTAATGAATGACACCATTTTATGTTGAAATCTCACACATATATATATATATATATAATAATATAATAATAATAATAATATTTATTAGAAGAAAGTTGTATATATATCATGTGAATTATTAAATTCATTATATTATTGTTTCCTCTAAAAGACTTCAGATGAAGATAATTATCTTTTCTATGCTGTCGCCTTATATATATATATATTATATCCTTATATATACATTATACGTCATCAGAGAAATTATCGATACAGATTGTTGCCGTGGTAATATGTAAAGGTCGAGTGTTACGTGTGCGATTGTATCAATTTAACAAATATCGATTTTATTGACCAGGTAATCTAATATGTATAAATACTATACTATTATAATATTTAATTAATATAAATAATTTATACATATGTATAAATAATTATTTATATATACGTATAAATTATTTATATTATTTAAATAACATTATATTAATAAACATATTTGAATAATACATGTGTATGAATAGATTTAAATGCATGTGAGATAACCTTGTAATTTGTTACATTAAAAATGAATGTTGTAGGCATCTCATCGGGAATATTTGCAAAGCTATTTGATGCCTTATAATTAGAGTTCTCTTTATATATATTACAGTCATCAGTATTGTCCCTATAACACAATACGATATAGGTATTATTAAAATATACCATTACATAAGTAGATTTAATTCCATAATGCATGCATATATATAAATTATCATATATATATATATATATATATATATATATAATATTATATATATATTATATATATGCTTTAACGCATTTTATTTACTCTTAATATATGTCTCCAATTAATACGAGAACCAATATTCCCTATGCCATGTCCCGTATCAAATGACCAACTTAATACCAAAATAATATAAGTTATATTGTATAACGATGTAAATCTACATACTATACTAAATATATACTGACTGTATTATATAGACAATATATTACTAATAACTAAATATATTATAATATCTTATAAATATTATCAATTACTATAATATATATATATATATATATATATATCAATAATAGTGTAATATTTTCGTCGATTTAATTTTAAATAGCAAATAGTATATATATATATATATTACCTCCAATATATTCCGTAGGGGATAGTACTTAATTAGTTTACTTTTAGTATTTATCAGAGGGATTACAATGTCATACATATATATATTATTGAAATATCATCATATATATAATACTATTATTATGCTGAAAAACGTCATAAATATAGTAACTAATAGTAGGAGTATATGTAGGTTATATGATTACAACTATTATTATGATTACTATTATATAAAATATATAGTAATATATATATATATAGTAATATATATATATAGTAATATATATATATATATATATATATATATATATATATATACTATAATTGAATTTAAGTGCTTAATAAACGTTGACTAATATCGATATACTGTAAGATATCGTTATCCTTAGTTGAAGGTAATCCCACACCTTACAATATTTAATAAAAACTTTGATATATATCAAAGCTTATAAGCTCAAAATGTTTCTAAATTTGGAAAATTACATAAACTAGAAATTATTTGCTTAACAGGGACCTGCAGGGACCTGCAGATTGCCTGAAATCAATTATACAAATCTACAATTATTTAAGTAAATCATGATTTTAAATAATAGTATACAAATAAACTCTGAAAGAGGTGGCGTAGTGGCAATTTATATATTTTTTAAATGTATACATTTATATTAACTTTAACTATAGGCGAAACATAGACATATTTACTATAAAATGTAATCTTAACAATTAAAACATATTATTATCAATTATTTATATAAGTTATTATTATAATTAAAACTCTTTCATTGGACAATTCTATAATACATATAAACCTATTAAAAACAATATAATAATCATTGGTGAATTAAATTAAGTAGACCTTAAACATGCTATCCGATAAATAAATTATAAATAACTTTACAAATTATCTTAATATACTAGTAGGACCTATATTGATTACTTAAATTGAGATAATTTTTAAATCAGCTGGTTTTAGATTTGTTAATTAAAGACTTCTTATATATTTCAATATATTATATTTTAAGTATAACTTACCTTACCAGGTTGAGCTTGCTAGGTAATTCAAGACACGATTTGTCCAACCTTCTCTATACTCCTTATTGCTGTTTTCATCTCATCTATCGTTGTAATATTCGTATAATCTCTTAGTTGATCGAGGTACGTCTTTGCTAGTCGTCCGCGTTTTCGCTTACCATGATGTGATTGCCCGTATTAGATCGCTTGAACGTTCATCTTTGCTTCTCCAATAGTGTCCGGCAAACCTTAATCTTTGCATTCGTATTTATTTGCTGAATTTTGTATACCACCATATAGTTGTTAAATGATCTGTCCAGAATTTATTCATTACAGCACGAAACATACGAGTGTAGGCTCCTTTTCTTTTCTTTTCTGTCGAGTGTGTTAAATTCCGTGTAACAGAGCCGTAAACAAGTACGGATTCAACTGCTGCTCTGAAAAAGTTTCTTTTGAGAAATTCACTTAACTTTGATTTCCATATTGATTGCATGCTATTTAAAGCGGCCCAAGCTTTAGCGATTCTTATATTTACATCTCTGTCAGTTGACTTAATATAGCTTCCTAGATATTTGAAGTCTTCTACTCGTTTTATTATATTTCCGCCTATACTTTCCATATGTAAGTATATATTGTTCTAGTTTAAATTGATGTAGTCTATTTTATCAGTATTGGTATTAAGTCCAATTTCTTTTGGGGCTAGTTCAATTTTCAGTAATGGAGCATTATTAGCATCTTTTAAGGTATTATTTCTTATGGCAATGTCATCTATATAGTCTATGTCGGTAATTTGTTCTGCGGGATATCCTCTGCTTCTTCTTTCAGTTAAAGTAAATCCGAGTTCTCTGTCATTGTCCAAAGATGTTTTTAGAATATGGTCGAGGCAGATTATAAAAATAAATGGTGCCAGTCTGTCTCCCTGTAACACACTCGAAGAAAGGTGTATCTCCGTCAGGTGAACGTACAATTGATCGAGCATCATTATTGCGTTAACTGTTTCTTCCGGTATGCCATATTTTATAAGTATTTGTTTCATCATTTTGTCGATTATTGTGTCAAATGCTTTTGCAAAATCAATGATATGATTGTTAGTGGTAGGTTTTTATCTTTTACTCCTTTTAATATTCGTCTTATATTCAGAATTTGTCCTGTCATAGATATATTTATACGGAAACCATTTTGGTTTCACCATAGAATTGGGTCAATGTCTGTTCTGATTCTGTTTAATAACATTAAGTTATATATTTTGGCGGATATTGCTGTAAGTGTTTAAGTAATGAATGTAGTTTTTATTAATGAATACGTTTCTTTCATTGGAAAAGGAAGAATAAATCCATCTGTCCATCTTGCTATATATTCAAGTAAGAATTCTTTGAAATATTCTAATTTCAATACTTCTGCTGGTATTTCGTCAAATCCAACTGCTTTTCCGTATTATATAATGTGTGTGTCTTTTTTCACTTCTTCTATTGTGAAGGAACCAATTTTTATCTCAAGTAATTGATTTGAGTTGAATTTTCGCTATGTATTGTTGATTGAATATTCTTGCGTATAGCCTATGGAGCTACTATAGTAGCTATTGAAAATGACTATTCCAAAGTTTGATTTTTTCTTTATTACTAGTTGCTTTCAGTTTGCTTTATTGTATTTCTTCGTTCCGCTGACTTCGTTTATTATTTTCCAAGCTAGAGCATATTTCTTATTTGTAGCGGCAGTTTGAATTTCATTTATCTTTATATTTATATAGTTATTTTGTTCTAGCTCGTAAGCATTTTCTAGATATTTTTATGCTTTAATAATATTTTCGATATTTACTTGTGTGGGTGCGATATCTTTCGATTTCTGCTGTTTCCCATGGTATTCGTTTCTTTAATTTGGGTTTCAATAGTATTATTTCATTCGCAGCTTCTTTGCATGCTTCATTAAATTGTGTATATCTCATGTTGATTGATGACGTTGATGATGAATCAGAGTTTTGAAGATCTGAGAAAATTTTATAATGAACTATTTTCTGATTTTAGTATCATGTTGCAATGTTGCACAGTCATATGGTTTACATTTTCTGTCTTTCATTTTATTCGACTATATCTTCGTGTATAAATATATGCCCTTGGATGCTAATTATTTCTTATCCTGTACTTTCGGCTGAGGATTTCAATTTTATGTTCTGTATTAAGTATTTTTGTATTCAGCGATCCTATTTTAAAACCTTTAGATGCATTTCATATTTTGAAAGTATAAGTCTTATTTTTCTTTTATCATTTTCATTTTCATTTTTATTTATATTTTCTTTCTCTTTTCTCTCTCAGTCACTAATTTGTCGACTACAACCTGAGGTGTTAGTTCATGTCGCGTTACTTGTATAACTGCGCGACGAGCGATGCGGGATGGATTATTGTTGGGTTGTTTTGTCATGTCTTTTTTTACTTTCGGTAGCTGAATAAAATGTGCAGTCGCCACTCCATACATATTTGCCTAACCATGCCTGGGTGGCTAAACAGGTACTGCGACTTATCAAGGGGCACCTTGAATTTTGTCCAGCACTACTTATTTTTTATTCGCAGTTAACCATTATATCTAATGGCTTTTCCCCTATCCGAAACCTGGGGAGCCGATGGATGGGAGTTGTCATCACCACGTCACAATTATGTATGAAGTATATCATAATTTAAATAATAATAATTTCACAAAACTTTTAAATACAAATAAACATATAATCTCAGAAAAGAGATTATTATATTCCAAAAACAATGTTTACCCAAAGTAATAATATAATATATATATATAAATGGGATGAAACATTGTAATATAATTAAAAATGATATTACAAATATCAAACCTTAATAATTTATTATAAAAATCTAAAATTATATAAAAAAAAAATAGAATAAATTACAAAATTGATTGTATTTGTTATTAATTTGTTTTTTATTTTACTTATATAATATTTAATTTATTTTTGACGGCAGCGAACTAAATATTAAATATATTAAGAAACTTGCTAGTAGTCTTTGAGAAAGAAAACGAAAACTAAAAATGAAAGAAAAAATAAAGAAACAGAAAGGAAAATTTACTTCACTCAATAAATGACTATTCTATAATATGCAATTCTATTATATATATATATAATAATAATAATAATAATAATAACATCAGATTTGGCATAAAGCCTGGGTGAATGAAAAAGCATGGCTTATCAAGTCGTTCACCCATTAAGATAATGAGGAGAAAAATTTAAATAAATAAAAGCAATAAACGAGTGTAATAAAATATATATAATTGAATCAAAATAAAAAAATCAAAATCAACATTTTTTAAATATATTTTTTAAAATGTCGGTTACAAATTATAAATAAACAAGTTTAACAATACAATTTATATTTACGTATATACTGGTAAAATTCAACTTTTATAATTCAATACTTGATTAGGTATTCCTAAGACTTACCTTTGAAAAAAATAGTATTATTATATTTTATTATTGTAAGCATTTGCTTTCCTCCAAAAATAAATCATATATATATAAAACAAGTCAATATATTATTAAAATATCAAAAAAGTGGTAATTATTAAATAAAAATATTAAAGAACTACAATAATAATATAAAAAACTCCTCAAATTCTAAATCATCATTTAATAAAATTTACATAAAAGATAAAAATAAGAAAATAAAATAGATATAAATATATATACAAGTAATATAGTAATTACTACCTTAAGATAGTCAAAGTTTAATACATTTAAGATTATATTTAAAAATTAATATCATTAGTTATTTATCATTAGTCATGTAAAAGATACAAAAATATATAGGTATAAACACACAAATTGACACAAACAATATATATATGGACATAACAAAAAAACATTGAAATATTAAAATAAAATATAAAATAAATATAAAATTAAAATTAAATGTATATTTTTTTGAAATGTTTCGAAAATAATTTTAAATTAGAAATGTTAATTAATGAACTTGGAAGATTATTACAGTACTTTACGCCAATATTTGTTAAACGAAATAGGTTTCTAGAAGTTCTAGATGCCTTTCTAATAAATTTATTACAATAATTTTTATTTTTAATAAGTCTGATTTGCAAATTAATCGGTAATTTATTATAGAAGCCTCAATGTATACATTTTATAGAATTAAATATAACAATATCATCAAACTTAAAAATAAAATTGCTCTGCATGAAATCATGAATATTAATATTTGTATTTAATATTAATCATTTTAATGATCTTTTCTGTAAAATTGCAATATATGATTTATTAGTTTTAAAAGTCTTACCCCATATATGTGAACAATAATTTAAATGAGACATGAATAATGATTTAAAAATTAAAATTCTAGTATTTAAATTGAGGTTAATATTCAATTTTTTTATTATACCAATAACTCTACATAGCTTCGAAGTAACATATCCGTATTGCTGTTTCCAGTCAAGTTTTTCATCAATATAAACTCCTAAAAACTTATAATTTAATACATGTTTAATTGGAATTTCATTTAGAAAAATTGGTAATGTATTACTTGAATGAATATTCCGTACATTAAAAAGTATATAAATACATTTATCAATATTCAGTATCAACTTGTTTATCGCTAACCAAGATGATAACTTTTTCAATTCACTATTCATTAAATCACTTAGATCAGATATAGTATCACTTGACAAAATTATATTCGTATCATCGGCATAAAGTACTAGTTTAAATAATGTCGATATATTTGGCAAATCATTAATATATAAAATAAATAAAATTGGTCCTAAAACAGAACCTTGTGGAACACCACAATTTACTTTTGTTAAATCAGATAAAACACTATCAAACTCAATACATTGAAATCTATAAGATATATATGATTTAAATAAATCTAAAGTAATACCTCTAATTCCATAATGATCCAATTTCTTTAATAATATATTATGGTCAATGGTATCAAATGCTTTTTTAAGTCAATAGATACCACTGAACATTTTTTCAAATTTTCAAGATTATCATTTGTGGTTTCAATTACATCTGCAAGGGCATCACCAGTAGACATGTTTTTCCTGAACCCATACTGTGATTTATCAATTATTGAATATTTATTTTTAAAAATCAACTAAACGAAATTTAATAATTTGTTCAAAATATTTAGAAATTTGTGGTAAAATAGATATTGGCCTAAAATTTAACATATCATTTTTTTAACATATCATTTTTTTAACATATCATTTTTAAATATTTATATATATATATATATATATATATATATATATATATATCATTAATTATGTTAATTAAATATCCGAATATTTGTCTCGCTATCTTTAAAAATAATTATAAGTATACCATTATATTATATATACCATGTTCGTTATCTTTACATATTAAGTTTCCATTTCTACTTATTAATTAGATTTATAAATACATTAGGTATACACCTATAACTATTGATATTAATACTTGAGAATGTATTTTTGGAATTACTTGTGGTATTTATATAAGTAACTAAGTTTACCCAACAAGTAAGACCATATATTTATTCTAACACACAATTATATATTATACATTCTAAAATACATGCCTACAATTAACGGATACTTCCATAGCAAAAATACAATGAAATGATCACACAAATTATATCACATCAATAAACCATAATCAATACTCACTACGATTTATTAGTCATTATATAACAAATATAATAGATACTATCATAGTATCTGCCTACATTTTAATGTATACGAATAATAATTCTTCGTCATTTACAACATCATGCATCATATATTTCCAACTAAATTTCTTAATAACTATATTTCTAGCTACTTATTAAATATACACCTATACTCTCATATTTACATATATCCATTCTCAATATATTCCAATCGATACACTTATAAGTAGCAGAGCTGGGCAGTATCGCCGATACAGTAGGCCTATCTATTAAGGCAACAAATCAGTATCGTAGATACATTTGTATTTGTATTTGTATATATTACGATACGTATACGTATATATCTACTTAGTATATCTAAGTATATATCTACTTAGTAGATATATCTACTAAGAAAATTATATAAACAAATACATTTTATTAAATAATATACCATTTGGACATTATATGTATTTTATATCAATATTATAATTTAATTTTAATATATATAAATTATAAATATATTTTTAATAAAATATCTTTTGTAAATATTGAAATTAATTCATTGTTTAAAATTATGATATATCAATTATAGTGATTTATTCTCAAAAGCCAGTATATACATTTATTGAAAACAAGGACATTATTTTAATAATATATTTTATATAATAATTGATTTATAATTCAAAATTATACATTATATTGAAAGATAAAATCATTTTAATAAATATAATTAATTCTAAATAATCAAAATAAATAATATATTAATAATTTATTTTTTGTATATATGATAATTTACTATATTCGTGTTGAACATTCGAAAGTAAAGGTCACTGATTATTTGTTGTTGAAAAATAGTATATTTGTGATAATGTATAATTCTATAATGGCTCATAGTCTATAATGGCTCATAGTATAATTTCAGATGAAATAATTATAAACGTTGGTATACTAAAAGATTCATCGTGGGTATCATAAAATATCATTAAATATCAACAAATTTATTCTATATCATATATTGAAGAACACCTTATAAGGTGTAAATGTTTAATATAGGGTATCCAACTGCCAGTATTTCCGGGAATAATGATCGGAAATGTTTTCTAGAAAGTTATTTTCTAGCAAGTTAACAACAATTTAGTGGGTTACCCTCTTACTTTCCGGAAAATTTCCGGAAATATAGTAACTTTAAAGGTAGTATCCCACTACAACTTGATAGAAAATCATTTCTATAGAAAACTTGCTATAGCATACATTTCCGGAAATTTTTGCAGTATAATTGTACCTACTATATAATTCGACTTCGATTAAATATATATATATATATATATATATATATATATTGGATATAATTATAATGTATCTACTAAGATGTATCTATTAAGATAATTCTGTATTTGTAATTATATATACTATGATTTGTTTTAAAATAATTATAATAGTATCTATTATAAGAAAAAAGTGTGTAATTATAATTGTATCTATTGTATATTTTTTGAGTATCATGCCAAGATCTGCTTATAATAAGGTGCATAAATATAGTATTGTGTAATAACTTATGGTGTTTATATACGCATATTGTGAAAAATGTTTTACATTCTCCTTCCTTAATTACGCCAATCTTCACATTTAGTTTATTGCAATAAGTATTCTTAGCCATTGTTCCATCATCATTTTTAAATGTAAGTAAAGTTAAATGTAATATGTTGTGTCCTATAACCTATCAACAATTAATTAGTAAATTAAGTATAATTATAATTATTATTAATACCGAAATGTAGATAAATAATAAGATTGTTACTAAAATAATAAAAATAATAATATATAATAATAATAATAAACTAATTAACCACAACTATATATACTAGTATATATATATATATATATATATATATATATATTTACATACTATAGACTGTTTAATATGATGATTTTATATTAAGGAAACATACCAAGCTCCACTTTATGTACTATGTAATACTGAATTATAATTTATAATTAAAATTTCATAACATATAGTATCCATTATCTATATATTTTCTAGATATAATCATAAGAATATACTTCTATTATTAATTAATACATGATATATGATGTATTAATTACTAATGGAAAAACATATAAACAAAAAAAAGACCTTTATATCATAAATTTCGACACTTCAAAAAATGCTTTACCGAGTATAGCTTGAGAGGTTATGGCATACCATGATAACCTATGGAATAAGAAAGGAATTAATCGATATTATATCAGCTCTTCAGGAATCTCAGTACTAGTAAATAATTAAATAGGAGATTCATTGTCAACCACAGTAGGTATTCGTCAAGGTTGCTTGCTATCTCCTGTGATATTTAACATATGTTTGGAGAAGATGATGCAAGATACACTAAAAGAGCATGACTCTACTATATCTATTTAAGGTAGACCTATAAGCAATTTTCGTTTTATAGACGACATAGCATGCAATATACTCCATCGCAGGTTCATCTAATGAACTACAAAAACTACAGATCTGCTAGCAAAAAATGCATCTAGACATGGAATAGAAATAAGTCATAAAACGAGTACGATTTTAGTTAACGTTCCTGATCCAAATAAATGTAATAGTAATACTCTGACAATAAACATGTATGAAAAAAAATAAGAACAAGTCAAATCGTTTAAATATATTGGGGTAACACTAACAGTGCTAATAGAAAAAATGAAATTAAATGAAACAATAAGAATTGCTATAGCCACATCCATAATGATAGATTAGAAATTATCTGGAGAAGTAGAGAAATAAGTTTTAAAATTAAGTTAAAGCTCTACACATCTTTAATTCTATCCACTCTTTTGTACGGCTGTGAAACATGGACTCTTCTCGAAGAATCTAAGACATTATTGAATGCTTTTGAATCTAAGTCACATAGAAAAATGCTAAATATCACATACAGACAACAAAAGACTAATGTATATATCCATGAGGAAATGATATCCAGAATTGGTTCATATGAACATGTTTTACAGAAAGTTAAAAGGAGAAAAATTAGTTGGTTTGGCCACGACATGACACATTAGAAAATACTATTTTACAAGGTCGTGATGATGGTTCAAGGAAAAGAGTTCGCCTTAAAAGGAATTGAAATGGACGATGTTTATGAGGTATTTCTAACAGATCCTCACTTAATGTAACGAAATACCGTTATATTTTGAAGAAGTTATGTATGATGACAGGTGGAATAAAGAACTTTATTAGAGAAAACTTAAAGTTTATAGTGTAAAATAATGAATATGGCACGACAATTTAAAGGAACTACTTGATAAACCAACAATTCCCTCATCAAATGATAAAACTACAGTAACTATACAAAGTGAACTAGATATCAAAAAATGGCTTTTTATATAGAGCAATTAAAATAAGCTCCTAAAAGCATACAACACGAAAAGCTCTTGGCTTATATTAAATATAAAAGACTCCCGCCCAGGGTTACGCGAATTCATCAGAAGCAGGGTGTTTGCTATGGCAAGGCGTTTTACAATAGTATTACTGATAAATGGAGTATACTTTAGTGCACATCTCGGTCACAATTATTGATTCATATATTCATTTCATGAACTAACAAACAGATAGTGTAGGGGAATTATGTCTAATACGGGCCACTTTTTATGATATCAAATGACTTTTTTATATATGATTATAAATTAATGAAATTTTATCACGATTTAGATATTATAAACGTCAATAACATTACAATTTAAATTTTTGTAAAAATGTTATGTATCGTCGAAATTATGCCCGGCTTGTATTGCAAACAATGTTTGTAATACGGGCCAGGTGGTTTTAATACGGGCCGGGTAAAACATCCAATAGATGGCGAAAGTAGTTATCATTTTTCAACCAATCAAATGAATTTTTATATTGATGATACAATTTTCACGCTATAAGAATACTTATCACGCATACTTCAATTTATTTCAGTGATTTAAACTAATTTACACCATAGTGAACTACGGCAACTTACTAATGTAACCTACGTATCTAGTAGATACTATCTACGTTATTTCTATATATATAAGAATAAAATAAATGTAGTAGTAGTAGTAGTAGTAGTAGTAGTAGTAGTAGTAGTAGTAGTAGTAGTAGTAGTAGTAGTAGTAGTAGTAGTAGTAGTAGTAGTAGTAGTAGTAGTAGTAGTAGTAGTAGTAGTAGTAGTAGTAGTAGTAGTAGTAGTAGTAGTAGTAGTAGTAGTAGTAGTAGTAGTAGTAGTAGTAGTAGTAGTAGTAGTAGTAGTAGTAGTAGTAGTAGTAGTAGTAGTAGTAGTAGTAGTAGTAGTAGTAGTAGTAGTAGTAGTAGTAGTAGTAGTAGTAGTAGTAGTAGTAGTAGTAGTAGTAGTAGTAGTAGTAGTAGTAGTAGTAGTAGTAGTAGTAGTAGTAGTAGTAGTAGTAGTAGTAGTAGTAGTAGTAGTAGTAGTAGTAGTAGTAGTAGTAGTAGTAGTAGTAGTAGTAGTAGTAGTAGTAGTAGTAGTAGTAGTAGTAGTAGTAGTAGTAGTAGTAGTAGTAGTAGTAGTAGTAGTAGTAGTAGTAGTAGTAGTAGTAGTAGTAGTAGTAGTAGTAGTAGTAGTAGTAGTAGTAGTAGTAGTAGTAGTAGTAGTAGTAGTAGTAGTAGTAGTAGTAGTAGTAGTAGTAGTAGTAGTAGTAGTAGTAGTAGTAGTAGTAGTAGTAGTAGTAGTAGTAGTAGTAGTAGTAGTAGTAGTAGTAGTAGTAGTAGTAGTAGTAGTAGTAGTAGTAGTAGTAGTAGTAGTAGTAGTAGTAGTAGTAGTAGTAGTAGTAGTAGTAGTAGTAGTAGTAGTAGTAGTAGTAGTAGTAGTAGTAGTAGTAGTAGTAGTAGTAGTAGTAGTAGTAGTAGTAGTAGTAGTAGTAGTAGTAGTAGTAGTAGTAGTAGTAGTAGTAGTAGTAGTAGTAGTAGTAGTAGTAGTAGTAGTAGTAGTAGTAGTAGTAGTAGTAGTAGTAGTAGTAGTAGTAGTAGTAGTAGTAGTAGTAGTAGTAGTAGTAGTAGTAGTAGTAGTAGTAGTAGTAGTAGTAGTAGTAGTAGTAGTAGTAGTAGTAGTAGTAGTAGTAGTAGTAGTAGTAGTAGTAGTAGTAGTAGTAGTAGTAGTAGTAGTAGTAGTAGTAGTAGTAGTAGTAGTAGTAGTAGTAGTGGTAGTAGTAGTATAATTGAATGTATATTATTTGTAGTTTATATATTTTTTAAATACGAGGGTGACATATTTAAGTAGTATTAGGTTATTATTTTAAAAAAATTATTTGATCTAAACCTAAAATGTATACAAGTAACTACACATCTTAAAATTAATTATATTTATTATATTGTAATTATTATAATTAATGTGTGTCATTAATTTATTTTGATTATAATTCATTTTTTGAACATAAAATATGATAATTAATATATTTGTTATATATTTAATACGGAAATATAATATTAAATGATCTTATTATCGATTACTAATATCATATTAGTAATATGTATTATTATTAATATACTGTGCACTACAGTGTGCGGGTATAGTTAATAGACAAGTTATTCCTATATATAATATTTCTATTTCTACCGAATACTTCTACACCTAAT
The DNA here is from genome assembly GCA_964019155.1 of Osedax fenrisi. Taxonomy (NCBI): domain Eukaryota; kingdom Metazoa; phylum Annelida; class Polychaeta; order Sabellida; family Siboglinidae; genus Osedax; species Osedax fenrisi. The sequence continues at coordinate 45,701,167 of OZ025240.1, read as the reverse complement.
ACCACGTAGGAACTGTTTAGCGTTCCTAGGTGGTATTAGGTGTATACGTATTGGGTGAACATGTTTCATTAATAAAGTTATATTTATAATAAATTTATTAATATGAATATCAATGTAATGTTCGAATATACGATACATGTAAAATATATTTATAAAAAAAATATCGATTTCTATAGAAATCAAATTAATCAAAATGTATGGCATAATAAGATGTTGAATTTGATGGCGAATTTTAACTGTATTATTGATTATTAATAGAATAGTATTTAGAATTGTAAATATAAAATTAAACTTTTCACTGAACTATATGTTATAATGTGTGCCTGTATATCGAACGGCGTTAGGCACACATAATATATATATATATATAATATCTATACATTAATAATATTACGATGCATTATATGTGTATATATATATATATATATTGTACAGTATGCAGGATATAGAGAATTTAACAATATTAAAATATAATTAAAAAATTTAAACTACAAATATATAAACTAAATTTAATAATTAATTATATATGTTTTTATTAGTGAATATTATTTACTGAATACATTTGAAAATGGTGTATAAAATATAAAATAAATAATAAAAGAAAATGTCGATAAATAAATATAACAATAATTTATATGAATAAACAAAAATGTTGTTAAAAAATTGAGCAATATATAAATATTATAATCTAACTACATTAAGTTAGATGAAATAAATAAAATAGAAATAACAATGAAAAAAGTTAACAATAACATACATTAAATACATTCTATAGAATATCGAGAGCGTAACTTTAATTGTTCTATATGATGTATACTATGCTGAATAATGTAAACATTCATACGTATGTGTTTCTAGAGACTATGTCATATTTTATAATTATTTTCTATCAATTGATATATCATATTATTCTACGTATAGGTTGTATATATTTTCACCGTTGCATTAATTTCCTAAGTCAGTTAACTGACTTAGGAAATTAACTGACTTAGGAAATTAATGCAACGGTGAAAATATATACAACCTATATGTAGAATAATATGATATAAAATCATATAATAATGAATGGAAATTAGGAATAAGATATCATTCATTATTTATTGACAAATATATAAATAATTATTATAAATTATGTATTATAAATAATATCATATAATCATAAACATATACTTGTATACATTAACTATTTACCAAACATATGGTTTATAATATTAATACCATACAAATAATAATACATTGTATACATTATATAATTATTATTAATACACACATTGATAAATCAGTAATTCATATTATAATTACTTCAAATGAAATACATTGTAACATCTATAGATATACGTATACTACTTTCTTTCACAATTGTATTATAAACAAACAATGCACATAAATATAATTGCTGCCTCGCTAGATATATAGTATATACCATCTCGATAAGCTAACAATAATTTCCGATATCACTAATTTTAGATAATATTAATTATACCGTATATTAAAATTTACATTATGCTTTAATACGTATTATATTACTTATTATATTACTATTATATTATATTATATCATTATATATACCTATTATATTATATAAATTATATTTCAATATCATATTTATTTTTGATTATAATCGATAATTATAGATGTCTATAGATACCAATTATGATTTTTTATTTAATATTAAAATTGATACACTGATATGATTAGAAATAATATCACATTTAAAAAAGTTATATATATATATATATATATATATATATATATGAGTATGTATCTATAGACGCATATATGCGTATATATATGTGGTTATATATATAATATAATCGTACATATACGATTACACATATTCCCCCTCATATATTAAAATATATGTACACTATTATAAATGCATATATATGTAAACATATAATATGATTTTATATATCAATACATATGGATATTCATATTCATATTCATATATGAGTATATGCGTATACGCATTCATGCCAATACAGTGTATATATGTATGTATATATAACATACATATAAGTATACGAGAACACGCATACATACAGTGTAATAATAATATATATTTGTATGAATATACCATCGATATAAAGACAAACTTTCTTTATATCGATGGAATATACGCACGATGTCGCACGCACTTATATTACATTTAATTTCAGTTATATTATATTGTAAAATAGTGACATAGAATCAAGCATTTTCATTGGTCATGTGGCCCGTATTACTAACAATTAGGTGGCCCGTATTGCAAACATTTGATACACCTGTTAAAAAACCCCTCACACACTTAATATTGAATATAAAGTAAAATCTATACATTTATATTCTTCGTATTTAATTAAACTTTCCAATGGTGCTTTGAAATATATAATTAATAGTAGATTTATCAACGACAATTGTTGATAAATAAATTATTATTTAGTAAATTTTCATTTGTAATATTTTTTGATATAATGATCAATATTAGAATTATGAATGCACATATTAAAATAAAAAATACTCATTAATAATAGAAATATGAAACTGAATAAATCTTGTATATATTTTTTTTTGATTTGAACAATAGTTACTGAGATATCGCAGTGGCCCGTATTACACACTGGCCCGTATTAGACATAATTCCCCTAATATGGTAACAGATTATCTCCTAGAAAATAAAATCGTATGCAAACTTAACTAATCTGAACACACATTTCCAGAAAAGACAAGTTCAATCCTGAACGAATAAATCTCCAAATGCCTATATTTCTAGAATTGATTATATTATCATAAATATATATATATATTTATAAAGTGGAAGACTAGTAGAGATAACTGTTTTAACTAGTTTTGATAACTGAATATCATCGATGTATAAATACTCATCTATATTAGGTAAATAACAGATACATAATAAATAATAACTTTCAGCACCGTAAAAAGGAACAAATATTTCTAAACGAGGAAGAGAAAATCTATCATTAATCTTTACCGAACATATAATATTGTATTTAATATCAACCACTTACATAGAGTATAACAGATTGTAATATTTGTTATCCATTAGATTATATAATTCTATGATCTGTGGTATCAAATACAATCACAGACTTTGAGGGGGTCCCCTCAAAGTCTGTGAATACAATGGATATATGACTAGTTATTATTGACATTATATGATAATTATCTAGTAAACTATAGTTTATAATAAGTATAACAAGAATATATTCTATCATAGGTGAGTATAGTTGAATATAGGTGTACATAGGTAATATATAGATGTATATATGTATATAGATTTATATAGGTAATTACTGATTATGATAAGATGGATTAATATATATATATATATATATATATATATATATTATAACATATCATATATTAAAATTAAGAACTAACACGTATTACAAATAGACTTGTGTACATAGTATAAAAACATATCGCATATAAATACATGATTATAGTGCGTTAAGTTAAGTTAAGTCAACGTATAATTATTGATATTAATTTTTTAATAAAATATTTATATTTTAATATTTTATAATAAAATATTTTTTATAAATTTATTGTTTTTTTTAAAATATATTTAATTATAAACTTCACAAATAATAGTAATAATTATAATGAATTGTTCACTTTTAATAAAACTAACTCCGCGTGTGAATGATTACGTAATGATGACATACATAATGGAATATGTACGTCTTATATCGAAGATAATGCTGTATAAGTGTAATGAATACGCGCATGTTGTATATGGTATATTACGAGTAGGTGAAAGTTATGAAAGTTAACAAATCATAAAATATAGCTATATGATTATAAATTATATTTATAATTTGGGATAATATTTATTTAAATGGTGTTAATTTTATAATGTATATAATATAATTAATAGAATATGCAATTATTTAACACACCCTAATAAACTTATGCATGTATCAAATAATTTGTTATATAACCACTGTTTTTAATTGTTGAATACACTTCGTTATTTAAGTAAGACACTTATTATGATACTACAGATCCATATATACCATCATATTCATTGCATTATCAATAATCTTAAAGCAGTATATTAACTTTATAATAAATTTCTAAATAAAAAGCAGTTAGTAAATATAACTAAATGTCAAAATATTTTATTAATGATATATACATAATATTTGTATGTTACTCTTAGAATATTAGAATATCAGCATCTTCTTCAGACATTTCCAAAGTTTTAAAAATTATATATTTTGACGTATCGAAAAAAAAGCAGTTAGTAATAACTAAATGTCAACATATTTTATTAATGATATATACATAATATTTGTATGTTACTCTTAGATATCCTACATCTTCTGAATATGACGTAATTACCAGAAGATTGTTATTAGAATTCCCATCATTAATATAATCTGAACATTATAATGAGAATTCCACTACAATAGCAATCCCAGTAAAAAATACTTTTTTATATTGCTGAATATCATTTTAAATAATAAAAAAAATTTCAAAAAAATCATCAAAGAAATTAAAAAACTTTAAATGCTGTTATTACATGTATAAATGCTGTTTTTGAACACTAGAATTTTTTTTATTATTTTTAAAAATCATATTTTTTTATATTTGTTGATATATATATTTTAATAATAATTTTTTTTTAATTCATAAAATAAAATACTTAGAATTAAAAAAAAAAATTAACAATTTTATAACAATTATAATTTTTTATATTTGTTAATATATATTTAAATAATAATTTGTTTTGAAATAAAAATGTTCCTATTACAAAGGATCGATGATCGTGATAGACAATCATTCCCATCACTGCTCACTATTATACACTGGGTATAATATCAATGGGATTTGATAATACTCTATTAAAAAGCATGTTATAAACGTAAACCAACATAGGTTATAGGTTATCATTTAATATCTATCCTATTCGAAAATATCGTGAAGTCCATCATCAAAGGGATGATTACATCCCAGCAAACAGTAATAGCAGCATAATAGCATCATAACAGAATATATAATAGCCTCAAATGTTTACATTGTGCTATTATGCTACTATTAAATGTATATTATGCTGGTATTAATTTGTCATGCTATTATGCTGCTGTTATGCTGCTATTTAAGGTATATTATGATAATATACTTTTAAAATTAATAGAAGCATACTATTAGCATAATATACTTTAAATAGCAGCATAACAGCAGCATAATATCATGACAAATTAGTAGCAGCATAATAGACATTTAATAGCAGCATAATAGCAGCATAATAGCACAATGTAAACATTTGAGGCTATTATATATGCTTTTATTATTATGCTGATATTACTGTTTGCTGGGTAATATCGATTGTACGGCATATTTCTAGATTCTAACGGTCAATAAGTCGTACAGTGTACAGTCCCAGCTAACAGTAAGAGCAGCATAATAGCAGCATAACAGCATATGCTAGAGCCTCAAATGTTTACATTGTGCTATTATGCTGCTATTAAATGTATATTATGCTGCTATTAATTTATCAAGCTATTATGCTGCTGTTATGCTGTTATTATGCTGCCGTTATGCTAATATTATGCTGCTATTATTTTTAAAAGTATATTATGCTGCTATTATGCTGCTATTCTAATAATAGAAGCATAATAGCAGCATAATATGCTTTTTAAATTAATAGCAGCATAATAGTAGCATAATAGCACAATGTTTACAACTTGAAATTATAATTTCTATTCATATTTATAATAGTATATATATATATATATATATATATATATATATATATATTTATATATATATATTATGAATATCGACCATAAAAGTATCTAAGGACATTCCTTGCAGTAACATTAATCAAATAAATATTAATCTAAAAAATATTAAATATTAAAGAAAAAATATAGTAAAAAAACATTCTAAAAATTAGTTTTATTATGAAATACAATATTGTATACATATTAAGAATTAATACATACTATATATATTGTTTTACTAATATTATTATAATATTATGGTAATTATATTGAATATAACGTAACGTTATATTCAAAACGTTAAATGCTTTTTTTTTAAAGTTTTTAACTAAAAACATTTATTAAATTCACTTATTATCAGCTATTTATTTTTTAGTTAAATGATAATGATACAAAATTGCATAGCATTACTTAATTTTATGACAATTAAAAACTTATATTTAATAACTTATAATGTATCTTTTATACATTAATTAGAGTAATTATAATTATTTAATTTAAATAATAAATTATTTTTAGAATGTTTGTTTATATTATGGTTGCCATATAAAGGCCACCTGGTGATTATTAATTGTTATTTACTGTTTGGTCTTGTTGGGTCATATACCATATATTATAGACCATTACTATAAGGGTTTACTTATCATTTAGTTATATTATTACCATAGATTTATAGTTTATCTAATATTAAAATATATTATCATTATACACATCTCAATATCTCTTCTGTATATAATAAATTTGACAATTAATATTTTACCATTAACTTACCGGTGTTTATTATTTACAAACAACAGGTTTATTTAATTTTTAATATAATGTATACTCCTTATACGGCTTTGTATAATATATAATATTTGTATATTATATTATTAATATATTTCTTAATTTAATTATTTAATATAATCATTTAATAATTATAATTAGCAAGTATTGATTGTAATATAGAGCTACAAATTAATATTTAATATTTATTTTTCATTTATCGACATCATATCATCGATGTAAATAAAACTTTTATTTACATCGATGCATCATATGTCACATCATATGTGATTCACATATGATTATTCATTTATTATTATACTTATACTTATAACGTTATTTTAAAATTTTAATACATTAATTTAATATATAAATTATTTATTATTATAATATTTGTATATTATATTATTAATATATTTCTTAATTTAATAATTAAGGTAGCCAGTAACCTCGTATGAGGTAATCTCGTACGAGTAATTTCGTACGACTTGTTAAATTTAATTTATTTCATAATAATACAGTTTTTATACAGATTATATATAATAACTTATTATATATTGATATAATATATTGTATTATATATATTCGTATAAGAACTGTATAATTATGAAATAAATTAAATTTAATAAGTCGTACGAGATTACTAAATAAGTCGTACGAAATTACCTCGTACGGGATTACCTCGTACGAGATTACTGGCATTCATTATAATTAATACATTAATTGAATAGTATATAAATGATTTATTATTATACTTTATTTAAAATATAATATCCAGGTCAGGCATAATATTTGGTAGCTAGTAATTTCTTACGAGGTAATTTCGTATGACTTCAATTTAATTTATTTCATAATAATACAGTTTTTATACTAATATATATATATATATAATAAATTATTAAATATAGTTATTTTTAAATTGTAATATATTTATTATTATACTTATTATTTATAACACTTTATATAAAATATAATATGTATATCTTTTAATTTAATTATATATTTTCCGTATAAGTTATATCATACACACTAGTGTGTCAAATATCGGAATACCAGTAACCTCGTACGAAGTAATCTCGTACGAATTATTTAGTAATCTCGTACGACTTTTTAGGTAATCTCTACGAAGTAATTTCGTACGGTTTATTTAGTAATCTCGTATGACTTGTTAAAGTTAATTTATTTCATAATTATAAAGATCTAATACGAATATATATAATACAATATATGATTAAATAGTGATATAATATATAGTATATACATGTATACATTTATGTGTAAAAATAAGTATTATCATGTAGACGGTTAATGAGTTTAAGATAACTTTAATAATACATTTTATGTACAAGTATTTGTATTAATCTCGTACGAATTATTATGTTAAATTTATTATATATGAGAAATTGAATGAATTTATGCTAATCTTAATATCCAAATTTATAACGAAGTAAACTCAGTGACTTTAATATATTCATTTAATGTTATTCTTAAGTTATTACACGAATATATATACTTTAATTATCAAATAATAATTATTATTCGAAATTTAAAAAATTGTTTGATTAAAGTACAATTATTACTATCAGAAAGTACTCGATTATAATTCTAATATATTACGTACACATGAGATCGATATAGTTTTAGAATGTCCATTTAATTACAAGTAGAATCAATATATGATATATATATAATACTATAAGATATTTATAAGTTATCCGTTATAGTAACGGTACAATTAAATATTTGTTAATAAATTTGATTTTTTATTAAATTTATATTATTACTATCAGAAATTACTCGATTATAATTCGAATATGTTACGTACGCATGAGATCGATATAGTTTTAGAATTTCCATTCAATTTCAAGTAGAATTAATATATTATATATGTATAATAATATATTCCATAAATATGTTATCCGTTATAGTAACTGTACAATTAAATATTTGTTAATAAATTAATAAATTTGATTTTTTATTAAATTTATATTATTACTATCAGCAATTACTCTATTATAATTCGAATATGTTACGTACGCATGAGATCGATATAGTTTTAGAATTTCCATTTAATTTCAAGTAGAATCAATATATGATATATGTATACTACTATAAACCATGTATAGGTTATCCGTTATAGTAACGGTACATTGAAGTATTTGTTGACATTTTATTTTTAATTAAATTACTATCAGAAATTACTCGATTATAATTCGAATATGTTACGTACACATGAGATCGATATAGTTTTAGAATTTCCATTTAATTTCAAGTAGAATTAATATATTATATATGTATACTACTATAAGACATTTATAAGTAACCTATGACCTACTAATGAATAATAATAATTAATTACCTATATGTTTTTTAAATAGGAAAATACTTATTATAACATTTCGTAATATAATTATTATAATAATAATTGTTATTTGATAATTAAAGTATATATATTCGTGTAATAACTTAAGAATAAAATTAACTTAATATATTAAAGTCACCGAGTTTACTTCGTTATAAATTTGGATATTAAGATTAGCATAAATTCATTCAATTTCTCATATAAAATAAATTTAACATAATAATTCATAATGATTACTTCAAATACTTGTACATAAAATGTATCATTAAAGTTATCTTAAACTCATTAACCGTCTACATGATAATACTTATTCTTACTCATACATGTATATACTATATATTATATCACTATTTAATCATTTATTATATATATATTCGTATTAGAACTTTATAATTATGAAATAAATTAACTTTAACAGGTCGTACGAGATTACTAAATAAACCGTACGAAATTACTTCGCAGAGATTACCTCGTACGAGATTACCTAAAAAGTCGTACGAGATTACTAATTAAGTCGTACGAGATTACTTCGTACGAGATTACCTCGTAGGAGGTTACTGGCTACCAAATATCGAAATGAGCATTTTTAATTTTACCTAATATATTGTAATCAAAACAAAAGGGTGATATATTCGATACGGGCGGATTACATAATACTCTCAAGTTGATATTAAATGATACTAAATAATAATTGGGTGCCAGTTATCTCTTCATATTTTGTTGTAAGTTTATTTATATATAAGTATTTATATTTGATTTTATTATTTATGAAAAATGTATTTGTATTTTTATCTAACCTATAATAATTATAAGATTTTCAAATGTGGAATCCTTTCTCGAAAGCATATTGCTATTAAAGGGTTCCTTTTTTACTCATTATTTAACTATATTATATTGTATACATTGCCATGTGTATTAATTATTAATTTTTGTATATTATACAAGTAAAATAAATATTCATTCATTCATTCATACCAACCAATACAGCACTGGTACATACACGACTGACTGGTATCCTGCCTAGTATCCAGCAGAAAATTGAACAGTATACTTTGAATATGCCTTGACCTGAACAAAGCTATAAAGAGGTCGGATGCACACTATACAACTATATGGATGAAATAACAACACCACTTCTTAACAAGGTTTATTTTTGAAACACGACTCTCATTATATTGGTCCATTCACCTAGATTAAAGTCGATATTAAAAAATACAGCCCATCTGATATTTATAGCCAGATATCGGCATAGCTTCAAATTATTTTTATACATTTACTGGATATCTAGCAAATATAAGATTTAAAATTTGTAATACGTAATTTATATATAAACATACATTTTATTCATCATAATTAATTAGTTAAATTAATGCTTATCATTATGATATAACTAATATAAATTATCCAATATAAATTACGGTATTAATAAATTAATACCTCACATAGTGCATAAGTTATACTACGAATACATATTTATAAACTATATTATATCTTATATCTGATAATATAATATATAAATATATATTATATTATTCCCAATATATACAACTAGTGTTGTTAAAAAACGCGTTTTTTATTAATGTTTGTTTAAACATGTTTAAAACGATTTTTTTCGTTTTTAATACATTTTATTCGTTTTTTATCCGTTTTTTTCTGAAAAATAAAATTATTTAAATAAAGTAGATATATTGTTAAATAATAAAATAATAATAAAGTAAGTACATATTATATGAATAATCAGTAACAATTCAAATAATATATTATCTGTATTATTAGCATCATTAAATCATATGGTCAAACTATACATTAGTGGTAACAATTATAATTATTATAATATTTATTTTGTTACAATATAACACTGAGTATTTCTGTATTATTTAATATTATAGACATGGAGATTGTATCACAATCTATAGATATATGTACATTATATAATTAATATTATAAAAGCTGTATGAACTTTCATATTTATTTTATAATAAATTATTATAAATAATAAAGTAAAATTAGATCTTTTATGTTCTGATATAATAAATTATATAATAATATATATTATAAACTTTCATATTTCTTTTATATATTAATATATTATTATTAAAAAAATATGAAAATTCCATAGATATAAAGAAAGTATTCTATTCTTTCTTTATATAGATGGAAAATTCATACTATTTTTTATATAATATTAAACATAATATATATTATTATACAATTTATTATATCAAAACATAAAAGAAATCTAATTTAACTTTATTATAATAATAATATTATATTTTTATATATTTATTTTATAAATTTATTAAATAATCATTCATTTTTCAATTATTATACAATTTATTATATCAAAAAAAATCAGCACCAAATTATATTATATCTAGATTTAGTGAAGCTGTCAATTTGTAACAAACATATATTAATATATATGGGAACAGCTAAGTAAATATCCTAATCTATGATTACCCAGGGAATATCGAATATGGTCCTTGTTTGTTCTTATTACGACTACCGAAGTCAAATTTAAAATATTTTACATGTATCGTTAAAAAATGTATTTGTATTTTTATCTAACCTATAATAATTATAAGATTTTCAAATGATACCAATCAATACAGCACTGGTGCATACACTACTTATTGGTATCCTGCCTAGTATCCAGCAGAAAATTGAACAGTATACTCTGAATATGCCTTGACCCGAACAAAGCTATAAAGAGGTCGGATGCACACTATGCAACGACATGGATGAAATAACAACATCACTTCTTAACAAGGTTTATTTTTGAAACACGACTCTCATTGTATTGGTCCATTCATCTAGATTAAAGTCGATATTACATCAACAAATACAGCCCATCTGATATTTATAGCCAGATATTGACATAACTTCACATTATTTTTAAACATTTACTGGATATCTAGCAAATATAAGATTTTAAATTTTTAATACGTAATTTATATATAAACATATTTTATTCATCATAATAAATTAGTTAAATTAAAAAGTTTAATTAAACATACATATATATATATATATACCTACATACATATATACATTCATGTGTACATATATACCTACATACATTCATACAACATGCATTCATACATACTAGTGATGTAAATGATACCAAGCCGAGACTTTTAGTTTTTGATGCCGAGTCGATACTTTAAATTTCGGTAAAAAACAAGCACGAGCCGAAACTCTAGTCAAATGAGCCCGAGATGAGACTCTTACAAAACATAATCGAGCCGAAATGATGCCTTTTTTAAGTTACATTTTAAACATAATTTTTAAATAGTTATCCATATTTTTATTAATGTTTCCTATATTATGTGACATCATTAATTATTTGTATCGAAAGGGGGCTATTTTGTTTATTCATCCTGTCTCACTCGTATTTTTAAAATATTTAAAAAATTACAAAATATGACCGTTTTCTCAATCAATAATCGATATAATATAGTTTTATTTACAATAGAAAATATATCATATATATATATATATATATATATATATATATATTAATTGGTAGTCGCCAATGTAGTAGTAGGTGTTGTTGTAACATCAGTTCAGTTATATTGATGGTAATTTATATAATAATATTGACGATCGAATTAATTTATTTAATGGCATTAACTGATAAGCAGGTAAATTAATTAAAAGTATGTTACAATAATCCAATATAGATATAACTAAGCTTTGAATTAGCAATTTACATGTATTAATAGTTATTGTCTTTCTTATTCTAATATTATGTAATTGATAGTAGCTAATTTGACTTTGGCGTTATTGAACATATTAAGAATCTTATCGATTGTTTTCCTTATATGATAGTTTGTATTGTGTATTATTTATAGTAATACAATTATTTTCGTTTAATATACAAACAATGATTCTGGTAACTGACACTGAAACTATATTGATCTTATGAAAACTGAGACTAACACTTAAATTATGCCTTTAATAATAATGAGTTAATAGAAATGCATTTTATAGAGTCTAAGACTGCATCGACGGTTTAGGTAACCCATTCAGAGACTTAAATGATGATTTTGTACATACATACATAAATACATTCATACATATATACATGCATGCGTACATACATACATATATACATACATGCATGCGTACATACACACAACATACCTAAATACATACCTACATACATACCTACATACATACCTACATATATACATGCGTACATACATAAAATTTATGTCATAAATACATTCATGTATACATGATATATATACATGCATGCGTACATACATTTTTACATATCTATTTACATATACATTCGTGTTCACAAATTAATTAATTTTACAGTAGCTGTTCATAATGGTTCCAAAGAGTACAGCAACGTGGCTATTGGAGAAATAATTAGGATTTATCAAGAGAAAAAAAAAGGAAAAATTAATTTATTAAAATAAATATGCCCATAAATGACTTGTGTTATTGTCTACAAATAATACATGTGATAACAGGAGTGCTGTTATTAGTTGTTTAAAACATAGCCAAAAAACTAGTGTTAACGCATGTTAACATTATGTTATTTAACATCAAGTTCTGTTAATAAACATGTGTTAACATATTGTTAACACATGTTTTTTTTCACTATTGTTTACTGGGAATAGTATTTTTTTTAATAAATATATATTAAATTTACATTATTTATACATTTAAAAATAATATATTTCTTTTAATAATAAATATTAATAATTTAGAATGTTGATAGATATAATAAGTTAAAAAGAAAATACTATTTTTCTAATGAATATCTTTAAATAATATATTCACATACTATGTTCATAATAATATTTTGTCAAATAAATATTGTTATGAAAATTATATTTGTGTAATAACATATTAATATAAACATATTATGTTCATAATATATTCATAATAATATGTTGTCAAATAAATATGCAGAATCATATAAATATGTTCATATTATGAACATAATATGTTCATATTTGTATGTTGTTGTTTACCGAATGGTTTCGGGTACCCAGTAAACAACAATATACAAATATATTTAAATTGTTGACAAAATATCACTGTTTAATTGTACAGGACTGTCGCAATTATCGCAAGAGGATGGATAGGCGAAATATTCGAGAATCTTGTAGGAAAAATATATGCGTTGAACTTTCAGAGTATATAGGCATATGGGTTGATACACTACCAACCAGATATGCAATAGGTGACACCAATGACACGTTATCAGTATTCCATGACTGGATAATAAAACATTTCAAGGAGGCCGTACAAAATAAAAATAAAGTTATAAAGAAACTCTCATGACAATATTATATTATTTACGAAGAAATATTATTTTAAAATATGGAATACTGAAAGAGATATTACAACAATTTCCATATCTTTGTAAACCAGAATATGTTAGTATAATAACATTTATATATTATACAAAATCTTAATACAATTTTATTATATATATTTTGTAATTCTTTTAAAAATACAGATTTTCAAGGAGTATTTATTACTAACTGGGAATAAAGACCCATTATACCAATTTAATGTAAATTCACAGAAATACTTAAATACAAAGTGATACGCAATAATCAAAATTATTAAATACGATACAGAGTAATGGAACATTATAAATGAGTATTCCATAAACATTAATAATTAGTTTGAAGGTTACACTTTTATAGCTAAATTACTATAGCGGGAATTTATAAAAAATAATATATTGATTTATATATATATATATTATGAAATTAAATGATATCAAATACATTACAGAAATCAAACAATATATATTAAACAATATAATCTTATATTTAAAATATATATTTAATAAGAAAATGGGGATATTCTTCATTAATGTACAATATGTTGCCTACCCATATATTATAATTAACAGATAATATATATAAATTATATATCGAAAAATCACTAATATGTTTTCTCATATATAACATACCCTACAGTGTTACGGTTAACCTTATCATTTATTCAAAAATTGTTTTTGATTTACAAGATAAATTAACTATCAACAACAAATTATATAACTTATTTAATAAAATATGTAAATAATTTTATATATTTATATATTGATAATAACTAATAAAATTAGTAATTGTTAATTATTAATAAATAAATTTTTTTAAATAATGTACAAAATTAAATATATAACATATACTTACTTACTTTTGTTAGGTTCTCGCTCGACTAAATTTTGAAAGTTTCAATTCACCACGATCCATCATCACAAATCGTATTTCGTCGATATCCTCAAGGCTAATTTTGTATATTTTTTAGGTGAAATAAACACTTTGAATATGATTATTTTATGTATTCAATGTATGTTCCAATGTTGTATATTGTATAGGTCAAATAAACACATTGGATATTACAACATCGATATCTATTGTGCAATATTATATTTTATAAAATATATTTCTTATTAATAAGAATTATTATTAATAGAATTCTATATCAATATAATTGTATAATATATACATACGCACACATACAAACACATACACACACACATATATATATATATATATATATATACTATCTAATAGTGGTAATGTATACACTTATTTATGTTTAATATTTCTGTGATTTATATAAATCCCACATTAAAGTACTAATGCACTAATGAACTAATTAGTTCATTAGTTTGTAAATATACATTATTGTAATGGAATATGTATATATGTTATAATTAGGTAAAACAACTATTAGTAATATGATTATATATAAAGTCAAGTATATATTATTATTATTATTATTATTATTAGATTTGATTTTAACAATCGGGTAATTGTAGAAGTAGAACTTATCGAGACAATTACCCTTTATTATTTTGACAAGTCCTAAAAAATATACATATATACTTGTTATTAATATTAATCAACATATATTTATAAAATAGTTACACTATATTAGAGAGTCTTTAATATAATATTATTGCGCAATATATATATATATATATATATTAGATATTTTCTAGTTGTTCTACTACATATCTATAAATAGAGGTTCATATATGCTATAGCATTCCACTAATATTATATCATACACATTGTGAATACTGTGTGAAATGAAGCGTTATGACAAGACACGCCCATTACGTTACCCACCTCACCCACTGCGCAGGTAAGTGTGTTATTGTGGAAATTGTGTTTAGCGCGAAAATTGAAATTAACGGTATTGATTAATTAATTCCTTGTTTGATAATTCTTCCTATTTATTCTACTTCCTATATTGACAATTTATCAATATTTAGATTGTTTATCGTATATTACAAGTTGATTTAATAAGGTAATATAATAAAATTATTGTTAAATATAATATATATACATATATAATTGATAGGTGTTATCCTTTATCATAGAACTAGAGAAAAATCTCTCTAGCTCTATATCGTTTATCCAGAATTATATATAATAATAGTATGGTATATACTAAAACGAAGTTGTAATCCAGTTGTAATTTTATAATATTTATTGTATATAATATACTTAATTTTATACTTTGATACTATATATATATATATATATTCACACGCACATATACACACAAACACACACACATATAATATAGATATAAATAGATATTACCAATTTACAAAATTACCATTACCAATGATGCCCTCATCTTCACCCATTATTTCTATGATAGTCACACCTATACCTAAAACCACCATTGATTTAACAACGTATATTCAGTTGTCAATTACCTACTATAGTATCCTGTATACACACGATGTTCATTTATAAAGTGTGCCGACCGTCATATATATCCATATATAAAACTGCCTGTGTGGCTCAGTGGCTAAGGCTATAATTGTGTATACATAAATGATCGGCTCTCGTTAAAACCATGTATTCCTTAACATGATAGCGGCTTCGAAGGGACATTAGAGCCATATATTGTTATAATTGAAAACTTCATCTAAGTTCCTGGATGGGATGAAAGGACTCCACCAAATAAAATAACAATAACAATAACAATATATATATATATATATATATATATTATTATTATTATTATTAAATAGTTTATTGACTAACAAAACATTATATGTTTATCGGCGTCATATATAATAAAATAAAAATAAACAAAAAATAATAGTAAAGAACGAAAACTAGAACAATACATAATAACGAGAACAATGATATTAAATGGAATTACAAATAAAGAAAATATTTATATAATTTACGTTTAAATAATGACTCAGATTTAGTTATACGTATATCAATTGGTAATAAGTTCCAATATTTTGGTGCTGCAACAGCAAATGCTGCTTCAGCAAATCTCGTAGAAGTAATTGGTTGGTGTAGAACCATTGTGGATCCAGAGCGGCGAGGTCGGGAGTCGGAACGAAATGATATTAACGTAGCGAGATATTCGGGAATAGATCGGTAAATGGCTCTTTGCGTTATGCACATGAGACGAAACTTGCATTGAGAATGAAACGGAAGCCAACCAAGAGAAATCATCAGAGATGTAATCGAAACATCCATACGACGTTTGAGCTTGTACAGTATTCTAACCGCACGACGTTGAATATTTTCAAATCTGTGCATTAAATAAAGTGGGAGAGTAGTATATAATGAGCAACAATAACGAAGTCTACTGAATACAAGGGAGTCGAGTAAACACTTCGTTAAGTTATAAGTAAGTTTATTACGTGTCTTTCTAATATTGTAAAGATAATAGTTAGCTATACGAATTACATTTGTTATTTGCAACGATACATTGAACTTGTTATCAAAGGTAATACCTAGTGTAGTCACTGATTCGGAAATAGGAAGGGAGCGTAAAAAAGGATTGGATATAGTTAAAGGGGAAGAGGATCTAGATAAAATAATGGTATTAGTTTTAGCCATATTTAATGATAATGAGTTAGTGGAGAACCATGTAATTAATTCAGTAATGCAGTTATAAATAGTTAATTGAATAGATTCAGTGTTACATGATGGTGGGAAGGACGTATAAATTTGCAAATCATCTGCATAAAGATGATAATGTAGATGAGGATATTTAAGAAATATTGATCTAATAGGTAATATATAGATTATGAATAAAATGGGCCCGAGTACGGAGCCTTGCGGAACACCGTATGAGTTAGTAAATGGTTGTGATAAAGAAGAATTAATTTTAACAGAAGAAGTTCTATTTGAGACAAAGGACATGAACCAGTTGAGTACTTGACCATTAATTCCTATCTCACGTAGGCGATACGAAAGAATAATAAGATTAAGAGAGTCAAAAGCGCACGATAAATCTAGTAGAATAAGATAACATGGGCATTTGGTGTCAAGAGATAAAAGAATGTCACTGAAAATAAGGTTGAGGGCAGTTTCTGTGCTGCGGTGTGGGAGATAAGCACTTTGAAAACAATCAGCAATATTGTTTGTAGTTATATAATGTATTAACTGGGTTGAAACAACTCGTTATAAAGTCTTTGATATTGACGAGAGTTGGGATATTGGTCTGTAGTTAGTCAAATTTGAGTGATCTAAAGTCGGTTTTTTAAGTAGTGGGGTAATATACGAGTGTTTCATCGATTGTGGAACAGTAGAAGTAATAAGAGATACATTGATAATATTAGTAATCAAACCAATTATATAGGGAGAAATGGAACGAAGTAAGACCAATGGAACAGGATCTAAAGGGGAGTGAGATTTGAGGGAAGTCACTAATGAAAGAACAAATGCCTGAGATGGAAGGGTAAAACAAGACCAATGATTTGAAGAGGTAATGAAAGTAACATCAAATAGTGCGACATTAAATCTTGGGAGAGAATCGATAACATTAGATATCTTTCGTTGAAAGAAATTGGAAAAAGCAGTGCACAGATAGGAGTCAGAATGGTCAGGAAGACGTCTATTCTGATCTCGACCGATTAATTTAAATGAAAGTTGAAATGCTTGTTTGGAAGACATACCAAAGTTATTTAACTTATCAGTAAAGTAGGAGGATTTTAATGTGATAAGTTTAGTCCTATAGAGTGAACGGCATACTTTGAAAGATGTAAGATCAGATTCAAGGTTAGATACTTGATATCTATTTTGGAGTTTTCTAAGTGTTCGACGTAGGTTTACTAGTTCATTGTTAAATCAAGGTGATTTGGAAAATGATCGATTAATGGATTTTATGACAGGAGCAAATATTTCAAGAGAATTTGAGATAGCAGCATTAAAATTGTCGTAAAGAGAGTCAACTACGAGCAACGACTGAGGATTATCAAGTCGTGAAAATATAGAATTTACAAATGAAAGAATGTTAATAGCAGATATCTTCCTAAAAGAACGCTCTGGTCGGGGAGAGGTAGATGGTGGTAATATCAACTCAAACGTACCTACAAAGTGATCAGAAATTAGAAAACTTTGAGAAGGAGATGAAACAATGTCAGATGAAGATGGTGATATAACTAGATCAATGCAATTACCATTCGTATTAGTGGGAAAAAGTATATGTTGCGTGAGAGAGAACTCATTGATCAAACTTTTTAAAGATGATGCAGCAGGATAAGATCTATTATATTGTATGTTAAAATCGCCAAGAATTATAGTGTTATCTGAAGAGATCGATTCAAAAATAGATGTTAGATCAACTAAAAATTCAGTGATACTAGAAGAAGGAGGACGGTAAATTAGAACAAAATATATTGTACAAGAAGATGGAAACTTAAGATTGCAGATCATCATGACGGAATGGTAGTGGAGACAAGTTTCAATTTAGATGAGTAAATTAATGCAAGACCACCACCACGACAAGGAATAGATCTATTAGCAATAGTTATAGTATACCCTTGAGGTATTAGTTGTGATGATAGAGCAGTGTCTTTATCAGTCAGCCAGGTTTCTGTAATTGCCGTTATAAGACATTTTGAATCAATAATAGATTAAGCTATAATATCAACTTTATTACGAACATATCTCGAATTAATTAATTGAAATAAATACTTATAATCATTATGATAACAAAGTCAATCAGAGGGAGAAGAACCTTTTTTGGATTTCAGATAATGTTCATATGAATTTGACCATTGAAGGAATTCATTGACATCAGGGATATATGGTTTTGATTTCCAATCGATACCATATGTTTCCGAGTTACTTGTATTAATCAAATTACGAAGTTGATAAGAAAGGCTGCGCATATTAAGTACACACTTAAATTTCGTCAGAGAAGATTTAGAAGCGTGGAAGTAATTACGTCCAATTTTCATTATATCACTGGCAATGAAAGGACGAATGAATAATGATTTGAAATCAGTTGGTTGAAGATCAGATCTGGAGTTAATTAAACTATCAATTATGCATGATGAAGATACTACTAGATTAGCATAGTGAGAAATGAATGAGTAATCTGTAATGGTATTAGAATCGATTTCTAGTTGTTTGAATAGTGATTTAATGTATGTAAGATTTCTATTGTCAGGTGAAATATGCTCAATAACAACCGAGGGTTGAGAAGAGCATGACAAAATGTTAGGAGTTGGTTTAGTAACGGTGGGTTTATGCGTCGGTAATGTTGATTTAACGATATCACTAAAAGATTTAGAGGTAGTTTTATTTAATGTATCTGGAAGTGAGGATAAGGCGGATGAAATATTATTAAGAATAGTTGAAGTGTTTGACTTCATAGTGTTAGATGATTTTTTAAATGAAATTATTTCTGAATTCATTATGTCAAGTTTTTTATTAATATTTGTAGTAATATTAGTAAGGTAATCAAGTTTATCATCATTGGTATTAAATTTAGGGTTAGTTAATTCAATAATATTTTCAGTTGGTTTAACTATACACGATTCACATATAAATTTAAAGTGTTGCGAAGATAGAATATAAATCGCATATTTCGACTGGGAAATATTCGTATAATCATTTGGTAGTATATAAGTATTATACAAACATTCAAAGTGAATTGAATATCCACAAGCGCATTTAATACATTTAGTATTTAATGGTTTTGTGCATGAATTACAATCCATTATATTGTATGATATGATTTAAAGAAAGAAATCACTGAAGCGAAACGTTCAGAAAATCAATAAAATAAAACAATACAATTATAAATATCAGTATAAAATACTTATATATATATATATACATATATATATATAGATACAGCTAAATATGTGTATATATTCACATAGATACACACATACATAAACATAAATATATATATATATATATATGTATTGATTAATAAAGTTAATATAAGCACACAGGCAATATAATTATAAATATTAAATAAATATAAGATACGTGATAAATAGTAACTAAACTCAAGGTACCGACGGTTTAAAGTACGGGTAACCGACAACCATAGCGAGCCAGGCACGGGAGATCCTCCTGGACGGGTACCGAGTAACACGTAAACGTTGACCAATTTATGAATGTATGATGAACGTACAGAAACGATGTAAATGCGTCACAATAATGTTGTAATATTTGTATTGTCAAACAATGCGAATCGAATGAATATAAAACACGACCGTTCACGGCGAGAGGCGAAAACAGAATCTATAAATATATATATACATATATCTCACATTGCTATCCGTAATGGACCATTCCGTACTGCTTAGTATAATGGAACGTTCCATATCTAGCTAACGAACTATATATCGGACGTCCCATTATGTAACATGTTTACTGCTTCAGGAATCAGGTTGACGCACGCACTGCGTGTGTGCCTAGGGAACGCAGCCCTCCCTGATTGGCTAAGAAATAACTGTACCACGCGATACCGTGCACCTGTTTTGCACTTATATGGTCCAACTTGTCTATTATTCATTATACACAACTAGTTAACAGTAGTGATCTAAAAATTCAAATCTTTGCTTGGCTTCGAAGACTTTCAAATTACTAAAAATATGTTTGGATACATCAAATCTCTACCAAGTCATGTATTCGAAGACATTCAAATCACCAAAAAAATGTTTGAAGACATCAAATATTTACCAAGTCCTGTATTCGAAGACTTTCAAATCATAAAAAAATGTTTTTCATATAAATTATTGAATTTATTGATAGTAAAAACTTCCCATCATCAAATATACAGTTGATCCCCTTTATTTCTACAAACAAAGTATAATTTGAGAGCACAGTAAAGCTAAACAAATTCCATTGAAGATTTCCTACATACCTACCTACTATAGCTACATATCTACATGAATACCTACTTACCCACCTATATACCTACCTACTTACCAACCTAAGTATATTCATGACTACCTACCCACCCACCTAATTGCCTATATACATACCCTACCCAACAACCCACCTACCTATTTTCGGAAATTGGTTAGCTTGACAACCAATTACAATTATCCCATTTATTGACGTTATAAACAAAATAAGAAAATAATAATGTTATAAACGAATGTTGGCAAGGAAGAGGCCAAGATAACATGTGGATATTACATTAATCCGTTACGGCAGTAATTTCGATAAATATAGAGACCACCGGCAATCACACGTATACTGATTAGCTCAATATCACGTTTATTAAGACGTAGTTTTAGTAGGTCTTGTGTGGTTATCGCCGAAGGAATACCGCGCCAATTCCAGCACGATGCGCTAAATACTATTCTGTTCGCACCCGTTATTTGCTTGGCATAAGCGATGATATCTGTAGTATTGTAGTAGTTAGTATTTTTTGTGTAGTTTATATCAGTATTTATTGTATCTATTGATATCTGTGTATCTATTATATATGCAGTATCATTTTTATAAATTATTAAATCCGGTTTACGTAGGCCATTTCGAGTTTGGATGTGTGGTTCTAGAATAGTGATATAATTATATTTGTTTAGTAATGACATAAGTAAACTATTTACATAATTGTGTCTATGTATTCTATTATTGTAATTATAACTACATGTTTGCATTATATGGTTTAAGCAATCGTAGTTATAATTACATCCCCTCATTACACATTTAGTATTCGTATTAGGGAACATTCGTTTAGATCTACATTTTGTATATAATAATGCATGTTTTAGTTTGATCGAATCGACGAAGTCTCTACCATTTAGTAATCTAGTAGGGAATTTAATCCAGTTATTAATAAAAGGTGCGTGGTTACCATAATCGAGACCTCGTCCGTCCGCCGAATTAATAAGATATTTAGTATGATATGCTTTAATGTCGATATTAGTAGTAAATGATGTATTATCATAGTATCTTGGAGATGACCATTTTAATATAATATTATTTGGGAGGGTTTGTATTATGGGATCATCGTTTCCACGTATAGAGTTTACCCATTTGAGGCGCATAACTGGTATTGTAAAAATAGACGGGTGATCGCCAATCCTCCAATAATACATGGTGCATAAAAGACACCAAGGGAAGTATCTTTAGGTAGTCGCAACCACCGTCTAACAAAAGACCTAATTGATCTATCCATAGTTTTCAATGAATTAAGATATATATTAGAGAAAGTTAGCCTATGTAATAAACTTGGTAAAAGATAAGATTTTAGTATATCAAGTTTTTGTTGAGGTTTTAATAATGCTTTAGATATTGATATTAATGTAGATGTTAACTCTATTACTATTGTATTATTTGTATTATCTATAGGTCCTATTTCGATACCTAAGTATTTATATGTATCATCAATAGTCAAGGGTTTAAGGGGAATATTATCAATTATTATAAAGCTATATGGATTACAGATCCACTGCTTTTTCTTAGGGTTAATAATAATGTTAAGAGTTGCACTCTTTGCTGGATTAATATCAAGCCCATATTCTTTAAGTCTATGTATAACATGATCTACCTGGGCTTGAAGACTAATTTCATCCTTTGCAAAGAGTACGAGATCATCAGCGAATGCCATAAATTTAACAATGCTATTATTATGTATGCTAATAGAACTGGGTAAATCAGAAGTTACGTATTTAAATAATTATAAATTACTGCATTAAATAACATGGGTGACATGGGATCACCTTGTTTTACGCCGCGATTAACTAATATACTAGGCGATATACCTTTCTTATATTTAAGCTGAGTATTACAATTAGTGTAAGCATATTTAATGTACTCTATGATTGTTTTCGGTAATCCAGCTCTATTAGCAATAGAAATAATAGCGTCGTGAGAAACGGAGTCAAATGCTTTAGATACATCGAGTAAGCATATTTTTAAGGGACACAGTTTTTGTTTATGTTGATATATAATATTCTTTAATAAAAATATATTCTCAGCAATACCGTCTCTTCAAACGAACGTGAATGCCTACCACCCACCTAACTATCTATCTACCTATCCACCAACCACCTAACTACCCACCCATATATCTATCTATGTTCATGACTACCTACCAACCTACTTGCCTATGTAACTACCCTATCACCCACATACCTACCTCCTATCTACCCACCCATCCATATGCCTACCTACAATCATACCTGCCTGACTACCCACCTATCTACATACAACCTACCTAACTATACTACCCATCTATCTAGCTATATACATACCTACCTACTTTCCCAATGTATATATATATATATATGTATATGTAGGTCCTACATACCTGACTGCCTACCTACCTCCCCACATGTATACCTGCCTACATATTTGCCTACCTATCTATCCATCTACACATATAGGTACTTATATACTTATATATACTACATATATATACTACCTACCTGCATACCTATCTAACTAATTAACACCTACCTACATATACACCCACACACCTATCTACATACATGCATATATACACACATATATAATATACAAACACTAAAATAGTTAATAAGTGTACCTATTTCTCTACATATAGTTATATATTGAGAGTGTATCATACACTGTATGCCATCCAATGTATCATATAAAATCGAATCGTGAGTATTATATAATAATAATTTAGGATACGCAATTAGCTACTTACGCCCTTATCTATTATCTATTAATACATGTTTGTTCACTAATTTAAATGGCGTGCGCCGCAAGCTACCGCCCGCACTACATAATAATCTGTCACTCCGATCGTATAAATGCTCCTTTTTTTGAGTTTATTCCAAATTATAATACTAATCGAACTTATTAAATATATTCCTATTATATATACAAATAAATAATGACTTATATAATTTATAAGTATATAAATTACATATAATGTGGCTACAATACTATGATAAATAGTGAATTTAATCCATACAAATGTTTGAAAATAGGTGTGACTCGAATTGACTCGAAAATTAGATTTAAGATTTGAAATAATAATTTATATAAATGTTTGAAAATGATGTGACTCGAATTGACTCGATTTGACTCGATTTGAAACTCGATTTAAAAGATTTGAAAATGTAGATCCCTAGTTAATAGTACTCACATACACATATGATTGTAACCTTGTAACCTTGTAACTAATTTATTTAGATATTGCGATCAACATCAGTAATGAGTTTTCGGCGGTGTATCGTATATTAATTATTATAAGCTATATTAAATAGATGTGTTTTCAATTTGACTTTAAAGGTGTGGTCAGAAACTATAGATCTAATTGAGTGAGGTAGGGAGTTCCATAGTTTAGATGATATTATAGAAAAAGAAGATTCCTGTTTTTATTAAGTGATAAAGTTATTGGTATATTTAGTTTGTATTTATGTATTGTTCGTTGTGGTCGGGATGACTTGTAGTTCGTAAGTAGTTCAGTAAGATAGTCAGGTTTATTATTATGGGTGGAATGGTGGGTCAGTAGGAGTAATTTGTATTGTATGCGGTAAGGGATGGGTAGCCAGTGAATGTATTTCATATAATGTGTGATATGTTGTCTTGAGTATTTTTTTATCCTGAAAATGGTTCTGATGGCTCTATATTGTAATTTAGTGAGCATTTTGATAGTATGTGCTGGGAATGAATTTAAAGTAGGGTTACAGTAGTCAAGTCGGGTAGTATTAAGGAAGTAACTAGTAGTTTAGCAAGTTAAGTAGTTATAGAAGGTCTAATAAGTTATTTATACGTTATCTATACATATAGAAAAGAATCTGTTAATTATGTAGGATGTAAACCAACTAAGGACAGAATCTTTAATACCAATGTTCTCTAATCTTCGAATAAGAATATTATGGTCTAACGTATCGAAAGCCGACGACAAGTCAAGTAGAATCAGTATGGTGGGAGTATTTTTTGGAAATAGTAGTATATTGTTTAAAGTATGGAGTAGTGAAGTTTCAGTGCTCTTGTCCGTTGTATAAGCACTTTGTAATTTATGCAGTATGTTATTATTATTGATGTATGTTCTAAGTTGTTTAGCAATTATTCTTTCAATTGTCTTAGATATGAAAGAAAGGTTGGATATGGGACGATAATTAGAAAGAGTTGACCTATCAATGGACTGGTTTTTAGGGATGGGAATTACATGGGCATATTTCATGTGGGATGGGAAGATACCTGCAGTTAGTGAGCGATCGATAATTTGTTTGTAGAATGGAGAAAGAAGGGATGAAAGAGAATGTAATAAACATAATGGAATTGGGTCTAGTTTACATGTAGATTTAACTGTTAATAAAAGATTATTGATATTGATAATGGTTGGTAATGAAAAAGTGGAAAATTAGTATATTGGGCTTGATATTGGTGGGATGCAGAGTCGAGGGAGATTATCTATAATTGATGATGTTTTTATGTAAAAGTAAGAGTCAAAGTTAGTCGCATTAGTTAAAGGGGAGTTATCAGGCAGTATTCGTTTTGTCAGTTTTCCTAGTAGTGTCGACGATAATCTAAATAATCTCTTAGTATCTTTTCCAGCTGATTTAATTTGATCTATGTAATATTTATTTTTAGCAGTTTTTATTAATTTTCTATAATTATAAAGTGAATGTTTAAAAATATTTAAATCATTTGAGCTTTTGGATTTTCGTCAATTCCTTTCTTTAATTCTAAGTGAGCGTTTTGCTGTGTGTAACGAATTATTGAACCATAACGTATTATATCGAGCTGTATAAGTTTTAGTGATAATAGGGGAATGTTTATCTAGGACAAGACTAAGGTTACTATCAAAGCTGTCTATATGAGATGAATCTGTTATATTGTTGTACAAAATGTTGAAGTCATTTATAAAATTAGCAATATTTATATTATCTAATTTTCTGTAGTGAACTTTCTTGGATGGTCTGATTGGTTTAGGGATATGTAGGGAGCAGCTAACAAGGTGGTGGTCAGTGATTAAACTATGAATATTAGTATTAGAAATTATATTCGAAGATGTGTTAGATATAATTATGTCTAATATGTTTCCAGATGAATGTGTGGAATACTTGACATGTTGTAAGAAATTATGACAATTTATGATATTAATAAATTTATTTGAATTATGTGAGTTTGGTAAAATTGGTATATTGAAATCACCAAGTAGTATACTGTTGGTGGAGATCATAGACAATAGGTTGTCAATTTCATCGATGAAGTAAGGAATTGAATTATTAGGAGGTCTATAAATTGTTATAATTGTAAGTGGTTGTGATTTAGGAGGGTGAAAGGTACATGATAAGGCTTCTGAATTATCAAGTGATAGGTCACTTGACTGTATTAGTTTCAAGGCATTTGAATATAGCACACCGACACCGCCACCATAGTGTGGGCCGGGGCGTGGTAGGTGAATAAAGTTAGTAGTTGGGGTATTGCATGGTTAAGGGATGAAATTATGGGTAGATCCTTGATAGAAAGCCAAGTTTCTGTTATACATAAAATATCTATCTTAGTATCATGAAATATATTTAAAATAATATCTACTTTATTTCTAATGGAACAAGCGTTAAGTGTTGCTACCTTTAGTAATGGAAAAGAAGATAAATGCATAGTTGAGGGTAATAATGTTGGTGATGAAGATATATATGACGGTATATGTGATGAGGATAGTAGGTTTGATGGTGATAGTTGTGATTCACTAGATGTTATAGGTTGTGCAGATGGAGGTGAAAGTGGATATTGGTGATTGGTTTGAGATAATGGTGGAATAGGAGTGGTTGAATGTCATTGTGAAGATTGATGTGAACGACTGAGAATTACTGATTGATGAATTCAGTGAATTGGTATTTAATCTATATGCATTGTAGGATGTAGACCATGTATTGTATGTGTCATTTGATATATAAATTTGGTTCTTATTCCAGTCTATATTGGAGTTGGTCAAATGATGAAGTTCAAAGGAGTTCGTGTAGTCATTGAAGGTACATTTGACATTAGATGGGGCTAGGTTAGATTTTGTTGCATGGAAAAGAACTCTACCATGTGTTCGCTCAGTGATAGATCGTTTAGCACGAATGTATAGGTGATTGTATATTGAGTTACTGCGGATGAATGGAATTTTGGAGTAAAAGTAGGAACACTGAATTGGTGTATTAAAGAAAATAATAACAGTTGCATTAGAAAATTTATATGATTTTAGAGCATGTGTAGGTATATTGATGTAAGTGAGTAATTCTAGAAGAAATTCACGAGATTTTTCGGATGGTTTAATATGCTCAATAACTACAGAAAAGGGGGATGGGTGGTTAAGTGAGAAATGGTTGGTAGTGGAAGATGGATTAGGGACTGGTCTAAAATGAGTTGGTAATTTACCGACAAGAAAGTTAATAAGTTGAGTATTGGGGGGGTTATTAATTCCTTTCCATGCAATTTTATCAGATTTGGGGGGGAGTAAGGGAGGTATGCATGAGCGGTGAAGGTTATTAAACGAGGGGGGTTTAGCTATGGAAGTGATGGATTGTAATCGTTTAGTGGCAACAGGGGATAGGCGAGTGGGGATAGTAAGGATGGTAGGAACAGTGGATGAGTTGTGGGGTGACTGGGGTATAGACTCTGATATAGTTTGGGATGAAGGGTTGGGTGGTGAGCGGTGAAGATGTAGAAAAAGTGGGTTGTGGTAGTGCAGGTGCAGGGGAATGATTGTTAAATATGGGAGGTGAGCTCATGGGAGAGGTTTGGGAGGAGCTATTGGAGAGTATCTTACGTTGGGACGGTCTAGAGTCAGTTCTACAGTTGGTACAAAACCATTAGAAACCAGATTTTTGGAGGGCAGTCATTTTGTTAAGGGTAGATTTGGGGAGTTTGGAACATGATTGGCAAAGACACTTACGACAATGGACACATTCCGTGAGTGACATGGCGATAGTGTTACATGAGGAGCATGTGAAGTCAGTGTGGATAGAGTCAGTCATAATCGGGGGTAGAAGTAGTTTAGTGGTAGTAAATGGTAATAAATATTGGACTTAGCTTGATTATAGGTAATAAAGTTAAAATTAAATAATTAAAAATGTTTAATTTAAAAGTTGTTGTTGTTATTGTTGCGTTGTCATGCGAACTGTCATGCGAACTGCGAATTGTGTCATCATAATTGATTTATATTAATATATAATTTATAATTTCAGGATAAACAATATGATCTTCCTGCTTGGCTATGGTGAATATCTCCATGAATATGTTAAATATCATCTCTAGGATCCGGTATCGTCTTCGTGAATTTCGTATATATGTCATTATAAACTGTGATATTTAATGAACAGAAACCTCTATATTTAATATTTAATATTTTATATAAATTCAAATAATTAAAATTCGCGAACGCGAGATCCGTTTTCCGTAAGGAAAACGTCAGGTGATAAAGTGGGGCAGCAGGGTAACATGAATGATTTACTTTTTTAAATATGTATTCGCGTGATTCCAATAATCGTTAAATAGTGTTATTTTTAAATCGATTTACGTATTCGAAAACTTTAAATTCGACGCAAATTTTTAATAACAAACTTAATCGTGAATAATTTGATGGTAAATAATTTCGTAAAAATGAGTTTCTTTAATTTAGAATACATTACGTAGATTTACGAAATGGTATTTCCGGTTTGAATATCTTAATACAAATTTTTAAATCGGAATTTTCGTACCCGTATTATTGAGAACAAGTTCACGAACGAGTAAAACCGAATTAATATTGTTATGTTATGTTTTAATAGTATATAAATAATCGTAAGTATACTTAATCATTAGAATAATCATAATTTTCCAATATATTAATATAAGGGTAATGTATATTAATGTACGTAATAAATAGTCGTATGTATATAATACTTGGTATATATGTAAGTTTTAATATTGGTAAGCTGCATTACTTCACGCGTAAACCTATAAAAGTATAGTGATATGTGTGTGTGGTCATTGATATTTGGAGTATTAGTTATTTTCACAGTTTTGGTTAAAGCATACTTATTTATATTGTTATTTTCACAGTTGTGGTTAGGTTGGGTTAAGTTTTAATTTGTGTAGGTTTTTTTTAGCTTTATTACTTCCCGAGTGAGCCTATGAAAGCATATTCATTTATATTGTTATTTTCACAGTTGTGGTTAATTTGGGTTAAGTTTTAATGTGTGTAGGTTTTTTTAGCTGCATTACTTCCCGAGTGAACCTATACAAGTGTATTTTCACTGTTGTGGTTAGGTTGGGTTAAGTTTTAATTGTTGTAGTTTTTTTTAGTTGCATTACTTCCCGAGTGATCCCTATAAAAGCATATTTATTTATATTGTGATTTTCACATTTGTGATTAGGTTGGGTTAAGTTTTAATTTATGTAGTTTTTTTAGCTGCATTACTTCCCGAGTGAGCCTATACAAGTATATTTATTTATATTATTATTTTCACAGTTGTAGTTAATTTGGGTTAAGTTTTAATTTATGTAGTTTTTGTTAGCTGCATTACTTCCCGAGTGAACCTATACAATTATATTTGCACAGTTGTTGTTAGATTGTATTAAGTTTTAATATTTGTGGGTTTTTTAGCTGCATCACTTCCCGAGTACATTACATCACCAAGTGAACCTTACGATCGAATACGGGCGAAGACGGACCCCGGCCACCTAGTATATATATATATATATATATATATATATATATATATTAATGAAACATTTTAATTATTAATACAAATATTTCGTGTTTTATATATTTATTCATAATTTCGATAATATAATTGTACCCATTTGGTTTTTTGAAATATTATCACATAATGTTGTATTTAATGAACATTTTTTTAATTATTATTATTATTATTATATATGATTTGATCCACTAATAAATATAAAAAATAAAGATTTAAACATAATAAAAATAATACATATAACGTAATCTCTAATACATATTGATCATCCGGTGGTGTAGAGCTTTCGTTAGTACCTGTAAATAGCAATTGTTTGTATAATTTAATAAGTAGTTATAAATGTATAATTATATTATTATATTTTAATATATAATTAATGATAACATATGATTTTAATTAATTCATTAAGCTAGATGTAATCAATTACTAAATAACTACTTAACATGGTTACAGTGTTTCTATTTTCATAAGAATATGATTTTTTTACTTAATATTATGTACATGTAAGTTTTATATAATATGTTATTAGTAATATAACTATTAGTAGGTATCTACATATTATAATACCATCAATATTTATATGTGATATATGTTATATATCAGGAATATTGGGCATTTTCTTCACATACTTAAGTATATAAATTTATATTCTAATTCTCATCAATTAATCAAAAGAACACCAATTGTCTATTAAATTAAATCACAAAAGATATAAAACATATTTAATTCAAATCTAACCTACATAATAATAACCAAATATAATTAATACATATTATATATATATATATTAATAATAATAATAATAATAATATCAAATTTAGGTATGACCATGGTAAACGAATAAGCGTTATGTTTATCTAGTTTTTTACCTATCAAACTTTCATAAAGGATAATTATGAGGAGAAAATGATTGTAAAAGTAAAATACAAATAAATTAAATTAAATTTTAAGATTTAAATTATATTAATTATAAGATTTGTATATATACAAAACATATATACAACTAAATATATACAAAAGAACATTATAAATTGTATTATTTAATTATCTATTATAATAATCATTTATAAAAAATCATAGATTTTAAAATTATTTAAATTATATCCAGAGTAGCCAACACTAATTGAAAATAATGAGGATATATGGTGTCTCAATTTCAAGGGTGTGGGTTCGTAATTTACAATGTTGTAGGGATAATATGTGAGCCAAGAATAAGAATACTGAAAATACTTGTCTTTCACTATAATTATATCCCTTTTCGCGACACGTACCACACACATTGACACAAAAATATCAGCCACTCCATAAAAAAAATATATAATATAAAATAGTCCAAATGTTAATATAAATGTTTACTATGTGTATTCCAATAGATTAATAATAGGTAATTAGGTTATCTAAATTACTATATAAATAATAATTATATCATAATTATATTAAGTTCATTAATGAACTAATACGAATTATTCACCGTACAATTAAAATTAAAATAAGATAAATAAATAAATTACTGATATAATATAATTAAAACAAAATAAATATATAATTAAATTAAACTAAAGTTAAAAAAAAAGCTAAACATACAATAATATATATATATATATATTGAAGCAGATCTAGTGTAAACACTAGGAAAACATAACAGCAAACTTTACTAGGATTTTACCACTAAACTTATTTACCCAATCAACTTGGTAACAAAATTACAAGAATAACAAATATAATAATATAATAAATAATATTGTAAAAGGACAATACAATATTTTTTT
Source organism: Osedax fenrisi (assembly GCA_964019155.1). Lineage (NCBI taxonomy): Eukaryota > Metazoa > Annelida > Polychaeta > Sabellida > Siboglinidae > Osedax > Osedax fenrisi. The sequence continues at coordinate 45,668,656 of OZ025240.1, read as the reverse complement.
AAATGTCAATTTTGTATATCATTTGAACTATACATATTATCATGTAAATTGATATGATTGGTAAATTGTATTCGTGTAAATGAAAATCGTGATGAATACATCGGTAAGTGTGTACTTGAACATTTTTACCAAGGAGAGGTCATCATTTTCAGTTTAATACAAAATAAAATATAATAAATAATAAAAGCATAAATAATAAGTATATAAATATTTATTAAAAGGAGAAAATATATATATATATTTATATATATATATATATATATATATATATATAAATATATATATATATAACAAATGAAATAAATGCTAAAATATGTAAATTAAAAAAAGTAAAAGATAAAGGAAATCTACACAATAAAAAATATAAAGATAGAATAATATTTTTCCATGGATTTTTAATTTCATTACTTAATATTGTGGGAGTATATAAAGGACAATATGTATTTAACATTAATTTAAACCTATCTAAAAATTAATTGAAACCAGTATTTATATCCATATCAGAAAAATCACATTTATGATGAATAATGACATTTTTTTAATTGTATTATAGTTGAGTTGATTAACTCTATTAATATTATAATTATATTTAGTTTATATCAAATACAAATGTTAATATTTAAATCAAAAAATAAATAAAAATAGGGTTCTGATCACTTATATCATTAAGTAATATTCCATCATATTTATAAGCATAATTATTATTTGTAATAATATCATAAATTAAAGAAATATTATCATTAGTCAATCTTGTTGGTTTTTCTATAAAATGAATATATATTAATGAGTATATATATATAGTCTCTATAGATATATATAGGTTCTCTATGGAGTCAATAACATATTGTACATGTTTATTATAATTATGATCTAATAAATTAATATAAAAATAACTATATAAATACAATATAGGTTTGTTGTTTTACAATACTGGCTAACTTTTAATATGAGTTTACAAATAAATATGACAATTTTTTATATCTGTATTAGGATTTATATATATACTACTTATAATATAGTTCATATTATTTAATTTCTATGGAATAATTATTATTTAAATAAAATTGTATATAATATAAATATAAAAATTCCATTACAGTATATATATATAAGGGAAAGTAACCTAATGCGGACACTTTAACAATAAATGGTATTAACATTTAATACTCATTATTTTTATTCAAAAATTACTATATATTAATATTATATGATTATAGATATTAATATTATTAACAATTTTATTTAATCTTTTAATTCCATAGATAACAAGGGTGTCCGAATACGGACACCCTGTATTATAATACTAATACCCTATATACCACTAGATAAACTATATATTATTGATGTATCAATCATACAACTTATAATTACATTATTTATAATTAATTTTATGAATAATTTATTCTAATTTAATTAGTTAATAATTTATTTATTTTTATTATTTTTGTAATTAATAATTCAATTTAGTATCTAAATAATAAACATTTTAGATTTTGTCTTTATTGGTGGTATTAATATTATAACTCACGCGATTTTGATGACAATCAGAATAGTTCATACGCTGCGCAATGATTGGTTATAGGGTGTCCGTATTAAGACATATAGAGTGTCCGTATTAGGGACTTATATGACATCTAGATATATGCTTATAACTTAATGAATATCTTGATAACAAATATATAAATTATATATATAATTTTTAGAATGCTTTATTTTGTAATAATATAGTGTTATATTTTATATAGATAGGTTTTAAGGTTTTAAATTGAATTTTTTTTCATAAATTTAAAAACTTAATAAAAAATCAGTTTATTAGATATATCAGCAATATTTTAATAATTAAAAAATAAAAAATACTTATTTAGACTATTTACATAATTATGAATATTTTATTCGTTAAACATTTTTTTGTAGGTTTTATGGTTTCTGAGATACCGAGAGTGTTCGTATTCAGGCACTATCCGTATTCGGTTACTTTCCCTACTATAATATTAATTTGGATATCCATTACATATGTAAATATCACAATTATAAATATTCTGATTGGTATATTTTGCCATGTTTAAGTATTTATAATAACAGAACATTCATTCAAAATATGTATTTGTTATCATAGATATTTGTGAAAATATAAATGTATGACTTTGATACACTTACACCTATAATAAAAACTAAAGATGTATGATCAAACATTCAATACTTATAACCAATTAAGTAAACAACAATTATTAAATAGAATATATAGATAATATAGATTACAATAATATAAATATTTATTTTATAAACAGTAAATAACTATAGTTATATATATTTTCAGTTTATACATTATATATAATGTATAAACTGAAAATTTTCATAATTATATATTCATAATAACCTGAGGATTTCGTAGTTTCATACAAGTGAATATTTTCTTCAGATGGTTCTAAATAATATATATATAATATAAACTATTTGTAAATATATATATATATATATATATATATATATATATATATATATGAACTATTTGTAAATATATATATATATATATATATATATATATATATATATATATATATATATATATATGAACTATTTGTAAATATATATATATATATATATATATATATATATATATATATATATATATATATATATATATATATATATATATATATATATATATATATATATATATAAGTATACTTAGATAATATTAATTATGTTTAAATTTTTAATAATATATATGTTTATACAATAAAGAAATTACGATAGTGAGATTTTATAGAATATGCATATACATATATTGAACTAATTATAAAATATATTGAGATTGGTTATATATATATGTGAAATGAGTAAAAGTCGTAGTTATATTAATACAAATTAGTGTTAATAATACTATTTTTAAATGTATTAATATATATTATAATGAATTGTATGCACTTAAATATTTATTTTATAAATAATAAATAACTATAATGTCTAACTGCAAACTTTCATAATTATATATTCATAATAACCTGATGATTTCGTAGTTTCATAGAAGTTAGTAGTTTCTTCAGATATTTCTAAATAACCGATATAATATAAAATATTCGTAAATATATACACACAGATTATTAATTATGTTATTATTTTTAATTAAATATATATTTATGCAATAAATAAAGTACGATAGTGTGATTTCATGGAATATGTATAGAAATAATTATAAAATATGTTGTGATTGGTTATATATGAAATAAGTCTTAGGTATATTCATAGAGCTAGACAGGAAGTTATATGTTCTCTATAGCTCTATGGGTATATTAGACACAAGTGGTGTCGATGAACTATTTACAATGGTATTAATATATATTATGATGCAGTTTATGCCCTTAATATTTAAATTCATTAGGATATAAGTGAATATGTGTACTGTATATATTGTTTATATGATAATAGTGAGAATAATTAATAAAGGATGCATGATATGGTATCTATGGTAGTATACATTTATAGGTTTATCAGGTTATATGGATACTCTTTATAAATATATTTTGTTATGAGTATGCACGGATTATTAATTAAATATAATAATTCAAGTAAAATAACTATACAGTAAATTGTAATATCACTTACAAATTACGACATAATTATAAAACAAATGATATTTAGAAATTGATTTTTATATAAATATATAATAAATAACTTAGATTTATAGAGATATTATAGATTATTTAAATAATATAAATATATATTTTATAAATAGTAAGTATTATATCTATTATATAAAAGAAAGTCTATTTAATTATATATATATATATATATGTGTGTGTGTGTGTGTGTGTATCTGGTGAGGTAACTCGAGAACCGGGGTACGTCGCGAAAATATTTTATACCCGATCTTAATAAATTTGCAACAGTATGGTCTTGGTCCGGAAAATTTTTTGAATTTTATACCGCGATTTTTTAAATTTTATATATTTTAGAATAATCAGGAATCGCTATAATTAATAAAAATAAATAGTCAAACAATCAAAAACCTAGCAACGCCGGGTAGGGTATGACTACTAATATGTTGAAATATTTTTTATATTTAAAAAATATTTTTAGACACTTTTTAAAAATATATTTTATAATATTTTAAATTATTTTTGTATTTTTGTATTTTTACAAAATATTTTACGAATAAATCTTAAAAAGAACAACGCTAGATCTACATCGGATACAGTTATATTTATTAAATATTAGTTAGAAGACAACAATTAAAGATTAGCTATGCATAATTAGGAATAACTATAATTAATAATTGATAGGCAAATAATAAAAAAACGAGCAACGTCGGGTTGGGTTCGGCAAACAATTCTAAATCAGGAATAGTTATAATTAATAAAGTATAGATAGGCATATAATTAAAAACCGATCAACGCCGTTTTGGGACGGTTTGGGTTTGGGTTTTCAACATATTTTGTAATATTTGAAATATTTGTTGTATTTTTTAAAATATTTTTTGAAATATTTGTTCACTAATTTTTTAAATATTATAAACAATATTTTTCTATATTTGTTTGTATTTTAAATAAACTTTATTTAATTGTATATACTAGAAATATAGAATCAGAAATTGCCCTAATTAATAAATAATAAATAATAGATAGGCAAACAAACAAAAACCAAGAAATGCCGGGTCGGGTATGGTTTGTTTTTAAAACATATTTTGTAATTTTTTATATATTTTTTTGCAATTTTTAGCAATTATATATTTTAGAATAATCAGGAATAGCTATAATTAATAAAAAAAATAAATAGGCATTCAAAATCAGGTATGGTTATATGTTATCTACTAATATGTTGAAATATTTTTTATATTTCTTAAAATATTTTTAGACACTTTTTAAAAATATATTTTGTAATATTTTAAATTATTATTTGTAATCTTACCAAATATTTTACAAATAATCTTAAAAACGAACAACGCTGGGTCTACATCGGATACAGTTAGAATTAGTAAATATTAGTTAGAAGAAAAAAATTAAATATTAGCTAAGTATAATCAGGAATAGCTACAATTAATAGGCAAATAATCAAAAACCTAGCAACGCAGGGTAGTGTACGGTTTGTGTTTGGGTTTAGATTTGGGTTTTAGACATTTTTTTAAAACATATTTTGTAATATTTGAAATATTTGTTGTATTTTTTAACATATTATTTGAAAATGTTTTCTACTTTGTTTTGTATGTCAGCTAACATTTATTTTATTATATATATCAATTAAGAATCAGGAATAGCTATAATTAATATATAATATATAGGAAAATAATCAAAACCGAGCAACGCCGGGTCGGGTACGGCTAGTCTATTATATAAAAGAAAGTCTATTTAATTATATATATATATATATGTGTGTGTGTGTGTGTGTATCTGGTGAGGTAACTCGAGAACCGGGGTACGTCGCGAAAATATTTTATACCTGATCTTAATAAATTTGCAACAGTATGGTCTTGGTCCGGAAAATTTTTTGAATTTTATACCGCGTACCCCAGAAAAACCTGAAAAATTGACTTTTTGCCATTAAAATGATTTTTTGTCGTCCAAAATCTTCGGCGTCGCATTTTTGAAATATTTTTTTTACATTTTTTCGAACTATTTTTTTGAATTTTTTTTGATTTTTTTTTGAAATTTTTGGAAATTTTGGAAATTTTTTGAAATATTTTTGAAATATTTTTGACATTTTTTGAAATATTTTTGAAGTTTTTTTTAAATATTTTTAAACATTTTTTTGAAATTTTTTTAAAATATATTTTGTAATATTATTTATATTTTTTGTATTTTAAAAAATATTATTTGAAATAATTTTTTATATTTTTCAACTATTCGTTGAAATATTATTATTTTAAGATATAATTAAAATATTATAATTATATAATAAATATATAAATATTATAAGATATAATAATATACTTTTTAAAATATTTGTAGAACATTTCTTAAAAAATATATTTTGTAATATTTGGAAATATTTGTTGTATACTAGGAATACAGAATAAGGAATAACTATAATTAATAAATAATAGATAGGCAAACAATCAAAAATCGATCAACGCAGGGTGCGGTTTGGGTTTTCGATATTTATTAAGTACTATTTTGTAATATTGGAAATATGTGTTGTATTTTTTTAAATATTATTTGAAATATTTTTGAAATATTTTTCCACTAATTTTTGAGATATTAATATTTGTATAAATTTGTTTGAATTTTAGCAACAATTTATGTTATTGTATATGAAAAGCAGAATCATGAATAGCCATAAATAATAAATAATAGATAGGTAAGCTATCAAACAACGAGTAAAGCAAAGTTGGGTACGGCAAGAAATTCCAAATCAGGAATAGTTATAATTAATAAATGATAGATAGGCAAATAATAAAAAACCGAGCAACGCCGATTTGGAACTGTTTGGGTTTAGGTTTTCAACATATTTTGGAATATTTGAAATATCTGTTGTATTTTTTGAAATATTTTTTATCTAATTTTTTAAATATTAAAAAAAATATGTTTCTACATATGTTTAATTTTATTTAATTGTATATACTAGAAATGTAGGATCAGGAATAGCTCTAATTAATAAATAATAAATAGGCAAACAATCAAAAACCGATAAATGTCGAGTCGAGTACTGTTTGGATTTGGGTTTAGGTTTGAGTTTTCGACATTTTTTTAAAACATATTTTGTAATATTTTAAATATTTTTTGTATTTGTTAGCAATTATATATTTTAGAATAATCAGGAATAGCTATAATTAATAAAAATAAATAGTCAAACAATCAAAAACCTAGCAACGCCGGGTAGGGTATGACTGCTAATATGTTGAAATATTTTTTATATTTAAAAAATATTTTTAGACACTTTTTAAAAATATATTTTATAATATTTTAAAGTATTTTTGTATTTTTGTATTTTTACAAAATATTTTACGAATAAGTCTTAAAAAGAACAACGCTAGATCTACATCGGATACAGTTAGATTTATTAAATATTAGTTAGAAGACAACAATTAAAGAATAGCTATGCATAATTAGGAATAACTATAATTAATAATTGATAGGCAAATAATAAAAAAACGAGCAACGTCGGGTTGGGTTCGGCAAACAATTCTAAATCAGGAATAGTTATAATTAATAAAGTATAGATAGGCATATAATTAAAAACCGATCAACGCCGTTTTGGGACGGTTTGGGTTTGGGTTTTCAACATATTTTGTAATATTTGAAATATTTGTTGTATTTTTTAAAATATTTTTTGAAATATTTGTTCACTAATTTTTTAAATATTATAAACAATATTTTTCTATATTTGTTTGTATTTTAAATAAACTTTATTTAATTGTATATACTAGAAATATAGAATCAGAAATTGCCCTAATTAATAAATAATAAATAATAGATAGGCAAACAAACAAAAACCAAGAAATGCCGGGTCGGGTATGGTTTGTTTTTAAAACATATTTTGTAATATTTTATATATTTTTTTGCAATTTTTAGCAATTATATATTTTAGAATAATCAGGAATAGCTATAATTAATAAAAAAAATTAATAGGCATTAAAAATCAGGTATGGCTACTAATATGTTGAAATATTTTTTATATTTCTTAAAATATTTTTAAACACTTTTTAAAAATATATTTTGTAATATTTTAAATTATTATTTGTAATCTTACCAAATATTTTACAAATAATCTTAAAAACGAACAACGCTGAGTCTACATCGGATACAGTTAGAATTAGTAAATATTAGTTAGAAGAAAACAATTAAATATTAGCTAAGTATAATCAGGAATAGCTACAATTAATAGGCAAATAATCAAAAACCTAGCAACGCAGGGTAGTGTACGGTTTGTGTTTGGGTTTAGGTTTGGGTTTTAGACATTTTTTTAAAACATATTTTTTAATATTTGAAATATTTGTTGTATTTTTTAACATATTATTTGAAAATGTTTTCTACTTTGTTTTGTATGTCAGCTAACATTTATTTTATTATATATATCAATTAAGAATCAGGAATAGCTATAATTAATATATAATATATAGGAAAATAATCAAAACCGAGCAACGCCGGGTCGGGTACGGCTAGTATATATATATAAGCATAATAATTTGTCAGTTCAGATTTAGTAGTAGTTTCTAAATAAAAAATTATGTAATATTACGTTATATAAATATTGTATTTCTATATAATAGTATACATAATATATATAACATTTTTTGATTATATATATATATATATATATATTTATATATATATATATATATATATATATATATATATAATGTATACAGGTACACATTATTTAATACCTACACAAACTTATAAATAAAATGAACTTTACCTGATTATAACATTTAATTATAGTCATAATTTAATAAATATAGTATCATTTTAAAAATTTTAAAAAGTAAAATAATGAATATTCTATATACATTTATATAATCAATATTCATAGGTATGTTATTTATTTATTATGCTATTATTATATTACTCACATTTATTATAATTTTTTATTATTCGATTATACCTTTATATATTTTTTAAATTATTTACGTCTTGTTTCTTATAGTACTCTTGTCTTACGTGTATTTAATGCTATTCATATCATGCACACATGACCGATAATTCGTCCATATTACGGTTTTCTAAGATAGAAATATATTATACACCATGGTGTATTGCAATACTATATTTGTTGACTAATATACCTAGACATTTAGCCGATAAAGGCCATACGGGAATGCCATGGTGTGAGTAGATGTTTGCCGCACCTGAGATTGGAACTATTTGATTCACTTTGTAATTTAATTTCATTATATATTATTATAGTTATGTTATTATCATTTTGTGTTTGTTCTAAAATTCTTATATGTGTATGGAATACTTTCTCTAAAGCATATTATTATTAAAGAGTTCATTTTTTACTTATTATATAACTATATTGTATTGTATACATATGCAATATGTATTAACTATGTATTTATATTATATAAGTAACATAAATATTATTTATTCATTCATTCATTCATTCATTCATATATATTCAATAATTAACCACATTCACAATATGCGCCAGTCCATCTTTCTCCACATTTGCATTGGTACGTGTTATGCGTGCTAAAACAAGCAGACTCGTGTTTACCTGCATTTAACACAATGTTAATCTCTAAGCAATTAACTAATAATAGTGAATATTTTATTGAAAATTAATAATTGAATTTAAATTAAATATGTATACAAAATAAAATGTTATTAAATTAAAAATAGCCTACTTAATATAAGTGTAGGTGGGATCGTAATCATTTTTTTTTTTAGATATTATTTTAAATAATACCAATATTATATACAGATTATAAAATAAATACTTATATAACATGATTTTCTTAAAAGTATATAAAATAACAAGTAATATTTCGGTATTTTTATTTTTTGAATCTTAAATATATATAATATTTAATATTTCTAATAATTTAATTAGATTCCTATTCATTATTAATACTAACTATAGATACAAATAATACAAGATTAAATTATATATAATTACATATTTCACCATTAATAGTAAAGATAAATATAAATAATACAACATTAAATTATATATAATTAACTAATTATATTAATATCGATAATATTAATTCATTGTTTATAAATGTATTCAATTAATTCACGTGAGAATATGTATATGAATAATTTATCTATGTTATCATAACAGCTGTTATAAGTAACCCATACCGCTACACATATGAATACTACTGTAATATACTAGCATTGATTATCCTTGCAGAAATTGTATTTATTACAGTTTATACCCAGGTAAAACTTTGTACAGTTACAAGTGTAAGAGTTAAAATGATTATAGCATTTAGCATCATTATTACATGGGTTACTTTTGCATTCGTCGATGTCCCTTTCACATCTGCTTCCAATATAACCTAGGTTTAGTAATCATATATATATATATATATATATATATATATATATATATAAATAGTGTATACATATTATATATATATCCAAGTTTTTTATTATGTTCTACTAATTTATCATTAATAAATTTACTATACATTTTGTATCACCTAAACTTACTAATATATCCTAACAATAATAGATAGTAATGTATATATATATATATATATATAAATGTTATATTTTTTAAACATAATATTGCTATTTTACACACTTTTTAGTATATCCATTTTTATAATTGAGTACACCTAAAATAACTAATATACTTTAGAAGCTTATGTTTTCAGTACTTTATTTGTCATCGAATGCCATATCTAAAATGGCATAGTTAGTGTTCTCATTGTCGAGTTTCGTAATATTATCATATTATAATATGTATACATAGCATAATCTAATATGCATCAGTTATAGCTGGTGCAATGTTTTGCCATTAGATCAGATAATACATTTGTAGATATTTCATAGATACAGTTATGTTTCAAAAACAGGCAAAACTTATAATTTTAATTATTTTGTCAGTAAAAAATGTTAGATATTTTATTAACTTATAATTGATATAAGAAAATCGTAAACGAATAATAGTAATATATATATATATATATATATATATATATATATATATATAGATTATATTTATATATGTAGACAATGTACCTATATAAGTATAATTATGGGTTTTCGTAAATGTATAATATCTAAATATGTACCAAGTAAGCATGTGCATTTAAACATAGCAACACATTTTACCCGTGTATTATTATATATAGTGGTACACAATCCATTATTCTTACATGGTTTAAAAAAGGGTATAGTTAAACACAAAAATCATCGTTATTTGTAGTATTCTTGTTGAATATTAATTCTGTATAAATAAGCGAAGTTTTATATTTTAAATACTATAATTCGATAGTTTTCTAATTTTATATTTTTATTTAGTTCGTATTACTTCAAGTGTCCAATATTGAATTAGTTATCTCTATTGTATAACGATATGTAAGTAATAGTATAGAGTGCCTAATCGTATAGAGAGGTGCACAAACTGTACTTATATTTATTGAATATTATTATATAGGGGAGAGTGGGGTTGTATTAACAGGTGTCTTGCATGAGCCACTGTAGATAACAATTGTTTGCTATAGCAGGAATTTGATTTAAGGGGATGTCACACGACGCCCGCCTCTCTATGTATAGAGATAGTAAATAATGGGTCTACGCAAAACTAGGCGCACAGATTTCTATTCATTGAATTGAGCTAATTTTTGTTATATTCTATTCATTATATGTATACACATACTATTACAGGACGTAATTTTTATAATATATATTATATAACGTATATATATATATATGCACACATTTTAATTTTCTAATTTACGGAATTTCTATAGAAATTGTTATTTTTTGCAACTATACATATACAAATTTAGAAAAATACGCCTGTAATAGTATTCATATATGTGTTATTTATATAATGCAATAACAATTAGTAGAATACATATACTAGTTTTTGTTATACCTAAGTTTATACACACATACCTAGCGCGAAATAATTATTTTGAGAAAACAGTATTTGAAAGTTGAAAGTATACATATCTATTGATAATATAACAATTTAGAAATCAATTTTATGGCATTTCTAGATTGAATTCGCGGCTGATATTTATACAGATACTAAAACACACTACATTTATTAATATTATGGAATAAAAAATAAATACAAAATAATTTTTTTTTTATCATTTTGAACACTGGGCATCCCCTTAACTGAACTAGTATCGTCATCTATAATTAATACAGTTGCAGAAGTATCATTTTTAATAAAAAAATAAAAATAGTAACATTTTAATCACATTTTTAACTAAAGTACGCTCAAAAGTAAAAATTACAGATAAGGTAATATATGTTATAACTTATATAATAATTATTTGATTATTTTCATATTATATATATATATATATGATTTTAATATATAATTAACTTAATATTAATATAAAAATATATTTAAAATTTTAAATAAAATATTTAAATTTTATCAATTAATAATAAAATTTGATATGGGGTTGAGTGAACCACTAACAATGGGGTTATATGAACATTGATCAATCTAACAAATATCATATGTTAATATTTATAATATAATATTATAATATTATAATATTAATATTATTATAATATTATAATATATATTCAATGATCCGAATATAAATAAGTAATGATTAAATAGAAATAATAAAATTAATTATATATCAATATAATTAATTAAATTAATTTTAATGAGGGTCAATTACTAATTCATAATAATTATTAAATATTATTTCTAGGAATCAAAAATGAAAACTATACTCAACAATCTGATATAATACGTGATAAAACTATCATGACAAGATCAATTAAAGAAGTAAAACAGGGTATTTTCATTCAACCCCGCCTTTGGGGTTGAATGAACTTTTTTATTTTTTTTTATTAATTGTAATTATTAAATCTTATAAGTTTTCCTTATATCTAGTTTTTCTCTTGTATTTATCAAGATCCTAATATACGATAAATCAAAACACAAGATAACAAATGTTAATATTTATATTGATTTATTGAAAAATTATTTCAGCAAATACAAGCCGAACATATAATCAAAAGTATAAAGTATAAATATATTCTAACGATAACTTACGTTATAGAAATAAACAAAGAATAATACGAAATAAAAAATTAAAGAAAATAAAACGTTTTACAGTTACCGTAAAAATAAACGAAAAAAAATCGAAAGTAGATATAAATCATATAGTAAAAATAAACGAAAAATTATCAAAATATAAATAAAAGATACGTAAAAATAATCGAAATTAGAAATAAAATACATTATTTTGTAAGTGGCATCGAAATATTCACAATTTCTACTTTAAATGTATAGAATTCTTCTTATCTTTGTACCTACCCTGCCATTATTTTAGTATTATTATTAATATTATTAATATAACTATATGAATTTTAAGGAATTACATATAGTATAATGGTCTATATGTCAATAACTTTCTAGATAATTATCAAATATAATTAATAATCAATAATTATACTTGTTATTAAGAAACTATATAGATATACTTTTTTAGATTACATTTAAGATAATATTTAATATAATAAGATAATGATATATGTTTTATATATTGTATTAAAATATTAAGAATTATATTGTAAAATATTAAGAATTATATTGTAAAATATTAAGAATTATATTGTAAAATATTAAGAATTATATTGTAAAATATTAAGAATTATATTGTAAAATATTAAGAATTATATTGTAAAATATTAAGAATTATATTGTAAAATATTAAGAATTATATTGTAAAATATTAAGAATTATATTGTAAAATATTAAGAATTATATTGTAAAATATTAAGAATTATATTGTAAAATATTAAGAATTATATTGTAAAATATATTTAACACATATAAGATGTATTGTAATGTTGTATAATTAATGATATTATAGTGAAGGTTTTTTCATCAAATTAACCGTTATTGCATACTCTATTGCCTTTTCCATCACATGTATAAGTATGCGAAGCTTTGCAATATACATCACATTCGTTTGTATAATAGTATTGCATACACATTCTATCTATTTTGAATGTAATTCTGGTGGTGGAAATGTCATTTAAATTATAATTAATTTAAATTATCAAAATAATTAATTATATATATATACATTTTAAACAATACATTTAATTATATCCTTGATTTATTATTAATTTGATATAAAGGATTCGCCTAAATACATTTTATAATACCTATCAATAATTCGTTTAGAATTGAAATCTTTAATATGTGTTTACATTTATTTATTAGTTATTAATAAATTATATCCATTTTAGGTCATATCTAATAGGTATCATATTACATATTAATAATTTATAATGTCCGTATTCGGTACCCATATCCGAATACGGAATACACTATAGTGTATCTAGATAAACTATATATATATATATATATATATATATATATATATTATTGATGAACCAATCAGATAAATTACAATTACATTATTTATAATTAATTTTATGAATAATTTAATATAATTGAATTAGTAATTAATTTATTAATTTTTATTATTTTAATAATTAATAATACAAGTTAAGTATCTAAGTAATAGCATTTATAGATGTAGCTTTATTGGTGCACCATGGTATTAATATTATACCGCACGCAATTTTTATGAAAATCAGAAAATGTCACCAGCTGATTGGTTATAAGGTGTCCGCGTATTAATGATTTATATGACCTCTAGACATATACTTATAACTCAATTAATATTTGATGACAAATATAGAAATTATGTATATAATGTGTAATATGTTTTAGTTTTTAATAACATATTGTTATGTAATAAAATATTTTTGTGTAACAAAAAAAATCAGTTTATTGGATATTTCAGAATTATTTTTAAATTATTAGAATTAATTTAGAATTATTAAAAAATAAAAAATACTTATTTAGACTATTTATACAACTATGAATATTTTATTAATTAAACATTTTGTGTAGTATTTATAGTTGATGAGATACCGAGAGTATCCGTATTCGGGCACTGTTCGTATTCGGTTATAACCTATAATAAAGTATACTTTCCCCTACATATGAATTATCTATGCTATACTGCGTGCATGTTGTATTAGCAAAACGCTTAATTAAGAAGGCATGTATAATATCGCCACCTACAAAGCTCGAGCCGATGATAACGATTGTTATCATTATAATTAGGGTAAATAACAATTACTTTTATTGGGTAAAGATTTTGCGAAACAAATAAGGTTCAAAATACAAATGCCTAATTAGTTAGGGAATTTTCTAGATTAAGCTATGTACTTATTTTTATGTAGCTATCATACCGATTACGAGATGGATACTAGTATTATAAATAGTGGTCTCGAGTAGTTTCGGATAGTTTCGGGAAATTAACTACAGTTAATTTATATATTATTACAAAATAAAGAATTTTATATACATAATTTCTATATTTGTTATCAAATATTCATTAAGTTATAAGAATATATCTAGAGGTTATATACGCCCCTATTACAGACACTTTAGATATCTTAATACGGACATCCTATAACCAATCAGCGCGCAGCATATGAAATATTCTGATTTTCATAAAAATTGCGTGCGTTAAAAAGTAATACCACCAATAAATCTAAATCTAAAATTTGTATTATTTAGATACTTAAATTGTATTATTAATTAAAAAAATAATAAAAATAAATAATTTATTAACTAATTAAATTAAAATAAATTGTTCATAAAATTAATTATAAATAATGTAATTGTAATTTGTCTGATTCATCAATAATATATAGTTTATCTATTTGTATGTAGGGTGTCCGTATTCGGACATGTGTACGGACACCCCTGTTATCTATAGAATTAAAAGAGTAAGTACAATTTTAAAATCACAATAATATCTATAATATAATCATATAATATTAATATTTTGAAATTTTTTAATAATAATAATGAGTTATAAAATGTTAAGACCATTTATTGTTAAAGTGACCGCATTAGGTTACTTTCCCCTATGTTCATAATAATATGTTGTCAAATAAATATTGTTATGAAATTTATATTTGTGTAATAACATATTAATATGAATATATTGTGTTCATAATATATTCATAATAATATATTGTCAAATAAATATGCAGAATCATATAAATATGTTCATATTATGAACATAATATGTTCATATGTGTATGTTGTTGTTTAGTGGGTATCCGAATTCTTTCGGTATCAAGGTATCATGGTATTAAGATAGTATTTCCGGTAGGGTATCTACAATTTCGAGTCGGGATTCTAAAATTTCGGGTAATATGGGTTTTTTTTCGGGTAATTCTGGTTTGTTCCGAGTTTTAAAACTAATATATTATTATAATTATCAAATATATTGAAAAAATTTAATAATAAAAAAAACATCCCTTTTAGAAATTGAAATTTAAAAGAAACACTTCTATTTTTTAAATACTTTATTAAAACATACCTACAGATACATGTACGTAAACTAATATATATTATATTTCATTTAACAGTATAATCATATTAACATGTTTACTATTGCGACTCGTAATGTACTATATATCAGTAATAGATCAATTAGATGAGATCTTAATTATTAAGATCTCGTATTAGTCACGTGTCATATTTAAATTCTTAATATAATATTACATTAATACGTATTAATAATTAATACAAACATTACATATGTGTGTACTATTAATTTAATTATAATTTTTAATCTTAAAATAATATTATGTTTCTATTCAATTTCAATAGTTGTAATAATTGTAAATATGTCAGTATATTGTATATATATATATATATATATATATATATATTTATATATATATATATATATTCTTATCTATTTTCAAAATAATAAAAATAATGTTGATTATAATTTGAAAAAGGTAATTTTAATTCTTCATTTAAAGTCATAGAAATACGTGAATAAGTAATTAGGTTTTAATTGGTAAATTAATTTCCGATATATATATAATATATATTATATATTATATATATATATATATATATATATATATATATATATATTGTTCAAATCTAACAGATTATTTAAAAGTTAAATACATTTTAATAATTCATAATAATTATATTTTTAATATAATAGTATTAATATAGAAGTAGTAGAATGGTAGTGAATAGTAAATGGAATATATTTAAAATTAATAGAATATATGAGATGTTAAAATAAAACTAAACCTAAAAAAAACATTTTCTACAGTTTATGTTTTTATTTTTGCGTTTTTAATATCTATATATAAATATTTCTATATATTTCTATATTTATATATAATAATAATAATAAAATCAGATTTGGCAATTGCCTGGGTGAAGGAAGAAGCAGAGCTTATCAAGTATTTTTACCCTTTTATGATTACGAGGAGAAAAAATTATATAGGAATATAATTAAAATCAAGAAATAGTAGAACAAAAAATAGAGTGAAAAATTAAATTATTAAAATAAATCATCAACTCATAAAGCATAAACCACCATAGTATATCAACTTTCCGAATGTGGGTTCATCAAGTCCAAAACCTTAGGGAATATACTTTCGCCAATAGTATATACACTGGTAACATTTGGAGCCAGCAAATGCATCCATACTACCCGATATAAAATATGACAAATTTATGAATTAAGAGTTAACGAAATACAAAAAAAAAACAATTGGGTTTGGGTTTGGGTTTGGGTTTTGGTTTGGTTTGGGTTTGGGTTTGGGTATGGGTTTGGGTATATATCATATATATATATATATATATATATATTATATTTGAAAATTTTAATAATCATTATTTTACGTTATTAATTATACTTGTACGCATTATATAGTAATATTATGTTCATAAATATTATAACACATATTATAACATATATATTGACAAGTGTGAATATATTAATAACATATAAATATTAAAATAATAAAATAATGTATTATGACAAATACATATTAATATATAATTATAATAATATATTGATATATAAATTATTTAAATAATATACTAACTTTTTATCTTTATTCATAAAATAATGCTGTCTATATTGCATTGTTCTATTATTCGTCGTAAGATAATTGATACAAAACGATGCAATTGGTGTATTTATCTCATACAATGTAAGTGTTTTTGTAATTAACTTAACCTTATGAAAGGCTCCGATACAAATGCTAAATATCTACATTAATATTAATCTATTCAAATTATAATGTAAAAAGTATAATGTAAGATTAGATAATATTCGATAGTATGCAAATATATACGTGTATTTAGTAACTACATGTTACTATAATACTAAATACTTATTAATGACATATATTCTCTAAACTTTTCATATAGGAAATATGCTATATATAATAATAATAATAATAATAATAATATATAGTTTATTAGGTAAACAAAAAATAAATATATAAACAAAAATAATGAAGACAAAATAGATAAAAATTGAAACCCAAAACGACATGGTACAAAAATTAACAATAGGTTTATAATTAATAAAAAAAACGCCTTGGTTTATGCATGCCGAACATAAGATATATGAATATTATATGCAAATATGAGCATATTATATGAATTAAAATGAAAACAACATAAAAGAAAATCAGAACTCTCATCTCCACCATAAAGATAACACCGATTAAGATCGGATGTCTCGGGTTAGAAGTTGGATAACCCATATGAGGTGGATCAGGCCCCAAGGGTTGGTCATTCCCTTAATGTAGTGGTGTTGGTATATCCTGACATCAAAACCAGCATAATCAATACAGTGAATTAGATAATTCTGTTCATCTAATTATACTACGAATCATTAAGGCTTTAAAAGAAGAAACAGTTTCACATTGTAATATCAGATCGGGTAGTTTGTTCCAATCTGAAGATATTCTATTACCAAAGTAGTTGAATAGTGGTTTGGTCCTTGATTTCATTCTCCTTATCTTTATTGACGGGCCCCTGCTAGATGATACGTATGTACTCATAATGTCCGACACCAACGAAACCTTTGATGAGTTTATAAGCCAGAGTAAGATCGGCAATAGTTCTGCGTTGGGAGAGTGAATGTAAATTTAAGAATTTTAATCGATCAGAATAATTTAAATATGATAAATTACAACGATAAAATAATTTTTTAGTAAAATTTCTTTGCACTTTTTCAAGTAAGTCATTATACCCAATATAGTCAGAATGAGGATTCCATACAGAAGAACCATACTCTAGAATTGGTCGTATATATGTTAAGTATGCACATACTAAAGGAGAGTACTGGTTAGTTATGAAAGATCTAAATATCATATTCGATATTCTATATGCTTTAGAACATATCTCAGATATATGAGTATAACATTTTAGATTATCTGTGAATATTATACCAAGATCTTTATAATATGTACAATATTTTAATAAATTATCATTAAGATAATAATTTGATTTGTTGATACAATTACCAATACGCATAACTTTACATGTGGACGTTGTTAGTTCAAGTTGCCAAGTTGACATCCATTTATCAATATTGGCAAGTGTTAGTTGAAGACGTATATCATCAGATGACTGTAGAATATGGCCAATTTTTGCATCATCAGCAAATAGACAGATATATGAAGGTTTCTTCACATAGTCGGGAAGGTCATTAATGTATATTAGAAATAGAATTGGTCCTAATACAGAACCTTGTGGAACACCTGAAATTACCTTTTGGGGTTTAGACATATTGTTATCAATTTTAACGCTTTGAATTCTATTAAATAGGTAAGATTTAATCCATTTCAGGACATCTCCTTGTATACCAATATTAAATAGTTTATGGAGTAATAATGTATGCGATACCTTGTCAAAGGCCTTAGCCATATCAATATAGATAATATCCGAAGATTTAGAGTTATATTTAGCTTTAAATATGTCTCGATAAAATTTTAATAGCTGAAGATCAGTTGATTTACCCGAAAGAAAAACGTATTGATTATCATTAATTAGATTATTATCTCGAAGGAAGTAAATTAAATGGTTAGATAGAATTTTTTCAAAGAGTAGCAAAGAACTTGGTAATATACTAATTGGTCTATAATTTTCACCTAGTGTTGGGTCACCTTTCTTATATATAGGTGTAATGTAGGAATGTTTCCATAACTCTGGGCAATAGCCTTCCTTAAGGAAACGACTATAAATTATGGATAAAGGTTCACATAACTCAAATGAGAGAATTTGTAATACCCCTTTCGGTAGACCATCTGAAGAATTATTAAACTTGTTAGGTAAAAAACAAAGAAATTTTCTAATAGTTTCAGGTGATAAAGGAAATGATTCAAATGTGTTTTTAAAAATTATTGATGGTATATTCGGTACAGGTGATGTATTATTATTAAATACAGAATTAAACTGTAAGGATAAACATTCCAGAATATCAGAGTGATTGGTTATAATAGAACCATCTGAGTTTGATCTAAGAAAAGACATAGGTTTATTCAACTTAAGTTTGGAATTGATATATTTAAAAAAAGAAGATTTATCATTAGAATTAAGAGCATGTTCTTCAGTTTTTATATTATAAAGTTTAATTTCTGAATAAAGTTTAAATTGCAAACTCCGCCATTTTACATAATAAGATGGGATAGATTTAGATAAACTATGAAACTTTTTACATTTATTGATTAGTTTTTTGATATGTAGGGGGTGTATAAACTGACCCCTTTTAGTAACGGGTGTAAATTTTGAAATTATACCATTTACGGTAGAAATAAATATATCAAGTAAAGAGGAACAATTTATTTTATAATTTAACACTACTGGCCAGTCAATTGTAGACAGTTCCAATTTTATTAGATCACAATTAGCCTTGTTAAAATTTAATTTAGGTACAAATGTTTTACAGTTATAATTACTACTAATTTTATTATAGATAATTGATGATGATATTGCTAAATGGTCACTTATAAAGTTATGATATTCTAAAGGATTAATTGCTTGGATATTAGATAAAATCATTTTATTATTAGTAAGTATAATATCTAATAAATTGAATTGACGAGTATTGAAATTAACAAGTTGGGTTAAGGCATATTTTTGTGAGAAATTTAAAAAATATTTTTCAATTGTTGTTTGAGACGTACGATTAAACCAATAAATTCCCGGGAGATTTAGGTCTCCATAAAAAATAGTTGATTCCGGAGTATCAATAATCCCAGACATTAAATTACATAATAATATTGTATTCTCGTAGTTCATTGATGGCTGTCTGTAGAAAATACATAATCTAAAATGTAATACATTGATACAGATTAATTCAAAAGTGTTATTAGGTAAATTAATTTGATAAGTATTATAATGCATATTTACATAAACAAGAATTCCACCACCATGGGTATTAGTTTTCCTATCTAAGCGGTATAACGTATATTTGTCATTAGGATTTAATAATGAATTGAATATATTTTTATTCAGCCAGGTTTCTGTAAATATTAGGATATCATAAATATTACTATTAAGGAGGGATATGAGCATTGGTAGCTTGTTGCATATACTACGTGCATTACAATAATAAACCTTAATAAATGACGATTCTGTACAGGGTTTTAGTCAACTATTATTACTAGAAGTGAACGAATTTTTCCATTTGGAAAATTCTGCTTCTGAATATTTAACTTCACAATCCCAATTAATAGTTGTTTTATCATTATTAATAGTAAATGATCTAAGTTCATATTCAAGATTTCGATTATTAAAAACACATTTTATATTTCCGGGTATAGTTTTGGCACCGGCAATTAGAATTCTACGAGTAAGTCTATCCTCAAAACTTTGATCAGGTCTAATAAAAACTTTCGGGTATTTTTTATATTTATCAACTATATTCGAAAAGTTTTTCATTATTGATTTAACTGTATGAATACTATTAGATATCGAAAGTTTATGAATAGATATATTATCAGAATTGATTTTTGAAAGATTTGCAGATTCATTGAGACCTAAATCATTTAGCAAATTATCTGTGGATTCCTCTAACAGACCAAAAATAACACAAGTTTTATTAGACCTATCAGAAATGGCCATTTGTTTAGTTATTGATTTTGCAAGATATATTATAAATAATACAATATATTAATTATTATTTAATTTATATTAATAATCAGTATGTAATAGTTTCCTAATATATACTTTATTACTTTATTAATACAAAAATCGTGTTTATTGTATACATGTAATATATATATATATATATATATATATATAAATACTATACTATAATATATTATTTATATACATGTATAAATTATTTACATTATTTAATTAACATTATATTAATACACATATTTGAATAATACATGTGTATGAATATATTAAAAAGCGTCTGAGTTTAACCTTGTAATGTGTTACATTAAAAATGAATGTTGTAGGCATCTCCTCAGGGATATTTATAAAGCTATTTGATGTCTTATAATTAGAGTTCTCTTTATATATATTACAGTCATCAGTATTATCCCTATAACACAATACGATATAGGTATTATTAAAATATACCATTACATAAGTAGATTTCATTCCATAATGAATGCATACATATATATATATATATATATAAATATATATATATATATGTAATGCATTTTTATTTACTCTCAATATATGTATCCAATTAATACGAGAACCAATATTCCCTATGCCATGTCCCGTATCAAATGTCCAACTTAATACTAAAATAATATAAGTTATATTGTATAACGATGTAAATCTACATACTAGACTAAATATATACTAACTGTATTATACAGACAATATTGTACTAATAACTAAATGTACTATAATGTCTTTTAAATATTATCAATTACTGTAATATATATATATATATCAACAAGAGGGTTATGTTATCGTAGATTTAATGTTAAATAGCAAATAGTATATATATATATATATTACCTGCATATATATTCCGTAGTTGATAGTCCTTAATTAGTTTACTTTTAGTATTTATCAGATATATTCAAATGTCATATATATATATATATATATTATTGAAATATCATCATATATATAATACTATTATTATGCTGAAAAACGTCACATATATAGTCACTAGTAGTAGGAGTATATGGAGGTTAATACCTTAATATTATTACAACTAGTATTATGATTACTATTATATAAAATCTATAGTAATATATATATATATACTATGGTTGAATTTAAATGATTAATAAACGTTGACTAATATCGATATACTGTAAGATATCGCTATCCTTAGTTGAAAGTAATCCCACATCTTACAATATTTAATAAAAACGTTGATATATATCAAAATGTTTCTAAATTTTGAAAATTACATAACACCAGGAATTATTTGCTTAAGGGACCTGGTTAAGTAAATCATGATTTTAAATAATAGGATATAAACAAAACTCTGAAAGGGGTGGCGGAGTAACAATTTATATACAAAAATGTATATATGTTAGATATATTAACTTTAAATATAGACGATAACCTAGAAATACTTACTATAAAATGTAATCATAATAATTAAAACATAATATTATTATCAACTATTTATATAAGTTATTATTACAATTGACACTCTATCATTGGATAATTCTATAATACATATAAACATATTAAAAACAATATAATCATCATGGGTGAATTAACTAAGTATACCTTAAACATGCTATCCGATAAACCAATTATAGATAACTTTACAAAGTATCTCAATATACTAGTAGGACCTATATCTTAAATTGAGATAATTTTTAAATCAGCTGGTTTTAGATTTGTTTAATTAAATACCTCTTATATATTTCAATATATTATATTTTAAGTATAACTTACCTAACCAGGTTGAGCTTGCTCGGTAATTCATGACACGATTTTTCCAACCTTCTATATACTCCATTGATGTTTTCATCTCATCTATCGTTGTAATATTCGTATCGTCTCTTAGTTGATCGAGGTACGTCTTTGCTGGTCGTCCGCGTTTTCACTTACCATGATGTACTTGCCCGAATATTAGATCGCTTGAATGGTCATTTTTGCTTCTCCAACAGTGTTCGGTAAACTTTAATCTTTGCATTCGTATTGATTTATGCTTTTTGTATACCACCATATAGTTGTCCATTTGTTTAATGATCTCTCCAGGATTTATTCATTACAGCACGAAACATACGAGTGTAAGCTCCATCAATCTTCTTTTCTATCGATTGTGTTAAATTCAATGTAACAGAGCCGTAAACAAGTACGGATTCAACTGCTGCTCTGAAAAAGTTTCTTTTGAGAACTTCACTTAACTTTGATTTCCATATTGATTGCATGCTATTTAAAGCGGCTCAAGCTTTAGCGATTCTTATATGTATATATCTGCCAGTTGACTTAATATAGCTTCCTAGATATTTGAAGTCTTCTACTCGTTTTATCATATTTCCGCCTATACTTTCCATATGTAAGTATATATCGTTCTAGTTTAAATTGATGTATTATATTTTATCAGTATTGATATTAAGTCCAATTTCTTTTAGGGCTAGTTCAATTTTTAGTAATGGAGTATTGGAATCTTTTAAGGTATTATTTCGCAGTGTCGTCTGCATAGTCTTTGTCGATAATTTGTTCTGCGGGATATCTTCTGCTTCTTCTTTCAGTTAAAGTAAATCCGAGTTCTCTGTCATTGTCCAAAAATGTTTTTAGAATATGGTCGAGGCAGATTATAAAAAGAAATGGTGCTAGTCTGTCTCCCTGTAACACACTAGAAGAAAGGTGTATCTCCGTCAGGTGAACGTACCATTGATCGAGTGTTATATAGATCATCATTATTGCATTAACTGTTTCTTCCGGTATGCCATATTTTATAAGTATTTTTTTCATCATTTTGTCGATTATTGTGTCAAATGCTTTTGAAAAATCAATGATATGATTGTTAGTGGTAGGTTTTTATATTTTACTCCTTTTAATAATCATCTTATAGTCAGAATTTGTCCTGTCATAGATCTATTTATACGGAAACCATTTTGGTTTCACCATAGAATTGGGTTAATGTCTGTTCTGATTCTGTTTAATAACATTGAGTTATATATTTTGGCGGATATTGCTGTAAGTGTTTAAGTAATGAATGTAATTGTTATTGATGAATACGTTTCTTTCATTGGAAAAGGAAGAATAAATCCATCTATCCATCTTGCTATATATTCAAGTAAGAATTCTTTGAAATATTCTAATTTCCATACTTCTGCTGGTATTTCGTCAAATCCAACTGCTTTTCCATATGCTATATTGTGTGTGTCTTTTATCACTTCTTCTTGTGAAGGAACCAATTGTTATCTCAAGTATTTGATTTGAGTTGAATTTTCGCTATGTATTTTTGATTGCATATTCTTGCCTAGTAGCTCTGTAAAATACTATGCCAAAGTTTGATTTGTTCTTTATTACTAGTTGCTTTTAGTTTCGCTTTATTGGATTTCTTCCTTCGTTTTGAAGAGCTGAGAAACTGTTATAATGATCTCTTTCTCTCTCTCAGTCAATAATTGTTCATTGTAACCTGAGGTTTTATTGCAGGTCGCGCTATATGTTTAACCGCGCGACGATCGATGCGGGATGGATTATTATTGGATTGTCTTGTCATGTCATGTTTTTTACTTTCGGTAGCTGAATAACATTTGCAGTTTTGAAAACAATGTTTACCCAAAGTAATAATAGAATATATATAAATGGGATGAAACATTGTAATATAATTAAAAATGATATTACAAATATCAAACCTTACAAATTTATTAAAAAAATCTAAAATTATATAAAAAAATAAAGAATAAATTACAAAATTAATTGTATTTGTAATTTATTTGTTTTTTATTTTACTTATATAATATTTAATTTATTTTTGACAGCAGCGAACTAAATATTAAATATATTGAGAAACTTGCTAGTAATCTTTGAGAAAGAAAACGAAAACAAAAAATTAAAGAAAAAATAAAGAAACAAAAGAAAATTTACTTCACTCAATAAATGACTATTCTAATATGCAATTCTATTATATATATATATATATATGTTCATTAATTATGTTAATTAAATATCCGAATATTTGTCTCGCTATCTTTGAAAATAACTATAAGTATACCATTATATTATATATATACCATGTCCATTATCTTTACATATTAAGTTTCCATTTCTACTTATTAATTAGATTTATAAATACATTATTTATTCATATATTTATGCTAACACACAATTATATATTATACATTCTAAAACACATGCCTACAATTAACGGATACTTCTATAGCAAAAATACAATGACATGATCACACAAATTATATCACATCAATAAACCATAAACAATACTCACTACGATTTATTAGTCATTATATAACAAATATAATAGATACTATCATAGTATCTGCCTACATTTTAATGTATACGAATAATAATTCTTCGTCATTTACAACATCATGCATCATATATTTCCAACTCAATTTCTTAATAACTATATGTATAGCTACTTATTAAATATACACCTACAATCTCATATTTACATATATCCATTATAAATATATTCCAATCGATATACTTATAAGTAATACTCAGAGCTCGGCAGTATCGCCGATACAGTAGGCCTATCTATTAAACCAAAAAATCAGTATCGTAGATACATTTGTATTTGTATTAGTAGAAGTATCTATTAGTCATAAATAGTATCTACGATACGTATCTAGTAGATACTATCTACTAAGAAAATTATATAAACAAATACATTTTATTAAATAATATATCATTTGTACATTATATGTATTTTATATCAATATTATAATTTAATTTTAATATATATAAATTATAAATATATTTTTAATAAAATATCTTTTGTAAATATTGAAATTAATTCATTGTTTAAAATTATGATATATCAATTATAGTGATTTATTCTCAAAAACCAGTGTATACATTTATTGAAAACAAGGACATTATTTTAATAATATTTGTATATAATTGATTATAATTCAAAATTATATATTATATTGAAAGATAAAATCATTTTAATAAATATGATTATTTCTAAATAATCAAAATAAATAATATATTAATAATTTATTTTGTGTATATTTGATAATTTACTATATTCGTGTTGAACATTCGAAAGTAAAGGTCACTGATTATTTGTTTTTGATAAATAGTATATTTGTGATAATGTATATTTCTCTATAGTCTGTAATGGCTCATAGTATAATTTCAGATGAAATAATTATTTAAACGCTGGTATACTAAAAGATTCATCGTGGGTATCATAAAATATCATTAAATATTAACAAATGTATTCTATATCATATTGAAGAACACGTTAGAAGGTGTAAATGTTTAATATGTCTTTTTAAAGAGGGTATCCAACTACCAGTATTTCCGGAAATAATGTCCGGAAATTTTTTCTATATAGATATTTTCTAGTAAGTTAACAACAATTTAGTGGGTTACCCTCTTAATTTCCGGAAAATTTCCGGAAATATAGTAACTTTAAAGGGAGTATCCCACTACAACTTGCTAGAAAATCATTTCTATAGAAAACTTGCTATAGCATACATTTCCGGAAATTATTTCAGTATAATTGTACCTACTATCAAATTCGACTTCGATGAAATATATATGTATATATATATATATATATATATATATATATATTTATAAATAGATATTATATTATATATTATATCTATATATATATATATATATATATATATATATATACTATATATATTGTATATAATTATAATGTATCTACTAATATGTATCTACTAAGACAATTCTGTATTTTTAATTTTATCTACTATGATTTTTTGTTAAGTAATTATATTAGTATCTATGTGTGTAATTATAATTGTATCTATTATACATTTGTTAAGTATCGTGCCAAGCTCTGCTTATAATAAGGTGCATAAATATAGTAGTATGTAATAACTTATTGTGTTTATATACGCATATTGTGAAAAATGTATTACATTCTCCTTCCTTAATTATCCAAATCTTCATATTTAGTTTCCCGCAATAAGTATTCTTATCAATTGTTCCATTATCATTTTTAAATGTAAGTAAAGTCAAATGTAATATGTTGTGTCCTATAACCTATCAACAATTAATTAGTGTATTAAGAATAATTATAATTATTATTAATACCGACATTTAGATAAATAATAAGATTGTTACTAAAATAATAAAAATAATAATATATAATAATAATAAAAATAATAAAATAATAAAGCACAAGTATATATACTAGTATATATACTAGTATATATATATATATATATATATATATATATATATATATATATATTTACATACTATAGACTGTTTAATATGATGATTTTATATTAAGGAAACATACCAAGCTCCACTTTATATACTATGTAATACTGAATTATAATTTATAATTAAAATTCCATAACATATAGTATCCATTATCTATATATTTTCTAGATATAATCATAAGAATATACTTCTATTATTAATTAATACATGATATATGATGTATTAATTGCTAATGGAAAAACATATAAACAAAAAAAAGACCTTTATATCATAAATTTCGACACTTCAAAAAATGCTTTACCGAGTATGGCTTGAGAGGTTATGGCATACCATGATAACCTATGGAATAAGAAAAGAATTAATCGATATTATATCAGCTCTGCATACCTCTTCAGGAATCTCAGTACTAGTAAATAATCAAATAGGAGATTCATTGTCAACCACAGTAGGTATTCGTCAAGGTTGCTTGCTATCTCCTGTGATATTTAACATATGTTTGGAGAAGATGATGCAAGATACACTAAAAGAGCATGACTCTACTATATCTATTGAAGGTAGACCTATAAGCAATTTTCGTTTTATAGACGACATAGCATGTAATATACTCCATCGCAGGTTCATCTAATGAACTACAAAAACTACAGATCTGCTAGCAAAAAATGCATCTAGACATGGAATAGAAATAAGTCATAAAAAGAGTACGATTTTAGTTAACGTTCCTGATCCAAATAAATGTAATAGTAATACTCTGACAATAAAGATGTATGAAAAAAAATAAGAACAAGTCAAATCGTTTAAATATATTGGGGTAACACTAACAGTGCTAATAGAAAAAATGAAATAGCAATAAGAATTGCTATAACCACATCCATAATGATAGATTAGAAATTATCTGGAGAAGTAGAGAAATAAGTTT
This sequence comes from Osedax fenrisi, assembly GCA_964019155.1. Classification (NCBI taxonomy): domain Eukaryota; kingdom Metazoa; phylum Annelida; class Polychaeta; order Sabellida; family Siboglinidae; genus Osedax; species Osedax fenrisi. The sequence continues at coordinate 45,639,924 of OZ025240.1, read as the reverse complement.
TAAAATTAAGTTAAAGCTCTACACATCTTTAATTCTATCCACTCTTTTGTACGGCTGTGAAACATGGACTCTTCTCGAAGAATCTAAGACATTATTGAATGCTTTTGAATCTAAGTCACATAGAAAAATGTTAAATATCACATACAGACAACAAAAGACTAATGTATATATCCATGAGGAAATGATATCCAGAATTGGTTCATATGAACATGTTTTACAGAAAGTTAAAAGGAGAAAAATTAGTTGGTTTGGCCACGACATGACACATTAGAAAATACTATTTTACAAGGTCGTGATGATGGTTCAAGGAAAAGAGTTCGCCTTAAAAGGAATTGAAATGGACGATGTTTATGAGGTATTTCTAACAGATCCTCACTTAATGTAACGAAATACCGTTATATTTTGAAGAAGTTATGTATGATGACAGATGGAATAAAGAACTTTATTAGAGAAAACTTAAAGTTTATAGTGTAAAATAATGAATATGGCACGACAATTTAAAGGAACTACTTGATAAACCAACAATTCCCTCATCAAATGATAAAACTACAGTAACTATACAAAGTGAACTAGATATAAAAAAATGGCTTTTTATATAGAGCAATTAAAATAAGCTCCTAAAAGCATACAACACGAAAATCTCTTGGCTTATATTAAATATAAAAGACTCCCGCCCAGGGTTACGCGAATTCATCAGAAGCAGGGTGTTTGCTATGGCAAGGCGTTTTACAATAGTATTACTGATAAATGGAGTATACTTTAGTGCACATCTCGGTCACAATTATTGATTCATATATTCATTTCATGAACTAACAAACAGATAGTGTAATATGGTAACAGATTATCTCCTAGAAAATAAAATCGTATGCAAACTTAACTAATCTGAACACACATTTCCAGAAAAGGCAAGTTCAATCCTGAATGAATAAATCTCCAAATGCCTATATTTCTAGAATTGATTATATTATCTATTATAAATATATATATATATATATATATTTATAAAGTGGAAGACTAGTAGAGATAACTGTTTTAACTAGTTTTGATAACTGAATATCATCGATGTATAAATACTCATCTATATTAGGTAAATAACAGATACATAATAAATAATAACTTTCAGCACCGTAAAAAGGAACAAATATTTCTAAACGAGGAAGATAAAATCTATCATTAATCTTTACCGAACATATAATATTGTATTTAATATCAACCACTTACATAGAGTATAACAGATTGTAATATTTGTTATCCATTAGATTATATAATTCTATGATCTGTTGTATCAAATACAATCACAGACTTTGAGGGGGTCCCCTCAAAGTCTGTGAATACAATGGATATATGACTAGTTATTATTGACATTATATTATAATTATCTAGTAAACTATAGTTTATAATAAGTATAACAAGAATATATTCTATAATAGGTGAGTATAGTTGAATATAGGTGTATATATGTAATATATATATATATGTATATATGTATATAGATGTATATAGGTAATTACTGATTATAATGAGATGGATGAATATATATATATATATATATATATATATTATAAAATATCATAAATTAAAATAAAGAACGAACCCGTATTAAAAATAGACTTGTGTAAATAGTACATATTGCATATAAATACATGATTATAGTGCGTTAAGTTAAGTTAAAATCCACGTATAATTATTGATATTAATTGTTTGATAACATGTTATCTAACATATTTTTTATAAATTTATTGTTCTTTTTAAAATATATTTAATTATAAACTTCACAAATAATAGTAATAATTATAATGAATTATTCACTTTTAATAATTAAACTAACTCCGCAATGATTATGTAATGATGACATATATAATGGAATGTGTACGACTTATATTGAATTGAATTATTTATTTAAACACCAATATAGCGGGTGCCCTCTCTGGTGTATAACAATAACGAAAAATAATAAAAACAAACGAATAGAAAATACAAATAACAAAAATTAAAATTAAATTAACCTAGATATAAATATTAAATAAAGCGTATACAAAAATAAATTTATAAAAGAACTGTTTAAATAATGTTTTATTTTCTTTCTAAAACAATATAAGGATTGGACCTTCCGTAAGTCATACGGTAGGACGTTCCATATGCGAGGAACAGCGTAGGAGAATGCGCGATTACTAAATCTGTTAAATAAAGTATTGCTCTCCAACAGAATTGCATCAGATGTTCGAATCTGCTTCAGTATGCAACGACGTTTCAGTTGATTATGTAGATAGTCAGGCTTACCTATAGGCTTTCCTATAGGAATATAGATTTATGAGCTAAACAGAGTAAACGATGTTTGCATCGCTTTCTTAATAATAGACATTTAAGATTATGTTGGTGTTCATCTGTTTTCAAATGTTCACTACGATTGATATTATAAATAATGCGTATAGAAGCGCTAATAATTCTATCAATCTTTTTGACCTCTATATTCTTTATATATTTTAATATTCTGTAAGTCACTAAATAATGATCCGCAATAATAAATTCTGGATAATACTATCGCATTAATAAGTAGCTTAGTAATATGCCTAGAGCAATACTTTCTAATATGTCTAATCCTATGTAAATGAAAGTTAGCAGATTTTGATATATAACTAATGTGAGCATCAAAAGATAATGTACTATCGAAGATAACTCCAAGATTACGAACTGAAGCAGAAGGATGTATAACCCTAACATCAATGATTACCGGTGGAAAATTAGTATATACCCTAGATACATTTAGTAGTTCGGTTTTCGAGGTATTTACTAGTAGATCGTTTCTAAGAAGCCAATTAATGATTTCAGATGCCCATTCCAAAAGTTCCAAGTTAGAATTAAGAGAGTTAACAGGAATTTTAATAATTAGCTGAATATCATCAGCATATATATGGTAGGTAATATTAGGAAATTTAATAATAATATTAGATAGAGGACGCAAGTAAATGGAAAATAATAAAGGTCCGAGTACTGATCCCTGAGGAACTCCACATATTATATCAATGGGAGGCGAAAAATAATCATTCACTTTTACTGATTACTTAATTCGTTCAATAAGAATATTGTGGTTTAGAGTATCTAAAGCACTCGAAAGGTCGAGTAGCAATAGTTGCGCATAATGAGAGGTGTCGGGCGATTTATAGATCGTATTAGTAATAATATTTAAAGCAGTTTCAGTGGAATAATGTGTTAGCACTCTCGTAGGGTTCCATTAAATAGTTATTCTCAAGATCAAATATCAATTGTCTACTGACTACATGTTCCATAATTTTACTGATTATCGGAAGTTAGGATATGGGTCTATAGTTCATAAGATCATCAGTATCAAGAGAGGATTTTTTTCAGAATCTGCTTAATAATATCATATTTTGGAGATTTAACCATGATGCCATCATTGAGTGATTCCGAAATTAAATTCGAGATAGTAATTGAAAGTAATAATACTACATTTTTAAAGACAACCAAAGGAAGAGGATCAATAGGAAATGTTGAATTGATCATCATAATCAATTTGTGTATTTCAAAAATGGAAAAAGAGGAAAAACTAGATAATTCACATAACGTTGGTTCAGTGATTTTATGGGAAATCATACTCGGAGGTACCAAAGCCAGTTTGGATTTAATACATTTAGAAATACTAGATAACTTATTATAAAAACTAGACACAAAAAAAGAGCACATATTAGAGTCGGAAAGTCTATTTGATATGGGATTTAAATTACTAACAATATTATATTCACTATTTTGAACATTTTGCGAGTTTGAACCACAAGGCATTGAGTTTTTGCTCATAGAAATTAGCTTTTGGGAATAAATTTCTTTCTTATAAGCCATCCTTGCCTCCAAGAAAACATACTTATGATAATAAGACTGATGAATACTGTTATGTTGTGTAGGAGGAATGTGGTAATGACAGCGAAGGCTTTAGTATGTTTATTAGATAGAACGTAATACAATATGAATCGGTACATGGTTCGTTATTTATACACATGCGAGGAGTGTGCATTCAGCCGAATCGGTTAGACGATTCCATTATTGACATGGGCGAGTCCATTATACATGGGGGTGTCGTATTAGGATAACAAATATTACTCTCAAGTTTCCTTGATGAACGTTTCATTATAGCAAGATGAGAAGAAGACCAAGGTGATGAAGTATGTAGAGTGAAATAACGAGATTTCAAAGGAACTAAGTTATTCAAAGTAGATGAAAGACAGTAATTTAAAAAATCAAAGGTTATGTGATCACTGGATAATCTATTCTCAATTTGTAACCCAAGTACGTGAAAGTTTAATTTCCTCAACTCCCTATACAAAACTAATGACTTGTTGATACTGGTTTCCTTAGAGAACTAGAAGTATGAATCAGATAATCAGTTAAGAGATCAGAACGAATACAGGGAGAAATGAACTGAGTGGGTGTATCATTGGGAGTAAAAATCAGATCAAGAATATTGCCACTTATGTGAGTAGGACAGGACACATGTTGATGAAGACCAAGGGATTCAGTTAATTTCCTAAATAAGGAATGAGGTTGATAAATGGATTCAAAATTATAATTAAAATCGCTCATACAAATGAATTTAAAAGAGCTAGAATGTAAGCTATCATTTATGCAATCAGATAATTCATCAAAGAAGATGGAATAATCAGGCCTAGGAAGCCGATAAATAACTATAATACGAAGAATAGCGGAAGGGAAATTAAACGTGCAAGATATGCAATCACAATAAGATAAAGTAAAAGAAGAAATGGAAGGCGTTGGTAAGTCCATATAAATTAAGATACCAACGCCTCCCCCACGACAATAATTATGAGGTTGGAGATTAAGATTATAACCCGCCTCACAGCACAATGAGAATATATCCGTATCATCAATGCTAATCCAGGTTTCAGTGATCCCAATAATAGATATAGGTTTAATTTTTAGATAGGCAAGGAGTAGTAAAATATTAGAGCGAAGAGATCGAATATTTATAAGGGAAATGCTAATTAAATCAGATAACATACATAGTCACTTTTTATTAGAATCAGTCTCAGATTTTGATTTGGATAAAGCCGCAAAAGATATCTTTCATGCGGATATTTCCTCTTGCGTAGGGTTTAATATTTAACAGAAATCCAGTCAAGCTTATCATTGATAGTTCTTCTTAACTCATAACCATTAGTTCTTTTATTAAACAACGATTTGAGGGACTTCATGGAACCTGATTTAATAGCATGATAATAAAGCAAGTCCAATTTCTTAGTATCGAGTGACAATGACTGGAATATAAACAGTTTATCATCACATTTTAGATCTACAAACCTATCTCTAGAGTATTTTGAGTTGAAGTTTATTACGTTATCGATACTAAAATACTTAAACATATCATTAATATAATCAATGTTATAGCTAGATTTCGATATATTTTTTATAATTGCAGATAAATCATCTATTTGAGTCTGTGTTATTTTACTAGGAATATTATTAATCTTAGATGTCATAGAACTAAACGAAGATTCAGTTGAATTATTTATTTGAATTATTTTTTGAATTATTTATTTGAATTATGTACATTGTATTTGTATTTTATTGTAATGGGTATATATATAATAATGAGTACTTTTTTAAATACTATATTCTTCTAATAGATAACATTAATATATAGTAAATATTATCTATAGTATCCCTAATTACAATATTAGTTATTAGATAATTAATTTAAACAATAAATTAAATTTTATATATATACAAATTTTCTAAAAATTAGGCCACTTTGACTATTTATTAAATTTATAAAGAGCTATTTTTTTTAATTTATAATACTTGTACGCTATAATATAACACCTTAAGATGAAGTAGGAAAAAAAATCAAATTTGTAAATGTACACAAAAAAACTCCACAAAAAAATGGTAATTTATTGATGATTTTTGACAAAATTGTAGAAATGTCATTGTAATTGTACTTTTTTTAGCCAAATTGTTATATATATTGATTAATGAATTATTTTTTTATTATATATAATATAAATTTATAAAATATAACAATTCTGTACACAATTATGAGAGGTCAAAAAAAATTATGGAAAATCCAATAATTTAAAAAAAAATCCTAGAAATAAAATTAATTTTGTTACGAATTTATAATATTCAAAGGAACTATACACATTACACATATTCTGAAAATTTCATGATTGTTGCTTAATTATAACTGTGAAAAATATACATATTTATGTTTTTTTGGTATTTTCCTATCTATTCCCATGTTAAATATTGTTAAATTTGACAAGGCTGGCGCATGTACAATATTGACCTAAATTAAAAAAAAAATTGTTTGTGTATTCTCTATACTCATATTTAGATGATCCAAATGCCGTTAAGGAATCGATAACCAATAGCATGTTTAAAATCACTCTTACCGTAGGGGCGCAGTAGATTTCATCAAACAAATTGTCCATCCCTCTCTATTTTCTGCCGCTCTCATCGCTTTATTTATGTCAAGACCAGTCCATTTCACGATAGAAGGTAGGCCAAAAATTCAATGGCAAGACAATATCGTGAAACATTATTTATACATTTAAAAATAATATTTGTTTCAATAATTAATATTAATAATTTGGAATTTTGATAGATGTAATAAGTTAAAAAATTATTGTTTTTCTAATAAATATCTTTAAATTGTATACAAAATATCACCGTTTATTTGTAAAGGCCTTTCATAATTATCGCAAGAGGATGGGTAGTAGACCGGTTCGTTCGATTCAATTTTTAATCCTTCAGGTAAACTATAATACATATCTATATTTTAGTATAATATGTATTAAAAATTTTTATAAAAAAATAGTTACCTTTGGTCACGAAGCATTTAAAGTTTGAAATATAAATTATTATTTTAAGATAAAATGTATAATATTCCATGTATAATAGTAATGACACCATCTTATTATCTTTGATGTTTACAAATATTTAAATTAATATTTAAAATTAATTATGTATTTGTAGTATATTTAATGAATTAATATAATATATGCCATTATTTATATTTATTATTAATATAATATCTATATTTCATTTTTATATATACAAATTACCAATATTAATATCTCCTAAAACTCGAGAAAATACACCATTTTACAAAGTATTTATTTCAAAATAATTCAAAAAAATAATTAATTTTTTAAAATTAATATATATATATTTATACTTTACATAAATTTGAGTGATCAGATTGTATTGAATTGTGGATATAAGTTAGATATAAATGTCCTTTATACAATTAAAATTAAAAAAATTAAAAAATATGTAAACTTATTTTGTATTTCATATTTCAAATAAAAATCCAAAAAAATTTAAAAATTATGTTAATTTTTTTTCTAAAAATAATTTTTAATTTTTTAATAATTAATTTGAATTGTATTATTATTATCTATAAATTATATATTTTAATTTTTTAAATTAAATTGTAATAATTTATTTATATTAAATTATACGATTTTTAGATTTTTTTTTGACTAAAATTATTTTATAAAATTTGGGCATCTAGATTGTTATGAAAAATATTTTGTACTGTTAATACTACTTGTTATATATTTTTCTAGGATATATCCATAGTTGGCTTAAAAAAATCATCCAATTTTATAAAAATTGAATAAAACTTATTTATATATCTCCCCCATGTTAACTTTTGTATGTATTCAATGTTAAAATAAAAAGGTCTCGTGACATTACAATATTTAAGATATAGGTCTAACATTTTAAACACTTATTCATCATATCATACATAATTGTCACAGATGTGAAGGTTTTAAAATTGCGAAAAAAATTTTAGTACGAACCGGTCTAATGGGTAGGCAAAATATTCTAGAATCTTGTAGGAAAAATATATGCGTTGAACCTTCAGATAAGCCAAATATATATATATATATATATATATATATAAATTTGTTGATAAATTATAGTTTATAATAATGTTAACGTGTCCTCTGTGTCACCTATTGGCATATCTGGTTGGTATACCTGGTTGGCATATATGGTTGGAATAGTGAAAGAGATATTACAACAATTTCCATATCTTTGTAAACCAGAATATGTTAGTATAATAACATTTATATATTATACAAAATCTTAATAAAATTGTATTATATATATTTTTTAATTCTTTTAAAAATACAGATTTTCAAGTAGTATTTATTACTAACTGGGAAAGACCCATTATACCAATGTAATGTAAATTCACAGAAATACTTAAATACAAAATTATACGCAATAATCAAAATTATTAAATGCGATACAGAGTACTGGAACATTATAAATGAGTATTCCATAAACATTAATAATTAGTTTGAAGGTTACACTTTTATAGCTAAATTACTATAGCGGGAATTTATAAAAAATAATATATTGATATATATATATATATATATATATATATATATATAGTCATTCTTTACGGGAACGGCTGACAATCAAAAATATACCTAATGGGCATACCTTTTTTTAACAATAGGTATCAATTTGAAATTTTATATTATACTTAATTAATATATATAATATAATGTTCCATATTTGGTTTTATAAAATAATCATTAATGACAAATATACAAAATAATTGTCAACCTAAAAAAACCCACGCAAAGTATACCGGAATGGTATTCAATTTTATTCATGCATAATAAACACGAATGGGGTTACAATTAAGATTGCATATAATCCGCTACTAGGTATCCATTATTTATGATGAATCATATACTCTAGTTTCATATTATAATGAGAATATTCAATGCGCATGCGTTATTTTAATCATTGATGTAAATAAACTATAATTTTAATTCATTTGAATATATTCATCTAAACAAGTTATACAGACAATTATATGTTAGTTTTTTATTAATATAATATTTTTAAATAATATATTTATAAATTAAATTGTAAATTGAATTAACAGTTAATTATATACAACATTTTTAATATTATCTATATATTTTAAATTATTTAAAAAATACAATTTGAAATATTCAATAATTGAATATAACATGTGTTTTTAAATCTGCTTTATATTATTAAATTTATTTTTCGTAATAATTATTAATACAATAATTTAATTTATAATAAATAATTGTGAATATTAAAGTTATAATAATAGTATTGTGAATAAAATATGGAAACTTTTTATTTTGATTACTCGAGTAACAGTATTAAATTAGATTTGAATTAATCAATATATTAATAATATATTATATTATGTGCAAATACACATAACTAATAAACACCATACAAATACAATAACGCGATTTTAAACTCTAAATCTAAAACATGCTCACTAGACATATTTTAAATGTTGTGTATAATATTATATGAAATATAATTATAAAAATGATTATTGATAATTGTATAACATAAATTATTGTTAAATTTATAATATTGTCAACTAGATAAATCATTTATTAAATTAATTTATATTAATTAAATAAATGATGTAATCATTACAGTAATGCTCAATTTACATTCTTAATATTTATTTACTTATCATAATGATAATCATTATATATAATAAAAATTCATAATATAATAGTATTATTAATACACATAATATATTTACTATAATATTACTTGTTTAGTAATGTATACATAATTGTTGATAATTATTTTATAATAATTTATTATAGTATAATTTTAAATATGATAATTTATTAAAAAAATTAATAAAATCGTATTCATTTAGTGTTAAAATTATATTATTATGTTTAGTATATTATTATCTGTATAATCATATAGTGTTTAATAATTAATATTTATACATCATAATTATAGTATGATTTATAACTTATATTTTAATAACATGTTTAGTATTAATTACGGTAGAAAATAATCTTGTACGAGATCATTTCGGACTATATAATCTAGTACGTCTTATTAAATTTATTCTAAAAGTATTATTTATGAATTTAATATTATAGTTATCTTAATTTCGACTCTATAGTCATCATTTATATACATATATATATATATTATATTTTCCATCAGTAATTAATAATTAAATATAAATATTAGAATAATTCTATAATTATGAAAACACTTAATTTTACAAGTCGTAAGAGAGTACTAATAACTTATTTAATAACTTAGTAATAAGTCGTACTTTTAAATTACGTACATTCTAATTACCTCGTGCCATAATAATTTAATTATTAATTACTCATATAAATTTATTAAAGTAATCTCTGACGACTTTTTGAGTAATCTATTGACTTATTTTGTCAATAAGTAATTTTATTTATAGACCAATTTAACTTATCTATAAAAAAACTTATCTAAAATTAATCTTGTACGAGGTCATTTCGGACTATGTAATCTAGTACGTCTTATTAAATTTAGTTTATTCTAAAAGTATTATTTATGAATTTAACATTATAGTTATCTTAAATTATTTTAATTTCTAATCTAGATTTATTATTTATATACATATTTGTATATATTATATTTTCCATCAATAATTAATGATTAAATATAAATATTAGAATAATAATTGTAGAATTATGAAAACACTTAACTTTACAAGTGGTACGAGGTTACTAATGAGTAGTGATATTACTTAATTCTTAATTACTCATATTAATTTATTAAAGTAATCTCTGACGACTTATTTAGTAATCTATTAAGACTTATTCCGCCAATAAGTAATTTTATTTATAAAACAAATTTAACTTATATATATATTAATAAATATAGTTATCTATATTTATACTTATCTATATTTTTCTAATTTCTATATTCAGGACACTGTTGGGGCAATAAAGTGAACCTGGCGAGATATGTTCCTCTCTGAATGTCATCTCATAAATGACGTATCGTGGGTGCCTATAAAGAACTATATACAGCAGTCGATGGACGATATAGTATGCATGTCTGGTGCTCTACTAAATGTGATGAGAGATATAAATGATCTGAGAATGCGATTCATAAAGTGCCGAAAAAGCTTGCCATAGTAAGGTAAATTAATTTTGTGTATATAAATATATATATATATTTATTAATTAAGAGGATCTCAATGGATAAATTAGTTAATATCAGAAAAAATTGTAATATGTACTAGTGATCTAAAAATTCAAATCTTTGCTTGTCTTCGAAGACTTTCAAATCATTAAAAAAATGTTTGGAGACATCAAATCTCTACCATGTCATGTATTCGAAGACATTCAAATCACCAAAAAAATGTTTGAAGACATCAAATCTTTACCAATTCCTGAAGACTTTCAAATCATAAAACAATGTTTGTCACATAAATTATTGAATTTATTGATAGTAAAAACTTCCCATCATCTAATATACAGTTGATCCCCTTTACTTCTACAAACAAAGTATAATATGAGAGAACAGTAAACATAAACAAATTCCATTGCAGATTTCCTACATACCTACTATAGCTACATATCTACATGAATACCTACTTACCCACCTATATACCTACCTACTTACCAACCTAAGTATATGCATGACTACCTACCCAGCCACCTACATGCCCATATACATACCCTACCCAACAACCCGCCTACCTATCTATCTACCTACTCACATATCTACCTATCCATCCACCTAACTACCCACCCATACATATATCTACCTGACTACCTACCCATCCACCTACTTGCCTATATGCATACCCTACCACCAACCTACTTACCTACCCACCCACTCATATACCTAAATATCTTCCTGAGTACCTACTTACCTATATGCATACACTACCCTACCACCCACCTAACTATCTATCTACCTTTCCACCCACCCACCTAACTACCCACCCATATCTCTCTACCTTCATGACTACCTACCAACCTACTTGCCTATATAACTACCCTATCACCCACCTACCTACCTCCTATCTACCCACCCATCCATATATCTACCTACATACATACCTCCCTGCCCTACAACCTACCTAACTATACTACCCACCTATCTACCTACATACATACCTATCTACTTTCCCAATGTATATATATATGTAGGTCCTACATACCTGACTGCCTACCTCCCCACCTGTATACTTGCCTACATATTTGCCTGACTATCTATCCATCTACACATATACCTACCTGCATACCTATCTAACTAAATAAACACCTACCTACATACATGCATATATACACACATATATAATATACAAACACTAAAATAGTTAATAAGTGTACATATTTCTCTACATAGAGTTATATATTGAGAGTGTATCATACACTAAATGCCATCCAATGTATCATATAAAATCGATTCATGAGTATTATATAATAATAATTTAGGATATGCAATTAGCTACCTGTCCTTATCTATTATCTATTAATATACGTTTGTTCACTAATTTAGTTCCCTACATCTATATTAATAATCTATCACTCTGATCGTATAAATGCTCCTTTTTTTTCGAGTTTATTCCAAATATTTAATAAGTTCGATTAGTACTATAATTTGGAATAAACTCGAAAAAAAAGGAGCATTTATTGTATATATATATACATATAAATAATGACTTATATAATTTATAAGTATATAAATTACATATTACGTATAATAATGTGGCTACTATACTATGATAAATAGTGAATTTAATCCATACAAATTTTTGAAAATTAAATAGGTGTGACTCGAATTGACTCGAAAATTAGATTTAAGATTTGAAATAATAATTTATATAAATGTTTGAAAATGATGTGACTCGATTTGAAACTTGAATTGAAAGATTTGAAAATTTAGATCACTAATATGTACTATTAATTGATGATATAGCATATATAACATATATGTTATTTAGTAACTATGAACAAATTACCAATTAAATAAGTTTTTAAATAACATAAAAAGCATATTTTATAGCATGATATTTAAAATATATTGTTATATAATATTTTATATCTAATATATAAATTCTATAAAAATTACATTTATATATAGATAAAAAAACTTATTAATTATTAACTTTAACTTATAAACTATTAACTATTATTTTATAATATTGATTTTATATTAGCTGAATGCATAATGTAATTACTTTACAATTTATTTATTGTTGACTTTTCAAATGCATTTTACTAGAAATAATATATGCTATGTTTACATATATAAATGAATGTTTAGATAAAAGTACAAAGCTATCTACCTAATTATTTTTCTATATATAATTAACATATATATGAATAATATAACAAAACCCATATTCAAAAATAGAATTATTATTTGTAAAATATATATTTGTTACTTTTATGTAATAGATATGATTTTCTTTCCTTTTTAGATAATAAAAAAAATAGTTTAAATCAATAAATAGTATTTTAGAAACATTTAAAAAAAAGAGAAAATGCTTCCTTATCTCTACATATATGAATTCAACAAAATGGCCGTCTCAAAAATACATATTGCACCTACCACCACCAAACTTACTACAGCTAAATAATTTTTAGATCTTTGCCGATAATTTATATACTCCAATATGCATGTTTTATTTGGTTCATTTTATATCACTATTTAATCGTATATAATATTTATTATCATACTTAATTATCTACTAACTATTTTTTATATATATAAATTACTCATATATACATATATGTTACTCAAAATATCAGTAACTATTAAGTATATATATATTTATTAATATATTTAAATTATATAGAATTGGATACCTGCAATCCAGTTTATTTGATGAGTTTCAACACGGTATCATGTACTGATTAACGTTAGTAATATATAACACTTTAAATTATTTACTAATTAATATTTTGTTTCAATTATATAGTTTAAAACTACAAAAAAAACTATTTTGAAATAAATTACAGGAAGCAGCTCTCGGACTCAGATGCAATGCTTGTAACAAGATGAATAACTTCAAATCCTTCTGTAGGAGCAGACATTACTATAAGAACTATAAGAAACAGGAGTCCACTAAATTACATCAAACTTACATGTAGCAGACCAGGACATAAGATACAAGGTTTTTATTAAATTATGTTAAACTATTCATACCCTTTAAAAATAGAACATATATATTATTTAAAGTTGACAAAGGGTCTTAAAGTAATGTACTATCCTTTAAGGTATACAATAACATTAGAAAGCCTACTTAACTAACCCCTATCCATACATACTCTTAGCATATGAAAATAAACCTATTGCGACCTACGGCATAACAATAATATGTTATAATTATAATGGCATATTATACGATATAAACTTCACTATAGTCGAATCCCCACAACCCCCTATAATATGACTAATAGACACATCTGCAGAAGGCTAAGCCTCATAAAAATATTATGCACAGACATAATCCCACCTATATCAAAACCACCCGCCAAAAATGATACCAGAATATTCCCCGTAACACTTCAAATAAGCCTCGACAAATAAGTACGACCCTTGTTACATGCGAATAAATGTGTCGAAATCAACTTTAAAGTATATATAGAACTATAGCGTATGATGTCCAAAGGAATCATCATATCGGTAAATAAGCCTACAGCATAGGTATCCAGCATAACATATGCACCAAAGAAGTAAGGCGACATCATGATATTATATGTAATATGGTATTCCAACCAATGCGAAAGATTCCAGACACATCCAATAAGCAATTGGAAACTACCACCAAACATCAGAAGCATACCATATATGTCCTCCACTAATAGGACATCACCCACATTTCATCCAGTCCTCACTACCTAGCATCAAATGAATTCATAGAAAGACACGTTCAGACCATAAAGAACATTATAAAAAATACAGACATCAATAAGATAACTAAAGCACTACTATCTTAGAGAAATAACCCTCAAAATATGATGACCCCAGCCCTCTACACCTACTCTTACATCAATCCAAACATCAGAACGCACGAAACTACAAACACATCAAACAGACATAAATTAACTAGATGACATTACTTGCAAGAAAACTGCATACATCGTACATAACGTTCAAATCTGTCAAATTCGAGACTCCTTAAAATTCACATGATCCCCAGCTACCATTGTCAAGAAACGAACCAGAATCATATGTCATGTGTACCCATACGGGAAACATCCTATGACGTACAAGACATAAAATACGATCAACACCTACAACTAACCCCAAGAAAATTACACCACCATAGAGAATACCCCCACTCAAACACTACATTTATCTAATTACCCAACACCACCATCTGATAATAATACCATCCTCTCACACACAGCTATTATAGAACAAAATCAGCTTAGGAAACTATACGCCGAAGCTCCAGGAACAGGCACACTCCCTACCGATTTGTCCTGTAATATATCTTCTTCTTAGAAGAGGTGATGTTATGTTATTATCACTATTACTTTGTGTATTATTATTATTATCTCGCATTATACTAACACACGCCGAGTGCTAGGGATATGCCCATACATCACCGTCTCACATGATTAAGCAATGCTAGACGCCTATCTATAAGAGCCGTGATAAATGTACAAAGTTAATAAATAATGTATTTAACGCATTGATTCTTTTTCTAATAACTTAACAACTTGTATATACAAATATACTTTAATATAAATACATTTCTGATTAATGATTCATATACAAATATACTAAATTTGATTTTGATAATTATGTTAATGTTTGAATCAAATAATAATATTTATGTAATGTATTATTCTAATATAATTACACTAACAAATATAAATAAATGAAATACAATTAAATATATTTATGATTATTTGATACAAATACATAAAATCTGTTTTTGATATAAATTAAATTATTAATGTTGATCAAATATAAAGATTTATATAAGTTTTCAAGAATAATTAATTGATTATTGTTTAAATGAATATAACATAATTGATACAATTGATATATTTAGTATTTTAATTTGAAATAAAATTGACATGTAAGAATCCATAATTAATTTATTATTCTTTTATACAAGAAAATATTAATGACTAATATATATATATATTTTTATAAATATTTAAATATAATATACATATTAGTGTTGTAAATGATGTCGGGTAGTTTCGGGTAATTGACTACATGGAAGGTTTCGGGTATCAAAATATGATTTTGGTTCAATTACGATTTAAATACTAATAACTTATCATTATCGAAAATATAAAAAATGCTTATTTAAAATTATAGTAAAAGTATTTTATACAATATAAAATAAAATCAACAATATAATTCGTTATCAATTAATTAGACAATAATTTTGTTATCAATGAGTTAATATATAATACATAATGTTACGGGTCGTGTACGGCAGAAATGCAGAATCAGGAATCGCTATAATTAATAAAAAATAGATAGATAAACAATAAAAAACATAGCAAAGCTAGCTCGGGTATGGCTATTATATCTATAAAGTCTATTCCACACCTAAACTATATGGAAATCCCTCGTATAATTATATACATTTTTACATGTATTAATTAAAATGTTAACATTATATTGAATTTATTAGGGAGAGTTAAAGTGAGGTATATAAATAGAAGTAAAACGTAAATACCTACGAATATTCGCATGCATTTTGAAAATAATTATGTTTTTATAGAAACGTTTGATATTCGCAAGTGAGGTTGTTTCGTGCGTATATTTTCATGTGTGGCATCACTTTAAAATATAATTCTAAATGATTCTAATACTCGCCACTTTGGATTGAGGTATATATATATATACCAGATTAAACATTTTGTATATCTATATACATATCCCATTATATTTATATTGAATTAATACCAAAGATTTTCCGAAGGAAAGATATAACACTTACGCGAAATCGTGTTTTTCGAATTTGTATACAAAATACCCCAGTGCCACCTATAGCGGGTTACTTTTAGGAACTATGTGTTATCTATAATGTAAATTCGTATTTAACTAAACACTTTTAAAATGTTAAATAATATGCTTTAAATTAATATTTATATGATGAAAACTAAGTGTTCATTACTAATATATAACAAACAAATATGATATGTATGTTTTAAATGCTATAAGTATATATTTAGTAAATAAAAGCTAATTTATATTGCATGTAATTTAATAGAGCAATGAAAAAATTGTTGTATGCAAATAGAGCCTAACCTAAATCTATTTCAGTGATTTCGATACTACTGCTAGCAGCAGCAGGGGATATTACTAAATTATGTTGCATGTATAGGGAGTGTTATATCTTTGCTTCGCAAAATCTTTGTTAATACTAAATAAATAGGCTTACATAATTATATAAGTGTGTATATATTATAATAATTATATAATAATAATATATATTTATTGAATACAATACAAAAAGCGGATACAAATATGATTATTAATCTATGTGTTAATAATATCGAATATATACTATTAAAAAATATAAATTATTGAATGAATCATGATTGCATAAGTATTATAAATTAATTAAAACATGCATAATTCCTATCTACACCATGTATTATTTTTACTATTTTTTTTGTGCATAACTTTTTTTTAAATAAAAATAAACTAAAATACTTCTATTATAGAATTTAATAATATGTCTAATGATATCAAATTTATTATAATAGCATCAATATAAAAAATCGTATTCCTATGGTTTTATTTATATCGTACAAATACATTATAGTTGGGTTATTCGTAGACTATAAATGTATAGTATTTACATTTTATACTAGTTTGGAAATATTAAAAATTATAGTAATATTACTAATATTAGATATTATATAGGAAGGTTAAAATGAATTAATAATGTAATATAATGAAAAATAAATAACTTATTGAAAAACAAATATTTCGAAAATGTTACTATAGTATCTTACTTACGATTCTATATTCAATAATATATAACATACATTTATATATTTATTTACTATATATATACATAGATAATTTATTAAAATATAATACCTACTATATTTAATAATATACAAATTATTTATTATTATTCAAATTTTGAAATAATCTGAAATAATAATATTGAAATTTAAATAATTACTACTATTTCCTAAGTTTTTATTAGTCATACAAATCTTTGATTATAAACCGGATTATAAATAGAAATTGATGTATATTTTTACAAAATAATAATAATATTTAATTCAAAATGTATATTTTTAATTAATAACATCTTTTATATTTTTATTCAATATATTTATTCTAAAGTACATTTAATATATTAATTCATAAATTGCCATTTGACATATACGCATTAAGTTGCTGTATTTCGGTAAAAACAGTGTGTCAACAGATTCCGTTTTTTTGTGTAACCAAGTATATACACGCAGAAATCTAAAAATGTAATTATTTATAGTCTATTCTCTATAAAACCAAATGATAATTAAATATATTCATTATAATATAACGATTATTAAAATATTATTTAATTAGATACCAATTATTTCTCTAACATATAGTAATTCATAAATTAAAGTAGGTGGTTGACACAAAATTGTCGGCCTAATCTTCGTGTCAGCGTATTCCGTATTTATATGCCCGTTTTGTCTTCTCATTCCGTATATTATATATCTATATATATATATATATATATATATATATTAATATATTATGAAATTAAATGATAATACAAATACATTACAGAAATCAAACAATGTATATCAAAAAATATAATCCTATATTTAAAATATATATTTAATAAGAAAATGGGGATATTCTTCATTAATTTACAATATGTTGCCTACCCATATATTATAATTAACAGATAATATATATAAATTATATATCGAAAAATCACTAATATTACGTACTGATAATTTTTATTTTTGAAGGTATATTTGTATATTTATATTACTTTTTTTTCATATATAACATATCCTACAGTGTTACGGTTAACCTTATCATTTATTCAAAAATTGTTTTTGATTTACAAGATAAATTAACTATCAACAAAAAATTATATAATTTATTTAATAAAATATGTAAATAATTTTATATATTTATTTATATATTGATAATAACTAATACAATTAATAATTGTTAATTATTAATAAATAAAACATTTTAAATAATGTACAAAATTAAATATATAACATATACTTACTTACTTTTGTCAGGCTCTCGCTCGACCCAATTTTGAAATTGTCTTCAATTCACCACGATCCATCATCACAAATCGTATTTCGTATGTCGCTTCTGCTTAAGGTATTAATCGATTCAATTGATTCATATGAGAATGTTACTAGGAGAAAGTAATCTAATACAGACACTATAACAATAAATAGTCTTCACATTTTATGACTCAATATTATTATTCAAAAATTACAATATCTTAATAGTAGGGGAAAGTCTCTGATTACTGACCCCCTCCTAATACCGATCCCCTATCGTATCTCAGTAACTATAAGAGATATCAAAAAATTATATATACATGAAATGTTAGTAATTTAAAGATAAATATGAATAAGTATTTTGTTTTTAAATATGTCGTAAGTTATTTGTGTATCATTGATATAGATTTAGGATTCTTGATTCCAGTCGATTATATACATACAGGTTGATAAATACATATTAAATAATAATATATACTATTTTAATATAATTACTATAAAGTTTAAATTAAAATTAATATTACTATTAAAACATAAATTCAATAAAAAATAAATTGCATGTATTTTATAATTAATTATATTTATGTATATCTACTCTTTTTGTTGGATATTATAATTATTACAATTATTTATACCACGATTATTTTAGGGGGTCGGTAATAGGGGAAGGGGGTCGGTATTAGGCACATGTATCCGATTACCGACCCCCCTGTTTATTCTTGTAATAATAATTATATCAACAATTTAAAATAGCCACATTATTCATTGCCATAATATTAACCTAATTACAAAATCTTAAATATATTTAATATTGAATAAGTTATTACAAATAATCATTTAGGGTCGGTAATCGGAGACTTTCCACTATATGATTATAGATATTATTGTGATTTAAAATTGTATATAATCTTTTTATTTAATAGATATTAGAGAATCGGAATCTATGTTAGAATACGGACACCCTGTATTATAATACGGAAATCCTATATACCACTAGAATAAACTATATAGTATTTATGAAATAATCAGATACACTAAAATTAAATTACTTACAATTAATTTTATTATTAATTTAATATAATTTAATTAGTAATTTTGTTATTATTTTATTAATTAATAATTGCAAGTTAACTATCTAAATAATAATCATGACACGTATTAATAAACTGATGGTATTAATTTGATAACGTACGCGATTTTTATAAAAATTAGAAGAGTACACACGCTGCATGCTGATATGGTGACCGACGGACACTGGCCGTCTTAGGGCACAAATAGTGTCCGTATTAGGGATTAATAAGTCCTCTAGATATATATTTTAACTTAGTTAATATTTGATATAAAATATATAAATTATGCATATAATATTTGAATGCTTTAGTTATTAATAATATATTTTTATATTTTATATTAATACATTTGTATATGATTGAGAAGGTTTTAAGTAGACAATTGTTTTCATTTAAAAAGTTAATAATAAAAATCAGTTAATTGGATATATAAAATAATTAAAAAATATAAAAAATACTTATTATAAACTATTTATATAATTATGAATATTCTATTCATTACACATTTTTTGTAGAATGTATGGTTTATTAGATAACGATAGTGTCCGTATTCGGGCACGATCCGTATTCGGATACTTTCCCATATATATATATATATATATATTCCTATTAGTATATCTTAACATGCTAATTAATGTTGTGAATACTATAAATTTTGCATAAGATATTTATCGGCTATGATACGCCTATATATTATATGTAATAGCAAACATATCAACAAAAGTAATAATTAAGTTTAACATTAAGTTAAATTAAAAGTAGTACCATTCACTTGTTTTATCAATACATATATATGGTTACTAGACATGGATGATCAATTCAGTCATGTATACACAATATCCAAGCAATCGAACAAAGTCCAACAGGAAATTTCCCGGGATAAAGGAATGAAACTAATGAATATGTAAAACACAAGATTATTTCCATAACGAACTTCTCCTACAAACGATTAAACGAAGCAAGCTAATATATATATTTATATATAGATATTTTTAATATTTCTTTATAATGAGCTTTTTATTATATTCACCGATGATTATTTATTTAATATATTATTCAAACTGTTTCTTTTAAAAATAAAATAATTTAATTTAATTTCATATATATATGTATATATATTATGGAATCATATTAATTATTAATAAAAAGATGTTGTGCTTTATATGATATATTTATTCATAATTTCGATAATATAGTTGTACCCATTTGGTTTTTTGAAATATTATCACCAAATGTTGTATTTAATGAAAATTTGTTTTATTATTATTATTATTTTTGATTTGATCCACTAATAAATATAAAAAATAAATATTTAAACATAATAAAAAGAATACATATAACGTAATCTCTAATACATATTGATCACCCGGTGGTGTAGAGATGTCGTTAGGTCCTGTAAATAGCAAGTGTTTGTAATTTAATAAGTTATTATAAATTTATACTTATATTATTATATTTTAATATATAATCAATAATAACATATTATTTTAAGTAATTCATTAAGCTAGATGTAATAAATTACTAAATAACTACTTAACATGGTTACAGTATTTCTATTTTCATAAGAGTATACTTTTTTTAATTAATATTATGTACATGTAAGTTTTATATAATATGTTATTAGTTAACTATTAGTAGGTATCTACGTATTATTATACCATCAATATTTATATGTGATATATGTCATATATCAGGAACATTGGGCATTTATAAATATACTTCACATACTTTATATTCTAATTCTCGTCAATTTATCAAAAGAACACCAATTGTCTATTAAATTAAATCACAAAAGATATAAAACGTTTTATATATATATATATATATATATATATATATATATATATATATATATATATATATATATACCATGTGCATACCTACATTTTATATTATTATTATTATTATTATTAGTATATATATATAATATGTATTAATTATATTTGGTTATTATTATGTAGGTTAGATTTGAATTAAATATGTACATATATCCATTACATATGTAATTATCACAATTATAAATATTCTGATAGGAATATTTAGCCATGTTTAAGTATTTATAATAACAGAACATTCATGTTAAATATGTATTTTTTATCATAGATATTTGTGAAAATATAAATGTATGACTTTGATACACTTACACCTATAATAAAAACTAAATATATATGATCAAACAATCAATACTTATAACCAATTAAGTAAACAACAATTATTAAATAGAATATATAGATAATATAGATTACATTAATATCAATATTTATTTTATAAACAGTAAATAACTATAATGTATAAACTGAAAATGTTCATAATTATATATTCATAATAACCTGAGGATTTCGTAGTTTCATAGAAGTTAGTAGTTTCTTCAGATATTTCTAAATAACCGATATAATATAAAGTATTCGTAAATAAATATACACAGATTATTAATTATGTTTTTAATTATATATATATATATAATAAATATATATTTATGCAATAAATAAAGTACGATAGTGTTATCACATGAAATCGATTTCATGGAATATGTATAGAAATAATTATAAAATATGTTGTGATTGGTTATATATGAAATGAGTAAAAGTCTTAGGTATATTCATAGAGCTATAGCTGTATATATGTCTATATAAATAAAGGTATATGTTTATCTAGCGCTATCGGTATATTATACATAATTAGTGTTGATAAACTATTCACAAAGGTATTAATATATATTATGATGCATTTTATGAAATTCATTAGGATCTAAGTGAATAAATGTAATTACATAAGTGTACTGTATATATTGTGTATATGATAATAGTGAGAATAATTAATAAAGGATGCATGATATTGTATATAAATGGTAGTATATATGTATAGAAACATCAGGTAAGGATACTCTTTATAAATATATGTTAACAATTGTTATGAGTATTAATTAAATATAACAATTCAAGTAAAATAACTATATATATAGTATACAGTAAATTATAATATCACTTACAAATTACGATATTATTATAAAACAAATGATATTTAGAAATTGATTTTTATATAAATATATAATAAATATCTTAGATTTATAGAGATATTTATAGATTATTTAAATAATATAAATATATATTTTATAAATAGTAGGTAACCTATTGTATTTCTATATAATACTGTACATAATAAGTTGTTTGAATATATATATATATATATATATATATATATATATATATATAATTTATATAGGTACACATTATTTAATACCTACACAAACTTATAAATAAACTTAACTTTACCTGAATATGACATTTAATGATAGTCATAATTTAATAAATATAATATCATTTTAAAAATTTTAAAAAGTAAAATAATGAATATTCTATATACATTTATATAATCAATATTCATAGGTATGTTATTTATTTATTATGCTATTATTATATTACTCACATTTATTATTATTTTTTATTGTTCGATTATACCTATATATTTTTTTAATTATTTACGTCTTGTTTCTTATAGTACTATTGTCTTACGTGTATTTAATGCTATTCATATCATGCACACATGACCGATAATTCGTCCATATTACGGTTTTCTAAGATAGAAATATATTATACACCATGGTGTATTGCAATATTATATTTGTTGACTAATATACCTAGACATGTAGCCGATAAAGGCCATACGGGAATGCCATGGTGTGAGTAGATGTTTGCCGCACGTGAGATTGGTACTATTTGATTCACTTTGTAATTTAATTTCATTATATATTATAATAGTTATGTTATTATAATTTTGTGTTTGTTCTAAAATTCTTATATGTGTATGGAATCCTTTCTCTAAAGCATATTATTATTAAAAAGTTCATTTTTACTTATTATATAACTATATTGTATTGTATACATATGCCATATGTATTAATTATTTTTTATATTATATAAATAACATAAATATTATTCATTCATTCATTCATGCATATATATTCAATAATTAACCACATTCACAATATGCGCCAGTCCATCTTTCTCCACATTTGCATTGGTACGTGTTATGCGTGCTAAAACAAGCAGACTCGTGTTTACCTGCATTTAACACAATGTTAATCTCTAAGCAATTAACTAATAATAGTGAATATTTTATTGAAAATTTATAATTGAATTTAAATTAAATATGTATACAAAATAAAATGTTATTAAATTAAAAATAGCCTACTTAATATAAGTGTAGGTGGGATCGTAATCATTAATTTTTTTTAAATATTATTTTAAATAATACCAATATTATATACAGATTATAAAATAAATACTTATATAACATGATTTTCTTAAAAGTATATAACAAGTAATATTTCGATATTTTTATTTTTTGAATCTTAAATATATTTAATATTTCATATTTCCAATAATTTAATTAGATTCCTATTTATTATTAATACTAACTATAGATACAAATAATACAAGATTAAATTATATATAATTACATATTTCACCATTAATAGTAAAGATAAATATAAATAAGACAACATTAAATTATATATAATTAACTAATTATATTAATATCGATAATATTAATTCATTGTTTATAAATGTATTCAATTAATTCACGTGAGAATATGTATATGAATAATTTATCTATGTTATCATAACAGCTGTTATAAGTAACCCATACCGCTACACATATGAATACTACTGTAATATACTAGCATTGATTATCCTTGCAGAAATTGTATTTATTACAGTTTATACCCAGGTAAAACTTTGTACAGTTACAAGTGTAAGAGTTAAAATGATTATAGCATTTAGCATCATTATTACATGGGTTACTTTTGCATTCGTCGATGTCCCTTTCGCATCTGCTTCCAATATAACCTAGGTTTAGTAATCATATATATATATATATATATATATATATATATATATATATATATAAATAGTGTATACATATTATATATATATCCAAGTTTTTTATTATATTCTACTAATTTATCATTAATAAATTTACTATACATTTTGTATCACCTAATCTTACTTATATAGCTTGACAATAATAGAGAGTAATGTATATATATATATATATATATATATATATATATATATATATAAATGTTTTCTTTTTTAAACATAATATTGCTATTTTACACACTTTTTAGTATATCCATTTTTATAATTGAGTACACCTAAAATAACTAATATACTTTAGAAGCTTATGTTTTCGGTACTTTATTTGTCATCGAATGCCATATCTAAAATGCCATAGTTAGTGTTCGCATAGTTGTAGAGTTTCGTAACATTATCATATTATAATATGTATACATAGCATAATCTAATATGCATCAGTTATAGCTGATGCAATGTTTTGCCATTAGATCAGATAATACATTTGTAGATATTTCATAGATACAGTTATGTTTCAAAAACAGGCAAAACTTATAATTTTAATTATTTTGTCAGTAAAAAATGTTAGATATTTAATTAACTTATACTTGATATAAGAAAATCGTAAACGAATAATAGTAATATATATATATATAGATTATATTTATATATGTAGACAATGTACCTATATAAGTATAATTATGGGTTTTCGTAAATGTATAATATCTAAATATGTATCAAGTGAGTATGTGCATTTAAACATAGCAACACATTTTACCCGTGTATTATTATATATAGTGGTACACGATCCATTATTCTTACACGGTTTAAAAAAGGGTATAGTTAAACACAAAAATCATCGTTATTTGTAGTATTCTTGTTGAATATTAATTCTGTATAAATAAGCGAAGTTTTATGTTTTAAATACTATAATCCGATAGTTTTATAGATTTATATTTTTATTTAGTTCGTATTACTTCAAGTGTCCAATATTGAATTAGTTATCTCTATTATATAACGATATGTAAGTAATAGTATAGAGTGCCTAATCGTATAGAGAGGTGCATAAATTGTACTTATATTTATTGAATATTATTATATAAATATATAGAATTAAATAATTTAATATAATAAATAATGCTACGATTTTACTTTAAAATCATATCAGTTATATCAATCTAGTAGTATATATGTTGGGGGTCATCGCTTAGTGGCACAACCAAAAGCTAGTAAGCCAGAGGTCCCGGTTTCGACTCCTGTCAGTTCTAGTTTCTCTTATATAAATATATTTATCAATATCGTAATAAACGATAAATCAAAACACAAGATAAAAAATTTTACCATTTGTATTGTATTGCCAGGGGCCCCTCGCAGTTATTTATAACATGTATAAGTCTATAATTTCTTGATGAGTCCAGTTGTATCCGCTATTTGTATTGTATTCAATATATATATATATATATATATATATATATATATGAGATTTCAATGAATACATATTATTATTATATATATGTATATATATTAGAACTATAGTTATTAACTATATATATATATATTAGAACTATACGAACAATATGATAATATGAAATAATATGGTGTATTAATAATTAAATGTGGTGTAAGTTTTAATCCACAGTTATGATGTTGAAACTATAGTTTCCATATATATATATATATGACAATTAAAGTATTATTTTTAGTATTATTAATATTATTAATATAACTATATGAATGTTACTGAATTACATATAGTATACTGGTCTATATGTCAATAACTTTCTAGATAATTATCAAATAGATTTATAATCAATAATTATTATTATTATTAAGATACTATATAGATATACTTTTTTAGATTACATTTAAGATACTATTTAATATAATAAAATAATGATATATGTGTTATCTATTGTATTAAAATATTAAGAATTATATTGTAAAATATATTTAACACATATAAGATATATTGTATTGTTTTGTAATTAATGATATTACAGTGAATGTGTTTTCATCATATTAACCTGTATTGCATACGCTATTGCCTTTTCTATCACATGTATAAGTATGCGAAGATTTGCAATATACATCACATTCGTTTGTATAATAGTACTGCATACACATTCTATCTATTTTAAATGTAATGCTGTTCGTGGAAATTTCATTTATGTAAATTATAATTAATTTAAATTATCAAAATAATTAATTAATTATATATATATATATATTCTATTATATACATTTTAAACAATAAATTTAATTACATCCTTGATTTATTATTAATTTGATATACAGGATTCGCCTAAATACATTTTATATCACCTATCAATAATTCGTTTAGAATTTAAATCTTTAATATGTGTTTACATGTATTTATTAGTTATTAATCAATTATATCCATTTTATGTCATATCTAATAGGTATCATATTACATATTAATAAATTTCGTTCGGTTTATGTTGAATAACATTATAAATACTTCATTGAGTATTATATATGTAGGGGGAAAGTAACATAATACGAACGCTTTAACAATAAATGGTCTTAACATTATGACTCAATTTTTTTATTCTAAAATTACAATATATTAATATTATATTATTATAAATATTATAGAGATTTTAAAATTGTATTTAATCCTTTATTCAATAGATAATTGGGATGTCCGTATTAGGTACTCATATCCGAATACGGAAACCCTGTATTATAATAGTGACACCATATTAAACACTAGATAAACTATATAGTATTGATGGACCATCAGATAAATCACAATTACATTATTTATAATTAATGTTATGAATAATTTAATATAATTGAATTAGTAATTAATTTATTAATTTTTTTATTTTAATAATTAATAATACAAGTTAAGTATCTAAATAATATAATTTATAGATATAGCTTTATTGGTGCACCATGGTATTAATATTATACCGCACTCGATTTGTATGGAAATCCGAAAAGTTCACCAGCTGTGCGCTGATTGGTTATATGGTGTCTGTATTAATACATCTAGTTCATTAATTAAGATCTCGTATTAGTCACGTGTCATATTAAATTCTTAATATAATATTACATTAATACTTATTAACAATTAATACAAATATTAAATATGTGTATACTATTAATTTAATTATAATTTTTAATCTTAAAATAATATTATGTTTCTATTCAATTTCAATAGTTGTAATATTGTTAATATGTCAGTATATTGTACATATATATATATATGTATATATATTCTTATCTATTTTCAAAATAATAAAAATAATGTTGATTATAATTTGAAAAACGTAATTTTAATTCTTCATTTAAAGTAATAGTATACTTGTACATATTATAATCATCGATATAAAGAAAGTGGATAAGCAATTGACGCACGCAATGCATGTAAAAGATAGACATGTGAATGACACTTTTATCGATAAATTAACAAAATGGTATCAGTGATTTTGATTGGATATTAGTCATATTATATATGTCAAATATTAAAACAGTAGGCTTTTCGTCGAAATAGATTAAAGTGACTTCTATCTATATCAATGGATTTAAATTATAAATATCAATAAAATCAATAAAATAGTATTATATCTTCAATTTAAATACACAAAATTTCGAGGAATGTTGATATTATGTATTTTAAATATATAATTTTATTTTTAGTATAGATAGTACATTAAAATTGGTAGTGATTATCAATATATATATGATAAATACATATTATTATAAATACAAAGTAGTGGGCCAGATAGTGGGTTTCGACTGCAGCGCTCGTAGCGGAAAGTGCCATACACTACATTCAATTGCTTATCCACTTTCTTTATATCGATGATTATAATACGTAAATAAGTATACTACAATTATAATTAGGTTTTAATTGGTAATTTAATTTCCTATATATATATATATATTGTTCAAATCAAACAGATTATTTAAAAGTTAAATAAATTTTAATAATTCATAATAATTATATTTTTAATATAATAGGATTAAAATAGAAGTAGTAGAATGGTAGTGAATAGTAAATGGAATATATTTAAAATTAATAGAATATATGAGATGTTAAATAGCTACACTAAAATAAAACTAAACCTTAACAAAATATTTTCTACAGTTTATGTTCTTTATATTTGCGTTTTTAATATCTATATTTATATTTCTATATATTTCTATATTTGTATATATATATATATATATATATATATATATATATATATCTAATATTAGATATATATTACATATATATATATATGTTCACTAATCAATATTATAACACATATTATAACATATATATTGAATGTATATTATTATTAAATTATTATCGTATTACTATTATTTTATTATTATTTTCTTCCCGCACGAGCGAAGGGGTCTACATGAGCCTATTTTAGTGCTAATAAACTTAATATTATCATCATCATCATATATTGACAAGTGTGAAAATATTACTAACATATAAATATTAAAATAATAAAATAATGTATTATGATAAAAACATATTAATATATAATTATAATAATATATTGATATCTAAATTATTTAAATAATATACTAACTTTTTATCTTTATTCATAAAATAATGCTGTCTATATTGCATTGTTCTATTATTCGTCGTAAAATAATTGATACAAAACGATGCAATTGGTATTTTATGAACAAACTTCTTATGGAAGACTCGGATACAAATTTCAAATCTCTACATTAATATTAATGTATTCAAATTATAATGTAAAAAGTATAATGTAATATTAAATAGTATTCAAATATATACGTATAGTTAGTAAATAAATGTTACTATAATACTAAATACTTATTAATGACATATATTCTCTAAACTTTGCATATAGGATATATGCTATATATATTATAAATAATACAATATATTAATTATTATTTAATTTATATTAATAATCAGTATGTAATAGTTTCCTAATGTATACTTTATTACGTTATTAATAAAAAATCGTGTGTATTGTATAGATCCCAAGCAACCAGAATCTAGTTGCCGCAACGTAACATTATAGGTCAAATAATATGTTCCACTAGGTGGTCGAATCATAGGTAGTTTGTGAGCTGTGAAACGGTTTCCTTTTACATACAAAAAATCAATAGTGGAACATATTATTTTACCCATAAATAAACACCTAGTGGAACGTATATTTTTACCCATAAATAACACTTAGTGGAACGTATATTTTTACCCATGATTAAACACCTAGTGGAACGTATATTTTTACCCTTAATAAACACCTAGTGGAACGTATATTTTTACCCATGATTAAACACCTAGTGGAACGTATATTTTTACCCTTAATAAACACCTAGTGGAACGTATATTTTTACCCATAAATAAACACCTAGTGGAACGTATATTTTTACCCATACACAATAAAAAAGATTGTATAAAAGATTGCGTAAAACAATTCATTCATTTATTACAAGGAACAATACACAAAATACGGATATGATATAACACGTGAATAATATATATAATAATAAACTGGGAATGCAAGGGTATATTTATAATGATAATAATATAAGTATGAATACATATATGATCATATATGATTATAATATACATATATAGTATATAGTATGCGAATATAGAAGTTTCTGTTCATTAAATAACACAGTGTATAATTCCAGATATATATATATATATATACGAAATTCACGAAGACGATACCGAATCCTAGAGATGATCTTTAACATATTCATGGAGATATTCACCATAGCCAAGCAGGAAGATCATCTTGTTTATTCTGAAATTATAAATTGTATATTAATATAAATCAATTATGATGACACAATCATATGTATATGTGTATACTGTAACTAGTTGTATATAATGAATAATAGACTAGCTGGACCATACAAGTGCAAACAGGTGCAAGGTATCTCGTGGTACATTTATACCGTAGCCAATCAGGGAGAACTGCGTTCCCTAGGCACACACGCAGTGCGTGCGTCAACCTAATTCCTAAAGCAGTACACATGTTACATAATGGGACGTCCGATATCTAGTTCGTTATCATAATATGGAACGTTCCATTATGCTAAGCTGTACAGACTGGTCCATTACGGATAGCAACATGATATATATATATATATATATATATATATATATATATGTATATATGGCTATACATGACGGTCGGCATACTTTATAAATGAACATCGTGTGTAGGAGGTAATTTACAACTGAATATAGGTGTAAGTTGAACCAATGGTGGTTTTAGGTAGAGGTGTGACTATTACAGGAATCAGGGGTGAAGATGAGGGCATCATTGGTAATGGCAAGGTCGTCATTTTATACTATAACTTACATATATGCGAATTTATATACACTTAGGCATATCATGTACACCCTATTACTAAATATATATATACGAATATAATTATATCAACATAACAATATTTAACATGTGTACTATATTCATAGAGCTAGAGAGAAACTTTCTCTCTAGTTCTGTGACTATATTGCATCATATTATATATTAATCTAGGACATCAGGGGATTAAAATTAGACAAAGGCCGGTAATAGTTTATATATATAGATTTTACATAATTACACACACATACATGCATGACGTATGCATTGCACGTACTATGTATAGTTATATAAGTGTATATATATATATATATATATATATATATATATATGTATGGATGTATACATTAAATACTAACTTCTGTATCTTGACTATTCAATTTGTCGGACTAGAAGCTGGCAAACAAGTTTAGATACATGGCATTCACGAAGACGATACCGGAGGAGATCCCGGATAGCATACGGAGGACGTCTAGGGCGGTAACGGATCTTGAACATATTCATGAAGATATTCATCTAGCCAAGCATGAAGAAAACTACTGATGATCTTAATTATCCTGAAATTATAAATTGTATATTAATAAATCAATTATAATGACACTATAATATTTATATGTGTATACTAACTTCTAACTTATGCATCTTGACTATTCAATTTGTCGGACTAGAAGCTGGCAAACAAGTTTAGATACATGGCATTCACGAAGACGATACCGGAGGAGATCCCGGATAGCATACGGAGGACGTCTAGGGCGGTAACGGAGATGATCTTGAACATATTCATGAAGATATTCATCTAGCCAAGCAGGAAGAAAACTACTGATGATCTTAATTATCCTGAAATTATAAATTGTATATTAATAAATCAATTATCATGACACTATAATATTTATATGTGTATACTAACTTCTAACTTCTGCATCTTGACTATTCAATTTGTCGGACTAGAAGCTGGCCAACAAGTTTAGATACATGGCATTCACGAAGACGATACCGGAGGCGATCACGGATAGCATACGGAGGACGTCTAGGGCGGTAACGGAGATGATCTTGAACATATTCATGAAGATATTCATCTAGCCAAGCAGGAAGAAAACTACTGATGATCTTAATTATCCTGAAATTATAAATTGTATATTAATAAATCAATTATCATGACACTATAATATTTATATGTGTATACTAACTTCTAACTTCTGCATCTTGACTATTCAATTTGTCGGACTAGAAGCTGGCCAACAAGTTTAGATACATTGGCATTCACGAAGACGATCCCGGATAGCATACGGATGACGTATAGGGCGGTAACGGAGATGATCTTGAACATATTCATGAATATATTCATCTAGCCAAGCAGGAAGAAAACTACTGATGATCTTAATTATCCTGAAATTATAAATTGTATATTAATAAATCAATTATCATGACACTATAATATTTATATGTGTATACTAACTTCTAACTTATACATCTTGACTATTCAATTTGTCGGACTAGAAGCTGGCCAACAAGTTTAGATACATGGCATTCACGAAGACGATACCGGAGGCGATCCCGGATAGCATACGGAGGACGTCTAGGGCGATAACGGAAATGATCTTGAATATATTTACATGTAAATATTGGCGTTATTTTTGATGATACTAGGATGCCCTTAAAAAATATTGTTATACATTTTTCAAAGTTTTAAAATATATTTTATTTATAATAATTAAGTGGCTGTATACTGGTATATAGTGATACTAAATAAATCGTGTATATATATATATATATATATATATATATATATATATATATATATATTTAAATGTATATTAATGCTGTAAAATTTAAAATACTATATTAATTAATAATTATTAAAATAATATATAATTAATAATTAATAATATACAATTAATTGTTATTAATTAATAATAAATATTGATAAGTAATTATTAATTGAATAATTATTAGAATAATATATAAATAATAATTAATAATATACAATTAATTATTATTACTTAATAATTATAATTGAATAATAGTATACATAGTATAATATGTATTTGTATATTATATACTTAATATACCATATATGGTTACACGCATATCTGTGTATGTACATCGTACACATGTTTTTATATGTGAATATAAATGAATAGTAATCAAGCAAGCATTGTATAATTATAATCCCTTGCTGACCTAGATAACTTTGTGCATAGTAAATTATCTTATGATCATTATTCATGTTTCACTGAGTCATAGTTAAATATAGAATATTCACCTAACTTATAAAACTTATTAAAATAATATATAATTAATGTTATTAATTAATAATAAGTATTGATAACTAATTATTAATTAGTAAATTATAATTGAATAATTAATAATTATTAAAATAATATATAATTAATAATTAATAATATACAATTAATTAGTATTACTTAATAATAATTATTGTTAATAAATTAGAATTGAATAATTATTAAAATAATATATAATTAATAATTATTAATATACAATTAATAATTATTAATATATAATTAATTGTTAATTAATAATAAGTATTGATATATAATTATTAAAATAATATATAATTAATAATAAGTATTAATAAATAATTATTAATTAGTAAATTAGAATTGAATAATTAATAATTATTAAAATACTATATAATTAATAATTTTACAGCACTAATGTATATATATATATAATAGTATTAATAGTTGTATGTTATCTATAGATATTATAATTATAATATTATATAATAACTTATATATATATATATATATATATATATTCCCATATACATTATAATGTTTATATTATATATGTATAAATATTATAATATTTATTTGTATATAATATACTTAATTTAATATTTGTATACTATATATATATATATTATATATATTATATATTATAATAAATAAGTTATATTAAATGATAAAAATAATAATGTATTTATTGTAAAATTCTAGGTTAAAGATTGTTATTAATTTGTATTTGCCTAGTTATAAAACAGTTGTAATTTTATAATAAAGCATAATACATATTTACACATGTTAAACATAATTTGACACTTTGATATTATATATAATATATAGTATAATATGGTATAATATAGTATAATATTAATATGATTATTTTATAAATTTCTAAAAAAATGCATTATGTTAAAATATTATGTTTTAATATATTTTTGTAAATAGTTTTACAAAATTGAGTAAAAATGCCTTATATTAAAATATTAAGTTTAATTACTAATTATATATACGACTTGAATGTCGATTTATAATATACATGTAGTACTAATGGTATATGTATATTATAACAGGATATATTACTACTTATTAAATTATTACTGCAGTAAACACATTAATTTTGAATGTATTTAAATTACTACTGGTATATGTATGCAAGGTTATTCATTGTTATACAATTACAACTGAGCAACAACATATTAATAACAATCTTTAAAACCTAAATTTGTACTATAAATACATTATTATTTTGAATATTTAATATCAATTATTGATTATAATATATAAATTATAAAATATAATATATATTATATATATATATATATATATAGTATCTAACTATAAAATTAAGTTTATTATATACAAATAAATATTATAAAATTACAACTGGATTACAACTGCGTTTTAGTACATCCCATAATATTAATATATAATTATGCATAAAGGACATATAGCTAGAGAGCTTTTCTCTAGCTCTATGATAAAGGATAACACTTAACAATTATATAAGTATATATGTTTATATTTAACAATAAGATTATTATATTACCTTATTAAATCAACTCGTAGTATATATGATATATACTTTAAATATTTGTACGTTGTCTTTAAAGGAAATAGAATAAAAGGAAATGTAAATATAAGGAAATAAATAAACAATACCGTTAATTTCAATTTTCGCGCCATACACGATGACCTGCGCAGTAGATGATGCAATGGGTGATGCAATTGGCGACGCCCTTTGGGCGTGTCTTGTCGTAACGCTTAATTGCATACATTATCACGACATGTATGCTATGATACAATCGTGTTATTCTATGTACATCTATTTATAGATATGTGGTAGAACAACTATGTAATATCTATGTAGATCTATAATATATGTGTGTATGTTTGTGTGTGTATCTGTGCGTGTGAATATACATATATATATATATATATATATATATATATATATACTATATTATACTATAGTATCAAAGTATAAAATTAAGTATATTATATACAAATAAATTTGATAAAATTACAACCGGATTACAACTCCGTTTTAGTACATCCCATACTATTAATATATAATTATGCATAAAGGATATAGAGCTAGAGAGTTTTTCTAGTAGTACTACTTTTCTCTAGCTCTATGATAAAGTATAACACCTATCAATTATATATGTTATATTTTTATATTTAATAATACTATTTTATATTACCTTATTAAATCAACTTGTAATAAACAATCTAAATATTGATAAATTGTCAATATATGAAATTTAATACATAGGAAGAATTATCAAATAATGATATTAATCAATACCGTTAATATCAATTTTCGCGCTAAACACAATTCCACAATAACACACTCATTGATATAAAGAAAGTCACTTTCTTTATATCGATGAACACACTTACCTGCGCACTGGGTGTGGTGGGTGACACAATTAGCGTGACTTTTCGTAATGCTTCATTTCAAACAGTATTTACGACATGTATGATATAATACATTCGTGGAATGCTATGAACCTCTATTTATAGATATGTAGTAGAAAAACTAGAAAATATCTAATATTTATTACGTATTAATTAATCATATTATTTATAGTTATTTTACCTAATTATATCTTATATACATATTCCATTATAATAATGTATATTTACAAACTAATGAACTAATTAGTTCATTAGTGCATTAGTACTTTAATGTGGGATGTGAAATAAATCACAGAAATATTAAACAGAAATAAGTGTATAAATTAACACTAATAGGTGGTATATATATATATATATATATATATATATATATATGTTTTTGTATGTGTGTGTATGTGTGTGCGTATGTATATATTATACAATTATATTGATATATAATTCTATTAATAATAATTATTATTGATAAGAGATATATTTTATAAAATATAATATTTCACTATATATATCGCTGTTGTAATATCCAATGTATTTATTTGTCTTATACAATTGTATATATTAAAATACAATTTTGAATATATATTGAATACATAAATTAATGATATCCAAAGTGTTTATTTGACCTATAAAATATACAAAATTGGAACATACATTGAATACATAATATATTCATATCCAAAGTGTTTATTTGACCTATAAAATATACAAAATTGGAACATATATTACATAAATAAAATAATTATATCCAAAGTGTTTATTTGACCCTGGGGGACACCATGGGTTATGGAGTGTGAGGGGGAAGAATATGTATTAATCCTGACTGAGGAAGAGCGGTTGGTAATGTAGGAGGTGAACCAGTTGAGGGCAATGCCGGTGATGCAGATGGCGGAGAGTCTGTGTATGAGGAAATTGTAGTCAAGGGTGTCGAAAGCGGAGGACATATCGAGAAGGGCGAGTATGGTGCCACGGTTGTTGTTAAGTCCAGAGATTGGGTCGGAGAACAGATTCAGTAGATTTGTGGGTGATGTAGGCGCTTTGGAAGATGTTGGGGATTTTATTGGTTGTAAGGTATGTGATAAGTTGGGAGGAGATAACAGGTTCAAGGATCTTAGAGTGTATTGAGAGGTTAGAGATGGTTCGGTAGTTGGAGGGAGATAGAGAATCAATGTGGGGATTTATAAGGATAGGGGTGATGACTGCTTTTTTGAAATCGGAAGGGACGGAGCCTGAAGAAAGTGAACCGCAAATGATTTCATGAAGGGGGATTGCAACAGTGTTAATTATCTTCTTTAGTATTGGGAGGAGAAGAGGATCAAGGTATGAGGTTGAGGAGGTATATTTGAGAATGGAGATGATTTGATCAAGTGGGGGAGATTCAAATTTTTCAAGGGAGAAGGGAAAGGTGTTGGGATGGTGGGAATGACAGAGTGGGAAGGGTGGTGGAAAGTTTGTTGAAAGATTTTTCGAATAGGAGTGGTAGTTCTTCAGGGGTGACAGTGGG
The DNA here is from genome assembly GCA_964019155.1 of Osedax fenrisi. Lineage (NCBI taxonomy): Eukaryota > Metazoa > Annelida > Polychaeta > Sabellida > Siboglinidae > Osedax > Osedax fenrisi. Next base: position 45,602,449 of record OZ025240.1, on the reverse strand, counting down.
GAGAGGGATTTAAGTGAACGACCAAGAAGTTGAACAGAAAGTCTATGTATAGACTTACTTATAGACTTACGTCATTAGAGAGTTTTTCAAATTTGTGGGTGATGTGAGAGGCTTTGGCGGTAGAAATAGCTTTTCGGTGGAGATTTGTTAGGTTATTGTAGTAGGCAAGTGAAGTAGGGGATGGATGTTTGAGATAACATTTTTCGGATTTGCGAAGTATTAGCTTTATTTCAGTAGGGATAGTATACCAGGATGAGTCAGGGCGTATGAGGTTTTAGTGAATAAGTGGGCGTATTTATCGAGGGTGGAGGAGAGAGAAGTATGGAGTTCAGCAGACGTTGAGGTTGGAAGGGAAGAAAGATCGGATATAAAATCAGGAATGGGAAGGCTGTGAAGTTTGCGTGAGATTCTGGTAGTGATGGGTCTGGTGGGTTTGGGGTGACTAAGGATAAGGAATATGAGGAAGTGGTCGGAGAAGAGTGGTCCACCCTTTCCCTTGACTCCCATCTTATACATATGCACAAATCCATCCACTACCACCTACACTGCCTCCGCTTAATCCGACGCTCCACTCCCCTCGCCATCGCTATTACCATTGCCTCCTCCTACATCACCCCCCTATTCGACTATTGCGACCCCCTACTCTTTAACCTCCCTGAATATAAACTCATCAAACTACAACGACTCCAAAACGCTGTAGTTCGCTGCGTCCACTTACTTCCCCATCGTTCTTCTGACTCCATTACACCTCTCCTAAAACAACTACACTGGCTGCCAGTCCCCTACCGCATACAGTACAAACTTTCCCTGACCATCTACAAAGCTATTCACCACAACTCCCCTGACTACCTTGCCTCCCTCCTACATCTACACACACCCATCACTCCACTCCAGTCCCGTTCCTCCAACACCTTTATCCTTACCACTCCTCATCTACACAAACTCCACTCTTCCAATATACGATCCTTTGCCCTCTCTGCCCTTTACCACTGGAACTCCCTACCCAATCACCTACGAACAAACACATCAACTCCCTCCTTTAAACGCCATTTTAAGACTTATTATTTCTCCCTTGCATTCCCTCCCACTCAATAATTCCCTCCCACGGACGGCCGATTGCTAACGCACTGATGCAGTCCATAAACCAAAAAAAAGTAAAAAGTAAGTAATTATATGTGTTATATATGTAAAAATCCTACTACATATATAAAAAAATTTCATATTTAATTGTAAACTCATTTGAAAAGTTAGCCAGAAATTGTAATACAATAAACCTATATTGTATTTATGTAGTTATTTTTATATTAATTTATTAGATCATAATTATAATAAACATGTACAATATGTTATTGACTCTTAATACTCATTAATGTATCGTTATTTAATAGAATAACCAACAAGAGTGACTAATGATAATATTTTTTTAATTTATGATATTATCACAAATAATAATTATGCTTATAAATATAACGGAATATTACTTAATGATATAAGTGATCACTACCTATTTTTATTTTATTTTTATTTAAATATTAACATTTTTACTACGATAGTGCTAGAACTATTCTGATGTTCATAAATATCGCGTGCGTTATAATATTAATGCCACCAATAAAGCTAAATGTAAAATTTATATTATTTAGATACTTAAAACTAGCCATAAAAAGCGAAAAGGAAGGCCGAGCGTGTAAGTCATTTCCTGATGGTTGTATGGTTCTACAATTCAAGACTCCTTCAATGCCTCCAATTGGCATACCACGGTAAACTGTTTACTTAGTATCCAGGCTAAATTGTAGGGGATCTAGGAGAAGGTAACTCTGATTCCAAATATTTCTGCTGCCTTGTAGTAAGACCTCTTTATGTAAAGGCTAAGAGAGTGCAACTCTGAAACGCACTTCTATAGTTGTTGCGCCCATAGCAGTATTAGTAAATAAAAGACATGACAAGTACAACAAACTAAACTAGGGTTAAAGTCCCTAATATAACCTTCCCTATAACCGAAACGATCTCTAAGGAGAAGTATGACGGACCTACTCCAAACCCGCAAGGAATGGTAGATCTTGAGAAACGCGTAGGTAATAAGGTCAAACTACTGAGATGCAAACGAGAAATAATTGTATCAACTATGAACGTTAGAACAATTTGAGAAGAACATAAACAACTAGAACTAAAGTATAATTTCGAAAGCCATGATCTAGATATTATTGGAATATATGAACACCGAATTATGCATGATGAAACTGTTAAGTATAATACTATTGGATATAGCACACTTATAACAACATCAGCATGGAAAAATGATCAAGGTGCATCAACAGGAGGAATTTGTATAATGTTAAACAAAAGATCAATAAACTCACTATATGAGGTTATATCTCACTCTGAGAGAATATTGATAAGCACATTCCATGGAAATCCTGCAACATCTATTATAATCATATATTCACCTACAAATTCTAGCGAAGATGAAGTTATAAACAAATTATACGATGAACTTAGAAGAGCTATAGAAACTATACCACAGCACAATGTCCTAATCATTATTTGAGATTTTAATGCAAAGATAGGTAAACATGACGGAAATTTTACATATCATCAATAAACAAATAAAAATGATGTATTATTAATAGATATTATAAATGAAAAACAATTAGTAATAACAAATACATGTTTTCAAAAGAAGTTGAATAAACTTTGGACATATATATCCGTGCTGCTGGAAATATCAGCTTGACTATATCTTAATGAGAAAAAAATGGAGAAACAGCATCACAAATGTGGAAGCATACAGTACTTTTTCTAGCATTGGTTCAGATCATCGTATTGTATCATCTAAGGTAAGGCTAAGTTTGCGAGCGAATGGGAAGACATTACCAAGAAAACTCCGATATAATTGGCCTTTGTTTAAATCTGACATGTCCCTTCAGGAGAAATACGCAATTGAAATAAAAATCTATTTATCTTGCAAGGCGATGAAGACATTTCAGACACATATGAACGATTCATAGATATAAATGCTAAAGTTACAAGAGAACTAGTTCCACTTTTAATTAAAACAAAGTAAATGTGTCCATCCACTGAAAATACTGTTTCTAGAGCTAGAGAAGACACTCGTATGCAAATAGAGAGTATGAAGACAATCCAAATAAGACTAATCAACATAACAATACCTAATCGCACAATAAACTATATACAGTATATACACATATTGCAGTTGATACCCTAGAAGAAAAGATCAAACAAATTGAGAACGCTGATCTCAACAGAAAGTACCTATTAAGCTGGGAATTAATAAATGAAATCACTGGTAGAAAAACTACTCAAAAAGGAATGCTAAAAGGTAAGAACCAAAAAGAACGTCTACAAACTTGGTACAAACACTTTCAGGATTTATTAGGCAAACCACAAAATATTGAAGACGAAAATGAAATGAAAATTCAAGTTATACAACATCTAGAGATAAAGTGTGGAGCTTTTGAAATGTATGAATACAAGTTGGTAAAATATGTAATCAAAGAAGGTAAAAGCTGCGGTGTTGATGAAATACGGCCAGAAGTATTAAAACGATGTATTATAGATTACATTATCATTTACTTCATTAACAAAGCACTATTAGATAAAATGAAGCCAAAACAATAGTCAATTTTGAATATAATTCCAATACCCAAGAAAGGAGATATTAGTCTAGGTATACCTATAATGTTACTATAGTAATTATCGTGGTATAAGTCTTACTTCATTAGTAGCGAAAACTTATAATCGTATGATACTGAACAGAATTAGGCATCATCTAGATTGCCATTTAAGGAAAAATCAAAACGGTTTCAGAAGTGGTAGAACAACAACCAGTCAAATATTAGCACTTAGACGACTGATTGAGGGAGTCAAAATAAAAATCTAGAAGCAATCCTGATATTCATCGACTTCAAGAAAGCCTTTGATAGTATACACAGAGGGAAAATGCTTGCAATACTGAAAGCTTATGGGATACCGGAGGAGTTGGTGACGGCTATTAGCATAATGTATGAAGATACTACTACTAATGTCATTACACCTGATAGAGAAACAGAAACTTTCAACATTTTAGCTGGTGTTTTACAAGGAGATACGTTAGCTCCATACCTTTGTGTCATAGTTATCGATTATGTTATGAGAACAGATTTACTAGGAAGGGAAGATAAGCTAGGTTTCCAACTAAGGAAAAGAAAAAGCAGAAGAGTACCACCTAATACTATTACTTATATGGACTTCGCAGATGATATTGTATTAGTAAGTGAAGGTATCAAAGAAGCCCAAGAGATACTCTATCGAGTCGAAAAATCAGCAAAACGAGTAGGACTAAGCATGAATAATGGGAAAACAAAATAGGCTACATGAGCTACAATACCATTCAACAGTTTGAAATCAAAGCTATAGATAGGTCAACTCTGAAAATGGTTGAAGACTTCAAGTATCTAGGGGCATGGATAGACAGCAGTGCAAAATATTTAAAAATCAGAAAAGCGCTTGCTTGGAGAACATGTCATCAAATGAGGAATATCTGGAAGTCAACTCTTAGTAGGAAAATGAAACTCAGGATCATGCACACCACAGTTGAATCGGTTCTGCTGTATGGATATGAGACTTGGACTCACACAAAAACACTACTCAAACAACTTGATGGCACATACACTCGAATAATTAAACGTACATTGGTCTCAGAAAGTTACTAACGAAGTACTCTATGGGGCTATAGAAAAAATATCTACAACGATAAGACATCGATTTTTAAAGTTTTCTGGACATTGCCTATAGGCAACATATACGTAGAGATGATGAAGTTGTTTCGGATCTAGTTCTTTGGGAACCAACTCATGGAACTAGAAGAAGGGAAGGCCACCAGAAAGCTACATCAGGAATTCCATATTAACCTAGAGCGCGAAACTGGTATACCGGCGAGCGAGATGAGAGTAGCTATAATGAACCGTGCTGTTTGGAGAACTATTACTGTCCGGGAAACAACAATCCCGAAATAAGCAAGTAAGCAGATACTTAAATTGTATTATTAATTAAAAAAATAATAAAAATAAATACATTATTTTCTAATTAAATCAGAATACATTGTTCATAAAATTAATTATAAATAATATAATTATAATTGTAATTTTCTGATTGATTCATTAATAATATATAGTAGGTATACCTATATCTAGTGGTATATAGGATGTCCAACGGACACTGTCCGTATTATAACATGGGGTATCCGTATTCTGACATGGGTACCATATACGGACACCCCGGTTATCTATGGAATTAAAAGATAAAATAATATTTTAAAATCACAATAATATCTATAATCATATAATATTAATATATTTTAATTTTTGAATACAAATAATGAGTCATAACATGTTAAGACCATTTATTGTTAAAGTTAGGTTACTTTCCACTATCGGTGTAATATATTTAATATATGTATACAATTATATATAACATTATATATATATATATATATAACTATTGGTGTAATATATTTAATATATGTATACAATTATGTATAACATTATATATATATATATATATATATATATATATATATATATATATATACATAATTTTATACATATATTAAATATATTACACCAATATATATTAATATCATATCATATCAAAATAAATACAAATTATTTATATAATTACATAATATGAGGTAATAAAAGTTAAATGTAATATACAAATAAGCTACTGAACAAGTATAAATGGAATATATAAATATGATTATAAAGCACAGTTAAATTAAATACATAAAATAAAATTGAGTTTATTAAATTCTTTAGAAAATCTATATCAAAAGTAAAATGTATTATATATTGTATTAACAGGAAATTGATTTAATTTTGTTTTAATTTAGTTTAATATATTTCATGACAAATATAGTAGTATATATAATACATATACATATATACAAATAAAAATAAAATTGTGTGTATATAGTTAAGTGTATACATATGTGTTGTATAGAATACAATATATATATATATATATATATATATATATATATATATATATATTGTTCTTTATAATTGTATTAATAGATAATTAAATATACTATATTAAATTTAAAAGTTTATACTACGATTATTATATGCATGTACATATATTTGTATAGTTAGGATATAGTAGATGTTGATTCAATCAACGTTTTCAATATATAAAAATATTGATTTTTTTTGGATTAGCTTAAATCATCGTGAAGTAACCACATTACCTGCTAAAAAGTGGCCACATTACTAGCGTCTAGGTCTATCACGCTATACACAATATAATAATGAATATTATTCACAAAAATAAATGGATTACGCAATTTGTTGTAATTAAATAGTGCTTTAATATTCAACTTTAATTTTCAATTTATATTATATATTAGTAATTTAATATATGTTTTACTAAACTTTTATTTCAATTTTTTTTAAAATAAATAAATTTTTTTGTATTTTTTACATCATTTTTTTTACTAATTGATATACAAATTATTTTTACTTATTTGAACAATGCTTACCAAAGCGCATATTTTATGTATATATTTTTTTTTGATTGGACTTATAGTTTATGAGATACGCCAAGTGGCCACATTACCCTCATGGCCACATTACCCATATTTCCCCTATACCTACAAGTTATAGGCTACAACATAGGTATACCTATATATATATATATATATATATATATATATATATATATATATAGGACTACTTACAACATAACACCTATATGTTATTCTATTTATTTTTTTCCAACCCTATTTTAAATATGGGAATAATACATATATAGGGGAAAGTCTCTGATTACCAACCCCTAAATGATTATTTGTAATAACTTATTCAATATTAAATATATTGGAGATGTGAGGGGGTTTTGGTCAAATAATATCGGTCACTTAACAAAACAGTAATCACTCTATGAATTTTAAATTGTATGAGATAATATTTTAAAGGCGTAAGTAAAATATATCAATCTAAAACATGTATATATACATGTAGGTTTTACAAATATATTTGCGAATTTAATATTATCATATAATGTTCAATATATATCGATTTTACAATTAGGTAATAAATTTAGCGATTTGTCGTATGTGCGGGGGTTTTGGTCAATAGTTCCGAATTCACCGATAAGGACCGCCACATATTCTCGAGCAATATAAATAGCAATTTAATACACATTTTATCAACTGTATTAGATATGAGTATTCCACGCCGTTCGCCGCACGCAATATAATAAGTGTTCATTAAATCATAATAAGACATGTCACGTTGTAAATAATTATTGATATATCTCACAACTATCGATATATTATTTCTTAAACCAAAATATGAATATATTGTATATATTTATTGGTATATATGACCTACAATAAATGAGAAAATAAAGCTATGTTGTATGCTATTTCGTATGTGAAGGGGCGGGCACTCCTTTCACGATAGTAGAATACTATGTAAAAGTCCTATAACATCATTAAGGAGAATAATAAAGTCAGGAATATACTATCAAAATGACAATATAAAAAATTGGCCGAATGCTAATCAAAAAAATGTAGAACTAGGAAGTAGAATTAAAAAGTATTTTGTTTACATGGAAAATAGATTATTATGAATTTAATAGTATATTAGTGTGTATGTGTGTGTGATTATGTATGTGTATGTGTATGCATGTATGCATATATATGAATATATATAATCAGGTTCTTACTATTGTGTAATATGCAAGCTCCTAATTGTTATGTAATATATTATGTGTATGATATATAGCTTATTTTTAGTATAACATTGAACTAATAATATAATACAAAATTATATTACATTCATCATATTTATGGATTTTTTTTAATGTGTATAATGTTTAAATATTACAAAAACATATCTGATTAAATTACATATGAATAAAATACTCAGTTATTAATAATGTGTTATCAAAAGTTATATGTGTATATGCCATATATTATATGGTATTCATATATATGCATATATGTATACACAGTGTGTGTGTATATGTGTATGTATATATGGTATATACAAAGATATTGTGAAGTAAAGATATTGCACTCCCTATCTATCTCTAGTACCTAAAAATGTAAATTTAAAATGAAAAAACAACATTAACACTAGATGGCGAAATAGTATATGAAATTTTAAATCATGTGATATTTTTATTTAAATTTCTTGTTTTCTAATTATATACATACATTTAAAATCATTACAATATAATACAAATTATAATACAATACATGTAGTTTTTTTTAATATTATAATTTATAAATAATATATATTTATATTATATATTTATTTTTTACATTAAATTACATAATTACTAATTAGTTTAAGTTCTAGTTTTATAATTATATACATAAGTTTAAATTCATAACAATACAATACATGTTTTCTTTTAATATTATGATTTATAACAATATATTTATCATTTATTGTATTTGTTTATATTAAATATAACTAATCAGTGTATTATATTGTTATATAATTATATTATCATTTTAAAATCATGTCAATACATATTATAATACAATATAAATGTATATTGTATATAATTTATTATTTACAATTACAATAAATATAGAAAATTATTATTATAAAACTATTAACACTAGAGGGCTATATCAAATTATTAGGTTACACAAATTTACACAAGTGCAATATCTTTCATTTGGAAAATCTTTGGTATATATATATATATATGCCAGACATGCATATATACATATATGTAGGTAAACATACAACTGTTATTTCTATAGAATGCTAGCTTGCATCCATATATGTTTACAGATGACTATGTATGTTATACTCTGTAATGCATGTCATTGTATAAGTCCTTCGTAGCTTTAGTGACCTACAGCTCTTACTAAATGTATTCATTCACTGCATGTATATAAGTATACACAATACTATGCTGTGTTGATAGATATACATACATAATGACAGACATATATATTAAGACAGAAAAACAGACGTGTGTATTTCTCTTAGAGGTGAATTATGTCAGTGTGCACAATACCATGCTATCATTCATAACACATACATGGGAATATATTCATGTATACAGTATTACCAAATACAAGCTTTGGTATTACTATATAAACTATCATCACTATAGTGTATAAGGCCTGCACCTCATATAATGGATGTTATCTATACCCACAATGCAATTGTATTATTGTTATATGCATTATATATATATGAGTATAATAAAAATAATTAGAATGTATGAATATATAAAGAAAATAAATATAATATAAGATTGTTATAAATTAAAATCAATTATAATTGACATAAAAGTATACTTTTAAATAGTGATGTATTGTGCTGAATTTAATAGTATATTCGTATGTATGCATATGTGCTTATATGTATGTGTATTTGCATATATATATATATATATATATATATATATATATATATATAGGGTTCTTACTATAGTAATTTTGTACTATATTATTGTATATAATATACATATACACATATATATATATATATATATATATATATATATATATATATATATAATATACTAATAATATTATATTATTTTTATATTAATTAATTGATATTTAACTAATTTATATATTTAATAAATTATATATATATATATATAAATTATATATATATAAATATATATTTATATTTAATAAGTTTATAATACTTAATATATATGTATAGATTACTTAATAGATGATAATTAATACATCATTTATAAATATAATGGTAGTAGGTATATAATATTTCTAATATACCTATATAATATTCACTGATACTTATTCATATGTAAAGATATTTAAAGAATTATGAATATGAATATTTCTATTCGCTGATTGGTTAATCATTGACCATAACAGTCGCACTTCATTGACCAAAACCCCCTACTTTATGTACCATCACTGTTTAATCAAAAACTGATATATAATAATTAGTTATTAATGATATTTAAGTATTATTATATGTAAAACATATTGGGGATTATAATGGTATTAAAATTGTAGTCGATATATTAACATTGAAGTTGTATTATGACATTTTATGGTACTTTTTTTTCTCTAATATTAGCTAAAATTAGCGATTTTTCTAACAATCAATAATTTTTAATTAATATTTAATTTTTTTTTAAATTAATAAATATAAATAAGTTAACAACTGTATTAGGTGTATTTCATCAATGTTAATTTTTTGTATAACTATCACCGTTTTCCGAATATTTCGCATTCACCAAAACCCCCGCACTGACAAAAACCCCCTCACGACGTGAGGCTCACGTCCCCTTTATCTGAAATATTGTAATTAGGGTAATATTAATGCAATGAATAATATGGATATTTTAAATTGTTGATATATCATTATATATAATTATATTTACAAGAATAAACAGGGGGGTCGGTAATCGGATACATGTGCCTAATACCTACCCCCTTCTCCTATTACCGACCCCCTAAAATAATCGTGGTATTACAATAAGTGTAGTATTATAATATCTAATAAAAATAGTAAATATACATAAATATAATTAATTATAACATGCACACAATTTATTTTTTATTGAAATTATGTTTTATAGTAATATTACATTTACATTTAAACTTTATAGTAATTATATTAAAATAATGTATATTATTATTTATTTATTAATCAGTATGTATATAATCAACAGTAATCATGAATCTTAAATCTATATAAATGATACAAAAACAACTTACGTCATATTTTAAAGTAAAACAAGGATCTATTTTGATTGGATATTATGAATCACGTATGCATGCACTGTTAAAAATAAGGGTATAACATTATGAATTATATGGTATAACATATGGAAATACGAGTTATACCATACAATTACGTTAAATGGTATAAGATTATATATTATATGGTATAACATTTGATTTGTTTAGTTATATATAACTTAAAAAAAACAAATGTTATAGGTACTATATAATTTGTGATCTTATACCATTTCAATTAAGCTATATGGTATACCATATAGCTTAATTGAAATGGTATAAGATCACAAATTATATAGTATACCATATAGCTTAATTGAAATGGTATAAGATCACAAATTATATAGTACCTATAACATTTGTTTTTTTAGTTATACCATATAGCTTAATTTAAATGGTATAAGATTACAAATTTTAAATTTTTTAAGATTTCAAATTTTTAGTTATACCATTAGCTATTAAATATAATGGTATAACTTTATGAATTATATGGTATAAAATATGGAAATACCAGTTATACAATAACATTTTAAAATTAAGTTTATTTTGTATATACAAATACTTATCTTTATTCGAGTATATATATATATATATATATATATATATATATATATATATATATATATATATATATATGTATATGTATGTATGTATGTATTTATGTATGTTTGTATGTGTGTACATATATATATATATATATATATATATATATATATATATTTAAAATGTGTGTGTATGTGTGTGTATATATATGTAGGCATTATTTGTATATTATATATAATTCCCAAAATTAACTCATAATCAATCCATAGTTCCATAATTCCATTTTATTTATTAACACATTCTATTTACACTCAACACTCAACATGAGAATCATCTATTTTTCAACACATTACAATATAAATAAGGTATTTATACTTATATTATATATATATATATATATATATATATATATATATACAAATTATATCATATTATATATAATAATATAAAAGTTTATATAATATATAATTTTATAATATATTTATATATTATTTATAATACATAATTCAATTGTTATAATATAATTACATAATTATATATATATATATATATATATATATATGTTATAAAGTCAAAATTATAGATATAATGATTATAATAAATTTGATTGTAATATACATTTAAATGCATTTAGCATTACGTAACAGAAATCGATATATCTACATAACAACTTTAAACCCAGGCTTTAAACTAGATTTCGGTGTCACGCTCTGTGTTAATTGCATAGCCATAGCCATGTAAATGTTTGCTTTTCTGGTATTTTATATTTGTATCGTCTGTAAAGTATATTTCGTTATTTTTCTATAGAATAAACTCCACTCGGTGAGATTGCATCATTCTTCGTTCTGCATCTCATCGGGTAGGTACTATTATTATTATTATTATTAGTATGCTCAACAGGTATTTGAGTAATCATGAATCTTAAATCTATATAAATGATACAAAAACAACTTACGTCATATTTTAAAGTAAAACAAGGATCTATTTTGATTGGATATTATGAATCACGTATGCATGCACTGTTAAAAATAAGGGTATAACATTATGAATTATATGGTATAACATATGGAAATACGAGTTATACCATACAATTACGTTAAATGGTATAAGATTATATATTATATGGTATAACATTTGATTTGTTTAGAGTATATATATATATATATATATATATATATATATATATTTAAAATGTGTGTGTATGTGTGTGTATATATATGTAGGCATTATTTGTATATTATATATAATTCCCAAAATTAACTCATAATCAATCCATAGTTCCATAATTCCATTTTATTTATTAACACATTCTATTTACACTCTACACTCAACATGAGAATCATCTATTTTTCAACACATTACAATATAAATAAGGTATTTATACTTATATTATATATATATATATATATATATATATATATATACAAATTATATCATATTATATATAATAATATAAAAGTTTATATAATATATAATTTTATAATATATTTATATATTATTTATAATACATAATTCAATTGTTATAATATAATTACATAATTATATATATATATATATATATATGTTATAAAGTCAAAATTATAGATATAATGATTATAATAAATTTGATTGTAATATACATTTAAATGCATTTAGCATTACGTAACAGAAATCGATATATCTACATAACAACTTTAAACCCAGGCTTTAAACTAGATTTCGGTGTCACGCTCTGTGTTAATTGCATAGCCATAGCCATGTAAATGTTTGCTTTTCTGGTATTTTATATTTGTATCGTCTGTAAAGTATATTTCGTTATTTTTCTATAGAATAAACTCCACTCGGTGAGATTGCATCATTCTTCGTTCTGCATCTCATCGGGTAGGTATTATTATTATTATTATTATTAGTATGTTCAACAGGTATTTGATTTGATTAATAAATTGTATTAGAACATTCACTTTATTACATATATATATATATTATAAAATTATGATAACTATAATCTATATATTAATATGCAGGAAACTGAAGAATTATTTGCTGAATTTCAAATTTCACCTAAAATATTAGAAAAATTCCCGGAGAGGAATAGTGAGTTGATGGGGAAGATAAAGCATATAACGTATATACAAAAATATATAGACGAATATATTGATGTACTAGGTAGCGCTACTACGAAAACTGATCAAACAGGTAATCTAATTAATAATATTTTATTAGTCCGTGGATAGTATACTATATATCCATATATGGTCAATTATTTAATATATTTTTAGCTCACAATGTAATTAAATTTAAATTATATTACTAATAGGTATATATACAAATAATGTGATATGTTGTACAAATATTATCAATATCCTTCTATCCTTAATCAAATATAGATTATAAAGTGTATAATTAAATATATAATATAATATTTCCTAAAATAGATACGTGAAAGTTATATTTTATGATGGGAGTTTACTAATTATTGAAAAATGAATTTGCTAGTATCAATGAAAATAAAGATAAGGTTACTTAATAATTACTTAATAACTATAGATTTAATATTATAGTTATTTTAACTATTTGATTTTTCGTATACTAACTCAAAATTATAGTATACTCTATTATATATATATATATATATATATATATATATATATATATACTATTATATAATATACAATATTATAATATATTATATATAATAGTACTTTATTTATATAAATATTATTTAATAATAAATATAAATAAACTTATATAAATATTTGAATTTTAATTGCAGGAAATAATGACTTCATATATCAGAAATGAGGATGCTTATTATGTGTGTCGATAATTGTTTGGTAACAGTTAAAAATAATGTATTTCGTATTTTATTAAGTGCACTTAATAATAATACCATGGTATTAATTTTATTTGTTTCACATGTGAATATGTATAACATGTCCTACACACATTAATTATGTATGTAATTTTGTATCACGTTATTTATTTAAAAATGTATCTGTTAATTAACAATATTATTACACCAAAATATGTGGTTTTTAGAAAATAAATGATCATTATAAATGTCGATTCCATATATAAATTAATAATATAGAATAGTAAGTTATTATAAACACTGGTATAAATTTAAATAAAATATAGTATAACTTTTAATAAATTATGGTATAAATTTATATAATATATGGTATACATTTTAATAAATTATGGTATAACTTTAAATAAAATATAGTATAACTTTTAATAAATGATGGTATAACTTTATATAATATATGGTATAAATTATGGTATAACTTTAAATAAAATATAGGTTAAATTTTAATAAATTATGGTATAACTTTATATCAAATATGGTATAACTTTTTATAAAATATGGTATAACTTTATATAATATATGGTATAAATTTTAATAAATTATGGTATAACTTTATATAAAATATGGTATAACTTTTTATAAAATATGGTATAACTTTTTTAATTAGTTATACCGTAAATGGTATACCAGGACGCCACGGGGTTATACCATTTTTTAATCAATGTTATACCATTTATTTCTAACAGTGTGGGGTCGGTAATAGGAAAATCATATGGGATGTTATAATTAAGATATATTAGTTAACAGTTATTCAAATTAAATTATTTTTATAACATTTATAAACATTGTATTGATCTATAGATTGTATACAATAATATGCGCAGTATTGAGTTTTCTTTTAATTAATAAAGTATTTACAATGATTTAAAAAAAGTTATTATTCTAATATTTAAAAAGTAAAAACAGAATATTACATTTTATCAAATAATAATTTTATACAATCCCATAGGATTGCATATTTTTTAAAACAAAAGTTATTCAAATTTATCATTAAAATTACTAACAGTTCGTGTATATATAATGTTTTGATATCTCCTATAGTTAGGTTAGATACCAGAGGGAGTCGGTAATCGGAGACTTTCCTCTACCCTAGAGGAAAGTAACCTAATACGGACACTTTAACCTAAGTGGTCTAAACATTTTATGACCATATATTTGTATTCAACAATTACAATATCGTAATAGTATATATTACTATATGATTATAAATATTATTGTGATTTTAAAATTTTATTTAATCTTTTTATTCAATAGATCATGGGGGTGTCCGTATTCGGTACCCATGTCGGAATACGGACACCACATATACTACTAGATAAACTATATATTATTGATGAACAATTACATTATTTAAAATTAATGTTATGAATAATATAATATATTTTAATTAGTTAATACTTTATTTATTTGTATTATTTTTTTAATTAATAATACATTTTAAGTATCTAAATAATAACATTTTAAGATTTACCTTTATTGGTGGTATTAACATTATAAATCATGCGCTTGTTATGATAATTAGAATAGTTCTCACACTGTGCGCTGATTGGTTATAGGGTAATACTTGTTATTTGCATATATAACTTAATTAATTTCTATATTTTATAACAAATATAGCAATTATGCATATAATGCTTTAATTATTAATAATATATTGTTGTTTTATATCGATAAATTTGTATATGGTTGAGAATATTTTAAGTTGAAATTTGTTTTCATAAATTTAAAAACGTAATACAAAAATCAGTTTATTGGATATATCAGCACTATTTTGGAAATTTAAAAATACTTTTTATATTATTACAAATATTTTATTCATTAACAATTTTGTTGTAGGATTTATAGTTTCTGAGATACCGAGAGTGTCCGGTTACTTTCCCCTACTATTGATGTTTATCTATTTTAATTTTTGATATAGTGTTATTATAATGATTTTATAAATTACACAATATATTTCAATATAGGTTAATGTATCTTATATTGAAACATATCATTGTAATAGATAGATAGATTAATAGTTTATTATATGTACGAATTATATGGGTATGTGGGATAGGGTTAGGGGTAACGAGTAAGTACATATAATGAGACATGAAACACGGATGAACAAAACAAAAAGGAAAAAATAGAATATATGCAATAAAAAACATAATTATGTTTTTTCATTAATGAATTAATCATGCCTCTAGCATAAAATAAAATAAGAATAAAAGCGTAATATATTACATATGAGACTAGTCTCAATTTTGTAAGCAGTAGGCATACCTACTGCAGTAACTTACTCATTTTACAATTACTATATCAATGACTAATATTATAATACAAGTATTAGCTAATACTAATAATATATATTTAAACGGTTCTTAAGTATATGTGTATTAGGTAGTTCCTTTTAGAAATACTATAAGTTGTTTATGTTAAGGTATAGATTTGTATTTAGATAAATAAAAGTATATTTTTGTATAGCATATATGTTTATAAACGACAATATTTTGATTTTTAAGCAAAATGTCTGATAGGGGAGGGAGGGGGTAGTGGCCGAGGAGGATGTAGTGGCCGTTTTAATTAACACTTAAATGGTGCTTGATAGATACAAAGTTCTATATACAATATATATATATGTGTCTATGTTAAAATCCCCCATTATTATAAGTTTGTTGTTGATGAAATTATGAAATTTATCATAAAATATTCTATTAAACCCTTCAATTTTGTTAAATGGACTATTATAGATACATGATACTAGTATATAACAGCTGTTATATATTTCAAATTATTTCTGGTATTTTTCTTAATATATTTGAAAAATCTATTAAGTATTCAAAGTTGTGATTAAGACTTCGTATATTTAAATTTTAGATTATGTTCGTCTATTTTTGTATTTATTTTATTAAAATTGTTTATTGTTATATATTCACTTTTTGCATTTGAGTTATTCATTTTTATTTTTTAATTCTATTATTTAGAATGTATTATTTATTGAACATCTTACCACAAATTGTTGTCCATTGTTTATTTTACCTTTAGCTTCTATGGAGAGCTTTTTAATTTCTATTAATTGATCTTTTGTATATTATTGTGATATACTAATGTTACTATACTGTGTGTTTTTTAATTTATGTGCTGAATTTACAATATCTTGTTTATCGTTTTCTGTATTAAATGTTATTTTTATTGATCTTATTTTATTTGCTTTATAGTCATATTTTCCTATTCTGTGGTATTTAGTTATTTTATAATCACATTCAGTATTTTTAAGTATATCATGTATTTTATTTAATTCATTACTAGTTCTTGTTTCGAAATTGTCATCATTTTCCATTTTAACATTATACAGTAGGACCTATCATGAATTTATTTTTTTCAACGTTAGCATTATTTTCTATTATTATCTTTCTTGTAGTATTGGACATATTAGTTTGTATTTCTGTATTTATATTTAGTTTTGTAATTTCTGGGAAAGATTATAAATCTACTTATGTGTTGTGTTTGTTAATTTGTTAATTATTATGTTTTGAATTTCAATTATTATTGCTTTATTATTAATTATTAATTTTTGATTAGATAACATTTCTTTTAAATCATTTAAATTTAAGTAATTGTCTTCATTTTTTTTCAAATATTATTACTTTATATAGTATGCTTGATATTATAGTTTTTAGTTTTACACTTACTTCATCTTGTAATTCGTTATTTTTTTATTTTTGGAGGCATTATGATTAAATATATTCTATATTTAAATATATAAATATATTTGTATACCATATATGTATTTTATTGTTTATTTATATTGGATATAAACACACATATACATATAATGCATAAATATATAATTTATATAGTTTAATTAATTATTAGAATTATATATATATTAAATAAATATGAATAAATATATGTTTAAATGTATATTTTTATATAATAACTATATTAAACTTCTTCATTTTTTTTCAAATATTATTACTTTATATAGTATGCTTGATATTATAGTTTTTAGTTTTACACTTACTTCATCTTGTAATTCGTTATTTTTTTATTTTTGGAGGCATTATGATTAAATATATTCTATATTTAAATATATAAATATATTTGTATACCATATATGTATTTTATTGTTTATTTATATTGGATATAAACACACATATACATATAATGCATAAATATATAATTTATATAGTTTAATTAATTATTAGAATTATATATATATTAAATAAATATGAATAAATATATGTTTAAATGTATATTTTTATATAATAACTATATTAAACTTAAATAATTAAACATAAAATACTATTATTTATATTAATATTTTATTTTTAATTTAAACTTATGTTCAACTAACATCAACAACTTAAGTTTAACTTAAGTTAATAACTTAAGTTGAACTTAAGTTGAGAACTTAAGTTAATAACTTAAGTTGAGAACTTAAGTTATGTAACATAAGTTTATAATAAATAATATTTAATTATATAATTTTTTATTTTATATATTATTTTCTACTACAGTTGGTTATAGTACATTAATAACAATGCTTAAATTTATATTAATATAAAAAACTTACATCATAACTTAAGTTCAACTTAAGTTTTGATGTAAGTTGAATGCTGGGATGATACGCCTATAGACTATATGGAATAGCAAACATATCAACTTTAAGTTAAAGTACAATTTGTAATGTTCACTTGTATTATCAATACATATATATGGTTACTAGACATGGACGATCAATTCAGTCATGTATACACAATATCCAAGCATTCGAAAAAAAAGTCCAACGGGAAACTGCTCGGGATAAAGTATAAGTAATGAAACTAATGAATATGTAAAACACAAGATTATTTCCATAACGAACTTCTCCTACAAACGATTAAACGAAACAAGCTAATATATATATATATATAGATATTTTTTTTTAATATTTATTTATAAAGAGCTTTTTTATTATATTCACACATGATTATTTATTTAATATAATATTCAAACTGTTTCTTTTAAAAATAAAATAATTTAATTTAATTTCATATATATATTATATATTAATTTTATATATATATATATATATATATTATCTAGCGGAGGAAAGAAGAAAGGAAAAAAGAAAAGGTGAAATAGAAAAATATAAAAAACTAAATGCAGAATTTCAAAAAAAAGCAAGGTATGATAAGGAGATACATTTTTACGAAACTTGATATGAAGATGAACCTCATATACTAGAGACAGAGGTAAAGGACGCTATCAAGCATATATCAAATCGGAAATCATCTGGATGTGATGGTATACCTATAGAGCTTCTGAAAGCAGGTGGAGATGCATCTATAAAAATACTGTTAATTCTCTTCAATAACGTATGGAGGATTAAGGAATGGCCAAGAGATTGGAAGATTCTATTTATCTCCCGATATACAAAAAGGAGATAAGAAAGAATGTGGGAACTATCGTACTATTGCTCTGATATCTCATGCTAGCAAGATATTTCTTCGAATTATTCAGAAAAGATTAGAACATTTCCTTATCCCAGAACTACCTATTGAACAAGCAGGTTTTAGAAAAGGAAGAGGAACAAGATATCATATAGCTAATTTGCGGTGTATGATGGAAACAGCCAAAGAACACAACAGGAATGTGTATATGTGTTTTATCGATTATAAAAAGGCCTTCGACTGCGTATATCATGAGAGACTATGGGTGATACTCAAAGAAATGGGAGTTCCTGTTCACCTAATAGTCCTACTGCAAAAGCTCTATACGAAATAAGAAGCCACTATAAGAACAGAATTCGGTGAAACTGATACTATAAACATAGGGAAATGGGTAAGACAAGGATGTATTTTATCCCCCCCTACTGTTTAATATATATGCAGAAAACATAATGAGAGAGGCATTAGAAGATTGGGATGGGGGAATCAGTATTGGAGGTAGAATGATTACTAACCATAGATATTCTGACGACACACCACTGATCGCTGAAACTAAAAACGATCTAATAGAAATTATGGAAAGATTAAAGTTGGCTAGTGAAAAGGCAGGTCTATATCTAAATGTAGGTAAAACTAAAGTAATGATGACTGAAGACCAAGGAGAAATGGTAGTAGATGGAAATCATATTGAAGTAGTATCGCACTTTATTTTCTTGGGATCTCTAATAACCAAGGATGGATTCTGTGAGAAGGAAATACGCAGAAGGTTAGCAATGGGTAGATCTGCAATGGGGGGACTAACGAAAATCTGGAAAGATAGAGGAATTACCCTCAGAATAAAGATCAGGCTTGTAAAAGCTTTAGTTTTCCCTATTGTCTTATACGGAGCAGAATCTTGGACAATGAGAAAGCTTGAGAGAAAGATGATCGATGCTTTTGAGTTATGGTGTTGGAGACGTCTGCTAAGAGTAACATGGATCGACAGAAAGATAAATGTATGTGTTATTGATAATATAAAACCAGAATGGACGCTTGAGTCAAGGATAGTTAAGGCATCATTATGTTACTTTGGCCATGTTATAAGAGCAGGCGGAATGGAATATGAAGTGATGGTAGGAAGAATGGGGGGTTATAGAAGCAGAGGGAGACCACGGCAAAGATGGCTAGATAGCATAAAGAAAAACTTCTATGGTACTATATACATCATGATTCGAGCCTCAATATGTAGGAGGAGTTGGAGAGCTGCTGTCATCGATGTCGCCAGGGGTCGGATACGACTCGACGGTACAGGTTAACAGGTTAATATATATTAATGAAACATATTAATTATTAATACAAATAGTTGGTGTTTTATATATTTATTCATAATTTCGATAATATAATTTTACCAATTTGGTTTTTTGAAATATTATCATATAATGTTGTATTTAATGAACATTTTTGTTCATTATTATTATTATTTTTGATTTGATCCACTAATAAATATACAAAACAAATATTTAAACATAATAAAAATAATACATATAACGTAATCTCTAATACATATTGATCACCCGGTGGTGTAGAGATGTCGTTAGTACCTGTAAATAGCAAGTGTTTGTAATTTAATAAGTTATTATAAATTT
Source organism: Osedax fenrisi (assembly GCA_964019155.1). NCBI lineage: Eukaryota > Metazoa > Annelida > Polychaeta > Sabellida > Siboglinidae > Osedax > Osedax fenrisi. The sequence goes on along the minus strand of OZ025240.1, from coordinate 45,581,266 downwards.
ATACTTATATTATTATATTTTAATATATAATCAATAATAACATATGATTTTAATTAATTCATTAAGCTATATGTAATAAATTACTAAATAACTACTTAACATGGTTACAGTGTTTCTTTTTTCATAAGATTATGCTTTTTTTAATTAATATTATGTACATGTAAGTTTTATATAATATGTTATTAGTTAACTATTAGTAGGTATCTACGTAATATTATACCATCAATATTTATATGTGATATATGTCATATATCAGGAACATTTGGCATTTATAAATATACTTCACATACTTTATATTCTAATTCTCGTCAATTAATCAAAAGAACACCAATTGTCTATTAAATTAAATCACAAAAGATATAACACGTTTTATATATATATATATATATATATATACCATGTGCATACCTACATTTTATATTATTATTATTATTAGTATATATATATAATATGTATTAATTATATTTGGTTATTATTATGTAGGTTAGATTTGAATTAAATATGTACATATATCCATTACATATGTAATTATCACAATTATAAATATTCTGATTGGAATATTTAGCCATGTTTAAGTATTTATAATAACAGAACATTCATGTTAAATATGTATTTTTTATCATAGATATTTGTGAAAATATAAATGTATGACTTTGATACACTTACACCTATAATAAATACTAAATATATATGATCAAACAATCAATACTTATAACCAATTAAGTAAACAACAATTATTAAATAGAATATATAGATAATATAGATTACATTAATATAAATATTTATTTTATAAACAGTAAATAACTATAATGTATAAACTGAAAATGTTCATAATTATATATTCATAATAACCTGAGGATTTCGTAGTTTCATACAAGATAATATTTTCTTCAGATGGTTCTAAATAATATATATATAATATAAACTATTCGTAAATATATACTTGATAATATTAATTATTTTTATATTTTTAATTATATATATGTTTATACAATAAAGAAAGTACGATAGTGGGATTATATGGAATATGCATACACATGTAATGAACTCATTATAAAATATATTGAGATTGGTTATATATATATATATGTTTGAAATGAGTAAAAGACTTAGTTAAATTAATACAAATTATTGTTGATAATACTATTTTTAAATGTATTAATATATATTATAATGAATGTTATACACTTTAATATTTATTTTATAAATAATAAATAACTGTAATGTCTAAACTGCAAACTTTCATAATTATATATTCATAATAACCTGAGGATTTCGTAGTTTCATAGAAGTTAGTAGTTTCTTCAGATATTTCTAAATAACCGATATAATATAAAGTATTCGTAAATATATATACACAGATTATTAATTATGTTTTTAATTTTATATATATATATAATAAATATATATTTATGCAATAAATAAATTACGATAGTGTGATTTCATAGAATATGTATAGAAATAATTATAAAATATGTTGTGATTGGTTATATATGAAATGAGTAAAAGTCTTAGGTATATTCATAGAGCTATAGCTGTATATATGTCTATAGAAAGAAAGGTATATGTTCTATCTAGCGCTATCGGTATATTATACATAATTAGTATTGATAAACTATTCACAAAGGTATTAATATATTATGATGCATTTTATGAAATTCATTAGGATCTAAGTGAATAAATGTAATTACATAAGTGTACTGTATATATTGTGTATATGATAATAGTGAGAATAATTAATAAAGGATGCATGATATTGTATATAAATGGTAGTATATATGTATAGAAACATCAGGTAAGGATACTCTTTATAAATATATGTTAACAATTGTTATGAGTATTAATTAAATATAACAATTCAAGTAAAATAACTATATATATAGTATACAGTAAATTATAATATCACTTACAAATTACGATATTATTATAAAACAAATGATATTTAGAAATTGATTTTTATATAAATATATAATAAATATCTTAGATTTATAGAGATATTTATAGATTATTTAAATAATATAAATATATATTTTATAAATAGTAGGTAACCTATTGTATTTCTATATAATACTGTACATAATAAGTTGTTTGAATATATATATATATATATATATATATATATAATTTATATAGGTACACATTATTTAATACCTACACAAACTTATAAATAAACTTAACTTTACCTGATTATGACATTTAATGATAGTCATAATTTAATAAATATAATATCATTTTAAAAATTTTAAAAAGTAAAATAATAAATATTCTATATACATTTATATAATCAATATTCATAGGTATGTTATTTATTTATTATGCTATTATTATATTACTCACATTTATTATTATTTTTTATTGTTCGATTATACCTATATATTTTTTTAATTATTTACGTCTTGTTTCTTATAGTACTCTTGTCTTACGTGTATTTAATGCTATTCATATCATGCACACATGACCGATAATTCGTCCATATTACGTTTTTCTAAGATAAAAATATATTATACACCATGATGTATTGCAATACTATATTTGTTGACTAATATACCTAGACATGTAGCCGATAAAGGCCATACGGGAATGCCATGGTGTGAGTAGATTTTTGCCGCACCTGAGATTGGAACTATTTGATTCACTTTGTAATTTAATTTCATTATATATTATTATAGTTATGTTATTATCATATTTGTTTGTGTTTATTCTCAAATTCTTATATGTGTTTGGAATCCTTTCTCTAAAGCATATTTCTATTAAAGGGTTCCTTTTTTACTTATTATATAACTATATTGTATTGTATACATATGCCATATGTATACATTATTTATTTATATTATATAAGTAACATAAATATTATTCATTCATTCATTCATTCATATATATTCAATAATTAACCATATTCACAATATGCGCCAGTCCATCTTTCTCCACATTTGCATTGGTACGTGTTATGCGTGCTAAAACAAGCAGACTCGTGTTTACCTGCATTTAACACAATGTTAATCTCTAAGCAATTAACTAATAATAGTGAATATTTTATTGAAAATTAATAATTGAATTTAAATTAAATATGTATAACAAATAAAATGTTATTATATTTAAAATAGCCTACTTAATATAAGTGTAGGTGGGATCGTAATCATTACTTTTTTTTTAATATTATTTTAAATAATACCAACTTTACATACAGATTATAAAATAAATACTTATATAACACGATTTTCTTTAAATATATAAAATAACAAGTAATATTTCTGTATTTTTATTTTTTGAATCTTAAATATATTTAATATTACAAATTTCCAATAATTTCAATAATTAGTTTCTTATTCATTACTAATACTAAAGATAGATACAAATAATACAAGATTACATTATATATAATTAGGGGAGGGAAGGGGTAGTGGCCGAAGGCGGAGTAGTGGCCGTTTTAATTAATGCTTAAATGGTGCTTGATAGGATAAAAAGTTCTATATACAATTTTTAGATAATCAAAATATCTATTATATATAATAATTTTTTTTGTTAATAATTAATTAATTACTCTAATTTATTACATAATCATTTTTTGTTAAATTTTAAGAAAAACATAATTATATATATTTATGCTTATTTATGTGTAAGAGTATGTTCATATATAATTAAATCATTTAATAAAATAAGGTGTGTATGGATCATAAATATAATTATTTAATATTACATAATTAACAAAATATAAATTAAATACATTACGATACAACTATCGCATTTTCTGGTACTAGCGGCCACTACTAGAGCATTGCCTTATTTTAGTGCTTTTTTAATGCCTAATCAAACGTTTATATTATTAGGATAAACACTTTATATATAAAAGTGAAATCACAGTATTATAGAACTATATGATTTCTATTTAAATCAAAAAAATAATAGCCTAAATTTCAGTATTTATCGATATATTAGAAATCTTCTGAGGCATATTAATTATCGGACACTACTCCATTCCCTCCCCTACCTAATTTGCAATTAATAATAAAGATAAATATAAATAATACAACATTAAATTATATATAATTAACTAATTATATTAATATCGATAATATTAATTCATTGTTTATATAATGTATTCAATTAAATCTAATCAAGACATAGTAAAAATAGTGGACAAAGAGCTTCAGATTGAGCAAGGTCCATTTACTATAAAAGAACTTGAAATAGTACTCAGAAAAACAAAGAAAAATAAAACCGCCGGATTAGATGAAATACCAGCCGAAGTATGGAAGACAGGTCACTTCAATCATATATTACTAGAATTCTGCAACGATGTGTACTCTCAGAAACCAATTGAATACTGGACGAAAGCTTGCATCCTCCCATTCCCAAAGAAAGGTGACCTCACTGTTACAGACAATTATAGAGGTATTACACTAACATGTATCGCGGCTAAAATATATAATACGCTACTAAGAGAAAGAATACAACTCACCCTAGATATGATCCTCAGACCAAATCAAAATGGTTTCAGAAATAACAGATCAACCGTCGGACAAATTCTAACTGTAAGAAGGATAATCGAAGGTGTTAAAGAAAAGAATCTTGAGGCCAGCCTAATATTTGTAGATTTCTCTAAAGCTTTCGACTCAATACATAGAGCAAAAATGGCACAAATTCTTAAGTCATACGGTATTCCAATGAAGATAATCAACGCAATTATGATACTATATAGATATACTAAATCAATGGTACGGTCACCTGATGGTGACACAGAATATTTTATATAAATGCAGGTGTTCTACAGGGGGATACTCTTGCACCTTTATTATTTATTATTACACTCGATTACGTATTAAGAACATCTATTGATAAAAATAAAGATCTAGGCCTAACACTATCGAAACAACGAAGTAGAAGATATCCAGCAATCAAGATAACAGATGCAGATTATGCTGACGACCTTGTAATATTTGCAGATTCTAGCAGAAATGCTGAAAACCTACTGAATGTCTTAGAAGAAAGTGGGAAAACAGTAGGTCTCAAAGTAAATATTAAAAAGACGCAACACATGAACATAAACTCAAATAAAATGGTTAAATCTATAGATGGGGAAGTCTTGAAAAATGTCGATAATTTCATTTATCTTGGAAGCGAAAGGGAATCGACCGATAAAGAAATAAAAATAAGAATAGCTAAATCCTGGGCAGCTCTAGACAAGTTAAGTTCCATATGGAAATCACCACTCTGCACAACTTTTAAGAGGAACTTCTTTAGAGCCGTGGTAGAATCTGTTCTATTATACGGCTCTGAAGCTTGGACCCTAACTAAAAAACATGAGAAAAAACTCGATGGAACTTACACAAGAATGTTGAGAGCCATATTAAATATATCATGGAAAGAGCATCCAACAAAGATTCGCCTTTACGGAAATATTCCACCACTATCAAGTATAATACGTATACGAAGAACACGTTTCGCAGGCCACTGTTATCGAAGTGAGGAAGAAATCGTAAAAGATGTTTTGTTGTGGACACCGAACCATGGTACAACAAAGATTGGACGACCCAGAAAAACCTATGTAAAACAGCTATGTGATGATACGGGACTGACGACTGAAGAACTGAAGACAGCTATGAAAGACAGGATGACGTGGAAGAAAATTGTTGAAAATGCTCGGGAAACTATCCCGATCCGGTAAGGTAAGGTATTCAATTAATTCACACGAGAATATGTATATGAATAATAATGTAACTATGTTATCATAACAGCTGTTATAAGTAACCTATACCGCTACACATATGCATACTACTATAATATACTAGCATTGATTATCCTTGCAGAAATTGTATTTATCACAGTTTATACCCAGGTAAAACTTTGTACAGTTACAAGTGTAAGAGTTAAAATGATTATAGCATTTAGCATCATTATTACATGGGTTACTTTTGCATTCGTCGATGTCCGTTTCGCATCGGCTTCCAATATAACCTACGTTTAGTAATCATTTATATATATATATATATATATATATATATATATATACATATATATACATATATATAATTATTATAAATAGAGTATACATATTATATATATATCCAAGTTTTTTTATTATATTCTACTAATTTATCATTAATAAATGTACTATACATTTTGTATCACCTAAACTTACTAATATAGCCTGACATTAAAGATAGTAATGTATATATAATATTACTATTTTACACACTTTTTAGTATATCCATTTTTGTAATTGAGTACTCCAAAAATAACTAATATACTTTAGAAGCTTATGTTTTCGATACTTTATTTGTCATCGAATGCCATATCTAAAATGCCATAGTTAGTGTTATCATTGTCGAGTTTCGTAATATTATCATATTATAATATGTATACATAGCATAAGCTAATATGCATCAGTTATAGCTGGTGCAATGTTTTGCCATTAGATCAGATAATACACTTGTAGATATTACATAAAGTTATGTTTCAAAAACAGGCACAACTTATAATTTTAATTATTTTGTCAGTAACAAATGTTAGATATTTTATTAACTTATACTTGATATAAGAAAATCGTAAATGAATAATAGTAATATATATATATATATATATATATATATATATATAGATTATATTTATATATGTAGACAATGTACCTGTATTTGTAAATTGTATTACAATTTGTACCTATATAAGTATAATTATGGGTTTTCGTAAATGTATAATATCTAAATATGTATAAAGTGAGCATGTGTATTTAAACATAGCAACATATTTGACCCGTGTATTATTATATATAGTGGTACACAATCCATTATTCTTACACTGTTTAAAAAGGGTATAGTTAAACACAAAAATCATCGTAATTTGTAGTATACTTATTGACTATTAATCCTATATAAATAAGCAAAGTTTTATGTTTTAAATACTATAATTCGATAGTTTTAAGATTTATATTTTTATTTAGTTCGTATTACTTCAAGTGTCCAATATTGAATTAGTTATCTCTATTGTATAACGATATGTAAGTAATAGTATAGAGTGCCTAATCGTATAGAGAGGTGCACAAATTTTACTTATATTTATTGAATATTATTATATAAATATATAGAATTAAATAATTTAATATAATAAATAATGCTACCATTTTACTTTAAATTCATCTCAGTTATATCAATCTAGTAGTATATATGTTGGGGTTCATCGCTTAGTGGCACAACCAAAAGCTAGTAAGCCAGAGGTCCCGGATTCGACTCCCGGCAGTTCTAGTTTCTCTTGTATTTATCAAGATCCTAATATACGATATATCAAAACACAAGATATAAAATGTTAATATTTATATTGATTTATTGAACAATTAATTCAGCAAATACAAGCCGAACATATAATCGAAAGTATAAAGTATAAATATATTCTAACGATAACTTACGTTAAGAAATAAACAAAGAATAATACGAAATAAAAAATTAAAGAAAGTAAAACGTTTTACCCCAGTATTCAAGGCTTCAGTTAAACTGCAGTTTAAACTGCAGTTATTCTCAGTTTTTTGTCAACTTTTTAGTGCAGTTAAACTGCAGATAAAACTGTAGTTAAACTGTAGATAAAACTGTAGTTAAACTGCAGTTTTATCTGCAGTTTAACTGCACTAAAATGTTGACAAAAAACTGAGAATAACTGCAGTTTAACTGCAGCCTTGAATACTGGGTATATAACTAGAATAAATATATTAATTAATAAAATAAATATTTTGTACATCATTGAATGAATCAAAAATCAGTTTAACTGAATAAACAGTTGGTTTATTAATTGATATTTGTAGAACTATCCTCCATTATTTGTGATCGAATAACAATTAATAATGATGTTAAATAAAAAATATGTATATCAATATAAATAAAAATTGATTTTAAAATAAAACATTTTATCTATTTAATATTTATTTCGTTAATCATAAATAAATAATATAAAATAGATATTTAAAAAAATTTAAACAATTTATCTGCAATGAAATTTATATTTAAATTAAATTTAATTAAATTTAATTAAATCTATTAATAATCTTAATATATTAATTAATATATATTATAAAAATTTGCATAAATCGTATTTTATTTTCAAAAAAATTAAAAACTTTGTGTTTTATTGGCAAATCATTTTCGTATTATTTTCGTAAATTATTTTCAAATAGTTTGCAAATTTCGTTTAAGTTCAACTGCAGTTAAACTCCTGTTATAAAAATGCAGTTATACGTCACCAGAATAACTGCAGTTAAACTGCAGTTTTAAAACTGCAGTTTATATGTGATCAGTTTAACTGCAGTTAAACTGCAATTATAAAAATGCAGTTTATATGTGATCAGTTTAACTGCAGTTAAAATGCAGTTATAAAAATGCAGTTTTATGTCACTAGAATAACTGCAGTTAAACTGCAGTTTTAAAACTACAGTTTATATGTTATCAGTTTAACTGCAGTTAAACTGCAGTTATAAAACTGTAGTTTTGTGTCACTAGAATAACTGCAGTTAAACTGCAGTTATAACTGCAGAATATATTCTGTAGTTTTAAAACTGCAGTTAAACTGGTGTAATTGCAGTTTGCACGAGTTACTCGAGTTAAACTGCAGCCTTGAATACTGGGACAGTTACCGTAAAATAAACGAAAAACAATCGAAAGTAGATATAAATCATATAGTAAAAATAAACGAAAAATGATCAAAATATAAATAAAAGATAGCGTAAAAATAATCGAAATTAGAAATAAAATACATTATTTTGTAAGTGGCATCGAAATATTCAATTTCTACTTTAAATTTATAGAATTCTTCTTATCTTTGTACCCTGTTATATTATATTAGCGGCTCACAGTTATTTATAACATGTATAAGCCAATGACTTCTTGATGGGTCCATTTGTATCCGCTATTTTTATTTTATTATATATGTATATATACATTAGAACTATACGAACAATATGATAATATGAAATAATATATTTTATTAATAATTAAATGTGGTGTAAGTTTTAATCCACAGTTATGATGTTGAAACTATAGTTTCCATATATATATATATGACAATTAAAGTATTATTTTTAGTATTATTAATATTATTAATATAACTATATGAATGTTACTGAATTACATATAGTATACTGGTCTATATGTCAATAACTTTCTAGATAATTATCAAATAGATTTATAATCAATAATTATTATTATTATTAAGATACTATATAGATATACTTTTTTAGATTACATTTAAGATACTATTTAATATAATAAAATAATGATATATGTGTTTTCTATTGTATTAAAATATTAAGAATTATATTGTAAAATATATTTAACACATATAAGATGTATTGTATTGTTGTATAATTAATGATATTATAGTGAAGGTGTTTTCATCATATTAACCTTTATTGCATACTCTATTGCCTTTTCCATCACATGTATAAGTATGCGAAGATTTGCAATATACATCACATTCGTTTGTATAATAGTACTGCATACACATTCTTTCTATTTTGAATGTAATTCTGGTGGTGGAAATGTCATTTATGTAAATTATAATTAATTTAAATTATCAAAATAATTATATATATATATATATATATATATTCTATTATATACATTTAAACAATACATTTAATTACATCCTTGATTTATTATTAATTTTATATACAGGATTCGCTTAAATACATTTTATATCACCTATCAATAATTCGTTTAGAATTGAAATCTTTAATATGTGTTTACATGTATTTATTAGTTATTAATCAATTATATCCATTTTAGGTCATATCTAATAGGTATCATATTACATATTAATAAATTTCGTTAGGCTTATTTTGAATAACATTATAAATACTTCATTGAGTATTATATATGTAGGGGGAAAGTAACATAATACGGACACTTTAACAATAAATGGTCTTAACATTATGACTCAATTTTTTTATTCAAAAATTACAATATATTAATATTATATGATTAAAAATATTATAGATATTTTAAAATTGTATTTAATCTTTTATTCAATAGATAATGGGGATGTCCGTATTAGGTACCCATATCCGAATACGGAAACCCTGTATTATAATAGTGACACCATATTAAACACTAGATAAACTATATAGTATTGATGAACAAATAAGATAAATCACAATTACATTATGTATAATTAATGTTATGAATAATTTAATATAATTTTATTAGTAATTAATTTATTAATTTTATTATTTTAATAATAATAATACAAGTTAAGTATCTAAATAATAGCATTTATAGATATAGCTTTATTGGTACACCATGGTATTATTTGTATGGAAATCAGAAAAGTTCACCAGCTGCGCACTGATTGGTTATATGGTGTATGTATTAATACATCTAGAGTGTCCGACGGACACTGTCCGTATTAGTGATTTATATGACCTCTAGATATATCATATGCATATAACTCAATTAATATTTGATGACAAATATAGAAAGTATGTATATAATGTGTAATATGCTTTAGTTTTTAATAACATATTGTTATGTAATAAAATATTTTTAACGTAATAAAAAAATCAGTTTATTGGATATATCAGAATTATTTTAAATTATTAAAATATAAAAAATACTTATTTAGACTATTTATATAACTATGAATATTTTATTAATTAAACATTTTTTGTAGTATTTATGGTTTATGAGATACCGATAGTATCCGTATTCGGGCACTTTCCGTATTCGGTTACTTTCCACTACATATGAATTATCTATACTATACTGCGTGAATTTTGTATTAGCAAAAAGCTTAATTAGAAGGCATGTACACTATATCATTGTAGGGTAAATATCATTGACTCGTATTAGGCAAAGATTTTGCGAAACAAATAAGTTGCAAAATACACATACCTAACTAGTTAGTGAATTTTCTAGATTAAGCTATGTACTTATTTTGATGTAGCTATCATACCGACCACGAGATGGATACTAGTGTTGTAAATGGTCTCGAGTAGTTTCGGATAGTTTCGGGAAATTAACTACCCAAATGGTTTCGTGTAACAAGATAGTATTTTGGGTCGGGTATCTAAAATGTCGTGTCGGGTTTCTAAAATGTCGGGTAATATGGGTTTTGTTTCGGGTAGTTCTGGTTTGTTCCAAGTTTTAATACTAATATATTATTATCATTATCAAATATATTGAAAACGGTTATAACCGTTATAATATAAATGTTATTATAACCGTTATAAATATATTTAATAATATAAAAATAACATCCCTTTTAGAAATTGAAATTCGAAGAAACACTGCTGTTTTTAATACTTTATTAAAACATACCTACAGATACAAGTACGTAAACTAATATATATATATATTATATTTCATTTAAGGGGATTCATTAGTACCAAGCATAGCAAGTCAAGCCGTAATAGATATTGTGTAAGCTATCAGTTTTCATACCGCGTGTTATGTATCACGCCGTAAGAATATCTGTACGTAGTAAGAGGTAACTCTATATAATTAGTATTATGATTATTATTAAATGTTAATATGAATTATAATTTTATTAAAAAATCATCAATGTAATTCAATAATATTAAAATCTCGTGTAGAGTTAGTTAAATTAAAAAAAATCCTTGTATAATAAATGTTTTCATATTCAAAAAATCTATTATCACAGCAGATTCGTGCTATCTAAAGAGTTCACTTGCCGTATCAAGCTGCTAGAGGTCACCTAACATGCCAATCTTCTAAAGAGTTTGCCTACTGTGCCGAGATACTAAAGAGTTCATCTATCAGCTTTGCCATGTATACGCCGTGTAAGAATATCTTAATGTATAAGAGGTAACTCTATATAATTATTATTATGATTATTATTAAATGTTATTATTAATCAATACAATTATATCTTATATTATCAAATTGATATTTAAAATATTCAGTAATGAAAATATTCCCATTAAGGGGAGAATAAAATATAATTATAAATAAACAACACTGAAACAATAATAATTAGTACTAATCAGGGTTGGGGTCAAATACACTTTATCAAATACAAATACATTTTTCTTAAAGATTCAAATACAAATACAAATATTTATTACATTTTTATACAAATACAAATACAATTAGGCAAAATAAAAATATTAATACATTAAATATTAAATCATTTGATTTATTCATATTTTAAATCATATGGGCATATTTGATTTAAAATAATAATCCTTATCCATATACCAGATTGCATAATAATTAATTGAAATATATTTTAAATATATTTAATTCCTAAAGAAAATCAATAAAATAAAAAACTGTAAACAATAGACTTGTTGTTTGGGATATTATAAGTTATAATTTATAAAGTGTTCACATGAGAAATCTATTCAAGAAATTTCGCAATGGAATTATTATTAATTCCCAAAATGTAAAAGTCTATGTTTTTCTGCGATTTTTACTAAATGTTCTAATACAAATTTATTCTAGTTTATGTGACAATTTATGTAATTAGTAATTGGTAAAGCGCACGTACAATGTACAACGTACGTCGTACATGTATACTGACTAACATTAATGCATATACATTTACATTTCTATAGGTCAATCTAATATCAATCAATTATAATCGTTTACGATTAAGATAAGTAGGATAATTAAGATAACCTAATTCAATTTAAGTTATTTAATCGTTTACGAATGTTTAATTAATAATTAATAATAATTGATTAATAATTATAATATATAATTCCTTATATAATTATTAAATTATGAATATATATATATTATCACTTTATGATTATATAATGTACTTAAGTTCATATGTTCATCAAATGTATGTATTTTTAAGTACCCTAACATTTATACCGCTAGGGGATTTTTAAACTGGAATTCCTAAGAATTTATTGCGAAATTACTGGAATAGATTGCTCATGTGAACATAGCTTAACACATACGTTTTATATATAGAATATAATTCATAAATGTATTTATATAGTATTCATAAAATTCTTTGAAAATTATTGTTCTATAGAATATATTATATAATTTATATTATTTAATAAATATATTATTTAATATAAATTATTGTTAATTTGTTAATTTGTTAATTCATAAAGTAATTGTTAAAAATTGTATTTAAAAATGTATTTGATAAAATACACCAAAATACATTACTGATTAATTATTCAAATACAAATACAAATATACAAAATCAGCGTATTTAAATACAAATACATATTTGAACCCATCCCTGGTACTAATATAGAGTAGTACTTAAATAAATATTATAATGAGATATACAAATAAATATAAGTATAGAAGTTATAAAATAGAAAAATATTAATTTATTTTTATAGTAATAGTTTAATAATAGTTATAAAGTATTATACAAAATAAATAATGAATAGTAATTATCCTATAAAATTAATACAAGAATATAACATCTTGCGTAGACAGCTAATTATAGAAAGAACATTTATAAATGTTCTGTTTGGAAGCTTCTCTTTTCAACCAATGATATCTTGTTATATACATATGTGCTTTTTTTATCAATTATACTTTATCAATAATTATTATAAGATTATAATCTATGCTTAATGTAAAAATATAAATTTTGTAGTAAAATATTTGTATACGATATCAAAATATATAATTAAATGTGACAAGTATTTACAAAAATCCTGTCAATTTCAAATAATTATTATATCGATTACGCTTATAAAATCACTTATTAAAATAAATACTCACAAATAATTACAGAAATTTTACAAATTTATAAATAAGATATTAAAATATGTAATACAATTTTTTTGTTAAATAAAAATATTAATCATATTTTAATACGCGCCTCAATTTTAATACACCCTTAATTTTATTGGTTTAAAATTTGAATTTGAAATTAAAATCAATATTTAATACCTATAGTTACCATATATGCACATATTAGTGTTCAATAATAACACTAATATATATATATATATATATATATATATATATATTATTTACTATAATAATAATATTAAATGTTTGGCAGGAAAATAAAACGATTCTGTGGCAGGAAAATAAAACGAATCTGTGTCAGCTTTTGAAAATGACGTTGATATTATTACTTAATACATATTTGTAAATATATATTATTTAATAGTACTTTTAGTGACATACTAAAATATCTAATATTTAAGCTAGATATACCCTATAGGGTATTGTGGATAACGTCAATATCGTAGTTCCGTGGAAAATCCAGTAGGTGGCGATATATATTTTCAGTCAATTTTACCTCATTGTTTACTATGTTTTTACTTTGTTACTAATTAATATTATACTAATTAATATAATAGGCATGTATATATTCACCATTAAATAAGTATAAACAAATATAATAAGTATATATTATAAAGTTATAAATTGATTTAGAGAGAAAGAGAGTCAGTAAGATTTTTGAATGTGGAATGGGGATGTATATTTGATTCGAAGTGGTAGTTAAATTCACCTAAAATAAAGTTATGATTATTGTTAGATAGTGGAGTATCCGTTATATAGTCATAACATTCATTATAGAAGGTGGTATAGTCTTGTTTTCGAAGTCGATAAATTATAGTAAAGGAGTAGACAGTATTCATAAAATGTAAAGAGGCTGTCAGGCAATCACTATAAGAGAAGGAAGGGTAGATAATAGTAGGAGATGGCAGGTCAGAGTGAACTAATATACCAACTCCTCCACCACCTACCTTTAATACGAGGTGAAATAAATAGAGAGTATCCAATATCATGGAAGAGAGAGAATATATGGCGATATCCATGTTTCAGTAATAGCAACTAATTTAATTTTAGAATATTTCATGTAGGATAATAGTAATAGTGAATTAGATATAAGGGACCTAATATTAATTAGTGACAAGCTAATGGAGAGTCATGTACTACTGTTAGATTGTAAGGGTGAGGATAAGTGATAAGTAGTGTCTTGGGAGAGTGAGGGGTCAGTAGTATTTTGGTAGGGTAATAGGTCAATTATAGATTCGGAGGGTAAAAGGTCAATAATAGTTAGGGAGGGTAAGGGGTCAGTAATGGTTAACCACAAATGTGTGAGGGTAAGGGTTCAGTAGCGTTTTGGGATAATAAGAGGTCAGTAATGATTTGGGAGGGTAAGCGGTCGGTTGTGATTTGGGAAGGATTCAATCGAGTCGAGGTATTGGGTTTAGAAGATAAGTAAGTTTCATAAGATAGCTTCCATTTAGAAATATCTGAGGGTAATATTGGTATTGATGAGTGAAACCATGCATTATGTTTGTTAGGGGTTATTAATTCATGCGTTTTAGTCAGATTATTGAAGTATGGTTTATAATTTGGGGGAGTAAGTTTGTTAATGTAGGCATGGTAGATAATTCTTCCTCTGATTCGCGTATGAAAGGGAATATTATTGCGAATAAATAAATGGGCAAATTTTGTGTTTTTCCTAGCAATCAAAAATCTTTGGAAAAATATATTGACGATAGAGGAATTGATGAGATAGATTTGGGCAGAATGGTTGGTAAATGTTGCCTTAGTTATATATTTAGCTGGTATATCAAGATGGTTAATCAGGGTATTTATAAACTCGGTATTTAATTCAGTAGATTTTAGATGCATGATTATAAGGGAATTTAATTGTGTAAGTTATTCAGTTGTGACACGCGGGAATAATTAAGGGTGTATGAATAATTATTATGATAGGGAATGTGTGAGGTAAAGGAATGCCGAGATGGTTTGTAATTATTAGTAATAGGTTGAGATAAATTGATTGATTTGGGGTTGAAAGATAGTTGGTGGTGAGTAATAGTAGTGGGTGAATTATGATATATTGTAGGTTTGACGGATATGCGAGGGGAGAGGTTTTTATATTGAGTAGTTTGGAAGTAAGGGAGATGGAACATAGCAGGGATAATGGTGAGGGGGAGGTAGTATGGGATTCAGGTTTGGTATTGCATTCGGAGATAACGGAGGCAGGCTTAGTGTTTGTATTGGCAGTAGGAAGTTTGTGAGGGCTAGTGAAGGGTTTGATTGAAAGACAATTAGGGCAGGAGAAGGAGAACTTAGTCGAATTAAAAATAGCAATTGCATAAGCAGGAGGGGGGTTGTTTAAGTGAGTCCATGATCTAGATATAATAGATGAAGGATGGAGACAGCTAAAATGGAAACCACGTTGAGTAGAATGTATTTGAGATCACGAGATGAGTTCCGAGGTAGCGACGATGACGAGGTCCTACTTGAATGTATACTCTGACTCAGTTGCAGCGGACCAACTTAGATATAGACGATCAACTCAGGAAGGAGGTATCAGCACGGCGGAGATCCGATCAAATATACCAGAGTATATATCTATATGAAATAGGAGGCAGGAAAACGTACAATATAAAAAATATACAATATCTCAACATAGGATAGTCGTAGGTAGTCCAACTATCCAAGCATAGCGTCCCAGAGGATGTATCCGAGAGTATTTTCAATACAATTATAGTTCGGTTAAGTTATAAATGTCAACTTAAATGTATAATCTATTGAAAATAAATAAATACTGTGTATAAATATTATATAAATATAGTACACTATAATGTAATTTTATGAATGAAAATATAAATGTGTATTTAAATGTTCTAGATATTGAACATTACTAGATGAATACAAATTGTATGCATGTGAATTTAGAATATGATGTATTGTTTATTTGTGAAATCAATGAAGCGTAAACAGAAATAATAAGAAATGAATTCAATACTTCAAATTAACACTCAAATAGTGAATACATATAAATAAATATAAATCTACAAGTAGATGATATTTATAATAACATTAATACCAAAATATAAGGTTCGATACTAATCATAAAGTAGATAAATGGTGATTTTGTTGTGATAAATTAGATGTTGTTGTTGTTGTATTTATAATCATATATAAATATAGAAATATATAGAAATATAAATATAGATATTAAAAACCTAAAAATAAAGAACATAAACTGTAGAAAATGTTTTTTTTAGGTTTAGTTTTATTTTAACGTAGCTATTTAACATCTCATATATTCTATTAATTTTAAATATATTCAATTTACTATTCACTACCATTTTACTACTTCTATTTTAATCCTATTATATTAAAAATATAATTATTATGAATTATTAAAATTTATTTAACTTTTAAATAATCTGTTTGATTTGAACAATATATGTATAGGAAATTAAATTACCAATTAAAACCTAATTATAATTGTAGTATACTTATTTACGTATTATAATATGTACAAGTATACTATTACTTTAAAAGAAGAATTAAAATTACGTTTTTCAAATTATAATCAACATTATTTTTATTATTTTGAAAATAGATAAGAATATATATATATATATATATATATATACAATATACTGACATATTAACAATTATTACAACTATTGAAATTGAATGGAAACATAATATTATTTTAAGATTAAAAATTATAATTAAATTAATAGTAAACACATATTTAATGTTTGTATTAATTACTAATAAGTATTAATGTAATATTATATTAAGAATTTAATATGACACGTGACTAATACGAAATCTAAATTAATGAACTAGATGTATTACTACAGACACCATATAACCAGAGCTGGGCAGTATCGCCGATACAGTATCTATTAAGGCAAAAAATCAGTATCGTAGATACATTTGTATTTGTATTTGTATCTATTATAAAAATTAAAAAAGTATTTGTAATCGTATCTATTAGTCATAAATAGTATCTACGATACGTATCTACTAAGACAATTATTTAAACAGATACATTTTATTAAATAATATATCATTTGGTCATTATATTTATTTTATATCAATATTTTATAATATCATTTTATAAATTAATTTTAATATATATATACATTATATATATATATTTGTTAATAAAATATCTTTTGTAAATATTGAAATTAATTCATTGTTAAAAATTATGATATATCAATTATAGTGATTTTTCTCAAAAACCATTATATACATTTATTGAAAACAAAGACATTATTTTGATAATATATTTTATATAATAATTGATATTTAATTCAAAATTATATATTATATAAAAAGATAAAATCATTTTAATAAATATGATAATTCTAAATAATAATATATTAATAATTTATTTTTTGTATATTTGATAATTTACTATATGCATGTTTAACATTCGAAAGTAAAGGTCGCTGATTATTTTTAGTTGAAAAATAGTATATTGTAATAATGTATATTTCTCTATAATCTGTAATGGCTCATAGTATAATTTCAGATGAAATAAACGCTGGTACACTAAAATATTCATCGTGGACATCATTAAATGTCAATAAATATCAACAAATGTATTCTATATCATCTATTGAAGAACACATATAAAGGGGTATCCCACTACAAGATTTTCCGGCAACTTACCGGAAATATTGTAACTTTAAAACCATTTTCTATGAAGTTGTAATGGGATACCCTAAAAAGTTATTATATTTCAGGCAAGTTGCCGGAAAGTAAGGGTGTTTCCCAGTAAAATTATAGTTAACTTTATAGAAAATAGTTTTTAAGTTAAAATACTTGTAGTGGGATACCCCCTTAATGTTCCTTGATATGTATTTTCAAATCGACATCGATGAATATATATATATAATATATTATATATATATATATATATATATATATATATATATATATATATATATATATATATATATATATATATGTATATTATATATATAAATATAATTTATATCTATATATATATATAGATAGTATATACTATATAGGGGAGGTATCCGATTACCGACATCTATCGTATATCAGTAACTATAAAGCTGCGTTCACATATAGCGATTTTGCTGCAAAATCGCAGCAACTTTGCAGCAAAATCACGACGAACAAAATCGCCAGGTGTGAACACCACGGCAAAATTTGCAGCAAAAAATATTCACTAGCAAAATCACTGCAAAATCGCAGCAACTTTGCAGCAAAATGAATAGCAAACATGTTTGCTATATGTGCAAAATTCTGTCTCGACGATTTTGCAGCAAAGTCGCTATATGTGATCGCTGCTTAAGAGATATCAAAAAATTATATATACATGAACTGTTAGTAATTTAATGATAAATATGAATAAGTATTTTGTTTTAAAAAATATTCAATCCTACAATTGTTATTTGATAAAATGAAATATTCTGTTTTTACTTTTTAAATATTTAAATAATAACTTTTTTTAAATTATTGTAAATACTTTATTAATTAAAAGAAAACTAAATACTGCACATATTATTGTAGATCAATAAAATGTTTATAACTTTTATAAAAATAATTTAATTTGAATAACTATTAACCAATATATCTTAATAATAGCAACCCATATTATTGTCCTATTACCGACCCCCTAAATTACCCTAATACCGACTACATGTGATTTATTGTATCCAATCAAAATAGATCCGTATTTTACTTTAAAATATGTCGTAAGTTGTTTGTGTATCATTGATATAGATTTATGATTATTGATTCCAGTTGATTATATACATACTGATCATAGAGCTAGAGAGATCTATGATACTCTATAGCTCTATGATACTGATTGATAAATAAATATTAAATAATAATATACACTATTTTAATATAATTACTATAAAGTTTAAATTTAAATTTAATATTACTATTAAAACATAAATTCAATACAAAATAAATTGCGTGCATGTTATAATTAATTATATTTATGTATATCTACTCTTTTTATTGGATATTATAATACTACAATTAGTTATACCACGATTATTTTATGGGGTCGGTAATATGAGAAGGGGTCGGTATTAGCAAGACCTCCTATAACCTCGAGGTTATAGGAGGTCTTGGTATTAGGCACATGTATACGATTACCGACCCCCTGTTTATTCTTGTAAATATAATTATATAAACAATTTAAAATAGCCACATTATTCATTGCCATAATATTACCCTAAATACAAAATTTCAATTAAATATATTTAATATTGAATAAGTTATTACAAATAATCATTTAGGGGTCGGTAATCGGAGACTTTCCTCTACATTGTATATAATTATAATGTATTTGTATCTACTAGGATGTATCTACTAAGAAAATTATGTATTTGTAATTGTATCTACTATGATTTTTTTTAAAGTAATTGTAGTAGTATCTATTATAAGAAAAAAGTGTTTAACTGTAATTGTATCTATTATACATTTTTAAAGTATCGTGCCCAGCTCTGCATATAACCAATTAGCGCACAGCTGGTGAACTTTTCGGATTTTCATACAAATTGCGTGCTGTATAATATTAATAAATCTTAATATATTATATATCTTAATAAAATTGCTAACTATCGCCCCATTTCACAAATTCTATTTCTTAGAAAAATTCTGGAACGAATTGTAGCTATACAATTGAATAGATTCATAACTAAAAATAAATAATATGATATATTTCAGAGTGCATTTAGACGAGGACACTCTACTGAAACTGCACTACAACAAATACTTAACAATATATACTCTAAAGTATCTCCATATATCTCCTGCCAACTTATATTATTATACCTCTCATGTACCTTCTATATATTAAGCCATTCTGTTCTTATCTCAAGATTATAAATGATTGGTATACGCGGAACCGTACTAAAATGGTTTTCCTCCTATATATTAAATCGATCATTGTAGTAATATGTTATAGGCTGTCACTTTGTAGCTGCCTATTCGGGTATGACGCTAAGCCACACCCATTATATGTATCTTTAGATGATACATACATTCTGATCCTGGATATCAACTAGGTAAGTTATACTCATAATAGGCAGTTATTACATGGTGACAGCGGGCTTAATTAAGAACCCTATAACATATATCATATAAATCAGTGTATTTATAACATTTATAACATATTATATATAAATTAACTATATTAAATATTAATATAAATCAGTGAATTATTATTAATATTATATATTATTACAAATATACATATTATACCTTAGATATAGTATACCATATAAAGTGGTAGGAAAAGTAATATATATATATATAAATATATATATTTAGAGAATAAATTTGAACATATTAAAAGTATAAATATTTAGTATATATATCAGATTTTATAAATCAGTGAATTTATTTATTTCTATAGAAAACCTAGATACTTTATAAATCAGTGAATTTATTTATTTCTATAGAAAACCTAGATATTTTATAAATCAGTGAATTTATTTATTTCTATAAAAAAAAAAAAAAAAAAAACTAGATATTTTATAAATTAGTGAATTTATTTATTTCTATAGAAACCTAGATATTTTATAAATTAGTGAATTTATTTAATATATAGAACATCTAGATATTTTTTAAATTAGTGATTATATTATATATATATATATGTAGTTTATATTTAGTTATTACATACATTCTACTAGTTATTACATATTATTACATATTCTATAGTATAATATAATATGATTATATTATATTCCTATATAATTATATACGGAGAATATTATTAAAAATTAATATTATAATTATTATATATTATATTGCGAATTATTATAATTATTATATATTATATTGCGAATTATTATAATTATTATATATTATATTGTGATTATTATTGTTAATTATTGTAAGGAGAGATGTCAGAGTACATAATACCCGAGAAATTAAATACAGATAATACCAGTGCTATAGAATGGAAGAGATGGATTCAAGCCTTTGAAATATATGAATGTGCAGCAGAGCTGGAAGAAAAGAAGGATAAAGTCAAGGTAGCAATATTCCTAAATATTATAGGTCCAGACGGAGTAGAAATATTTAACTCATTTAAAGAAGAAACCTTTGAAAGAACGGAAAATGAAAAAAAGATAACCATAAAAGGCAAAGAAGATCTAGAATGGATCAAGGATAAGTTTGAAAGTTATTTCACACCAAAGAAAAATACAACATACGAGAGATATGTTTTTTTCAAAAGAGATCAAACCGAAGGAGAATCAATAGAATTATATTATTCGGAACTGAAGAATTTGGCAAAAACATGCGAATTCCAGGATCTGAAAGATTCCCTCATTAAGGACAGATTAATAATAGGAATGACAGATGAAAATCTAAGGCAAAGATTTTTGCAAGAGGCTGCTCAGTATGAGTTAACCGCAGAAAAGATTGTAGAAACAGTTAAAATAAAAGAAACTAGCATATTACAAGTTAAGGCGATTAATCACGATGCTAAGGAAAGTATAGATTACATCAAAGATAAAACGAGAAAATACAAGAAATTCGAAAATAAAAAGAAAACGCACAACATCGAAACGAAAAATAACAAGAAGTGTGGAAGATGTAATTTAGAGCATCCACCAAAACAATGTAGAGCGTACAATCAAAAATGTATGAATTGTAAGAAAATTGGACATTGGGCAATATGTTGTAAAAACCATTGCAGAGAAACAAATGAAATTATAAAGGAAAACATAAAGTTCCTAGGCGAAATAAAGGAAAGTATAAATCAAAAAGAGGAAGATTGGACAAAAAGAGTAGGACTTCAAATAGGAAGTTACCAAGAACAAGTATCTTTAAAAATAGATACTGGTGCTAGCGTTACAGTGATACCGTTTAGCAAATCTTTACCCAAGATGAGACAATCGACAAAAATTCTTAAAGGTCCTAATAATACTCAAATAGAAGTTATAGGATGTTTTGATGCGATTGTCACCTATAAAGGAAAATCCATGAAAGAAGAGATATTTATACTAGAAAAACAAACCGTAGGGCTATTATCCAGAAGATTATCAGTAGGACTTGGAATAGTAAAACTAATTGATGAAATCGATAATAGACAAAGTTACAGTTTTCAACATATTACGTCATCACCCAAGCACCCTCAAGGAAATTCAGTTACAGAAAGGGGAGTTCAAACAATAAAGAATATATTAAGTAAAGAAGATGATCCATACTTAGGATTATTGGCTTATAGAAGCACACCTTTAAGCTTTGGAATATCGCCTGCTGAATTGTTAATGGGGAGAAGACTGAATACAACGGTACCTGAGATACCGAAAGGATTAAGAAGAATTAATCAACCGAAATTTATTAAATTTAATAAAGAAAATAAAGAAAACAATAAGAAATGCCGAGACAATAAGTATACTATAGAAAAGAGAGAACTAGAGAACAACGAAGAAGTATTTGTTAAAGATCTACGGAAAGTAGCCAAAATAGCATATAGATCTCCAGAGAGTGATCGATCATATGTCTTAGATACCGACAAAAGGTTTATAAGACGTAATAGACAAATGATTATACCATTAAAGAATACCTCTTACGTAACTCGGTCAGGAAGAATTTCAAAACCACCTGATCGATTAATAGAGATTAACTAAGATACGGGAAGAGGGTGGTGGGTATATTATTTATGTGTTGTTCATTATTTAGTTCATTATTATTATTATTATTATTATTTTAGTTAAATATAATCATCAAGGTATTTGAATATTATTAATCTTAAGAAGGGAGATGTAGTAATATGTTATAGGCTGTCACTTTGTAGCTGCCTATTCGGGTATGACGCTAAGCCACACCCATTATATGTATCTTTAGATGATACATACATTCTGGTCCTGGATATCAACTAGGTTAGTTATACTCATAATAGGCAGTTATTACAATCATCATTCGTTAAAATTTGCAATTCCTCTACACAATCTCGTCCTCTCCATTATGGTGTTCCCCAGTGATATGTTCTCGGCCCCCTCCTCTTCTCAATATACATCCTCCCTATACATTATATTATTGGTCAATTTCCAGATGTCACTATCACATTTACGCTGATGATATTCAACTATATTCCTTCCTACCCAACTCCTCCAATGTACTACCAGATAACTCACAATTATGTAAATGTACATCAACTATCAGATCATGGCTTCTATCTAACAACCTTCTACTTAACTCTTCAAAATCTGCACTCCTAAATATCCCATCTAACTATCATTATTTTCCTCCTGTTATCATCGTCGGTCTCCCCATAATCCCTTCATCATCTGTTATTAATCTTGGAGTTACTTTGGATGCTAACATATCCCTAAATTCCCATATAGCTAATATATCTAAATCAGCTAACTAACACTTCTTCAAAATCCGTCGTATAAGAAAAGACTTAACCCGCCCTCTTACAACTGTCCTCATAAATGCACTCGTCTTCTCTCGTATCGACTGCTGCTCCTCACTACTATATCATCTCCCTAATACTTCACTATCCCCTTTAAATCGTATAATTCGTGCATCTATACGAACCATTTTCTCAATAAATCGATTTGATCATTCCATTACCGACTCCCACCAACTCATATCCAACTGGTTCCCTCAACAAAAACGTTCCCTCCAACACCTTCTAGCACTCGCTCATAAAGCAATATATTATACTTCTCCTTATTTGACTTCCCTACTAACACTAAGACGCCCACTGACTTCCTTACGATCAAATTCTGACATTTCCCTAATTTGCCCTCGTGTATCATACCTGAAATACCGTAAACGCGCCTCAGTGATATGGTTCCATCCTTATGGAATTCCCTCCCTGTCTCTATTAGATCAATCCATTCATACCCGTCCTTTATTACACACCTCAAATCTTACATATCATCGATGTAATATATTCACTTATTTAATTATACAATATTACTATTTTTATAAATTATATTATTTTATCGTTTTGTTTATTTATTTATCTAATTTATTTATCTATTTATTATTGTCGTTCTATATTGTTATATGCACCTACGAGGGGTGGCAACACCTATGATAAGTGCTAATAAACCGTATTATCATCATATATATATATATGTTCATTAATCAATATTATAACACATATTATAACATATATATTGAATGTATATTATTATTAAATTATTATCGTATTACTATTATTTTCTTCCCGCACGAGCGAAGGGGTCTATTTTACCCTATTTTAGTTATAATAAACTTAATATTATCATCATCATATATTGACAAGTGTGAAAATATTACTAACATATAAATATTAAAATAATAAAATAATGTATTATGACAAATACATATTAATATATAATTATAATAATATATTGATATCTAAATTATTTAAATAATATACTAACTTTTTATCTTTATTCATAAAATAATGCTGTCTATATTGCATTGTTCTATTATTCGTCGTAAGATAATTGATACAAATTGATGCAATTGGTATTTTATCAAATAACTTATTATGGAAGACTCGGATACAAATTTTAAATATCTACATTAATATTAATGTATTCAAATTATAATGTAACAAGTATAATGTAATATTAAATAATATTCGATAGTATTCAAATATATACGTATAGTTAGTAACTACATGTTAATATAATACTAAATACTTATTAATGACATATATTCTCTAAACGTTGCATATAGGACATATGCTATATATATATATATTATAAATAATACAATATATTAATTATTATTTAATTTATATTAATAATCAGTATGTAATAGTTTCCTAATGTATACTTTATTACGTTATTAATAAAAAATCGTGTTTATTGTATACATGTAATATATATATATATATATATATATATATATAAATAAATACTATACTATTATTTATATATATGTATACATTATTTATATTATTTAAATAACATTATATTAATAAACATATTTCAATAATACATGTGTATGAATAGATTTAAATGCGTGTGACTTTAACCTTGTAATTTGTTACATTAAAAATGAATGTTGTAGGCATCTCCTCGGGGATATTTGCAAAGCTATTTGATGCCTTATAATTAGAGTTCTCTTTATATATATTACATTCATCAGTATTATCCCTATAACACAATACGATATAGTTATTATTAAAATATACCATTACATAAGTAGATTTCATTCCATAATGTATATTATATATATAATATATATATATATATATATATATTTATATATATATATATATATATATATATATATATATATATATATATATATATATATATATATATATATATATATATATATATATATATATAGATAATAGTTTATTGAATAGATTCAAAATGATGGGTAACAATAAATAATAATGACAGGAATATATAAATAATAGTACAAAATATAAATAAGTTAACTTATACACGTTGTTGATATATATACACTGAACGTAAATAAAATTAAAATAAAGGCATATTAATAATATTCATAATATTTGGGATGTTGATTAAACGAGCTGAATATATTCATTGTATACAATCATCAAATAACTAGGGAAGAGGTATCGGGTTGATAAATTAATAGGATTATATGCCAATAAATCCTGAGGGATGGACGGTCTATGCATATTGGTTGTTTGACATCTCTCCACACCTAGAATATCAAATACTGATATAGCAGGTAAGATCAAATACCCAAATAGAGTACAAAATGAAAACTAGAAAAACAATAATATTTAAAAATGACGACATTAAATGCATGTTGCGCCTATACGTTCCATTAACACTAAGAGCCTATAGATTAAGAGTATCTATAATTATGTGCAGCAGGCTTATAGATTTAGCGGAAGCAACAGAACGTGGGAGTGAATTACATTCCTAATCACTCTGTTGCTGAAAGAATTTATCATTGTAATATATATATATATATGCTTTAATATAAGCGAAATGATGTTAATCTACATACTAGGCTAAATATATACCTACTGGATTACATAGAAAATATATTACTAATAAATAAATATTATATAATATCTTATAAATATTACCAATTACTGTAATATATATCAACAATATATGCTATAGCATAGTATTATCGTAGATTTAATTTTAAATACCAAATAGTATATATATATATATATATATATATATATATATATATAGTATCTACTAGTTACTAACCGTAATCCCAAATCTTATAATAATTAATTAAAAAAATTATAAACTCAAAATATTTCTAAATGGAAAATTACATAAACCAGAAATTATTTACTGTACAGGGACCTGCTTAACTTAAATCAATTATATAAATCTACAATTATTTAAGAAAATCATGATTTTAAATTATAGGATACAAATAAAACCCTGAAATGGGTGGCGGAGTCGCAATTTATATATAAAAAAGGTATACATTTATATATATGTTAACTTTAAATATAGACGATTACCTAGAAATACTTACTATAAAATGTAATCTTAACAATTAAAACATAATATTATTATCAACTATTTATATAAGTTTTATTAGAATGAAAACTCTTTCATTGGAAAATTCTATAATACATATAAACAAATTAAAAATAATATATTCATCATTGGTGCTTTTGGACATGATACCTGTTAAACCAAATATAAATCACCTTAAAAATGATCTTAATATATTAATGGTTATATATACTTATATATATACTGGTTTTAGATGTTATAATTAAATTACGATTTATATAATTTAATATATTATATTTTATGTATAAATATTTCATAATTTAAACTAATAATTAAATATTAATAATTTCACACATATTTTAAATACAAATAAAACATATGATCTCAGAAACCAAGATATTATAATATTCCAAAAACAATTGTTACACAAAGTAATAATGTAATATATATAAATGGGATGAAACATAAGAATATAATTAAAATTGATATTGCAAATATCATCCCCTTAAAAAATAATTAAAAAACTAAAATTATATAAAAAAATAAACAATAAATTACAAAATAAATGTTATTTGTTATTTATTTGATTTTTATTTTACTTATATTATATTTAATAGGTTATATTTATGACGGCAGCCATTAAAAATTACTTAAATTAAGAAACTTGCATTGAGTGGTAAATAAAAAATTAAACTTAAGTTTAATATTTACCAATTGGTAGCCGAGATTTATTAGCCTATTGAGGAAGAAAACGAAAATAATGAATGAAAGAGAAAATAAAGAAAAAATTAAAAAATGTATTACACACAATAAATGACTCTTCTATTCTGTTCAATTATATATATATGTATATATATTAATTAAGTTAATTAATTATCCGAATATTTGTATCGCTATCTTTGAAAATAACTTTAAGTATACAATTATATTATATATACCTATAAGGCCGGTTATTTTTGACGGCAGCCATTAAAATATTACTTATATTAAGAACCTTGCATTGAGTGGTAAATAAAAAATAAAGTTTGTAGCCTATTGAGGAAGAAAAGGAAGAATTATAAAATAAAGAAATCCCATCTTTACATATTAATTTTACCTTACTACTTAGTATTTTGATTTATTAATACATTATAGGTTATATTATATAAGTTATATTATACCTAACTATTGGTATTGATATTAATACTTCAGAATGTATTTTTGGAATTACTTGTGGAATTTATATAAGTAACTAAGTTTACTTACAAGTTATACCATATATTTCCACACACAATTAGGGTTTTACACAACCTATAGGTACATTATACATCCTAAAACACATAGGGAACAAACAATCAACGGAGACTTCCATAGTAAAAAATACAATGAAATTATCACACATTATTATCATAATTATTATTATCACATCAATAAACCATAAACAATACTCACTACAATGTATTAGTCATTACATAACAAATATAATAGCTACTATCATAGTATCTTCCTACATTCTATTGTATACAAATAATAATCTATCTTCATTTACAAAATCCCGCATCATATATTTCCAACCCATTACTTAATAACTATATTTATAGCTACTTATTAAATATATACCGATAATTTTTACATACATATCTCCATTCTAACTATATTCCAAAATATATATATATATATATATATATATATATATTGGTATATATATATGTATTGATACGTATACGTATAACACATATAGTATAACATGGTGTATATATATAAGTATTTAATAACTTATGGTATTTATATACGCATATTGTGAAGCTTGTTTTACATTTTCCTTTCTTAACTACCATCCTATCAAATTTCACCGTCTCGCAATATATGTTGTCGGTTGTTGTTCCATAATTATTTTCAAATGTAAGCAAAGTCACCTTTAATATGTTGTGTCCTATAACCTATCAACAATTAATTATTATATTAAACATAATTAATAATACTGAATATTATAGGGGAAAGTAACCGAATACGGACACTATCGGTATCTCAGAAACCATAAATCCTACAAAAAAATATTTGATGAATAAAATATTCAAAATTATATAAATAGTCTAAATAATATTTTTATTTTTTAAATATTGCTGATATATCCAATAAATTGATTTTTTTATTAACTTAAAACTTTAAGTACTTTATTTTACTTTATTTTAACTTTAAACTTTATTAACTTAAAACTTATCAAGAATATACAAATGTATCGATATAAATTATATAATACTATATTTTAAAAAAATAAAGAATTCTAAAATTATATATATAATTTCTATATTGTTTATCAAATATTCATTAAATTATAAACATATTTCAAGAGATCATATAAGTTCCTAGTATGGACACTTTATATGTCTTAATACGGACACCCCATAACCAATCAGCTAGCAGTGTATGAACTATTCTGATTTTCATGAAAATCGCATGCGTTATAATTTTAATACGACCAATAAAGCTAAATCTAAAAATGTTATTATTTAGATAATTTAATTGCACTTTAATTAAAAAATAATAAAATAAATAAATTATTAACTTATTAAATTAGATTAAATTATTCATAAAATTATTATATATAATGTAATGGTAATTTGTCTGATTCATCAATAATATATAGTTTATCTAGTGGTATATAGGGTAGAGGCAGCGGAACCAAGTTCAAAATGGGGGGTCCATATTTCTATTAATAAATGTTCAATAAAAAGTGAACTTTATTATGTAATCTGTTCAAATAGCTATCTATAATATTATATTGACAACAAAATATGTAAGTTATAAATATGTTAGTATCATTATTTAAAATGCCTGCTTCTCCACTCATTTTTGTCAATGAATATAGTCATCAGTTCTTTCATATCCAACTTATTAAGAATATTTTTGTTGATATTCTTTATTTATATCGATGGTCACATCATTAAATACTTTAGTCTTTTTTGGTTCATAGTTGATCTCAACCAAAACCTGATTCTTCGTAGTCAACTAAAACTGCTTTCACAGTTTACCGATGATGGTGGACTAAATAGCAATATTCGTATTACATATAACATCTTTATACATTGTATGCATTTCTACTGGATATGATATTAAATAATCGCGGGTGCCTTCAAGTTATTTAGTCTTTAAATTATAACGAAATAAGGATATTATAATTATACTTATTTCGTCATAATTTAATACTAAATCACTTAAGGGCACCCGCGATTATTTGATATCTATATTATATGATCTATATAAGTAAAATATATTTTATAAAATAAGTATACTTACTAAACATTAAATTGTTATCAAGCCTCTGATATATCATTATTATCTTCATCCAATAAATATGATAATAGCTTATTATAGGAAAGAGTAGATTATGATGAATCCGCATATCGATCTTCTAATTTGTTTAACAATAGGTTTCGTATAATTCAATAGGTTAATATATTGCCTATATATACCTATAATCCTATATGTTATCCTAAAATATAATTATAAATAATTTGCAAAATAAAATAGTATCTTATAAGATATACCTTATAAGGTATACCTTATACTTTGAATAATTAATTCACAATCTTCATCTAAAGTTGAATTTATCAATTCTACACGATATATATATATATATATATATATATATATATATAATATATATATATATATATATATATAATTCCTATAATTTAATTATTATTTCAACTAATAAATTATTAGAGTTATCTTTCAGTTATAATCCTTTTCTAAGTACTACAATATTATTTAAGTCCAGATTTCTACTATCTTCCATAGATTTTTATATGACTTTATCCAAATGTGATCTTTTAATAATTATATTTGTCTTCATTTCAGAAAGTTTCTCTTGACTTGTGTCAATGGGCGCCGGAACAGGGGGGGTTTGGGGGGTTGCAACCCCCCCTGGCAAAATAATGGGGGGGTTTTGATACCTAAAACCCCCCTTGCCATTTAGGTAAAATGAAGAATTTTTCTTATGACCATTCTCTATAATGTGCGATGGAACCCAAGATATAACTTTGGAAAACCAGGAATCGATTGTGATTATATACATTGATGAAAATATAAAAGTATAAGAAAAATGTATAGGATTTTATTCATCTACATCAAGTACTAGCGAATCTATTGCACATATTCTGAAAGACACCAATATTCGTATCGGTCTATGTTTAATTTACGTGGACAATGTTATGATGGAGCGTCTACTATGTCAGCTGTATACAAAGGAACACACGCCCTGATACAAAAAGAACAACCTTTGGCATATTACACATATTGTAGTTCTCATCCCTAAATCGTGTTTGTAAATCTGTTGCTCAAAGTAAAGCTTTACTTGGTTCTCTATCCATTGTGAATAATATTGGTGTTCTTTTTAGCAAATCTGGAAAATTTAGCAATTTATACCAATCTATTGATAATGATAAAACCAGATTCAAATAAATGTGTCCTACAAGTTGGACAATCAGATGTAAGGCTATATCAGCAGTCTTAAATAACTATTTATATATTATAAATGCATTAGAAAAACTGACAATGGCAAGCGTAAATAGTACTGAACTAATCGACAAAGCATATTCATATAAGAATACTCTACTAGAAACATCTATCTACATATATTTCATTAAATATATCATTTGATATATTCACTTTATTAGAAAAATTGGTTAGTGTTACTTATAGCTTATACTAATTATTCTTGATTACAGAAATATATATTTATATTAATTATATTAATTTATATTTATATATTTATTTTAAAAGTTATAAAATATATTTCATTAGATAAGTGTAATTGGATCAAAGGCTACTTTCTATGAATATATTGTTTTACTCATTAATATGTTAATCGACACAGTATACTGTATGAACAAACGAATGAATTGTCACATTTATTTAGAAAAGATTTTAAAATAATCTGAAAATCTATATTTGCTACCATTACTTATTCCTAGAAAACGTAAAATTCCATCAAAGTTTGTATCATATATTAATATATATATATATATATATATATATATAATCTTATTTAATTGTAATTATAAATATTTTTAGACTTTTTAAGGGCCAGCGCAACACTATGAGTTTAACATGGTGGAGATAGGAAAATCATATAATACTAAAAATAGATTCAATCTATGAATACCTCAATATATCAACTGATTTTTTTTATATATTATATAACTAATATTTATCTACAAATATAACTATCGCTTATGAGATTTAGATTATTAAAATCATAATAAAAATGGACTAACATATTAGCTATTTCTAGATAAAAAAATATGTAAGAAATTTCAATAAAATATAAAAAATATTATATATCATTGAATAATGTATTAGTTTTATATAGTTATATCTGAAGAGTAACATAATATTAATATACTGTGAAAATGTCATGTTATGTGAATATGTATTGCTATAATCGAAAGTGGTTCAAATATAGATGGTAACAGTTTTTTTTTAATTCAGAGATATTCACGTTTTAAAAATTAGAGATTAGAAAAAATCATCATATTTATATGAACTATTTTTCAGCTCGTATTTATAAATGCTTATTTATGTCACTTTTAAGTATTTTTATGCACTGTGATATACTAAGAGAATTAATCAAATATTATGATTATTATATACAAAATATTAAAAAAAAAATATTTTATTTTTTAAATCAGGGTGTGGCAATGGAAAAGAAAACAATGTTTATTACGATATATTATCAATATATCAATAATATCAATATTATACTGAGGTTGTACACAAATAATCTATTTATTTAATATTTTTTTAATAATAAAACATTAGAAAAGAACACATTGAAATATATGATATCCTTATTACTGAATTAAATCAAAGATTTTTGAAAAATAATCAAAGTAAAATTTCATATGATAAATTATTATTGTCATTATTAAATACAAATATATTTGATTATGCTGAAGTAAGTATACTTAATTAAGGATAATTATTTATCTGAAAAATTAATAAAACATAATATAGAATATTTACTATATTACAAATACAATATTATATATTATATTTTATTAATTTTTCAGATAAATAAATATCCTGAATTAAGTGTTCAAGCTTTAAAACTCGAACTACCTATGTTCAAGAACCATATGGTACCATTAAATTTCAATTCTCAATCTTTAAAAGATTCAGTAGGGAATATGATCAATGCAAAAGATTGCCTAAAAGAATTATTTTAGGTATATACTAATACATATATATATATTATATAATATTTATATATAGAATATATATATATATATATATATATATATATATATATATATTATCTTATATATTTATTAATTTAATATTAATTATTTTTATAGAAACAACAAAATTAATAAATTTATTGATGGTACAACCAAGTAGGGGAAAGTAACCTAATACGGACAGTGCCCGAATACGGACACTCTCGGTATCTCAGAAACCATAAATCATACAGAAAAATGTTTGATGAATAAAATATTCATAATTATAAAAATAGTCTAAAAAAGTATTTTTTATTTTTTCATTATTCAAAATATTTATGATATATCCAATAAACTTATTTTTTTATTACGTTTTTAAATTTATGAAAACAAATTTAACTTAAAACCTTCTCAATATTATATAAATGTATCGATATAAAATATAATACTATATTATTAAAAAATAAAGCATTCTAAAAATTGTATTTTTAATTTCTATATTTTTTATCAAATATTCATTAAGTTATAAGCATATATCTAGAGGTCATATAAGTTCCTAATACGGACACTCTAAATATCTTAATACGGACACCCTATAACCAATCAGCGACCAGCGTATGAACAATACTGATTTTCATAAAAATCGCGTGCGTTATATATTAATACTACCAATAAAGCTAATTCTAAAAAAAGTATTATTTAGATACTTAAATTGTATTATTAATTAAAAAATAATAAAAATAAATAAATTATTAACTAATTAAATTACAATATATTTTTTATAAAATTAATTATAAATAACGTAATTGTAATTTTTCTGATTAATTCATCAATAATATATAGTTTATCTAATTGTATATAGGGTGTCCGTATTATAACACAGGGTGTCCGTATTCGGACATGGGTACTGAATACGGACACCCCCGTTATCTATGGGGTTTAAATATTAAATAACATTTTAAAATTACAATAATATCTATAATCATATAATATTGATATATTATAATTTTTGAATAAAAATAATGAGTCATAAAGTTGAAACCATTTATTGTTAAAGTGTCCGTATTAGGTTACTTTCCCCTACGCCAGTGTCCTGTGAGAGAAGCTTTTCTATGTTAATGTTAATGTTAAGAAGATTGAAGACGTGGTTAACCCAGCAAACAATATATTCAACGCTTTTGGACGCCATACGCCTAAAAGTTCCGGAATTAATTCGTCGCTTTGATGACAATTTGCGTCCAAAAGCGTCGAATTTGCGACGAATTCAATATGATTGAGAACTGAAGCGCCCAAAAGCGTCGAAAAGGTGACGAATATATCGATTCGGAATCAAAGCGTCCAAAAGCGTCGAAAAAGTGCCCATAAATTCTCAAAAGCGTCCAAAAGCGTCGATAAATTGTTTGCTGTGAAGGTCACAAATCACACAGCAAAAATAAACATATTGGCTATCTGCAATGCACATCAGGATATATTAGATTCTATTGACAACAATACATTTATAAAAGAATTTTGCCAAAGAAATAATTGTACAAAATTGTTTATAAGTATAACATAATAAATATATAAACTATTTTGGGATTTATTCTTGATATAATATATATATTTATTTAAAATATTCTAGATATGTTCATTATGGGATTAATATTTTGTTAATTAACTAAGTATAATTATAATTATATGTTTTAACATTTAAAATAATCATAATTTGTACTCTATTATATGTTATAAGATATATTTTAAAATAATGACAGTCTAGTATTTAGTTGATAAATTATACTTATTTCTTAAAACCCCCCCTGGGAAAAACTAGTTCCTGCGGCTATACTTGTGGCTATAGACATTATAGGAGACATAAATAATTTTAATAGAATTTCTAATATTTGAAAAATGTGCTTGCATATTTTTAAGTCTATAATGAACTTTTCATTTTCCATGGTGTATATAGGCTATAACCAATAACTCTGCCTTTATTAGAAATATATATTTCTTTTTGTAAATCTATTAATCCATCCTTTATTATAATATAATTATTTAAAAATTAGTAATTCTTTTCAGTCTGGTAGTCCATCGTGTTGGGCAAATTGACAAAATAAAATATTTCTAAATGTAATACTTCTTGAAAATAAGGAACCGATATTATTCACCATAGAATTAGTTGACATGGTATGTTTATTATTTGCAATATCTTTGGCTAATACATTTATTCGATGTGTCTAATGAGCCAATTAATTTGACTCTAATATTAACATTTCTGTACCATGTTACCATGTTATCAATATCTCATATAACCTCCAGGTATATATATTTATATATATACTTATACATATACGATATTAACATGTTTAATCAAAATTAATATATTTATAATTTTTTTATAATTATTAAACTAGTTATATATTAATTAACTTACCTTATCAATATATCACAAATCATATCTGCAATAGCTCGTTATGTAGTTTATTTTATTTCATACAATACAACAAATAACTCGATGGGTTGTAAATCATCATCAATGAATCTAATTGCAATGGACTCTTACTCCTTTCCAAAAATAACTTGAGTCCCATAGACCATAATCCATATATTGCCTTTTCGGTATTATATAAATGTAATAGATATCTTGTTATATGTTAGCATAATGCAGTATTAGAATAAATTTGTAATATTTCATTTTGAATATTTCTACTTAGCATATGTCGTTTTCTTGTAGAAGGGTCAGCATATTTAATAGGGTACTTTTTAACTCGGGTATTTCATTTGATCTAAGTTCCAATAATAACTTTATACAATTGCCACGGTTTTCTTTACTTCCCAATATAGCAATATTTTGTTTTGTTACATACATAAGACTAGCAAATGTAGCTCAAATTTGATTTTATTTATTATGTTCTGCCAATTAACCACATAAAGACCCTACATGGTGTGTAGATGATAGAGAGCTAAAGTGAATGTGGTAATCAGTATTTTTGTGTCTTCTAAATCGATCTATAGCTTTCTTCCAATTTGAAAAGCCTTTGGTAATAAAACAATTATCTTTAGTTTTAAATTGTTGCATTGTGTTATTATTTTGATATTTTTAACAAGGTATCATACCACTCTGTAAGATTTATATCATAATGTAACTATGACCATGTTTTATTCCATGATTCTTTGAATTTAAATAATTTTTCATTATTTTGACATTATTTTTACATTATGCATAATCTACATAATGTAAATGTACATAAACACGAATATTATTATCTTATAGTATTAATACTAGTTATAATTATAACTATAATTATTATAACTTTCAGATATAATTTTTCTAACATGTGATTTATATTGATGTAATTGTAAATAAATATAACAAATATAATTTAAAATAGTAATATTTATATTTTGTAAATTATTGTATAAAAACGTATAAATATATATATATATATATATATATATACGTTTTTAATAAATATAACATATTTAGTAAATATTATTTAAATACTCTACTAATATTAGTATATTAGTAGTAATGACTTAATATAATCCATAGAGTTAGAGAGAATTATTTTTATCTCTAGCTCTATTACACAAACCAATAATTAAATAAATGTAGATTTAAGGTGCTATTTGTAAGATGCCACTTTAATTTCAATTTAACCAATCATAATTTCAATTTACTATTTACTAATATCTTTATATTCTTACAAAGAAAATTATTAATAGTAGAAATTATTATTTTTTAATATATTTTATACCATGCAAAATTAAATTAAGCAATAATCGAAGCTATAACTGGGGGGTCCAACAATATTCTGACCCCCCCCCCCCAGTATTTGAAGTGGGGGGGGTCGAAACCCCCCCCCCCCCGATACCCCGGTTCCGCGGTCCCTAATATAGGGTGTCCGTATTATAACACAGGGTGTCCGTATTCGAACATGGTTACCGAATACGAACACCCCCGTTATCTATGGAATTAAAAGATTCAAAAACATTTATAATCACAATAATATCTATAATCATATAATATTAATATATTGTAATTTTTGAATAAAAATAATGAGTCATAAAAAGTCAATACCATTTATTTTTTAAATGTCCGAATTAGGTTACTTTTCCCTAATACTACTATTACTACTACAACTACTACTACTACTTCTAATACTACTACTAGTACTACTACTATTACTACTACTACTACTACTACCTACTACTACAACTGTTACTACTACTACTGTGACTACCAATCTGATAATAATCTTCTAAATGCGTTGTTATGAGAATAGGATGCAATGACCACCCCCAGTTTACTCATTGAATGGAGTACTTTTACCTGTTGTCAAGAAATTCAAAGATCCGGGTATCACTTTCTGTGATAATCTTAGTTTCAATATACACATTAATTCAATATGCTCAAAAGCATATATACTTATTAATAGAATGTGTAGATGATTTATTACTAATGACTATGTATTTCTTTTACAAGCTTATATAAGCTATGTGCGCCCAATACTAGAATGTAATTCATAAATTTGGAATCCTCAATACAAATTATATAGGTAACGCTAAAGCTCTAGAAAGAGTCCAAAGACTATTTACTAAAATATTATTCTATAAATGTAATATTAGCATGGCTCCTTATTCTAATCGTTTAATTTATTTTAATATCAAATCTCTATCTCACCGCAGATTAATTAGCGATATGGTACTCACTTACAAGATTCTGAATGGACTTGTGGATGTCGAGGCAACATCTATATTTGATACGTATAGCAGCCAATGCAGATCTGCAGATCTGCCTCGAGGCTCTCAAATCAAACTACGGCCCAGAAAATGTAAATCTACATATTACCTAAACTATTTTGGAAATATATTTACTCTATATATACTCTATAGTGTTCATTCATTATTGAATTCGCTTCCCAATAATATGTCATCATGTAAATCAGCCAATTGCTTTCATGTTATGTTAAAACATTCTAATTGGCTCAATTGTTATACATTTTCACACTTATGATGTTTTATTTATCTTTGTATATATATATATGCTTTCTTTTATTTATTTATTTTTTTTAACACTACATATATTTCATTTAATTTTGCTAGAGTTTTTTTACACATCTGGATTATTTGCAGCCTAATTCTAGATGGCAGGATATGTCATACCATTCTTTATCAGGGACTATCTCCATCCCATATGGGCCTGTTCACCCCGAGACTTCCGCTCTAGTTTTTGTTTCACACATTAAGTTTGGTGTATTTAACGCTTTCACTATATTCATATTAATTTTGGGATATGTTTAGTACACTGCCCGTTTAGATCAATTTTGTTTACCAATTTTATAATATATTTATTTTAATTTCTTGTTTCGTGTCGGTTTGTTTTGCTTTATTTTAAATTCACTACTATTATTATAATTGTATTCGTGTTGCTAAACAATAAACTATTTATCTATCTATCTATAACAATTACCTTAGAAGTAAATGTATATATATATATATATATATATATATATATATATATATATATATATATATATATATATATATATATATGTACATTTACAATAATATATAATACATTTTTCAAATGTATTTATCATTGTGTACATAATAATATATAAATAATTCAAATTATAATAATTAAGCATATACATAATTTTTCTATTAGTAATGAATATTAATTTAAAATATCCCCCTCAAAGTCTGTTCTAAATCATGATAATATTTCATTAATTTCTCTAATAAAAAGTTATTTTATATTATAAAAAGTGGCTCGTATTAAATACAATTCACCTATATATATATAATATATTATAAAATATCATAAATTAAAATAAAGAACTAACCCTTATCAAAAATAGACTCGTGTAAATAGTATATAAACATATCGCATATACATACATGATTATAGTGTGTTCAGTTAAGTTAAAATGAATGAATAATTATTATATTAATTGCTATTAAATATTTATATTTTACAGGTAAATAACATTATTAATTATAACAAATTTTATAAATAAAATATTCTTAAATTTACTATTTTTTATTTAAATATATTTAATTATAAATGTCACAAATAATACTTTTTTTTATTTTATGGACTGCATCAATGCGTGAGCACTCGGCCGTCCGTGGGATGGAATTATTGAGTGGGAGGGAAGGCAATGGAGAAGTAATAAATATTAAGGTGGCGTTTAAAGTAGGGAGTTGATGTGTTTGTTCGTAGGTGATTGGGAAGGGAGTTCCAGTGGTAAGGGGCAGAGGGGGCAAATGATCGTATACGATGATCGTACAAACTCCACTCTTCATATATATATATATGAAGAGTGGAGTTTGTGTGGATGGGGAGTGGTAAGGATAAAGGTGTTGGGGGAACGGGTCTGGAGTGGATGACAGGTTTGTGTAGAAGTAGGAGGGATGCAAGGTAGTCAGGGTGTTGTGGTGAATAGCTTTGTGGATGGTCAGGGAGAGTTTGTACTTTATGCGGTGGGGGACTGTCAGCCAATGTAGTTGTTTTAGGAGAGTTGTAATGGAGTCAGAACAACGACGGGGAAGTAAATAGACGCAGCGAACTAAAGCGTTTTGGAGTGGGTGTAGTTTGATGAGTTTGTATTTATGGAGGTTAAAGAGTAGGGAGTTACAATAGTTGAATAGGGGGATGATGTAGGAGGAGGCGATGGTAATAGCTATGGGGAGTGGAATGGAGCGTCGGATTAAGCGGAGGCAGTGCAAGTGGTAGTGAATGGATTTATGCATATTTATAAGATGGGAGTCAAGGGAAAGGGTGGTATCAAGATGGAAGCCAAGGTTTCGGACGTGTTGAGAGTAGAGGAGTGAGGTGTTGTCGAGTGATATGGGGTGGTTCAGGGAGGGTGGAGGAGCGTTGGGGTAAGTGGAGAAAAATAGCTTCCGTTTTAGTGGGGTTAATTTTTAGAGATTTGGAGGTAAGCCAGTGGTGTATGGAATTTATACAGGAGGAGAGTCGGTCAAGGGAATTAGTAGGGGAGTCTGTGCAGTTAAGATATAGTTGAAGGTTGTCGGCGTAAGTATGGAAGGAGATGTCGGGGTAGTCAGTGAAGATGTCAAACATGGGGAGGAGGTAAATATTGAAAAGGAGTGAGCCGAGAACAGAACCCTGGGGGACCATGGGTTATGTAGTGGGAGGGGGAAGAATATGTATTAATCCTGACTGAGGAAGAGCGGTTGGTAATGTAGGAGGTGAACCAGTTGAGGGCAATGCCGGTGATGCAGATGGCGGAGAGTCTGTGTATGAGGACATTGTAGTCAAGGTTATCGAAAGCGGAGGACATGTCGAGAAGGGCGAGTATGGTTCCACGGTTGTTGTTAAGTCCAGAGAGTAGGTCGGAGGTAATGAGGGTTAGGGCAGATTCAGTAGATTTGTGGGGGATGTAGGCGCTTTGGAAGATGTTGGGGATGTTATTGATTGTAAGGTATGTGATAAGTTGTGAGGAGATAACAGGTTCAAGGATCTTAGAGTGGATTTAGAGGTTAGAGATGGGTCGGTAGTTGGAGGGAGATAGAGAATCAAGGTGGGGCTTTATAAGGATAGGGGTGATGACTACTTTTTTGAAATCGGAAGGGACGGAGCCGGAAGAAAGTGAACCGCAAATGATTTGATGAAGGGGGATTGCAACAGTGTTAATTATCTGCTTTAGTATTGGGAGGGGAAGAGGATCAAGGGATGAAGTTGAGGAGGTAGATTTGAGAATGGAGATAATTTATCAAGTGGGGAAGATTCAAATTTGTCAAGGGAGAAGGGAAAGGTGATGGGATGGTGGGAATGACAGGGTGGGAAGGGTGGTGGAAAGTTTGTCGTTGAAAGATTTTCGAATAGGAGTGGTAGTTCTTCAGGGGTGACAGTGGGGAGAGGGGCTTTAAGTGAACGACCAAGAAGTTGAACATAAAGTCTATGTAGACTTACTTATAGACTTACGTCATTAGAGAGTTTTTCAAATTTGTGGGTGATGTGAAAGGTTTTGGCGGAAGAAATAGCTTTTCGGTGGAGATTTGTTAGGTTATTGTAGTAGGCAAGTGAAGTAGGGGAGGGATGTTTGAGATAACATTTTTCGGATTTGCGAAGTATTAGCTTTTACTTCAGTAGGGATATAGTATACCAGGATGAGTCAGGGCGTATGAGGTTTTAGTGAATAAGGGGGCGTATTTATCGAGGGTGGAGGAGAGAGAAATATGGAGCTCAGCAGACGTTGAGGTTGGAAGGGAAGAAAGATAGGATATAAAATCAGGAATGGGAAGGCTGTGGAGTTTGCGTGAGATTCTG
This sequence comes from Osedax fenrisi, assembly GCA_964019155.1. Classification (NCBI taxonomy): domain Eukaryota; kingdom Metazoa; phylum Annelida; class Polychaeta; order Sabellida; family Siboglinidae; genus Osedax; species Osedax fenrisi. The sequence goes on along the minus strand of OZ025240.1, from coordinate 45,539,649 downwards.
GTAGTGAGGGGTCTGGTGGGTTTGGGGTGACTAAGGATAAGGAATATGAGGAAGTGGTCGGAGAAGAGTGGTCCGATGGAATGGTCAGTGATAATTTTATTAGTTTTGCGGGAAATTTGTAGGTCTAAAGTGTTACCATGTACATGTGTGGGGGAGGTGACATGTTGTACAAGGTTGCATGAGGTGAGTAGTTTATTTAAGGCTTGGGTAATAGGTGGGTTGGGTATGTTGAAATCACTTAGTATGATTGTATTAGAGGTGATAGTTGGTAGAAATAAGCTAAATTCATCAAGAAATATATTGATGTTGGTAGAGGTAGGATGGTAGAAAATGTAAATGTTGAAGGTACGAGAGAAAGGTGAGCTGATGGCGCAGATAAAGGCTTCAGAGTGGTAGAACGAGTGATAGTAAATATTAGAGATAGTTAGAGAAGATTTGTAAAGTATTCCGGTGCCGCCACCGGGATGGGGAGAGTCGCGAGGGTTGTTAATGAAACAGTAGGGGAGTGTTAAGAGCAGCAATGTGAGGAGAATTCAGAGGAGATAGTCAGGTTTCTGTGATGAAGAGGATGTCGAGGTCATGGTCGGTCATGAGGGAAATTATAGAAGGAATTTTATTGCGAAGATAGCGTGCGTTGATAAGAGCAGCGTTGAGGGAAATAAGGTGGGGTGGAGGGTGGTTAATTGTGGGGAACAGGTGGGGTTAGGAAATAGTATGAGTGAAGGAAATAAGAGGGATGTGTTGGGTTTAAGATATCAGGTGGGACACATGAAATTAAGGCGAAGTGAAAATTGTTAGTGCCGCGGATCACGTAATTGAAGTTGGGGATGGGGTGTGAAGAGTTCAGGTGATTGATGGTGGAGATACAGACTTTACGAGCAAGAAGTTGGGAATTATTGAGGGGTTCACAGAACCTGACTTCAAAGGGTGGATTTTTTAGGAGGTGGAGAGAGCGGATAATAGTATTTTTGGAATGATGATCAAGATAGGTGATGGATAGGGGTTGGGTAGGTTAGAGGAGTAGTTGGATGAGTGTGAGATACGGTGAGAGTGTATATGTTGCTGGGAGTGGATATTTATGGAGGCAAACACTTTTTCAGGTAGGCTGTGTCGTTACCTGTTTCATTGGCTCCAATGATTGTGTGGGAGATAGTTAGTAATTTACCGACAAGAAAGTTAATAAGTGGGGGGTTATTCATTATTTGCAATGCAATTTTACCAGATTTGGGGGGAGTTGGGGAGGTATGCATGAGCGGTGAATGTTATTAAACGAGGGGGGTTTAGCTACGGAAGTTATGGATTGTGATCGTTTAGTGGTAACAGGGGATAGGCGAGTGGGATGTTGTTTGGGATGAAGGGTTGGGTGGTGGGGTGAGAGGTGAGATGTAGAAAAAGTGGGTTGTGGAGATAGGTGGGTGCAGGTGCAGGATAATGATTGTTATAGGTGAGAGCTCTCATGGGAGCCCCTAGGGGAGCTCATGGGAGAGGTTTGGGAGGAGCTATTGGAGAGTATATTTCGTTGGGACGGTCTAAGGTCAGTTCTACAGATGGTGCAAAACCAGTATAAACCATATTTTTGGAGGGCAGTCATTCTGTTAAGGGTAGATTTGGGGAGTTTGGAACATGATTGACAAAGCCACTTACAGCAATGGTCACATTCCGTGAGTGACGTGGCGATAGTGTTACATGATGAACAGGTGAAGTCAGTGTGCGTAGAGTTATAATTGGTGGTAGAAGTAGTTTAGTGGGAGTACGACGTACTCGGTAATACATATTGGACTTAGCTTGATTATGGGTAATAAAGTTAAAATTAAATAAGTAACATTTTTTAATTTAAAAGTTGTTGTTATTGTTGCGTTGTCATGCGAATAGTAATAATTATAGTTCGTATGGTTATTATAATGTATTATTCACTTTTAATAATCAAACTATCTATGCGTGTGAATGATTATGTAATGATGACATATATAATGGAGTATGAATGAATGAATGAATGAAACAAATTTATTGGAGTATTACATATATGTTTGATTAACAAATCATAATAATAATAATATAATAGCTATAATAAAAACAAAAATTTCTCCAAAAGGCTACCAGTAAGTCATCGACTTTTATAAAGGCTGCCATCCTCTTCTTTCTCTTCATCTTATATCTTTAATTATTCTCTGAAATAAGTATTTTTTTTATTTTTCTTTTAAATATGTTAATGTTTTTTCTTTTTTTTATATTTTCATCTAGTTTATTCCATAATTTAATTCCAACTATTAATAAACTATTATTTGTTAAAGTAAATTTTTTATTTTTTATTTCATATTCATTGTTATTTCTTAGATTATAGTTATTGTTTTTATTAATGTTATTTTTGAATCTATTTTTATTTTTATACATGTAACATAATGTTTTATAATCAGTGATTTGCTTTATAGTAAGTGTGTTTGTGTATATGGGTAGGGGTTGTATATCTTTATTTGTATATTGTGAATTATAGGTTGTATTAGTTTTTTTAAGATATATTATTTTAAGTATTTTTTTTTGTATATTATATAGAGGTTTTATTATATTACTATAATTGTTGCCCCATATTTCTATCCCATAATGAAGATTAGATAAAAAAAGTGAATTATATAGTAACATAAGAATATGATGTGGTAATTCATTAGAAAATTTTCTAATCATATAAGTTATTTGTAAGATTTTTTTTTTATTGATAATATATGTGTTTTAAAATTTAGTTTAGTATCTATTATAATACCTAGAAATTTATATTTATCTATTATTTGTATTTGTTGATTGTATATAGCGTAGTCAATATTAAAATTCGAAAATTCACGTGTTTTAAAAAAAATTATTATTTTGGTTTTTTCAGTATTTACTATTAATTTATTTTTTTTAAACCATATTTCTAATTTATCTAATATTTTTTTTGTATCATTTATTAAAACACTTATTTTATTGGCTGAAACACTAACTGATGTATCATCAGCAAATAAAATAGTGGTTATATTTATATCATTTTCTGTTAATAGTGTTATATCATTTATATAAATAATGAATAGCAATGGTCCCAGAACTGAACCCTGTGGAACTCCTATATTACTTATTAATATATCAGATAACTTATTATCAATAGAAGTTATTTGACCTCTATTTAATAGGTAGCTTTTAATTAAATTTAAGGCATGACCTCTGATACCATATATTTCTAATTTGTTAAATAGAATATTATGGTCTAACATATCAAATGCTTTTGATAGGTCTAAAAATATTGTATTTGTTTTTTTATTATTTTCTTTGTTATTTAATATGTTTGTATAGAATTCAGTTATTGCATCTATAGTATTTTTATTTCTTTGATATCCGTATTGATTATTTGATATTAATTTATGTTTATTTATAAAATGTTCTAATCTATTATATATTAATTTTTCAAGTATTTTTTAGTATGTTCGTCTTATATCGAAGATAATGTTTTATAAGTGGAATGAATACACAACTATTGTATATATAAGCTAAAATAAAAATGATTATTATGATTATAGATATTAATATCTATAATCATAATATTAATATATTGAATTTTAGAATACAAATATTGAGTCATAAAACCATTTTTTTTAAAGTATCCGTATTAGGTTAAGTTCCCCTAGGCATACCTACAACATAGGTATAGGACTACTTACAACATAACACCTATATGTTATCCTAATTAATGTTTGCCAATACTATTTAAATATAGGATCAATACATATATGCCCTAGTGGAAATTAACCTAATATGGACATTTTAACAATAAATGGTCTTAACATTTTATGACCATATATTTGTATTCAAAAATTATAATATCTCAATATTATATGATTATAAATATTATTGTGATTTGAAAATGTTATTTAATCTTTTCAAAAATTATAATATCTTAATATTATAAATATTATTGTGATTTGAAAATGTTATTTAATCTTTTTATTCAATAAATAATGGGGGTGTCCGTATTCGGTACCCATGTCCTAATACTGACACCACATATACCACTAGATAAACTATATATTATTGATGAACCATGGTTCAGACTGCAGTCAGATAAATTACAATTCATTATTTATAATTAATTTTAAGAATAATTTAATATATTTTAATTAGTTAATAATTTATTTATTTGTATTATTTTTTTAATTAATAATACAATTTAAGTATCCAAGTAATAACATTTTTAGAGTTACCTTCATTGGTGGTATTAATACTATAACGCACACGATTTTTATGAAAATCAGAATAGTTCTCACACTGCGCGCTGATTGGTTATAGTGTAATACCATCGATATGAAGAAATTCTTTCTTTATATCGATGGGTAATACTTGTTATTTGCATATATAAATTGCCCGCTTCTAGGTATCACGATATATACACTATATAATTATGAATATTATTCACTAAAATAAATGGATCACACACTTTGTTGTAATTAAATAGTTCTTTAATATGTACCTTTAATTTTCAATTTATATTATATATTAGTAATTTAATATATGTTTTACTAAACTTTAATTTCAATTTTTTTAAAGTAAATCGATTTTTTTGTATTTTTACATCATTTTTTTTATTAATTGATATACAAATTATTTTTACTTATTTTAACAATGCTTGCCAATGGGCATATTTCATGTATATATTTTTTTTGATTGGACTTATAGTGTATGAGATACGCCAAGTGGACACATTACCCTCATGGCCACATTACCCCTCTTTCCCATATACCTACAAAATAGGTATAGGATAGTGATGTAAATGATGCCGAGGCGAGACTTTCATTTTCGGAAAATAACGAGCCCGAGCCGAGTTGAGACTTTTACAAAACATTACCGAGCCGAAATGATGCTTTTTTGAAATTACATTTTAATACTCATTTTTGTATATTTCATATTTACATCAATTAAAAAAAAAAATCTGCGCCAACTTCTCGATTCAGTGAATAATAATGTAAATATGTTGAGAAGGTTTTAAGTTGAAATTTGTTTTCATAAATTTAAAAACGTAATAAAAAATCAGTTTATTGGATATATCAGCACTATTTTTGATATTTAAAAAATACTTAATAAAACTATTTATATAATTATAAATATTTTATTCACTTTTGTTGTAGGATTTATAGTTTCTGAGATACCAAGTGTCAGGTTACTTTCCCCTACTATTGATGTTTATATATTTAATGTTTGATATAGTGTTATTATAATGATTTTATAAATTACACAATATATTTCAATATAGGATAATTTATCTTATATCATTGTAATAAAATAAAAGCGTAATATATTACATGAGACTAGTCTCAATTTTGTAAGCAGTAGGCAGTAACCTACTCATTTTATAATTACCATATCAATGACTAAATATTATAATACTAATAATATATATTTAAACGGTTCTTAAGTATATGAGCATTAGGTAGTTCCTTTTAGAAATATTATAAGTTGTTTATTTTAAGGTATAGATTTGTATTTAAATAAATAAAAGTATATTTTTATATAGCATAAACTACAATATTTTGATTTTTAAGCAAAATGTCCGATACTAATAGATTATTTATTATAAAGCATATTTAATATACAAGTGTAAAAGAACAAATTCATTTAAAAGGTATATGTTGGAATGTATTAATAGTAAGAATTTATTATATAAATAATATCATATCGAAAGATAATATAATTATAATATAGTATTTGTTGTACTCATGGTATTTAATACAAAATTATATACAAATTTTTAGTCAATTCATGTGAAAAATATTTTGTATGTAACCCTATAATTATATATATCATTAGGAAAATACATTTATAATTAATTTAGAAACACTATTTATACACGTTATGTATGTTATATAATAATATTATTTTACAGGTTTACAATAAACCGTCAACAAATTAAAATGATTAATTAATTATAATAAATTTATTATTAGCGGTATTTATTTATTTTTAATACAAAAATAGTGATTAATATTAATTTAGATAATAAAATTTATCAAAATATTGTTTCAGTGTACAAATTAAATTTGTAAATATTACTATATTATTTTTTTAATTTATTAAAAAATATTACCAAATATAGAAATATTTTAAAAAGTGTAATACACACTAGGTATTCGTACAAAAGAACAATTACTCAATTTAATTTTAATAATATAATTTCACTTAATTCATATAAGATAGTTTTAGAAATAATAGTAGAATATTTATTATAAATACTTTGTAAATAATTAAATTAAATATCAATATATATATATAAATATTGGATTATATTTAAAAACATCTCACTGATACATTAATAAAAAATATAATAATAATGGTATGCCTACACATAAGCAAATAGATATATATCACTATATTTCTCAAATAAACCTCTACAATATAGTGGCAGATTCAATGTAAATAGATAATTTCAAATTATAATTATTAATACTAAAATAGACGTAATTTAAAATAGTAGCATCGAGTAGGAGTTTTATACCTACAAAGTTATCTGTATGTCATACAATACACACATACATATATAGATATATATTGCACTAAACAAAGGCGTATCTGAAATATACGCGATAATGATAACAATGACAATGACAATATATTGAACATAATAATAAATAAGAGGTGAAAAATAGAATTTATACATTATATGTATATTAAAAATATAAAAAGGAAGGATTAAAAATCTGAAACAATCGACCATTAATCGGTGGTGATATTTACAATACTTGTGGTCATCTTGGCGTATAGGTCTCCATTATATTACGAGCCATGCTCATATTGTTGTTGGTTATACAAAGGGCCTTCACAATATCAGGCTTCTGAAAGCCTTCCTGCAGAAGATTGTTCAGCATAACCGCATCAACATAATTATCTGAAAATAAATCATTTCAGCTTTGTTTAACACTTTATATATATATTTATATATATATATATATATATATATATATATATATATATATATATATATATATATATATATATGATTACTGGTGTATATGCATCCTGGAGTATTAATTATTAGCTACAATATTCTGCGCCAATACACCTATTAAATAAACAATTAGACTTGGGTATTTTTAATATTAATTCTATGTAATATATAAGAGAGTTAACACTATGCATATTCTAGTATATATATTATAACAATTACCTCTAAAGTTGTCTTTGTGTTTCGATGTATTATCTATAGGGTTTATACTTCTGGGTTTAATTACGGGTTTTGAGACATGTTGCGGGGGTAAAGGCGGTTCTTTCGTAGGTTTAGAGCGTGGTAAACAATCATATTCATTCTTCTCTATTATATTATAAGATACTTAATAAAATATAATTATTAATAAATATATATACATAAAATGTATATATATATATATATATATATATATATATATATATGTATATATGATGATGAAAATGTTAATATAGATATGAATATTGGTGTGAAACCTAATGATAGATCAATAACAGTTGTCGATGAATTAGGGATACTCGACATAGATAGATAGCCAGCCTCCGTAGGCAGATGAGATACAGATGCTCTATTACTGGTCACCGGTGTGGCGTACAGCATATCATCTGAGAAAATAAACTTAATTAGCGATCTTACTTAATCAATAAATGAATACTATCGGCTATAATATGAAATGTTCATATGAAATGTGATATATAGCTCATTAGAAATTATTAATTAATAAAAAAATAAATATAATTATATAAATGAATAATATTTGAATTATTAAATAAAAATATATTTTATTATATAACATATATTATAAACAATATTTATTAAGAGAGACAAAGAATATAATTTGATAATGCAGTAGAAACAAAGTCCAAGATATACGGTCAAGCTCTATAAAACATTTTATTCACGGTCTGATTAAGACACGTCCATCTTGAATTGATCATATTTATAAATGTCTTTGTTATTTACATACAATTTAATTAAATTTGTCATATATATATATATAATTACTTATATTACTTAACCTAGACACTAATTTAGTATATTTAATATTTACTATTTATAATCCATATTAGATTAAATAATTATGTGTATAGTTGTATAATGTTAAATACTTAAAATAATGTATTATATTATAAATATTGTAATATTAATTTAAAATTAAACATTCGAATACATTACAATTTATATATATATGTTATGTATATTTATATATATATATAATAAATATATATACTTATGTGAGTAAGTATAAATTAAGTAAATAATTTGGGAAATATTAGATCTTGAATTTTTTTATTATGATCATCTAATAGCTACGAGAATGAGATTTTTTATATTGATTCTTTTGTAATAAAATTAGTATCACTGGAAATCTTATTAAATTATATAATATAGATAATATTTTAGTTTTTATTTTAACAAAAGTTATAATCAAAAATATGGTAACAATTTGATAGCTTATATTTATTTTATTATGAATTATAATTATTATGAAAAATAGAATTTATTTTACAAGAAATATACCTATTAAATGTTTACTAAATTAATAATGAACCTATTTCTAAATATTATTAATATTATTAATAAATATATACATATATTTTATATTTCTATTGTAATAAATACATAAAATAATAATATGACTTTATTAATTTATTTGGTTTCTATTTACCAAAGATATCTATGATATAATTAAATACCCATGTTTCCTACTCAGTTGGGTGAATTGACATATTACAATTAACATAGGTATAATAAGTCCAAGACCATATATCTTTGGCTTTGGTAAAACTAATTAACTAAATCCAACAAGATTAATCCACAGAGTGAGAAATGATGTTTACAACTCATCACAAATATATTTGTACATCGATGTAAAGGGAATCTTAATTTTATTATATTTTAAGTTTTGGATTATTGTAAATAAATTATATATATATATAAAAACAACATTGTATATAAAAAATATATTGATAAAAAAAAGATGTCATAGAATAAATATGTTTTATATTAAATAATGATAATATTAACCATTAGAATTGGTATCGATGCTTTTATTTAATGGATCGACAGTGATTTCTATGTCGAGATTCATTAAATCACCTATAATCTCCTCTTTGTTATTATGATTGATATGTAAAGACATAGGTGGAGCTACTATATACATAGATAGATAAATATTAATCATATACATCATATAGATAATATTTGAGTTAAACCTAATAATGAGGGTGGGGGAGAAAGTCTTGGCGGAGAATTTCTTTTAGAAGAGGGTAACATAGCTTTTGTTCTATTTTGTCTTAAAACCACCTCAGGATTAGGTGGCAGACCACGCCTGTGTTATTAAGATGTACTTATTACAATACAAGCCTACTATAATAAACAATAGTATTACATAATTATTATGTTATGAATCATTCTAATAATACATTAGGAATAACATCTTTATTTATATGAATATAGGTAATTACTACTGAACTAAAGTAACCTAGATGTAGCGGGCGAAGAAGGGGGCGTCGACAAAGGTGACCTACTTCTCGGTGGAATGGGAGGAGCTATAACATCTGAAGTCTGCAGTGATGATGAATGAGCCATCGCTATTAGTGGTGGAGGTGGTGTAGCATGTCTTATAGTCATCTGAGGGGAGCCATTCGTATCTGAGGAACTCTGATTCTGGTTGTGGTAGTAGTGATGGGGTGTTGATAGTAGTGTTGATAGTGCGAGAAGTAGTGGTGTTGATGGTGGTGATAGTAGTGTTGATAGTGCGAGAAGTAGTGGTGTTGGTGGTGGTAATAGTAGTGATGGAGATGGAGATGGTGTACATAACTATAGTGATATAGACACTAATGATGCTGATGATGATAACGGTGTTAGTGGTGGATGATACAAACTTTATCTTGTAGCGATGTAGCCAGAGATTGAAGGTGCGACTTTGCCAACCAACTCAGCGGATCCTCAAATGTATCATCATCATTGTCTAGACTTCCTGCTCTCTCTAATGAGCTGTCAGACGATGAACTATTCGAAGTTTCCATATGAGAACAAACTGATGACAAAGAGAATGCGGTTAATGATACACACTACATTATATTACAGCACCTAGGGCCGGTTGCTGCGACATTTGATAATTTTAGCGTACGCAACGCGCTAGCAAAATTGGCCTGCGCCATATCCTTAGCCATATGCAAATCGAGTTGTTCCGACAATTAAAATAAATGTCCTAGCCTAGCTAATTCTAGCGCGTATTATCTCGGCGACTGTTCGACTATGCGTATCGTATAGAATAAAAAAGAATTTTTTATGAAACTTTAAATCCAAAATAAATAAAACATGCTTATGTTATATACAAAACAGTGTGAAATAACTTAATACAATTATATATATTAAAATAATTAATTATTAATAATTATATTATTTTAATTCAAGTAATAAATATTAACTATTTAAATATACAACATATGCGCACTCACTATTTTTAGTTAATATAAAGTAGCGCCACCTATAAAATTATTTTAATGGTTTAATTCACTCAAATCTAAAAATAGAATATAGTTATAATTGAAATATATAACAATAATACGCGCATATAATGTATATAAATGTCAACTTAAAACCTTCTCAATCATATACAAGTGTATAAATAGAAAATATATATATTATTAACTATAGTTTGAAGACTAAATAAGATTGATTCTTCCTCTACCTATGCATTTATGCCAAACTCTGAAATTATTTTATATATATATATATCTGAATATACACCTATATAATTAGGTCATACAAATTATGATATTTTCAAGTTTTATCATGTATATTAGTTTGATTAATTAATAACATTAAATACATATATTATGTTATTATTATTAATAATATGTTAAGTGAATATATATATGTACATTATATAATATAGAAACAATATTTATATACGTGGATTCACATTAAATTTATAATATTAAAATGAACAATTTATTTTAACACAGCCTTATTTATTTCGCTTAATAGGATCGATTAATATATGTCTTAAATATAAATTTATATTTATACTTTAATATAAGTACAGTATATATAGTATATTAATTAATTTTATTGAAATTATTGAAGTTTATATTGAATATAATATTCTGAATATATTGTAATTATTTTAAAGATAGATTCTATAGTTTATTGTATATTATATTGGGTTATACTCGATAATATTTGTAATTATATTATTATAATAATTATATATTTATATAATTATTATAATTGTATATCGAATACATACTACAATTAAATTAGGAATAAAATGGGAAATAAGCAAAACATTTTATTTAATATTTAGCTAACGCCAGCTATTAGTTGTCCTTAAGAAATGGGTAAAATAAACGCTGCGTATTTAATTTATATGTCGGAACAACTCGATGACTTTAGCTTAGCATTTTGATCATTTTTACGCGCTAGAACATCGGAACAACCGGTGACTAGATGTCCCTAGGGAAGGATACGGCGATTATTTTCGCCTTAATAACGCGCTTTATTTTTCATCGGAACAACTCAATATCGTAAAATAAGCGTAGGCCAATTTTATTTTATCGGAGCAACCGGGCCCTATACCACTAGCATCTGTTACTCTACACTATAGTACAGCACCTATACCACTAGCATGTTAACCTGGCGAACTTGTGGATCCAGTGGCTAATTGTAGTATTGTGGGGGGTAACATGGTGGGTGAAGGACAGGACTGCACTAGGGGGCTGAATGGATCCACCACTACAGATTCCGTTCCTTTGATCTCAGCTCTACAGAAGGGACATCCTTGGCCATCAGTTTCCTGAGATGTACACACGGGTCAGACAGTGTTATCGATTGTGTACAAATAGACTAGATGGGATAGAAACCTGCCAAGCGGTCAAACAAGGTGTACACATCAGATGGCCGCATGGTTCTATTCTGATGTCTTTGTCATGCTCGGCACATATCTTACACAGTTGAAATGTGCTTCCAATCTCGCAGTACAGTTCGTATTGTTCCTATGTAGAACGATGAGAGCACATTATTATTATTAGATGTGTACATGTATAACGTATACATATCATATTCTTCTGGAAAATAATCAATATAAAAAACTTAAAAATTAATTATCATTATTTTGAAATTAAAATATATATTGATGATTTAAAAAAATAAAAACCAAATTATTTTCATTTATTTATTTATATTAGTATAATACAGTAACCATATAGACCAATGGAATATCTTCATTTAAAATAAGTTAATTATATACAATATTATGAAATATTTCACTTTCTTTTAAAAGTGAAACTGCAAAAATTATTTACTTAAAATAATAATTGCACACCAGCTATGCATGTATAAATAGAAAAAACTATTATAGATATAATACTTATTTGTTTGCTCTATATAAAGAACATATATATATATATATATATATATATATATATAAATAATAAAATAGAATGATATTTTTATAAATACAAATAATAGTAATTGTAAACATACAATTTCTATTTTCAAGCCATACTTTTTCATGTTTATATATATATATATATATATATATATATATATATATATATATATATATATATATATGTATAATATACTATATATTATAAATATACTTTTATCACATTGTGTATATATGTATTTTAAATATAACACAAACAAAACTGGTTCAAGTCAATGAATATATTTCTGAAAACTTTACTTTAATGATGATACCTATGTATTTATATGTGAATGTGTCAAATACTATGGTGTGACAACCTTCTAAATGCAGTGATTTTATAAAAATAGGAGTAGGCAGTAGAACCTATTATTTACATTACATACTAGTATTGCATAGTAAAACTGTGAAATGTAAACATAGGCGACACCCAACATAACACCTTATTCTATATATGTAGAACCTCACTCTAAATTATACATATTTTTATATAATTTTAAAAACTTGATCACGAATATGTTAATAAATATAAATATAATTTATATTATATTAGAAAAATTAATATCATATCATAACTATGACAAAATAAATGTTAAAATTTCACTATAATATACAGCTTAATATCAGTTTTATTTATATTTAATAAGATGTTACACGTAATTATATTATTATAATTCTTTTAATAATTTGAAATACATATTGATTCAAGACCTGTTAACTCAGACGTATTATGACTACTAGTTTAGTTTACATCTATGTAATACATGAAGAATAATTGTCTTTAAGAAGAAGAATAATTTAAGAAAAATTAGAATCCCATTATCTAAGACCTATTTTGCTGGTCCCCCCCTGAGTTAGTGATAGTTGACCATATATATATATAGAATTAAAGTTTTGTTATTTAAAATAGACACCAATTATGAATTCAATATTGTAAATTATAGATTTTCTTTAATTCATATAAAATAAAAATGTGTGTAGTAATGCAAAAGTAAAATTGAAATATAATGATATATAATCAATATAAGTGTGTAATCTAATAATACATGCAAACATCTAAATGCATCAATGTATATGGTTCATGTATAAAAAGTGAACTTAAATGTATTTATCGAACATGGACGAGGTTGCGTAAAGCGTAATGTACAATTTCTATACAACATTTTATAATAAACAGTTTTTAAACAACTCAAAGTTCAAAGTAAAAGTATAAAATAACAGTAAATAAAAATACATTGTCTATGAGATAAATGATATGATGCTAAATATTTACATAATGAAATCTACTTTATAAGGTAAATACAAATAATAAATAAATAAAATAAAGTAGTATTACCTGAGTGACTTTAACATGGTCTTCCATTACTCCTATAGTACCAAGAGGAACATTCAAAATACGGCCATTCGGATATACATAACTGTATCAATTATATATTCTATATAGTATACATTATATAAATTATAAATAATTAATTATAATATATATATATAAATTAATTAAATTAAATATAAAGAAAAAATATCTATTTCAGCTTATATTATTATATATTTTATAATATTATTCTTTATAAATGTTGGTACTATTACAAAAACTAACAATCCTTCCCGATTTCCATCTACAAGAGCTTGGCATAGTGATTTGTTTTGTGGAATGGTTTGAAGGATCTGTCTATCCGATGTTACATAGCCAATAGCCCATTGTCCCAGTCGCGTACAACTCAATCGGAACACATAACTGTGCGAGACAATGGTTATTACATAATCGTACAATAATGAAGAGTTTCTATTATGTTATAATGATTGTTTGCCTTGTAATAGCACAAGTCAATGTAGGTGGTCAATTAACCTTCCACTCATATCCAGGCACTTAATTAGCTTGTCTTTGACCTCATCATAAGTAAGAAAAGCTTGATAAGCGGGGTGAGTCACAGCCAACAGTTTCCAATTCGTTAATAGTGTGCTCCAAGGCTGAAATAGCCTATTTATATGATGTATGTATACCATTATGATATTATCTTGTAGATATAAATCAAGCATAAAATCAATAATATTTACTGAATAATTTACTTTACATAAATTGAATATATATATGTGTACTTGATTGTTTATATATCTAAAATATTTATAACTAATTTAGTAAATAAAGTATTATGATTTTCACTCTGAATATATCATTATTCAAATATATGGCTATTAATAGTTTAACAATAGAGTTGCAGGCTATTGTTGAATAATATCTGCAGGTATCTATATTAGTACATTCAATACATCATAATAGTAAATATATGTATATAATATCTATAAATAGATATATATATATATTAAATTTACTAAGAAACAGAAGATATTAATAGATTAAAGAATATTTATAGAAATTCTTATTAACCAATTATTCTACTACTACTACTACTTATCTGACTATAACTATGACTACCATTACCACTAGCACTATATTAAATTAATATTATTAATACATTCAATACATCATATTAGTAAATATATGTATATAATATCTATAAATAGATATATATTAAATTTACTAAGAAACAGGCGATATTAATAGATTAAAGAATATTTATAGAAATACTTATTAACTATTATGACTACCATTAGCACTAGCACTACTACTGCCACCTATAAACCTTGTGAAAACATCAAATTCAAAGACAGAAACACAGTCGTTACGAGTGAGGTCAATGGTAGATTTGAAGGCCATTCTCTCTAGGATCGTTTCACTCAATGGATGTACAACATTCAAACTCCGGCAGAATTCTGACCATGGTATTATTGTTCTGTACAATTGTAATATAATTCATTATTTATCATAATATATCATATAATGTAGTAATGTATGTATATGAAGTGTATGAATATATCAAATATATTAAATATTTAATGTTATTTATATATATAAATATATGTTTAATGGAAAGATAATATTATGAATAATTCACCTGCTAATAATAATTAATAATGCAAAGAATACCTGACATCTATGTTGTATACATTAATATTTCATTGAAATACCATGATGATATATGATGATAATGTCAGAGAGAATAATCAATTATTTAAAGACAAGCTACATTTATCATGAACATAATGCTGTGTATAAAGATATGTCTAGGAAATGAGGATCTAGTTAATATAATTAAATATATATAATTATATAATAATATTAAGATATCATTATCTATGCAGTTTTGTTATGTAATAAATAATTGAATTATAAGTTGACCTCAATATAAATCTTGTACAATTATTATAGGTATGGTTAAAGAGTTATATGATCTATAATTATTAGAAGATGTATGAAAGTTGTGTGATGATGATGATGACTAGGATAACAATGTTTAATTAATAACAGCTATTGAATCAATAGATTGACCAGTCCATCTGTCTGTGTATTAATCACCATGATCAATATATGAACAATGGAGTCTAGACATAATGCTCTCTATATAACAAGATCATACATACACACACACACACACTCACACACACACACACACATATGCACACTCACACAAACAATATAGATAGTATACCTTATATGCATCCCATGAATGCAAATAAATACATATATTTATATATAATTTGTATATATAAATAACTAGCTATAAATAATTATGTTGGGAATTTCTTTTATATATAATTTAAAATAAATATGTATTTTGTACTTACTATTTTTGACATAACTTAAATGAACATATATCTATATATTGTATACATGACTAAATGGTATAATTATTATTATTATTAAATAATAAATATACTTAAAATAAAAGTAAAACTCAATAGTCTCTATAATCTTATATGATATAATTATTAATTTGTATATACTTCATTTAATATTCATTTATGTTTAAATTATAATTGTATACATTCTACATGCCAATTATATAATTATGTATGAAATGCAAATTAACTATATCAAAATATTCTATTGTAATAAATTATTAAAATATGTAGAGTTATTGATCAGTTTGCATAGCTAATATATTATAGAAGCATTCATACAGTATAGAATAACTATTGATTGATATTCATCATTAGCTATTGTTATATAATAAATCACAATGTAAATAGAAATACAATACTATTGAGATGTGATGCTTAGTCAATAAATACAGGTCAAATAAATTATATAAACCATATTAATGCAAATAGTTCAGTAAGATCAATTTACTTATATTTAGAATAGTCCAAATGTTTAATAATATATTAAGATGTTATACAAAATGTTGGCTGGGGTTGGTTGGCATAGGCATTCTATCCCCACCTGGATCTATACCCTAACAAATATTAAATATATGTACTATTGTATATCCATGGAAAAATAATCTATATTAAAGAATTTATAAGAATATTGTCATGATGTATAGTATAATTGAGAAGATTTGTGATTAACCCCTTATATAATTATACAAATGAATACATAAAAAACTTAATATATTGTTGCTATAAAGGTGCTAAAAGAATTTCTATATATATATTGAATAGTTTTATAAATATTCTAGTAAATAGAATTATTGATATAACAACTAAATATATTATTTCAACCAAGTTAATAATTATGGTATAGAGCTAATAAAGCTATTATTATAATAGAAACATGGTCAGAAAACAGAAAGCATGTATAATAATAGACAACAATTTCTATTATCATTATTGGTAGGCAATAAATTCTATTTAACAATGTATAGATTAAATAACAAGAGTATACTGCACTAGTAACATATATTATTTATCCTAATATTCATGAACCACACTTTATATAATATTATGCTTCATATAGTAATACCTCAATAGTGTAATTTGATTTGTTTTATGCATGTATTTTGTTACATAGAACTACATGAGTCATAAGTTTGGCACTTGCTTAGTTCTTTAATTGATTCGGTATACCTAATTTATGTATCTTATGTAGTAGATTAGTACTATCTATGATTATATAATATTAAATGTATTTATATTATATTTGATAACATTAGCTATATCTATTATAAATTGATATTTGACTGTATAATTTAACATATTAAATTACACAATTATTGCATTATTAATGTAATAAATATACTTTAGACTATAATATTGCAAATAATAAAGTTAATATTTAATTAAATAAATATTTAGCATAACTATTAATTATAAAATATATAATAATTATAAGTATTTAGATCAACAATCTAAATCATATATAATATTACAAAATAGCCATATAAAGTATTTTAATATATACTAATATAACCTAATATATATATATATATATATATATATATAACTAATATAACCAAATTATATATTAGTATATAATCAAATTATTTATAAATAATTATAACCTGTTTTCGAAAAATATCTAAATGACTTAATATCAATATAATAATAATGCTAAATATATATAATATATAATATATCGATTACTAATGTATATAAGACATATATTTTATCAGTGAGTATGGTACATTGGTATCACACAGATGTGATTCAAATCACTAATGTTGTATACAGGTGTTATATAGTTTAGATTTATATCATTATAACAAGCCTGAATTACTATTTAACAAGTATTACTATACAAAATGAGGTTATTTTGTTAGTACAAACAGCTTTTCCTGGTGTAAATAGTTTAACAGTAGGCTACTGGTGATTTAAAAATAAGTATACAGTAAAAATAGAGAAACTTGTTATTAACAAGTGCATTAATATATAAACATATATGAGGAAACAGTGCGTAAGTAATTTATTTAGTCAACAGTGAATAATTATATACAAATAAATCATATAACATGTTATCAAGAATTTGTGAAATTTTCTAAATTCATTAATAAAAATAAAATAATTGTTAATATTTTAATGATGTAACTTGATTAAAAGCATACTACATTTGCAAATAATACTATGAATATTTCAACTATAGAAAATAATATCGGAATATATAATATACAATTATAGTTTAATATATAGTATAAATTTCTGTACGGTGTATACAATTTATGTTTATATTTTATAATGAATGGGTTTATATACAAAGTATAATCAAGTAAATATTAGACTTTTAGTAATATAATAATAATTCAATATCTACTAACTCCCCTATAGTTAAACTATATTATTTCATATATGGGCTGTAACCTAATTTAACTATTACATATGTAAAATGTCAATAAATTTAACATATATCGACTGCGCTCTGGTATCCTATTTCTGATCAAACCATAGTAAGTGACGTTTCGCGACACAATCTAATAGACTATAAAAAGGCATGCAAAATAAATTTTTAAAACAGAACACCACTTATGATTTATTAAAATAACAAATTAAAAACTACTTTCTATCAAATCTAACTATTTTTACTTTATTATTATCACACATTTTCCTACCATTAGTTATAATTATTAAAACGGTTATTACTCTTATTGTTATTATTATTTTAACAATATCACTAATAACATTTCAAAGAATATCAATTGTATATATTATGGAAGTGTTTTATAAATAAATACAATTATCATTACATTATCTATCTTCAATATATTGTATTCAAATTAATTTTTTAATTAATTTTTTTTTAATTATAAATTAACTTTATAAAATACCTAGAAATATAATTATTTGTGCGATATAAATGGAAAAATATTAATAATTTGTCAACATAATATATAAAGTATATACCTTTTAAAGTCCAATTATATCATAAATATTTATCAATTTCTTATTATATAATAATTATATAAATAATTATAAAATAATATATAAGATAATCAGAAAAATCATATCAGTTATATTAATGTATACATTATTCTTAATAATATGTTATATTATCTAAATAAATTAAATCAAAAATTAAATATTTTATATTTTATAATAAATAATTTATAAAAAAATTAACTTTTTTAGAATATAAAAATTATAAATATATAAAACTAGTTATTAATTATGAGCATCTAATTAAATACACAATGTTAAATAAATGTATATCATAATGAGTACATTTTATTTATTGACAAAATATATCTCAAAATAAACATAAACAAATTTTTTGAATCAAAGATATAACACTCCACATCTACGCAGTGTACTTAATATTAACAAGTCATATCTAGTAGTAGTACAAAAATCAATTAAATATATTTAGGTTTCACACTATTTGTATTCAACAATGTTTTCATTGTTCAATTAAATTATATAAAATAATAGTTACCTTTTATTCACCTCATATATATGTATATCAATTAAAACCAAAATATCCTCTTTCTTTATTATATTAGTAATTAATACTTAGTTTTCATCATATAAATTTAATAATAAAATAAAAAAGTAAATCAAAACCATTTTTACATTTTAAAATATGTTGATATTAAATTACATTATAAATAACATATTTTTCCGAAATAAAAACCTATGTAGATGGCGCAGTTTATTGTGTATGTACAACACAGAATTACACGATTTTTAATTTTGTATAACATTCCTTTGAAATATCTTTAAAAATAATTAATAATATGTAGATTATATTAAATAACTATAACAATATAATTTAAAATTTAATTACTATTCTTATTAAATTTATCCTATTTGTTATACATCAGTATACTACACATTATTGTATTTTATATATGAAGAAGTAGAAACCTTTATCATAAAGTATATATAATTCTATCAATCATATCATTTTCACAATATGTTGTTACTATCTTATATTAAAAGTTTATTGCATTAAAAGTTTAATATATTATAAATGTTGAATAAATAATTGTACTACTGATTATAATTATTATTTATATATAATACATGAAATCATTGGGTTCTTTTCAAAATATTTGCAATTTTTATAATGAACATGCCAGCAAAACTGTGTACCCAAATTAGTAATTGCCTATCTATAATAGTCGTAAATATAACATATCTATACATATGTCTATAGATATCATATCACGAGAATATAAATAACATGTACTTTTGATATATAATATTAGTATTGTACTAAGTATGGATATGTTGCATAATGATGCATAATTATTCTTATAATATATAATAAAATATATAATTAATATAAATAAATTTATATAACAGAATATTGCGGGATTTTATTGTGTAGCTTATTTATAGATTTTGACTATAATCCAAATCATTTAACTAGGTTAATAAATTACATGAAAACATATAATTAATATACCATTGTATATCATATAAATATGTGTATATTATATTTAGAAAAATTAAATAATTATTAAAAAATAGGAATTTCAAATTAATAAACTTTGTTAGTTAGTTAAATAATATATAGATATACAATGTATTTACTCTATATTATATAACATTATCAAAATACATTAAATATATTTTCTTAATTAACACATATAAATGTATGTACTATATTATATAGTCTATATACGATATAGTAACTATATAAGTATGACAACCATATAGATTATAATGTATACTCTATATATGTATATATACGATTATTCATATATGTATATTATACTATTATAGTAACTATATATACATATATGATATAATAATTATTATAGTATGATACTGTATAAATTATACAGTATAATACTATATGATATACTATATCATTGATATAAAGTACATACATTTAGTAAATGATTTACATATGTTATTCGAAACTATGTTATGGTAATGTTTATGAAAAAATATATATATATATATATATACTGCATAATGCGACAAGTGAATAAAATAGAGAAGTCTCATTGTTGACGATAGTTAGTTAAGTAATTAGCAAAATCATATTTAATTATATAAATTTAATATACACATATAATACGTAATTCTCATTGTTTATCGTACTATCCTTCACAATAAAATCACTAGCAATATTCGCAGAAATACGTTTTCTTCAAATAATAGTGTATAGCGAAAAAACCTCTGATAATAATTAGCGTGTTTTGCTCCCTAATTAAACGCGCGCTTTAGAACGTATTATATGTTTCGCGCAGTTTAATTCGCGTATCAAATATAATAAATATATATAGCTAATCATAATATAATTTATGTTATATATGGTTATATTATATAACTACCAAACACGCACTCCTATCTACGTAGACCTCATATGTCCATCGCCTTAAGTTATTTTGACATTAATTTAATGATTAAATACATAAAACTATCTCTATAGCATATATACTATATAGCATAGATTATATTTAAATTTAATATATTCGTTAAATATATGCAACTAAATATGATTATTATCATTATCATGCTTATGACAATTTCATAATTTCATAATATGAAATATATTAAAACCTGTCAGGGAATGATGCCTTCCACCATGTTGATGCATCTGCTTTAGTAATTCGGTATCCATTAGGTCCAACAAAAGTTCCTTCAGGGAATAGAGCCTTTAACTCTGCTAACATGTGAGAGAATACCAGCGATATTTTTGTTAAATCTCTTCTGTCCTCTGAATGTTCATCATACATACGAGCACCTGCATCTTTGAACTTTTTGATGGCTTGTTTGCATTTTACCATTAATGTATCCATATATATTTTAAAATATTCATTATCATTTAATACTTGCATTCTATCTTCGTATTTGTTAGAAATTGTTCTTAAGTGTTGATAGGTATCAGGTAAAATATCTAAAATATAAGGAGGGGAATTTTTCAAATTCATCTTTTGATTGTTGCATAATTTTACAACTTTGTCCATTAATTTCCATGACTTTTCAATTAATTTTTTATCTATCGTTTTCTGTGGTTGTACTGCTTCTGATATTACTCCTTGTATACTCTTAAATAAGTTCGCAAAATGTTTATTCTGAACATTTCGCGGACGACCATTCGTCGCCATCGTAATTTCCGTATTTGTTGACTCTCTATTTTAACAGGAAATAGGATTATAAGGTATTATTATTATTGGTAAATAACTTCATAGTTATTGGTAAATATTATTATGTTCAAATATTCAAATACTAAAAATTAAAATCAATAGAAATAATTATATATTATAGTCAAATTATTATATTATAAAACACATTCTATTAATTATAATACAAAATCTATAATATATTTTTTTAATGTTATATAATATACTAAACATATATTAATTGTATTATTTGTATATATTAAACACAAATAATATATATATATATTTTACAAAAATCTATCATTGAATTATTTTCTGAATGATAATAATTATTATAAATTAAATTTAAATCAATTCTCACTATGATATATAAAAATATTTATTGTAATTTAGTTAAAATAACATGCATACAACGCAATGTATATTCAACGAGTACAATTTCTTCGAAAGTAAAAGTAGATGTATTACTCAAAAAGAAACAGAAACAAGAGAAACGACTTCTAAGATTAGCTAACCAAAAACTAAATCAAGAACGCAAAAACGTTTCTATAATTACTTACATATTATTACATATTTTAAATATAGATATACAAATAATGATCAATAATATATACATATAATTATTATAATAATATGTATTTATATATATATATATATATATATATATATATATATTGTTTCATATACTATATCATATAGTATATACAATATTATATAGCACCATTTTTAAATTAAAAAACCTATCAAGGTCCACTTTATATAGTTTTTAATAAGTAATTATAATATATTAAATATATTATTAAAATTCCATAATATTTAGTATCCATGGTCACCTAAGTTAAAACAATGTAAAGTTTTCCTATTCTCTAATGTTAATTTAATTATATTAATTTATATTTTCAGCAAATTTATAAATAACTTTTATTTTCTATTATATCAGTATCAAATCGTTATCATTTGATATGACAACCTATACTTATATATATATATTCATATATATATATATATATATATATATATATATATATATATACGTTATGTTTATAATGGACCATTCCAAATTGTATACTGTATGATGGAACATCCCATATATAATATCTAACTATATATCGGACAACTATTATATAAAATGTTTACCGTCTCGTGATATATAGTTTGACGCACGCATTACGTGTGTCGCTTACTGCGTGCACCTAAGGAATCCGTGTCCTGATTGGCCCACGTGATTACTTCGCCATGCGATGTGTTGCACTTTAATGTCACTTTTAAGTCGCCCCTAAGCATCGCAACACGCACTGCCCGTGTTCCTATAATAAACATGACCAACACCTAAACCAGCTTATTCATTGCACATAACAATCTTTAACAAGATAACATGGTGGCAGTTATAGGATAAAATTGTAATACATCATGGATTATTCTATTTTACATAATTGTGATTAAGATTTAGAAAAAAGAGTAAAATCGTTATAGTATTTTGTCTATAAAGCTTATTTTTCAAATAATACGTCCTCTTTTGTAATTATACCTATTTATAGATTATAGATAATATACTATTATAATCATATATTGATCTATATTTATTCAAACTTTTAATTAGCCTAAATAGTACAACATTTATTTTGTATAGTTTATTTTGAGTTTTTGTCACTGTTTTAGTTTAGTATAGTTTTATTTGGTTTGGTTTGGTTTTAATATTTTAAGGTTTTTTAGCTGAATTACGTCTCGAGTTAACCTATAAAATCATATGTATAATATATACTATATATATATATATATATATATATATATATATCAGTTGAAGCATTGAATTAAAATTTGTGCGTTTAAACACACAATCCCCTTATAAAATTTAAATGTAAGCTCCGCAAATGATTCTAATCCATTTAAAGAATTATAAGCATTATACAAATTCTATACTTTAGATGATATTATAATTGATTTTTCCAGTTTCATGTGAAGAAAGGGGAGGAAATATTAGATTTTTCGGGAGCAACATGTGTAGATAATACATGAAAATGGATTTCATATTCATAATCAGAGCCAAATTATCTTTAATCTAAACATTAATAGCGATTTAATAGCGACTTTATATTTGTGAACATTTTAATAAATATAGTAAGATGTAGTTTTAAAAAAATGGTAAAATTAAATAAATAAATTTATTATTTTAGCTGACGATACAAAGTTTTTTATTGAAACAGATAATTATGTTTATAAAATATCATAATACGTTAGATGATATATTAAACAATTAAATTAATTATTTATTAATAAATTATTTCTCAATACTAAAAAGTATGTAATATAATAGTATATATATATATATATATATATATATTAAATCATACAAGTTTAAAAAATATATATTTTCTAAAAGTTATATTTTATAATACATTGAACTGATAAGATCAAACTAAATTATATGAATATTTTCAAAGTTTCACAATTTTAAAATGTGAAGATAATATGTTTTATTTATAAATCTACAATATCAACATATTTGAATTTTCGCAATACAAATTAATTAGATCAAACAAGTATACTATTAAAAACACTAATATGTAAGATATATTACAAATAATTATTAATATATTGTGAATTTTACGTATAATATTATTTATTTGTATCAACAAAGTGAATAATTATAACATGATATATGCATATAAATTATATAGATGTAAGTACTATTGTATTAGATTTAAACACAAAATGTAATTTACATTTATTTTATAGTATTATATTTATTATATTTGTATCTTATAAATATGTTCATTAATTTTATAAAAAAAAATTTCATAATCTAATAATAATATAAAAATGTTGGTAAAATATTAAAATAGCTTCTCAGAATGTGAGGACATTTAGTTGGTATTAAAACAAATTTTAATTTATAATAATAAAAGTAAAGAAATGCCATAAATTTAAATGTTAACGAATATAATTATATTATTACAAATTATTAATACAAATATATGATACTCTTTTCAGTAGACATGGCAGGATTGTTATTTGCTCCATTAAAATATTATTAGAATTGTATAGATAAGCAATTGTTTAGATAAAATGTTAATATAATCATTAATGATAAAATGTTAATTTAATCATTAATGATAAAATATTCATACATATAATATGTATGAATATGTATGTAACATATTAGAAATTAAAATATTCAACGACAAAGTGTTGTCTATAAGATTTCATTTATAGATAATTTTTATTAAATAAATTATTTTCTTTCAGAAAAACAAAGTTGAGGTTTTATACACGTGTGACACTAAAGTAGGCGATAAAAAAGGTTAGAGATTAACAATAGTTTATAATCATATTACCATATTAATAAATATTTAATTAATTAACACTATATCAATTATATAATATTATAAAAATATTAATTCGTAAGACATATTTTAAAAATTCAACAAATCATCACATTATAATAGTATGTGCAGAACTGGTGAGTTTATCGCAGTAGTTCAACGTTATGTTACTCAAACTAACTTCACCCAGACATAATGGTGACCAGTAGTCATAAAGGGAGTGCTCTTATAACTGTTATCAAGTTATGATTTATATTTGTATTTAATTAGTAATTAAACGTAACTAATTAAACGTCAATAGAAATAATTTAATTTCTTTAATTTTTTAATTTCGTATCATTCTTTGTTTATTTCAATAACATTGGCTACTTTTATACATTAGACTATAAATTGCGGCTGTATGATTAAATAAATTATCGACAATAGATACAATATACGCTATATAGGATAATATGCAAGAATCCTCGTAATGATCAATCTGAGAGTTGTTTAAATTAATATTTTATTTTTAAAATAACAGATATCAAATTAATTCCATTACTTAAAACAATATTGATTTGTATATCATATTATAATAAATTTATTTAGATTCTAAATTTTGTGAGTGAAATAATATATAAACATTGTTATATGAATAATAATAGAATTGAAATAATCCCACTCGCGTGCATACACTGGCAAATAAAACATAGTCGCATATTTGTTATAATACCTGTGAGTTAAGACACACAAGATGTACTTTATCCTAGTTATCAGTATTAGGATACAAGTCAGATTAGTTTCATCATCGATGAAGTGTAATTAGGTCTATCATTGATGTGCATGCAACTATGCGTACTTTTAATGCGCATTTCTATTATTAAGTTAAATATATATAAATTGGAAAAATAAGAGAAAATTACCTATATTTTTGAAACAAATTAATATATTATATATATATACATATATAAATATATAAATATATAAATATATAATATACAGATACCTTATAATATAGATATAACTTGTCCATTGCCAAATGCGTACAGTTCAAAGTTTGTGGAGGCGTGTTGGTATGACTGGTGGAAACACTCTGACCTCTTCACCCCTGACATAACTTCAGTTTGTATTCACACGTATGGCGTCATTATGTCAACAATTATACTGACATTTGTTTTTCATTATTATACTATAACTTATGCATATATATATATTATATTTATATATATTTTTTTACAAATCTTCATATTTTTATTCAAACATTCATATCATTAAAATAAAACTTTTAGATTCCTTTATATATTTACGAATGTTTGTCGTGTATTTTCATAATACCTACTTTCCTTATAAATTTCTGAAAATAAATATACTAGATTACATTCATTATATTGGTGTTAGTAACTTATCAGAGCTTCACTAAATTGATACATAATTGTATTGTAATTATATTATTAGATATACAATTATGTATAAGCTATATATATATATATATATATATATATATATATATATATATATATATATATATATATATATATATATATATATATCAATTAAATATAGTGACTTATGTAAGTTCAGAATGTCATTAGCTTCGTGTTTAGCCTACCTAGAAACATATACGCATTCGCATCTGATAATCTGATATCTACAGCCGACCAATGGGAAGCCGGCATTCGTGATGTGTCTACCGCCGCCGAACGTGACTGGTTCGCTGCACTTAGGCCACGCCCTCGGCAACAGTATCCAGGACGCGATGGCGCGCTGGCACCGTATGCGTGGACATCACGTCCTCTGGAACCCCGGCTGCGATCACGCCGGAATCGCCACTCAGGTCTACGTCTACCTTAGTACTTATGTACCCGCGTATACCTGTATTACTGTTAAACCTTTACACCTCTTAACTATTATCTTGAACTTTAATAGTTTTCAGTTAATCGTTTTTTTTCTTTATTTACTTTTCATTTTATTTATAAAATGCATACAAAATAGTTACATTTTATTGAATTAGTAAACAATTTTAATAATACTAATAATAGTACCCGTATTAAAGTACATGTATCCAATAGACGATAGTGGAGAAACGGCTATGGAGGTCATCGAAGCTAACCAGACACGACTTGGGAAGAGAGAAGTTTCTAGATGAAGTGTGGGAGTGGAAAAATAAGTTTGAGATTTTCTAGATATTTTTATTTAGAATAATTAGTCATCGTAGATGTATCTATTACATGATCTAAATTATGATTCATTATACGCATCTATTATGTAATCTATATCGTGTTTCATTATACACTCTAATAGGAAAGGAACAGATATTTATTCTCAAATGGAGAAGTTAGGCTCCTCGCTGGATTGGTCGAGATCAAGATTCACGATGGATAAAGTTACTCTACCATCTACACCATCGATCTGCCTTCCCCGCCATCCTTCTATCACTGTCCACTTCCTTCTACCCGTTAAGCTTCGACTCACTAGTTCATAACCAATACATTCCTCATCTACTCCCCCCCCCCGTATCATCCGCCATTATTTCCTCCCCCCCTCTCCACCATCTCCTCCCTATCCACTATGCCTAGCTTAACCAGTCGCTGTACCAGCCCACCACCACCTTCACCACAACACACCACCGTACATAGGACTACAGCGCTTCAGTAGTAGAAGCATTCTGCCAGCTCCATCAGCGAGGTCTGATCTACAGAGCCGATCGCATGGTGAACTGGTGTTGTAGCTTGAACAGTACGATATCGGATATAGAGGTGAGTCATCCACCCCCTCGGTTGTAGCGAATGAACCTAAGCTACCGTCGCACTAGCTCTCTACGCACTATATAAATAGCGAGCGCACTATATATAACCATTAATCGATACGCACATTTTCAGTCGTATTTATTTAATTATAATAATTATATAATATTTATTTGCCATCGCACTTTGAAATCAAATAGCAATCGCAGCACTATATAGTGTCGCCATACTGCCCAACACTGAAATACCCCCGCCGTTGTATACCCCCAACACTGACAATACCCCCTGACACTGACAATACCCCCGACACTGACAATACCCCGACACCCACTAGGTGGAAACACTTCAACTAGACGGTACCTCCTCCCTATCGGTGCCCGGGTACAGTGAGAAGGTGGAGTTTGGAACGATGACCCGATTTGCTTACAAGCTATTGGACGGCGACGATATGATAGTAGGATACAACGTGTTTTATGAATATTATTAAATTATGCTCAGTATACCTCTTTTATTACATAAAGCAATACAAATATTGAAAATATTATTAATTAATATAAAAATTAAGTTATAAAGAATACGATATATAGTAAATATTATTTTATCATTAAGTTAGTAAATTATTTGTAAAAGAAAATTAAATTACTATAACCTAAATTTATTAATTTAATTTAATAATGTAATTTGTAATAAACTCTGTATTACTTTAATATATGATGAATCACCCCGCAATCCTAGTGCATGTAATGTAAATTAGAACCACACCTATATTAACAGCTAAGATGTAGTAGTAGTAGCTCAAAATGTATATCCACAGGGTAGATAATAGTACCCCGATACCTATATTAACAGGGTAGCAAATAATAAGCCACACACGCCTACATTAACAGGTGAGATAATAGTGAGCACTACGAGACCGGAGACCCTACTAGGGGACACAGCTGTAGCCGTTCACCCCGATGATGAGAGATACCGCGATCTGATTGGACGACGACTCCGCCATCCCTTCCGCTCACAGCAGGACGCAGGCATTCCTATTATCGCTGACACCAATGTACTGATAGATTTCGGGACAGGTTTCGCATTCTCTTTCATCTCAACTAATTCATAAATAGATATATGTCCTATTTAGAGTACAGTACTATGTTAATTACGTAATTAGATTAAATATCATTAATAAAATTAAAGTAAAATATACGTTTGAATAAATATAATTATAAATATATAAACATATCGATGAATCATTTCATCAAGCACTGCAGTATTTACTGTAGTTATTTTAATGATTAATTTGATGAAATGGGGGTTTAAGTAATATTCTTCAGTATCTAAAATATAGTTAATATTTTCTAAATATTACGAATAATTTAATAATTAATGAATTATAAATATATGAATAATATCAACCTTGTGTACTTTGACTACACATTTATATTCGATATACCTCTACTACTACTACCACTACATCTCTACTAACACTACTATAAGAGCTATAGACTACCAACAGCCTCTAACCTTCTCCTTTAGTATACCTCTACAACAATATTACCTTATCTTCCCTAAATATACATAAATAGGAGCAGTTAAAATAACTCCCGCCCACGATCACAATGATGCAGAAATGGCATTCAGGCATGACCTCTATTACCTAGAGGTTATTGATGATGTGGGTAACATGTGCAATTCTCCTACTAGATATAATGTTAGTGACATCTATTTATGTATTATCTATATATATATCTATTGTTATTTTTGTTATTGTTTATATCAATTAAAATCTATTCATTTATACTGCTAATTTTATATTTTATATATATATATATATATATATATATTTATATAAATATATAGTTTATATATGAAATGAATACACATATAACATGATGGTTATATAATAGAAACTTTATTATAATAAATAAATAATTACATCATATAATTATGATTTTATAATAAATAGTAAAGTTGCTGGTCTACTACACAACAATGTATTGTACACTGGAGCATTATGTATACAATACTACTGAAGTAGGTCAGATATAGGCTTAAGTCCTGCTCTATCTCATACTCATACATGTAACAGATAGGAACCTTTATTGTTTACTAACAATTTATAACTTGAGGTATTATTACAGAATGACTCATTTGTTGTTTACTATTGAGATAATATTAAAATCTGCTACTCTTGTATACTGAACATTAGTATAAGATAAGGAAAAGAATATATGTTTCTATAAATAAAGTCTACAAATTATAAATAAATATTTCTTACACCTAAATGATTTATCTTATACATACTATTTTTTCATAAAAATCGCACTTTATATCTAAATATATATTATACATATATTCTGAAATTTGTATAAATAATCATCAAAGTAAATCAAAGTTATAAATCTTTAAAAAAAAAGTTATGCAAAAAAGCAGAGATATAAGCACCTAAATATGTACTATTATTGATTGTCCATGGGTGATGCAGATGATAATATCTATTGTTTGTAATACATTTATACCACTAAATACAGTATTATTAACAACTATATTACTATAGATAACTAATAGATGTTGAAAGCGTTGTTAGTGTCAGTATCTGATGATGTATCAGGTAGACTGTGGGGTTATCCCTTACCCGTTTACTACACTGAATGTAGCGAAACCTGCCCAACTTTAACACTACATAAGATTTCTACGCATTAATTAGCTTGATGGTACAGTTGATATGACTACATTGCATCTTACATTTAGGATAGCGAGCATTCCGCTGTGGTATAGGGTGATATACAGAGTTGTTCTATGAATCCGGTAGGATGTATGTTAAGTATTCAAAAATGATGCATTTAGATAAATCATATAATTTTGGTAGTTCCACATTTGTTAGGAGGCACCATTTTACTTATCAGCGGGCATCTCTGAATTCGTACATTTAGAAATTGCCTGAATTAAACCTAATTCATGCATATTTAAATATATAGAAATTGTACATGGACGAATTTAAGAATTTTCATTCTCTAAATTATTTTTAGTATTATACTTTGTATTGTTAGATAATTTCAAATGGCTAATATAAATATCCATCCTAAAAGGATATTCATACAATTTTTAATGTGTAGTTTTCTTTTTATTAATATTATCTACCAATTTCTCTTCTTTTCAGTAATTACTAGAGAATTTACACAACTCCGATATAATTGAACCAGTTTCTAGATATATTTCACTATATTTATTGTATTTTATTTCATGTATTTGAGAAAATGTATAGTATATAAAATTAAATTAATAATTACAAATTTTTATAAATTAAAATCTTTTGTAAATAAACTAAAACATAGATACTTTCCTAAAATATATCAATAAAGTTTATTTGTATTCAAATTGTATATAATCTATAGTCTATATTATATATTAGTAAATTAAATTAATAAAAGTACATAATTTAATGATTATTAGTAAAATATATATTATGCACGAATTTGAATAATTTCACGAATTTACAATAAATCGTGCATTTTTGGATATAGAATTCGTGCGTTCGTGCAAAATACACGAATCTAGAGAGGCCTGCCCATCAGTGATATGTAGCAGTGTTCTGTGGTATGTCATCTCTCATCATGTATCACTTGAAGAATGTTAATATCTAAGTCTATGGAGCTTAATATATCAATACTAAGCAGCTTACGGTGTATATTGTTATATTAGATTGTATTACATAATTTTCTGTAATAAAGATGTATATAAATAAATAAACATTCAATAGAATAATATTGTTAATGATTATTATGTTCAAATCTGTTTACTTTACCATAATAACTTTTAATTATAATTATATTTAAATGAATTACATATCTAATATAAATATTTATAAATATTTTATAAATACAAATATTTACTTTTTTATAATTCATATATAATATTTAAAAAAATATAAAAATTATAAATATATATATATATAAATAGTTTTTAAAATAAAATATAACATGAATATGAATAATTTAAATTAGTAACATTTAATAAATTCAATAAACATTCAAATAAAATATATATTATTTAGAATATATTTTAATCTCAAAATATTAAAAATATTTATTTTTCACTGTAAATATATTAAATATCCATTCAATAATAAATATCCTTGTTACACATTTTCAGAAATTATCTAGATCATAATAATGAATTATGTTATTAGTTTTCAAATTAATTAATACAAATTTAATGTATAATACTTAATATAATATATTATATTTATCATATACTTATTGTAATTATGGTACATTTTAAACATTATATAAATCTACATATTAAAAGTTGACTATTGACAAATATTAAATATTTAACAACTAGTCGATTATAAATATATCACTTACATTACTCTTTATTTATATGTAAATATCTATAAATAGATCACAAATCGTGCATCCCTTAATTATGGAGTTATTCGTAACATAATATTGATCTATAACTATTGATATAAAACCAAAATTATAATACATATACTACGGTAGGGAATGCCTCGATTTGAAGCCCGCACAAAGATTATAGAAGAGCTGAAAGAGTTACACTTACATAGAGGTTCGAGTAGTCACAAGATGGCGTTACCCGTTTGCAGTCGTACTAAAGATATCGTAGAACCCAGGTTCCCGGTATTAATACATTTAGACCAGTTCATATTTGGAACTTCCTATCCATGTTATACTTTATAATGGTGAATGCAGCATTAATATGCGATGCATATTGAATCTATGTTTAGAAATAATTTTCATAAAGTTAAATATTTTTATATTTTATTAATATTCGAAAATATCTGAAATATACATGACATTTATAATGTAGCTATATAACGTAAATAGTAGGGGTATGAACTTTATACTATAATACCCGGGCCTTTATTTCTAATGGCGTGTATTCTATATATCTCATATATTGGATTAGGTAAATTGTTGTATCAATCTCACCACGTTGAATATTGCTTCAGCTATTAGAGGGTAATAGATTTAATGTGAACGCCATCATGATTACATAATATTGATGTTAAATTATATACAAAATAAATAATATATATATATATATATATATATATTATTATTATCAACTACTCTATAAATATATTCTTTAAATAGTAAACTCATATAATATATGGTGATATAGTGATATCGATTTGTTGGATATTCATGACTGAAATAATATTATGATATGCCTATCTAAAATATTCTTATAATTTTAAATTTATATAGACATTTTTTTCATTATATATGTGTTTATAAATTATAAAACATCATATATATATAAAATATATTCATGGGTATGTAATTTGTTGAAAGTAACAAATTATGTCACTTTAATAGATGAGATAATACTGATTCTAATTCTATATTTAATTATATAGTTAACATCATAAATCATATAATTCATATAAATCATTATATCTAAAAATTTATATATATATATAAATATCAGTATCTCTTAATGTATATTTGTCGGCTTAAAGAGATAGGTATTCATGGACAGGTGCACAATTGGTTAATGTCTTTTGTAACATCTCGTTTTTCATCAATTAAGATTAATGACAATTTTTCAAAATCATTTATGCACACTCATGGTGTTCCTCAAGGATCTGTTCTGGGCCCAATACTTTTCTTGATTTATATATTACCTGTTTCTTCTATTTTTAAAAAATATCCTTACATTCACTATCATCTATATGCTGATGATTTACAGCTTTATACTTCCTTTCCTCAATCTACTGATCACGCTATAATCCAATACAACATTAAAAACTGTATTACTGATATACAAAATTGGTTCACTAGTAATTCATTATCCTTAAATGTCTCAAAAACTGATACTATTTTATTCTCTAAAATACCTTCAATTGTTAAAATAACTGATAGTTTTCTTGCCACGCTGCCTTTATCTAATAAAATCACAACACTCGGTATAACAATTGACTCTATTATGAAATATGACAGTCACATTCTTAATGTTATTCGTACTGCTAATTATTATTTATATAATATACATAAGGCTCGTGCTAAGCTCTCCTTTGATATCACTAAATCACTTATATATTCATTGGTTTTTAGTAGATTCGACTACTGCAATTCACTTTTTGTTTTTGTCCCTGATAATATTATGATAAAATTCGAAAAAATTCAAAGGAGAGCTGTTCGTGTTTTATATAAAATTAAAAATAATATAAATACTAATACGGGTAGTAACTATATATCTATATCACATATTATGTTAACCCTTGGTTGGCTCAGATATCGTGATCTTTGTAAACTAAAATTGTTATGTTTAGCTCATAAAGCTATCTACACGGGTGAACCTAAGTATCTGGCTGAATTATTATCAATTGCTACCAGTAGCAGACCAAGACGGGATTGCCATGCAATGAAACTTGTTTTGCCTCATACAAATTCATGTTTTGGTAACTCTGCTTTTTCTGTTGCGGTACCAACTCTATGGAATTTACTTCCGAATATTATTCGTACGACAACTTCTCGATCTCAATTCAAAAGTAGACTCTTTAAACATTATTTAGTGAAATGAATATATATTTTGCGATTACTGTTATCTTCGTTTATATGTTATATTATTATATTATTATTATTATTATTATTATTGTTATGACGTCGAAAAATGATTTTCATTTATGAAGTCTCTAAACAAATAAATAAATAAATAAATAAAATAACAAATGTATTGAATGCTGGATTAACAGTGTACATCACCCCCCCCCCCCCCCACCTAGATACAAACAACAGTGGTATGTGAAGTGTGATGAGATGGTGTCAAGGGCCAGAGAGGTAGTGGACAATGGTCAACTGCAGATACCACAACAATACCTGGCTCAATGGCATGAATGGCTTAAGAATACAGGGTTTCTATCACACTATGTATGTGTGTGTTTGTGTGTGTGTGTATGTGTGTTTGTGTGTGTGTGTACAATATATATTATAACAATCTTGTGCAATATTATATAATACTTATGAATAACAATATAGAATAATATCATCTTGTATTATCCAGGGACATATGCTAATTATAATTATTATTAGTTATTATTGTGAAAGTTGACTCAAAGTAAAATTTTCTAATATATAATAATATGATTAATATGATAAATGTTTATAAAATAGCATTATAATTAATTAACTTTACATATTATTACAGTAGCTTAGTTTGTTTCCCATATTATTAGTATATGATTCTATTACTTTAATAATTAGCTATGATTTTAAAGGTCAAGACCACATTCACAAAATTAACTCCGCCCCTCATTAAACTATTTGTAAAATTCAACTTATTTAATATTTCAGTGCATCTTTATTTATTATAATATATTGAGCTGTATTGGGGAAGCTGATATTATTGTTATAGAGATGGAGAGCATGTGAACATTCTATAGTATTTCATATATCCTAATAAATGTGATTATATCGTTTTAAATAGTTTAAAACTAAATTCTATTTAATATTTAATATTAAAATATATAAATATATATATTTATATATATGTATATTTAACAAATTAAGAAACATATTTTGTAACTTTAATACTGAGTGTAAATTAATGTTGACAACTTATAAATCATATACACTTTGAATATAACTATATTAATAAACTTTATTTTATTATCATTAAATCACCAATAAGAATGTATATTATTGAAGGTTACCTTACTATCTTGAAGGTCATTAATGTTGACCTCTACCCTACTAGGGACTGGTGTATCTCACGTCAATTGTGGTGGGGACACAGAATTCCTGCCTATAGAATTAAGTATAAAGTTTGTATTATCCCCAAGGTCATTGTGGTCATGATGACATTCACTATAGTGATAGTGATTTCCTATAGGGCTAACTTTGATATCACACTAGGCATTTCTGTCTGCCAATCAGAATTCAGTATTACCTAAATCATTAGATAATCATAAAGTAATTCCATTAAATGAGATATCGATTGTGAAGTCTTTGAAATGTATAGTTACTTATTGCAGGGTAAATTGAACACTTCTGATTGGATAATAGCTAGTAACGAAGAAGAGGCCTGTGATAAGGCATGTAGGAAGTATCTATGTGGTAATGAATGCATTGAAGTCATACAAGGTATGTGGGTGTGTGTGGGTGTGTGTGTGAGTGTGTGTGTGAGTGTGGGTGTGTTGTTTATTCATCTAATCACTGTTAAATTACTATTTATACATACAAATGCACCGGAATATTCTGGAATATAAGCTTACATAGGGAATGTATCTACAAACCAAGTTCAGCTTATTAGTGACAAGTATTGCATAACAATACCTAATCAAACTATATCTATACCTAGATAGTTGTATATAAACACAATACAATATAAAACAATACAATACCGCATTGCATAACCCCCATACCTGCTGTACCCCATTAAGATGAAGACGTCCTTGATACCTGGTTCTCTTCTGCCCTGTTCCCGTTTGCGATGCTGGGCTGGCCTAATGAGGTTACCCTGGCTGTATATATATATCTAGTTGTCGATGTAGCATGTATAGAGGCTTTATTATATAGCTAGTTATAGATAGTAATAATCTAACTTAATATTAATTTCTCTCTATATATATATATATATGTATTAATTAAATATAAATTTAATAATTAATCATTTTTATATAAATATGTATTAATATAAATATTTATTTTAAATAATATAGAATTGAATATTTTTCAAATATATTGGAGCCAAAGCTAAAGTAAATGTATACACTATAAAGGTATAAATATTATCTATATATTTATATATATATATATATATATATATATATATATATATATATATATATATATATAAATATATATATATAGTTATGTGTGTATTCATAGAGTAGAAATGAAGTATACCATGCATGCGTCCATATCAGCTATAATGTAGCCACGCCCACTTCAGACTGAAGACTACGCCCACTTCTACCCGACCTCAATATTGGAGACAGCTCCAGACATCATGCTGTTCTGGGTGGCTCGGATGGTTATGTTAGGAGAGATACTCACCGGGCAGCTGCCATTCAAACAGGTCGCGCATCGCGTTACCCCCGGCAACCATCCCTTAACACTGCCTTACTGTATTATGTTTATCTCTCTCATCTGCTGGGTATTCAGCTGAGGCCTCACTTCAGGTGAATATTCGCCACTATTTACGATTAATAATCGCACTTTTTATAGATCAATCACATTAGATATTTATGATTATTTTGTGAGCGAATATTTTCAAGTCTCAGCTGCTTAATCATTAACTAATAATTACGACTAAATATAAATTCCTATCTCCTCTATTTTATAAGAGTTAATATTATAACTCTTAAAGTGGTTTCACACCAACTCGAAGGCAATTATTAACTCAAATTATTAGAGGTTAAAGTTTAATTATATTTTTTAAAAGACGTTTTACACCTACTTTTTTAGAGTAAATAATTGCGTTTGAGTTAGTGTGAAACCCCTTTTATATTAATGTGACATTATTAGTCAAGTCGGTTATGCTCTTTGACTTATTGTCCATCAACATAGCTCCCCACTATCTATATAGATGGTGTACTGTTTAGAATTTCATACTAATGGACTTACGCTATGCAACATGACATTTAATGTAGTATTTATATATCATACATTTTAGTTTATATTTCTAAATATTATATCTATCACAATGATATTTTGTATAATTTAATAGTTATCAATGCCCCACCTCCGATCTGATCTCATAAATAATGATGTCTATTGCATAACCCAAGACTCGCATAACTCATAAAGTGAATGTGATTTTCACAACTAAATGTTTACCATAGTAAACATTTAGTTGATATATTTACTCTCAACTATTGTTTATATAAGTGAAATGTTGTTATTTCTATAAATATGTCCGTCTGTCTACCACAACAGCAGGGGTGGCATCGCATGTGCATATCTAATATGTCACTACTTCGAAGCAATACACTATTATCTATTATCATAGTGTACATATTATAAATCAGTAATTCACAGACACATTGTTTATGTTTACTGAATACACATTATGTAATGAACATATTACAATAACAATACATGAACTATACAGATATATTACAGAAAACATATGATTCCATATTATGATATAATATAATGATTTTTAACCTAATATATTCATTTGTTAAATATTTTAATTTTAGGCAATTATTATTTTCATTTAAAAACATGATTTCTTATCTCTTAAAGGGGTTTCACACCAACTCGAACGCAATTATTAACTCTAATAATTAGAGGTTAAAGTTTAACTTTAATATTTAAATCCAATATTTAAAATAAAATAAATTCTTATCTGTAAAAGGGGTTTCACGCCAACTCAAACGCAATTATTAACTATAAAAAAGTAGGTGTAAAACCTCTTTTAAAAAATATAGTTAAACTTTAACCTCTAATAATTCAAGTTAATAATTGCGTTTGAGTTGGTGTGAAACCCCTTTTATAGATAATATATAGTGACTGAATATATCACATGTTATATATTGATATTATTTAAATAAGGAATATGAATACAGGAGTGTTTCCCTTTCTTTGAATTATTAAAATATATATAAAGGATCGGAAAAAATATATAATTTAATTTAATTAACTAAAATTAAATTTAATCTCTTTGATTAAATGTATCTATTTACCCCTATCGTACTATATTCAATTATTATCTTATACCGAAATATTATTCGTAATTAATATTACAAAATATTTGTTAAATGTTGTAAAAGCTAAACTAAATACAATCTAATTAAAATATGTATTATGTTAGCTAATAATTTATAACATAAAAACTTTATATCTCTATTAATCGACTTAACCTATTTATATATATATATATATATATTATATAATTTATTTACAAATTAATGTATTTAAAAATAAAATGTATAATAGAAAATATATATATATATATAGTCTACTTTGGTAACATATAATAAGTTACTAAACTAATCATTACAATG
Organism: Osedax fenrisi; assembly: GCA_964019155.1. Classification (NCBI taxonomy): domain Eukaryota; kingdom Metazoa; phylum Annelida; class Polychaeta; order Sabellida; family Siboglinidae; genus Osedax; species Osedax fenrisi. Next base: position 45,500,352 of record OZ025240.1, on the reverse strand, counting down.
TGATATATTGTTATATTAATCGTAATATAGTTTATTAATTTTCTAATTTATAATCTATGAATTGTAACTAATAAACTGTGTATTAATTAAGATCTATGTTATATTTAAAGCATAATATGCATGAAAATAGATTATACATATTAATATAATATGGTATAAATAAATAGGAACTCTATTCATAAAATTTTGAAATAATACTCATTTATACCAAAATAATGTGTTTTAATCAAAAAAAGAAATAAAAATTTAAAAATTACTGTGACGTCATAGTAGGATCCCAAATATAAATTCTAGGATATTTGAATTTTAAATTTAAAAAATATTTTATTCAATTTTTATTTTATATTATTTATAGTTAAATAATTGATAATTATTTCGTAACTTTTGAATTCTATTTAAGTTATAAACAAACATTTAGAATTACAAAGGACAATAAAAATCGTAATATGTAGATAGGTTTAGTAATTTGAAATATAAATGACGTATAATAATCAAAATAAATGAGGCTGTGAATTGTTCATTTTAATATAATAAATTTAATGTGAATCCAAGTATAAAAATGTTATTTCTATATTATATAATGTACATATATATTCACTTAACATAATATTAATAAGAATAACATAATATATGTATATAATGTTATTAATTAATCAAATTACTAAGTATGATAAAACTTGAAAATATCGTAATTTGTATGACTTAAATATATAGGTGTATATTTTAACTGCACGATATGCATATTGCTTGCGATATATATTTCAATTAAAATTAGTAACTATGATCTATATTTAGATGGGAGTGACATATCATATATAATATTGTAAATTACTAGAGATAAGATATATATCGATCATATTTACTGCTTGCAATATAGTTTGATAAAATTATATAGAATGATCAATTATATTTGTAAGATAGTAATATACATGATTAAATATAATATATAATCACTGAATAATGATACGGGATTATAATAATGAAATATTATTTATAGAATATAATAATAAAACTTAATATTAAAATCCTTTGATGTGTTTATAAATTAATTATAATTCTATTTACATAATTATACATTTTTTTATATATTTATATATTTCATATATATATATATTATATATGTATATTACAATATTTATATATAGTGTATATTATAAACTCATGTGTATTATAAATTTTATATAATCAAACATTTTATATAAATATTATAATATAACTTTATATTGTAATCATTTATTATTTAATATAAGAATTTGTACTATAGTATTGTATATATGCAAACATTACTTATATAACAGAGTTGTACAGTTTTGTACAAAGTATTCTTCTCAAAGTAATTATCCATATGATATTATTTAAAGTAGATTAAATATTTAGTTATATGTGAACTGTATAATAACTTAGTGCATAAGCAATGCCATAATACATATTGTTAAATAGTTTTTTAATCACAATTTATGGTATACTTAGTAAGCTATATAATTTAAAGTAAACTTTGATATTTTAATGAAGGCGAACTTGATTAAATATTATATGAATATATAGAGGATAGTGATAATGATACAGGATTAACTGGATACAAGTTTCAAAAATGACAAATCGTAATAATGTATAACCAAGAATATATAATATAAGAATTAAAAAAATTCAATTTAATCGTAGAAAATTTTCCAAGAACACAACAATTTTGCGAATCATTTCATGAAGCCATATTTTGTGATTTATCCTTCAGAAAACCTCTGATATGAAGTTAAAGTAGTCATATTTAATTATAGTAAACACAAACACCCATGGAAAACTATAAATATACTGAATATTAAAGTGCAGTTATTATTTAAAATATGTATATAATATTGCCAGGAATGCAATACCACTTCTTATATGGATGATAGTGATGTGGAGAATATATTTATATATATATATATATATATATATATAACATTTCATATGTAAATAGAAACACTATTATTATAATATTTAATAATATCTATTATTATGTATATTTTCTAAACACCTAAGTAAGAAATATTCATGATATGGTATTGGAAGTGTTGAAAATGGGTATAAACTTTATACTATAAAGTATCTCACAGTCATGAGATGAATGTGGTAAAATCATAGAAATTAGAGGTATATATACCCCATACCCCACTCTATAGCTATGGGTAAATTACTACTTACAATATCACACTTATGTGTGTTTAAACTATCCAATTATTTGTTTAAATAAATATTTTGTTATAAACTATATTTTATATTTAGGTAATATGTATCATTACAATAAATCATAGATAAACCAGGCTCTTAATTAATAAGATATTATATGATACTTCTTACACTAAATATACAATAGGAGAAGGGTTAGTCAGATAAATTGAAGAACCTGTTTATGGTATTTTTTTACTAATTTATATTTATTATATTATGCCGATAAATGAAATATGAAAAATTTCTAAATCGATAACACTGGTATTAGGTGATTAATATGAATAATTGATTAACAATCTCCATTTTATAGATATATTATAAGATTTGATAAAATATAATTTAATTGAATTTATTATTAAAACATATAATATTAATATTTTATACCAAATCACACATTTGAAGCATATTTATATCCAGTATATTAATTATTATCAGAACGAAATTATTTCTATATATATATATATATATACAGTTTTAACATTAATATATATATTATCTATAGGTTAATATTTAGTTTGAATCCAGAATTGTCTATAATATACATTATTCTTCAAAGTTTAGCATCAAGTTTTCTTAAAGCGCTTACATCAGATTCTTTCTCCAAGAATTTCTTTGTTATCGCTTGAATTTCAAGTACACCTACCATATAAATATATAATATCATATATTTAAAGTAGATTTAATAATAGATATATTAATCATATTATTATTATTATATTATATAATATATAATATATGTTTATGTATATATATATATCATATTTATATGACATTTTTAAGTGTATGAATAAATTTTATATTGAAATTAGTTTAACCGAATAACTTATTGTACCTATATTTTTATTACTTGAATAGAATTTATTGAATTTATTATATAATGTACATATATATTGTATATGATCATTTAGTTATAATAATCAAGTTTATATAGACAAAATATTAAGTATGCATTGAATACTATTCAATATGTTATTAAACACTCAGATATATTAAACTTATAATTCCTATACTATAATTTATAATTAAAATATAAAATTATAATAATAAGTTATATTAATAGTATACTAGATGATAGATTATAAAGTAGATCGATGCTTAGTATAATAATAATAATAATAAAAATATTTTGAATATAATTTTATTAATATTATTAAAATCATTATACTAAGCATCGATCTAATTTATTATAATTATAATGTTATGTAATTAATAAATATAATACATATAAACATTATATGATACTGATAAGTCTTTAACTAACCAGTTATGTTCTATAACGGGCGATTCATTTTCAATACCACTGGTATATTTAAATTTCCACCAGTGTTATATTATCGGTAAATAACTGATCGTTGATTATTTTAATAATATATTTGAATTGTTAACTTATAATACTAATGTTTATTAATATATCTACATAATAATCTATTCCACGAGTTAATACTATATCCATAAATGATATATTAAAAGTATTTTAAATTTAATTATTATTTATTTTTAAAATAATTTATCTCTCAATAATCATAAACTGTCCCAATATGACGTCACGATAATATTTGTTTATTTATTTCGATTTTGAAAAATATGCCAAAATATCACTTTTAAACTCATATTATGAATAAACTATACATTTTTGTAATTTTTTAACTCGACACGTATTATTATTTAATTAATATTAAATATATTATGATAAATCTATTTTCATGCATATTATGCTTTAAACCCCCGGCTTTAAACATGAACTATCACACCTTCAACGCTGGCGCTAATATAACTGACTGCACTATTTCACCCATAAGTAGACATTCACGCGTACACTTATAACTACTGCGGCCATTGTCTACCTATGATATAGGTCACGTATGATAACTAGCTTAACACGAGGCCTCACTATAACGCAGGTATTGTTCCACGGTATCGTGAGGGATAGGGATGCCAGGAAGATGAGCAAGTCACTGGGTAACGTCATAGATCCTATTGATATCATCAACGGAATAGACCTCCAGGTTAGGGGCATATGTACGGGGTGTAGTAGAGGTAGTTGTAGTGGTAGCGGGTGTAGTAGTAAGACAGTACTTCTGCTCGCTATCTCTTCAATGGTAACTGTATGTACTTCGAAATAGATATTTTCAGTGGTTTATTTAATTATATTTTAATTATTTCGTCAATCTTGAATCAAAGATATCCAATATATTTATTTTTTGTAAAATAAAAATGTTCATATAAAAATAAAAGCATTCATATTTTTCAATTTTAATACTAAATAAATAATTTATTAAAATTACGAATTTATTTATAAATTCTGTTTTCCATATTCTTTATGTCGACTTTCCAAATAATATAAGTAAATTACATTATATTACGATTTTAATATAATCATATTAAAATCATTAATTTAATACGAGTTTTTGCATTGAGTTATATATATATATAATATTTAATATAAAATACAAATATGTACTCCAGGACCATGGTGATTAATATGATAAAATCACTAAAAGTGTTAAATATAAATGTAACAAATATCCTATAGTAGACAATGTCCTGGTGACAGGTTGCAGAACTAATGTGTAATGAAGTGTGTACAGTGTATACTATCTATTTAGTGTTGTTGACATTATTACAACATTCTATAAATGCTTTAGGTTAGATCAAATTGATTAGTAATAGAAATTATATAAAATATTCAATCTTTTTTTATTCGTTATATACAAAAATTATAATTTCTTTATATATATATTTAATAATGATATATGATATGTTTAATAGAAATATTTATAAATGCATTTTATAATGTTTGATAGGAGAAATTTGTAAACAAAATTATAATATGAGTAAATAAATATTTGGCATTTTAAATTTAATTAACAAAATTTATTTTTTGATTTGATTTTAATTAAAATCGTTTAAATACTATATCTTACAATTATTATTATACTATAATAACACATTTATAATTTTTAAATCATTTAAATTGTATTTATTAATATTTTATAGTATATATATACATATATATATAATATTAACAATACATTCTTCATATAGGATATTATATAATGTAGATTGCATTCATTTTTATATTTATATTTATTTACCCAAGAATTCCATAATCATGTACATGAAATATAGTTATCAATTAAATCTATAAATTAATTATAATTATATTTAATTATTTTTCTAAGTAATTATATATTCTATATATTCTATATATTTATAATAATATGGTACACATTCCAAGAAGATGTAAAGTATTATAATGATTATTTATGTAATACTATATATATATATATATATATATATATATATATATTTATTTATATATATAGCTCTCTTTTAACTAAAAAGATAACTTTAAGCGTAACATAAATATACTCCATATGATTCGTAATCAGACGTGTGTCCTGTACTTATTAATACATGTGATAATAATATTAACTTATTAGAAGAAATATTTGTTTTCCCCTTTCTTGTGTTGTTTATATTATATGTGTTTTATCTCGTAGAGGGATTAAAATAATATTGAATATTTTCTAGTGTTTTTACTTATTTATATCGTAGTCGCCCATTTAACACCCGTATCCAGCACTGCTGACCACACACCTCCCTATAGACGATGCAAGCTAAACTAGCCGGTAGCGGCCTGGACGAGGAGGAGATAGAGAAGGCGAGTAAACTTCAGAGACAGGAGTACCCCGGGGGTATAGAACAATGCGGAAGTGACGCCCTTAGATTCGCCCTTCTTAAGCATAACGCCTCGGGTTAGTGTGGGGGGGGGTAATCACGTGCTGGGGTGGTATGACCGTGTGAAGTAATGCTGCTCTAAGTCTGTATTGAAGTTGATTTCTAAAATGTATACCTCTAAATAGGTATATTATAATATTCTCAGCGATATTACTTAAATACTTATTGTTTAACTTATCTATACTAATAATAGAGGAATATTTCATTCTTATCATCTATTAACATGCATCACGAATGTTTTGAGAGTAATACTGAAAATATAACAACGCAGTTTGAACTAGAACCAGTTATGTATAACTACATTTCAGAAATACAATGTCATGGTTGCAGATATTATAATTAAGATACCAATATTTGTTCAGTAATTTCAATAGGAAATAATTAACAAATCATTTAACAAAACTATATATTTTAACAATTTTGAATATGAACTATAGAATAAAAGTCAATTAAAATAACTAACAGGGTTCTCACATCAATATGTTTTTCATTTTCCGTCGGACCAATTTCCGTCCGTCGATTTTCATCCAGCAAATGGACGGATGAAACTACCATATCTCTATTTTGGCGGATGAAAATCGACAGACGGAAATTTCGGTTAACGAAAATTCGACAGAAAGAAAATGCAAAGCGGTATTGATGTGGAACTGTGTAATACCTAATCACCCAACCTATTGGTGTGACGGATAACTTAGCCTCCCGACTACCACCTACTCTTCCTTCCTCCCACTCCTTGATTCCTACCAACCCACCCCTACCACCCTACCCCTCTCCCCATTGCACAGGTCACTTCCTGAACGTAGAAATGAGGCAGTTCTCCTCCGCCCGTCACTTCTGTAACAAGATCTGGCAGGCCTACCGTTTCACCACTACTACTGCGGCCTCCCAAGGTCAACAGCACGATAGAGGTCATCACTTTCAGGTACGTCCACTCCATCGCGGTCATCTACCCCAAACACCCCACTATTGCATAACCATCCGTTTAATAGGTTACATCGACGACTACTTAACATACGTGAATGTATTTGTATGCTAATCTTAATTATGTGAAATGTAACCAATTACATTATATACTACATAACATCAAATGCTATATACCACATTACATAACTTCACAATAGTATATGCATAACATTATATAATATACACAACTATCCATAAAAATTCTATGACAGAGTTTGTAAATTTCAACTATTCTAATTTAAACGTTACATAAAGTATGATATATATATATATATAATATGATGTGTATATGATAATACCATTACTAATATTTAGCTGACCGGTTCTGAATCCACAACTGACCTGTGGATATTGTCTCGTCTCTCCTACGCGGTGTCAACTTGTAATCGAGCATTTGAAACTCATACAATACACCAGGCCGCGCAGTGTTTCGAACAATTCTTCAAACATTACTTTTGTGATCAATATTTGGTAGGTTTATCTATTATGTCGCACTCCAACTTTACGTTCATGATTTAATCATGATATTAGCTTTAACTGTATTTAAGGGCCGGCGAAACATATGAATATTTACATTGTGAAGATTGGACATTTTGTATACTTAATGTATGATAACTCTGAAATAAATAAGAGAATGATGAGATGTTGTTATGTTTTATAAAATATATTTAGATCTATACATATATATATATATATATATAATTATAAGTTATATAATTATAAGATGATGAGAATGTGACCTACAAAATACTAATTTTAAAATCACAACATTTCCTGTAATTTCCATCAGTAGTAAGTAACTAAGTTTTACTTTAAGTCATGCTTAAAATGTAAGAAGTTCTGAGAGTTTCATATACATTTATCAAGAAGATTAAAAGTTATGTATCTTCGAAGATTAAAATTTAGTTTAAAAAAAGTTTATTAGATTTTTTTTTTAAATTATAAATATTGTATTAACATTTTAATGTTTTATTGTATATGGTTATATACATAACACTTATAGTTAAGTGTATGCATCAAGCCATATGGCATTTTAATATGGCATTTTCATAATACAAAATATATTTATTTCAAAAATCATATATCGCCGACCTTTAATAATCATAATCGCCTAACCTTTATTACATATACTATTGTAAGTGTTAGTCTATTTAAATTAATTAAATAATATTTAATTATTTAAATCGTATATAATTTGATTAATTTATCTAAGCAATATTTAACATCATATTAATGATTTACTATCGACTAGATTTATTTTCAGACTGAATATTTGAATAGTATATTATATTTTACATATATGGTATTAAATTTATATAGAATTCCATTTATATACTAATAATTTCATCTATAACCACTCATTACATTACGTTTAATTCTAATATATCTTTCTCCGCCCATATATTATTCATACCTAAATATTAATATATATATATACAAATACCATATTAAAAATAATATATCTTATTCATACCTCTATAATATGTCCAAATCTCGCGCTAAACTGTAGTACGTATGCGTACTAACATACGCATATTATTAAATCTTAATAGAAGTGACCTTGAAGCAATGTCGACCATTATGAGATCACTCCAATGATTATAATTCAGATTACTATCTAAATATAGATTATTGTGACTGTCTCACAAGCTATTTATATTAATTCGCTATCATACTTAGCCAACATGCATAATAGTATACCTAATAACGGTCCTAGATGTGGGAAATATATAATGTTATTGAACGTCCTATTGTCATAATTCTGCGTATATTGACACTGCTTTTCTATTGTGTACCTACATTATGGAACACTTTGGAACCAGTTGATATTAGATGCATTACAAACTGTATTACTATTAAACACCACCATTGCAACTATTATCTCAAACTTTGATAAAATAGTTATCATTTATTCGTTTTATTTACTTTTCATTTATATGACACATACAAAGTATTTAAATTTTATTATGCAATAAATAATTGTGATAATTAATGAATGTATCCGTCCCTATCGCCCCTCACCCAGGAATACAGCAAAGGTCAACTGAAGCAAGAGAACCATCGCGCCGCCACCGTCTCGCCTATATTACATCATTGTCTGATGACATCACTGCGTCTACTCTCTCCAATGATGCCGTTCATTAGCGAAGAGCTCTACCAGAGACTGATGGCAGAGGGCAGCGGGGGAGCAGCTGGTACTGATGTCACAGCCAGTCTCACTATCAGCGAATACCCTCGCAGCCAAGATGTTAATATAGGCCACGGTTCAATATATGCATAGACTGATAGACTGATAGATGGATAAAGGGTTTATTTTACATAATTATAACGATAAAAGTGTGTCTCATTGTGTTTAACGAGTAAATAATTCATAAAAAATAGGCGATCAAATAATTTGAAAGTAGAAAATAAATAATATATGCATACGAGATACGCGCACTATAAATAATGTCTACATTCCACCTGCGCACATTTAGTTTCCATGGTATCGGGAGGATCTAGACATAGGCCAGAGGTACATCTCACAGATCAGCGGAGTGTGTCTGTCCCTACGAAACACCCTCAAGTTGACTAAGAAACAAGCCACGAGTTTGTATAGAAATAGTAATTAGTTTGCCTCTCACCGTAAATATATTCAATTATTTAATTTGATCAATTTATTATCTAGGTACATTATTAATGTAAATATCCAACTATATATTGTTATTGTTATTTTATCTCGGTGGATTCCTATCATCCCATCCAAAAACTTAGATGAAATTCATATTAAGGCATCCATGGTTTTAACGAGAGCCGATCATTTATATATACACAATTATATAAGATCACTTCTAAATATTATTTTAAGACCTATATTAATGGTCCGTACGAGGCTCGAACCCGCAACATACTGCTTGTATGTCTGACGCCTTAGCCAACTGAGCCACGCAGGCAATTAATACATAAACATGCGTTTACTATACTATACATTTAAAGCAATACACACACGTGTTACAGTCACAGTTATATGCGAAGATGAAGCCGTACTAGAACACCTCAGTAAACAACGAGAACTACTTCAGAAACTCTCTCGTAGCAAGCAGATACACCTCACAACTGACAGTAACCATGGTGATGGGGTAATGAGTACTTCATTCGTATACGACATTAGCGGGGTCGCTAAGTTGTACATAGATCTACAGGTTACAGTTCACAACACGTTTATATGCAATATACATATTTATATAGTATATACACATGTATATTAGTAATATATTATATATAGTGATGAATTAAATTTATTTTTATTCTAGTTGGTATTAAATAATCGTAAATTGGTAAAAACTATAGTTTTTCTAATGGATAAATATTCCCTATTGAAATTATGAAATAAATAATTAAATTATAATTATAATGACTTCAACCATGATATAACATTGTTTAAATGTAGTTATATCAAACTGGTTCTATTCAAATTTATTTTCATTATAATTAAAAGAATATATAAATTTTAAATAATTTGAATTATTTGAAGAGCTTATATAGATTAATATATACTTAATATATTATATACTATACTTTACAATTGAACTTATGAATTATGTTACATGCATGTAGAGTATATCAGAAACAGAGAGCCAGAAGAACGATTACGCAATAACTATGCTAAAGTTCAATAAAGAATACAAAGTAGACAAAAGTGAAGACGATAATGAAATGAAATTTACGTAACAAATAAATCAGATATATATTTATTTATTTACATATGTACAATATTTAATGAATAATAATACTCTTTGCTAGCGTGAATACTTTATCATTGATTACTTCATTTCTTGACGTGGGCTAAATCATATTTTCCCCTGACACATTTGTGTTTCACACCTGGCAGATCTGGCATAGAACCACCTCTCACCTTTGTGATGATGATGATGTTGATGATAATAATGCTGATTATGATATATTTATAGTTTTATATAATAAGGGGATTTAACATATTTAAACCTAAATTCATGCTTAAGAAGATAAGGAAATCAAATATATAATATGAATTATTATATTTTATTACATTATTTTCTATATAGTTATTATCTTTTTTCTCTAAAAATAACCTAATTATTACTAATATTATATTAATGTTCTAATTAGAATATAATATACAGCTGTAATACTAACTAATACGACGTGATGTTCTTGCAAACTATGACCTTCACCAGGTATATAAGAGGTCACTTCTCGCCCATTACTCAGTCGTACCCGAACACATTTACGATTCGCTGAATTCGGCTTTTTCGGTTTTTTGATTAAAGTTTTTAGTACAACTCCCTGGAAATAATTATAGTTATTATATTAAAAATAATATAAGTTTTTAATGATGAATAGTAGTATATTGTAATATTTCACATACTTAGTCGCTCTATTAAAACTGTATATATATATATATATATATATATAAATATGATGAATTGAGAATGTATATTATAATAATAATAATAATAATAATATGTACTCAGATATTATGTTCAGTTAGTTTATTACAGGTAATTAATGAGAAAACTAATTTATACCAAACCAATACTTTCATAGAGATATTAAAGAATTTAATGATTTGCTATGAGTAGATGTAAGGGGACATCGATTATTAACTTTTTATATAATTGGTATTATTAAAATTTCTATAATATTTATATAACATAATGAGTTGGAGGTATACACTCTGTTTTTTGCGCCATCTAAGTAATACAACTCTTGTTTATCGATGTAATATTTGTCATTTATAAATTTTAATAATTAATTTTTATAATATTTTAATATAGTATCAAATAAAACTTTGATATATAATAAATAATTATTATGTATGTATTATCTAAAATAAAATTAAAATGATATTTCATAATAACTATATTATGATATGCAAATATATAAAAATGTAACAATGATAATAGAATCAACGACTAATGAATAACCCGAATGAAAGGTCTACCGTCCATGGCTCTTGACCCCTTCTTTATCTTATTGGGTGGTCCGCTTCTGTGCATCTCAACCAATGTTGCCATGTTGTTAGTGAGCATCTTGCCGGTGTAGACAGCTGGTAATGATGTAGCGCAGTTTAAGTCGCTATATACGTCGTGCTATTAATACTAGGGGTCTATAAATGGAACAATCTTTCTATGATCTGATATTTGTTTTTACCATTGTATTAAACCAGATCTGAGACTTGTTATTCGTAACCACCCAAACCCGATCTGATACGCTACTTTGTGAACATATAGTGAGACTTTATAAGTATGTTCACTTACACATCCCCAGTGGTTACATTGCTATTACTAACGATGATTGACAGCCGTGAAACGCTGCAATATAGTCGACGTTAACGAAGATATCTGCTTCAATAGGAAAGACATCCTGTTAAGAAATTATCAATGAATGAAGAATCGTAACTACATATTAAATGAACTTCTACTAGCATATCCATTGGCTAAATATATATCACTCATAGTATTTATTTAAAACACGCATGATTCTGATATATGTATATGAAATAAATATAAAAATACAAGTTTTTATTAATAATATGAAAAAAAATAGTTATAAAAATACACGTACAGAATTATATTTAGAAACTGTGTGTGAATACATAAATAATGAGTACATTACATCGTCTATTGTGTAATCAGGATGAAGTAGTGACGCATCTATATCATTATAGTATACTAATACTTATGTTGTTGGTTGTGAAATATACGTATTTACCATTGTGTTAACGTTGTGTATGAGAATTTAATGATTTAGACAGCGAAGGACCATCACATTGTAGTATTCTTTATTTGTATATATAATATATTATATGTTATGCTATTTAGCATAGGTTTTGATAGTGAAAATAAAACAATATTCAAAGAATATTGAGATATAATATTAAATGTATCGTTAAGGGGATTCACAGTCTTTAAATTTCAATGTTATTAGAAAGGAATTTTTTTTTTTAATTAAAAATCTAGTAAAATAATTTAATTTTTACAAAATTTAAATTGCTATTATTCTATAATAATTGCCAACGGCCAATCAAATAGCATTTATACAATACAACCAACAGGTGTTGCTAGTTAACATAAAAATAAAGATATTATTGATAACACTGTTTTTAAATAATTCAAATTGATAAATTATATCTATTGCAAAAATAGTGTTAAATATAATCATTATTTTATTAGAAATAGGTATTGTTCTCAAATTACTTTTGTTATCTTTATATATGTTTTTAACCTATATGTAAAAATATCTTATATTATACATGTACACTAGGGTATCCCATTTTGGTAACTTTTTTAGTTCCCTTCATATAAAATTGCCATCTCGCTCGGAATAACTCATTTTAATCATTACAGATATAATAAAAAAATAATAATTGAAAATCGACAAAAATTCAGAAAGTGAAACCATATTCAAAAATAGATAAGAATTTACATTGAAAATTTACGAAAAAAATTTAAATTACAGATATATGAAAGAAAAATTGGTGTACAAGTAAAAATTGCCCTTTAGTATATAACAACCTCCTTAAAAAATATTAAAATTTTTTTTTTGTTTAAATTAAATCGATCCACTAAATGAAAAAAAAAATTATCATTGGAATAATAATAAAAAAAAATTATATTATATATGTCTATCATCATTATATAAATATAAAATTATAAGTATTGATATAAAAATAGCATATATTTATTCAAAAAATTAATTGTATTGAGCATTTTAACAACAAATAAATTTTGGGGTAAACTAGTATTAACAAATTTTTATCTTCACTTTTTTATTATACCTCGTAGATATCAATTATAAACTCACAACAAAGTTTGATCCTTAATTTAATAATTTATCAAAAAAATAGTCGAATAAATTACATTTTTAAATAATTTGTTATTTTATTAATATTATAATATATTTATACACGTATTTGCCAAATATTTTATTTTTATGACAACGCACACTTGCACAAATATATAAAATACATAAAAAAAAATTTCTATTTATAGAAATTTACATTGTAAAATAAATGCAAATATTTCTTTATTAAAGTGCTTTCGTTTTACCAATATTAAATATTTGTTGATGAAATGTTTATTATGATATTTATGACCTACTATGAGCGAGATAGCAAAACTTTCAAAAACGGCCTACCCTAATGTACACGTCTATTTTTTAAAGACTGTGAATCTCCTTAACCATCAATGAATAGATACATATAAAATACATGTACATAATTATGTATAGAAACTCTGTGATTACACGTTACATACTAAATAATAATATAGTACCTATATTATTTATCGTGTAATTAGTATTTACAATATTTAAGGTTTGACCAGTGGCTCATGGCGGGTGTAGTTGTTAATTCTATTAGCATTCACTGATAGTTTCAGTTGTATGTGACAGTCACACCGCGTAGTGCGGGTACCCAGTGTGGGTTATAAACATGTTTTCACACGGCACATTAATCACGCCCATTTATTATACCCACATATATAATAATCCTATATTTTAAAAATGATTACCGATCTATTATCATGAATTATGGCCTATATAACTAGTCATCTGTAACATAATATCTGGGTCATTATCAAGAGATAGGTAGCTATATATATTAGGTACCTATATATATTAACCAACGTAGATATATACACATCGCATTCACACGATGTATTGGGTACCCTTTCTGGCAGCTAGTTTTATCACCCAGACGTGGTATAGGTATACCCAGTATAGGTACAAAATATAGCAATATAAACGGCCTCAGTGTGACATTCCAAGACGTATATTATGTATTTATTTATTCTAAAATATCAAATTCAATATTCCTCTATAGATTATATGTTAACGTAATGGAAGCAGTTTCATATAATATAGTATAACTTATAACTGATAACTAGATATTGACCGATACAAAAGATACGTCTACCAATCAGTTCCCATTAACAGAACACAACTTATATAACAACAAGCATATGCCTCGTATCACCCGTAGGAAAATATAATGAAATACAATAAATGAATAAATCATATATTACGTATTACGTGGTGTATTACTAGATGCTTCTCTAGATGATCTCACTATTGTGCTTATTTTTATGAACATCTATTTGTAGTCGTTTAATTTATTTTAAAGACTCTTTGTGCCAGAGCAATCAAGTGTCTAAAGTAAAAGCAAAAAACAATATAACGGAATATAAACGAAAATAAAATAACTAATAATAACGAACAATAGGAATACAGAAAGTACTCAACATTAATATAAATAGTAAATAAAATTGTAAATAATGATATGTGTAATTCGATAGACAACCGCCACGTTTTCACTAAGTTTACTACTATTAGTTAAATAATATAGTAATTATATCATATATTATATGAATAAAATCGCATTAATTTTATTATGTAATACCCCTAGTTAGTTTTGGTATATATTATAAAAATAATAATAAAATTATACTATTATAATAATATCATAATAAATATGTAGTAACTATGGTAGCCAATAATCTAATATGAAGTAATTTTCGTACAACTTATTAAATTAAATTTATTACATAATCATACAGTTCTTATACAATGTATGATCATCATTATGATGTATATAATAACTATCCTATATGTCAGATTTTATTGTTATTACATACATATTATGTATGTAGTACATCATAATAATGAGTATACATTCAATGTAACATTATAATGATTATATCATATAATAATTATATTATATTAAATATATGATATAAACTTTATAATAAAGCGGGTTTTGATACATACTTAATTAGTAACTAAGTGACTATAACTATAGTGAATATAATAGTAACATAGTTAATAAGTTATTAAGTTAGTAACATAACGCCGATTTATATCATACACCATTTAATATTATATTAAATATTATATTTAAAGTATGATATATGATAACTATACGCAAGTAATTATATGAACTAATATATTTATAATACTAATAAACGCATATATATATATAATATATATTGATTATATTTCAATAAATATGTTGTGTATTCATTAAATCTGTATAATTTTAGTTTTTAATTTCAAAATAAATTGTTAACAAATATATATTATCGCTTGTAATAGTTCTATTTTTACGTTATTTTAAAATCATATGATATATATTAGTGTAATATAAAATATAACTATTTGAATACTTTTTAAATCATTATTATATACTAATGTTTATTTTGTATATATATATTTTAAACTTACTTAGGTTTCGTTTATTTATAAATTTAAATTCAAACAACCTTCATAATTTTATATTTTCCCATTAAATTTATCTGAATAAATAATACATTTAATTAATATTTTTATAAATATTATAAATATATATTTTAAATTTAATATTTCTAATAGTTAATTAAATAATAATATATTCTTATATCCTAAATAATTCCGAATATTTTCTCTAATATATATTTAAATTATTTTTAAATTAAATTTTAATAATTTTAGATTTTTAATGTTAAATGAATATATTGTGATGCATTTACCTTATTAATTACAAATATATTAATAAATAAATAATTATATCGATATATTATAAAATATAGTAAAACATACTATTTGCTATTTTACATTTTTTAAATATAATCTATGATAATAATTTTCGATAATATTTTAATAATTAAAATAATTGAATAATTCTTATATATAATTTATAAATTAACCACTAATAAAACTCACGAATACTTAGATAGTATTATTAATACTTACTAACATGATAAATAGTATTTATAATACGATTAATCCTATTAAATCACTTATCAATCAAAAAAGATTAATTCATTTATCAAGCAAAATATATCGCCACCATGCTACTCCTCTCAAAAAAATTGAATCGAATAGTTCAAGTAAACAAGTGAATGTATTAACATGTAAAAGATCGGCGGATTCAATAGCATCAATATTAAGTAAACACGTTGATATATCCAACAGTAATTCAGTTATTTTTGATACTTATCCAGGTTTTTAATACTTCATATATTGTATAGTTATTATAATAATAAGATTATAAATACTGTCTTATATTATTAATATAATGTTACTTATTATTATATTTATAATTTGTGAAATATGTATATATTTTAAGATTCAAACACCTATTACCTATATTTATTGATCTCTATAACAGTGACATATTAAAATCATAGATGTTCACAATGAATATGTAAATAATAAAATTAACATTATTTATATAATTTAAATATTATAAATAATGTAAGATAGTATTAATGGTATACATTTTTACGTTGATATATAAATAGTAATAACTAATTCACACCGTGTTTGGGAAAAGTTTCTTTTAGCTCTAACCATTCCCATTAATTTTCCATTATCCATTCCTCTTAGTGCTCTGTTTATGTGTTATCCATTTCCATTCCATTAATATTTAACTATTCTCGTACATTTTATATCATCCGTTCTTGTACATTATTTTTGGTTAATCTTAATCTCACCATATTACTTATGTAGTTAAAAATCATACTCAATTATACCTTAAAAATTAAAATTTATAGTCACTAAAATGTATTATGTTTCATCAATGTTTAGTATATTATTCCTAATTGATGTCCTGATTAGTTAGCCTACAATTCTCCTAACCCTTTTGCCCTACACAAACCATAGAGTTTAACATATATATAATTTAACTCAAGCCAGTTATATTATGTTTTCATGATTCTAGGGAAAATTTTTCATAAAATAACTAATCTAAATGTTTAAATATTAAAATTCTTAATTTTCATATGAAATATATTATTGATCTATATCGTATAGTTATACACAGTTCAGTGATTTCTAAATATACGTGTATATAGTAACCATACATACTTGATATGTTTAATAAACGAACGTAATTACTATAAACAGGCTACGGTAACTTAAGTACGTCTCTTTTGAAGAGCGGCGCCAATAGGATAATAGCCTGGGAACCGAGAGACAAATATTGGAGTGATTTAAAGGTATCCTTATAGGCATAGCGTTTTTGTTTATTAATTCAATATATCGAATAGCATATAGCATATCGTATAGCATACATTTTGCATATGTTCTAGTCCTGAAATAACATATCGAATATAGGTGATCGAAAAAAAATACGATTCAAGATTTCTCGTAAAGCATAAATGTTTCTTGCGTTCGAAGCGATATTCTCTAACGCCCGCAAGCGAACTGGACAAGAGAATATTTCATCTGTTGACACCCCGACAATGGAGTGATGGTTTGTAGCTATTAAGCATATTCAAACGTATTCAGTCCACTCGTATACGTTTATATGCCATCAAAGATTTTCCGAAGAAAAATGGTTCACTCGACCGATTTATTGAAATAAAAACAACACTAGCGCAAATGCGACGAGTGAAAGAACTAAAATCTATTTTTGGATTCGTATCTGTTTACATGTAAATTCAAAAATAATACCCTAATATAATCTTAAATTAAGATATGTATACAAATTCGATATATATCGATAAGGAAGTGTTCCGCAAACAAATTATTTGGAGATATCAAAAATATAATCATAAAAATTTTACCAAGTTTTTATAGGTCAAAAGTAGATCGATTTAGTCATTGTTATTTACATGTAAATTTTCAATACCGTGAAAATGTAGTAATTTTTAAATATATTTAAAAAAATATAATTCACATATATATTATAATAATAAAAGTATATTAGTCTGATAATTAGCTTAATTACCTTATGAATTAATAATATTAAATTTAACTTAAAATAATACATGTGTCTCCATCTAGTGGTTGGTGAAAAAACTACATTAACATAATTACATAGTTTAGATAAGAGTGAACCATCTTTGCTTCGCAAAATCTTTGATGCCACATACACATTAAGCGGGTTTCACATTTACGAGCGATATATTGTGGCATGCGTCGCGCCACATAATTATAGACCTATATAAATATGAACACTCTTTGTGACATATGGCTTCAATATTGCACGCAATCGATGATTTCAGCGATAAATACATATAAATAGTTGTGAAGTATACGGCAACAACGCAATCATTTTTATCTCTGGTTGGTCACATGACTTGATCAAGTGTTCCTTTCTTGTTTATAAATGTTATTTATACCTATATTATAATATTATATAATTACTTTTAAAAATGTACGGCTAATTTATTTATTGCGGAATTATTCTTTCTCAATCTAGTATATGTTTACAATTAGAGTTAAATTGTCAACAATATAATTATTGCAACTAAATCCATTGTTAAAAAAACTTTTAAAATACTCTTCATACTCATAATTTTCTCTTATTAAACCTACAGAAATTGCGCTTCATCTCTCTCTTTATTTCTCTCTCTTTTCATTACCTAGTCCTCAACTTATATTATTTTACCGCTTGTTATTGTGTTTTAAAATCAATAGAATACTTGTTGTAGTGATCATTTAATTTCTATACATAATAATTAATGTTCAAATTATCATTTATTTATCAAATATATTTTAATTAATTATAATTATCAACCATCATCGTCTATTGTAATAAATGTACAGTCGCAGTGACAAATACATTCAAATGCGATAGCTTTTCTTGTAACCAAAAATAATATAGATAAATTAATATTTCTGCTCATATCGCCTAAAATATGGTGTATAGATATGCAAGTGTTTTATAGTGAAGGTTCATTAAGATTTCGCGATTATGTGATTTAGAGATTTTAATATGACCTCATTTCTTATAATATGAATGTCTAAAACAATCTTTAAAACTCAAGAATATATGATCAAAATATAAGTAAATTTAAACAATAATATTAAATAACATTTATTTATAATTATATATTTAAAAGAAACTAAAAAAATTCATACAAAAATGATATTTAAATAAAATTTTAATTCCACAAATTAAAATCATATATTTATTTTTAATTATTTATTAACTATTAATCAATAACAAAATTAATAAGATTCACGTATTTAAACCTATTCTCTCCGGTAACCACGCTTCATTCCCCTCTTCTATCCCCACTACCTCTCCACCTTCCCAGAATGCAACTTAACGGTGATCGGGGGTACGTCAACAATAGGCATAACCATGTACATCTCCTCGCTGGTGTACTCGCTGTCCAAGATGTCGGGTGTCTCTCATTATGGCCGCGTTCAGCATTATCTCTTGCTTACCGGTATGGAGGCCAAGGTTAGCCGTTGAGCTATAGTAGCACTATAGTAGGGCTATTGTAGTGCTATAGTAGGGCTATAGTAGGGATATAGTAGGGCTATAGTAGGGCTATAGTAGGGCTATTGTAGGGCTAGCTTAATGAAGTAGTGCTATATCACCTATCTTCTATAGCGTATACTATATCATCTATCTTATGTATATCTCTCTTCCGTAGTGCATAACTACTATAGTACCCGGTGCACTGATGTGAAACCCTACTTACTGTGTAAACCACTCACTTCCTGTGTTCGTGTGCGTGTGTATCATAAGTTGCAGATTGTAGAGTAATGTATACATTATACATAATAGTAGCATTGTTTATGTTACTCGTTCCATACAGCATAGTTATTATATATCATTATTTGTACACACTTATGTTTATAAATGCTTGTTTATATATATACTATAGTACTTATATTTACTGTTATGCATCAAGTAATATATCATTATAGAATTAATTAAATTTACTTATTTTGATATAATATCATTTCTAAAAAATAATATATTTTATTCTAGGATTACAGTGTCTCATGTATTACGATTTACTTATCAACTGTATTTATTATTATATAACTATTTCATATGTCGAATATAATGTATAATGAAATTACAACGCAATATTGAAATATGAGTATCTTATAAATTATATATCACTAAAGATTATATAAAAAATAATTAATATTATATATTAATAAAAATTGGTAACAAATTAATTTATAAGGTATTCTATTTATCTAAATTGATTTATTTTGAATACTTAATATATAGTAAAATTAATGATAGTGATAAACTTGACCAATATGTATTATATTTAGATATTACACGACCTGGATTTACATTGGAAGAAAATGACAATTACAAGAGTCCTCTTTTATAAAATATTTTTTGACTTTGAAATTATCGAAAAGGTATATATGACATTCATTAACAAAATATATACTCAATTATAATTTTGGTTACAAATATATAGTTTCATATATCTATGAAAATATTATTATTTTTTATTAAATACATTAAATTAAAATTATTGTTATAAACATATAAATACATGCTTTTATTTATAATCTAAACGTAAGTCGATTACACATATTAGATAGATAGATAGATTGATAGATCAAAAGTTTATTGAATTACTGGTTATATTTAAAAAAAGTAAAAAAATAACATATAATTATATAACATATATAAACCAAATATTCATACAGATTCCACTGTCATCCTTTACTCCAAACACAATATCCCAGGGTTGGAAGGTTATTATCGAATACCAATAGATAACTATAACTGCTATAACCGCACACACCATACGTTACCAACACTTATTATATTAAGTCGACATCTGTACTGGTTGATTAATAACTACATTTAATATAACAAAAAATGCCGCTCTAAAATAGTAAACATGCGTTGTATATAATATAAATATGTACTTATTTCACGTATATATTCGCCCTCTACATTTCACACCGATAACGTGAGCAGTACATGGAATGGGACGCCGGTAATATGTACCTGACGAGGCTGTCAATCAAAGAGGACGTATTCTCTACGGTCTGTGAACAAAAGCACATCGCTATACTGCTCGATATGCTCGGCGAGCTGAACAAACGTAAACACGAGCGGGTGATCCCCCTACTGGAGTTAGTTAGCGTAGTCACATGGGTAAACAACCGGTTCATATCATTTTGTTAGCTAATATTATATTTAAATGCATAAATAAGGCACTTATAATTACTTTTGAACGACATCTTATACATCATGAATTATATTTTAATATATAAAAGTAAAATAATTGATAACAAAATAATAATGAAGGTACCTCCAAATAGATATAGAGTAAAAATATAAAGTTGAAATATTTTATAACGATAACTTAATTATTGAAATAAACGAAGAATAATGCGAAATTACAAAAATTAAGAATGTAATTATTTATTGATATTTTCAAGTTAGCATCTTCGTAAATTATCGTTATAAATGAAAAAAATATACCAATGTATTTAATTAATATAGTATGTCATTCTATATACAAATTATTAGACATTTTTTTTACTTTGTATTCATATTTACAGAACTATATTGTATGTTATCTTTAATATTATTATAACGATTGTATGATATTAGTCACTGGTTCCCTGGGTTCGGAGTGGAGCTACTGAGGCGAGGGTACTCGATGTTAGACAGAGTTAAGTACATTCCTATGGACGAGATCATCGATATCTACAAGGTTAAGTCCTTGTCCGTGACCTTTACTACTACTACCTGACTTCTACTACTACTACTACCACCACTACCTGAATTCTACTACTACTACTACTACTATCATCACCACTACCACCACCACTACCTGACCTCTACTACTACTATTACTAAAAACTACTTCCCCACTACAACTACTATCATCACCATCACTACCACTACTATCATCACCGCTACACAACTATAAACTATATATAAAGTATAACTTGCTGATCACATTCGCAGTGTATTCTAGCTAATCCGCTGTATTTGAACTCTAGTTTTGGAAGGGCAGTGTTTAAAGATGAATATCACGGTTAATTAATCACTTGATGTTTACTAATCTAATGTACACTGCGGAGTAACACGTACACAACTAGTTATAAGCCTGTCATCGTATTATATATCCCATATGTAACTTCTAAGAGTAGAACACATAATGAAGTACTTAAATTCATATCTAAAGTAGTTAATTATAATAGAATTATTTTAGAAATTTAAATTAAAACCTAGTTTTCTAGAACATATACAGATAGAAACTCAAATACCATCACTTTAATCAACTGATTTTGTATATTTTAAATTCCAAATTCCAAAATTATATATTATGTTGGTATAAATATTAATTCATATTAAATTATATTTTATTCACCTCTTTTATGATATATTATACATTTCCTAAATCATAAATCTATAAGGATTAATATATATAGTTGAATGTCTTTTATAAATTTAATTAATATATATATATATTATTTATATTTAATACTTTGTTCAAAATCATATACGACTCCTTTAATGAGAATTTGTTGAAATATAAATATATTTAACCTAACTATGTGTTCCATGGATGATAGATATTTAATTACTTAACCACCAACAACAAAATAGTTATTTAAAAATGTAATTATAATAAATTAGAATTCATATATTTAAATATTAAATTTCAATTTAATTATGATTTTAATAGTTTTCTAATCATATTTAAGATGATTGTAATCAATGCAGTACATTAAACTGAATAATTATTTAATGTGAATGATAATAAATTTATATTTTACAGAGAATTATGAAGATATAGAAGATGATTTTTTAACAACACATGAAGATATATATCCTAATAAAATATAATACAAAACTTATCATTTATCTTAATAAGCCATATGATTAATAAAACTAGATATTTTATCTACTAAAAAAATAATAATAGAATTAGTATAATTAGTATAGGGTTATTATTGTATGGTTATTAGTGTATTATTAAATAGAAAACTATTTATAAAAACTCTTTATTCACAATAATAGATAACAAAAGCAACAAACAAATATAATGCTAGGGAATGCTAGGGAATTCTAAGCATTATGCCATGTAGCGACATAATCAAAATCTTCAAATTTCATTTGCTCTTGATCGGTTAATAGTCTATGATCTTTTGGTGGAGTTAAAATAGCCTTTTCTAAAGTGAATTCATCGTCAAAGTTGGAGACGTCTTCGATATGTTTCTGTGAATTAATGATCATCATTAAATAATGTTCGAATAATACACGACTATTATAATACTTACGACAGGTGGTTTAAATGGAGTTTCGATTTGTCTAGCCAGCAATTTCTCCCAGTTCAGTTTCTATTTAAAAGTGACGCATAAATAAGATAACTGTAATGACTGTAGTAGTTGTAACTTACGTTGAAGAAGGTTTGGCATTTCACATCTTCTCCATCTCTTACTCCAGATCCCAGTCTCTTCTCGGGTGTTTTACGCATCAACTAAATGTAGACAATAGTAACTACACATGCGATAATGATGGTGATACTGACCCTTCTCATGATGGTAATGGCTTCAGTGGACAGGAACTTGGGGTATCTGACGCTTTCGTTAACGATAGAGTCAAACACTTCTTCTTCATCATCACCGGGGAAAGGAGACTGCGCAATAACGATGCGTGTTAATAACGATGGTAACTAGGGTAGTAACTAAGGTAATTCAATGTAATTAAACCTCTCCTACGAGCATCTCAAATATCAATACGCCCAAACCCCACCAATCTACAGCTCTCGTGTACGATTGTTCAGTTAAGACTTCTGGTGCCAAGAATTCAGGAGTTCCGCAGAATGTGGAGGTTCTATCCCCATGTCCCATTCCTTCCTATAGTATGAGTAGGAGTAGTTGTAGTAGTTGTAATGGTAGTAGTAGTAGTGTTAGTATTGAGTACGTACTTTACATAAACCAAAGTCAGCAATCTTCACAAAACCTTCGCTATCCATAAGCAGATTGTCAAGTTTTAAATCCCTGCAATAAAGTAGTATAGATTAACATTCGCCGATAGAGACAGAGAGTTAACACAGCAAGTATCACTAATAGTAAGAGGGGATGATAACCTATAGACGATGTTATGCTGATGCAGGTACTGAAGGCCCAATACCACGCAACCTCCGTAGAATACAGTTCTGGGTTCCGTGAACACGTCTCGTTGTATGTGCATCATCAGATCACCCCCGCATGAGTACTCCATTACGAAACATACGTGTTCCTACACGTTGTAGAGATGTTGCATTAACGAAGAGGTAATACGAGTGTTAAATGTTACTAATACACTAATTATAATAATACTACACTAACAAAGGAGATTTGTATTCAATAATTATGTTACGTATATATTTATATAATTTGAATATTGAATAGACTTACTTATAGACAGTATAATCTTAGTTTAATATTATAAATTAAAAGTTATACGACCAGCGTAGCTTGTTTACCTTAGTTTGGAAGCAAGCAAACAGATTCACGAGGAATGGATGTCTCAGCATGTTAGCCACCTCAAAGATACGCTTCTCAGACATAAGACTGTCCACCTCGTCCCTGGATATCACATCACCCTTCTTTAAAGCTTTAATCGCAAAGTATTCCTTGCTAGGCTTGTATTCGGCCAATAGAACCTGCAGTATAGATGTATTAGTAGGTTTCTTATAGCAGTTTATGCATGACTAATAATTTAATTTAGAAAATATTATTAAACTTTAGAATATTAATATCAGTTAATATAATTAATTAATATATATGTAGCAGACTATCGTCTTATATATTTTCAATGCAGTTGTTTTTAAGTGAATATTATAGATTTTTAATTAGTTATTTTATTTAGTTGTGTATTATGTAATAATTATAAATGTTAATTTCGTCTAGTAAAAATTACTATATAATTAAAATATTCATGTGAATGGAAAACATTGGAAACAATTATTTTTATTAAAATTTATTTTTTAATTAACTAATTAATAATAAATATTTGTATTAACATTATTATAAATATATATATATATATATATTCTAATATATATATAACTATATATATGTTCTAATTATAAAATTGATTTTTGAAATTCAATTTAATATTATATTTTTTTTGTGATGAAACGTAAATTAATAAAAAAAAATATAATTTTTTAAAGTACAACATTCCATTTACAAATGTTATGGAATAAACATATAACATCCCCTTTCTTTTATATGTAACAATCAATTTAATCCATATTCATGATTCATTATTAATAAAGAGATACATGAATCTAATGGATATGGTGATTAATAGATGCATATTTGTCATATGAGATTCAGAGCTTTTCTTTTATAAAAAACTTAACTATTATATGTAATAAAAAATATAATACAATGATGTTTATATTAAAATAAAATAGGGAAATGTCATTTATAAGATAAATAATTTAATTTTATAAACAACATATTTGTAAAATAGGGAATCCTTCTGATTGGCTATTAAAATCTTTTCACCATTTCCATATATGTATATATATATATAATAGCTACATAATTATTGTATATATATCAGGATTTATCTAACTTGATTGTAAATATCATAGTAGAATAAATTCAAAAGTTATGAATAATAGCTTTTTCAATTATTTGCGATTGTGTCAGATATTTTAGTTATGGTAGTTGGTAAATATGGGCACATAACTTGAGATAAAAGAAAGGGACATAAATATTGGAATCAGAATTAAAAATATTATATTAACTTAATATTTGAAAATAAAGTACTAAGTTATTAGTGTTTCTAAATGGTATTGCAATTTGAATATTATTTCAGTGATGGAGTGTATAGGAAGTAGATTTAATAGTAGGGTTAACCTTGCCGAAATGTCCACGTCCAAGTACTGCTATTGTTCTAAAGTCATCCATTGTTATATTAACAGACGGTGATAAACTACAAATGGGGAGGAGGTAAACAGAACATCGACAATAGTAAGAATAGCAGTTGCAGAAGTACAATAGATTACTTACACTTGAGAAGGTGCAACTACTCCATTTTGTAAAAGTATTTCTGATTGTCTTTGTTCTTTTAATCTTCGCTGTTTGTTTTCATTGTTATCTCTGAGCAATTCCCCTATAAAATAAAAATAATCATATTATCAATAATAAAATGAAATGTGCATATTGTAAATTGCTACTGCAATCTACGTAACTATAAACAATGATTCAGTATGAGTCATAATTACCATCTTCTCGCGGAGAAACTGGGGTTGAAGTACTACTAGGCACGGGTGGTGCAGTTGTAGATGGGGTGTGGGGTGATTCTGTTACCCTGGTTACTTCGGTGATCTGCGCCGGGGTGAGGGTTGGCTGAGAGGGCGCTGCTGCTGTAGGTAGATCTTCAGCTACAGGTAGATATTCAAATGATCTACTGACACTATCCCTCTTTCTATTATCCTATTATGGAGAGGGGTTTAGGATAGAAGGGGGGGGGTAAGGAGGGGTAAGGGGGAGTGGTCTGTACTAACGTGATATATCTCTGAATCAGTTCTTAGTTTAAGAGGCAGTGGAGGAGGAAGAGAGCAAGGCAAAGGTGGAGCATCGTCTACTGTCGGAGTTTCAGCTGTTGTACATAGGTAGAGATAGTTAAATAAAGAGAGAGAGAGAGAGATATAGTGTAAGAGAGATAAAGAGTGAGATAGTGAGATAGAGATAATGAGAGATAGTAAGAGCGAGAGTGATATAGAGTTGAAGAGAGAGAGAGAGTGAGAGATATAGAGAGAAGGATATAGAGAGTGAGACATTGAGATAGTTACAAAGATAGTGAGGTGGAAGATGTGATGCAGATGTCACGTGACCTATGGATGTAATAGCACGATTAACAACGGGACCGGTGTAGTTGTTGTTGCGACTGGAGGCATCGTTAACAGTTGAGGAGTACAGCATTAATCTCTTGGCAATCATTCTCGACCATGTCGGTACGTTTACATTGATTTCTCCTGCGCGCAGTAAGTTCTTGCCTGTAGATAAGAACACTTAGTATAGACGAGCATCCATACATATCTATTGTATATTATATTTGAATAAATAATAGTTAAAAATGTAAGTAATTCGTTCAAAATTATTTTATAATAATATATCATTATAATTGTTCTAATAAAATATTGATTATTGAAATATACAATTAAATTTGTAAAATTTGCAAATGATTGAATATTGAATGATTACAAGTTATATCATTACTAATAACTATATGGTAATGTATAATGAAATATGAACTATATAATAAAGTGAATTTAAAAATAATTATAAATTAATATTTTGAATTATAATTCAATTTTTTCTGACCTTTATGTTTGGGGAATATTTTCTTTTGCCTTTTCAAATTTGGAACTCTTGATATAACTGGATTCATTAAAAATTTAATCTATTAAATAAATAAATTATTATTATATCGTACATACATAAGTATCAGTATTATATAATGTTCAGTGGTAATGACAGTGATATTGCAAATCAAAAACATTAATTAAAATCAACGTTTATACATTAAAAAGGAATAAATGTGGAGGACATATGAAAGAAGGACATTGACTGAAGCGTGTTGTCACGAAGGCTGTACAATACTCACTTACCGAATCATTCGAGTCTTTAGGACATCTAGGGTTCAATAATTAAGTGTTTATTATATATGTATAGATGTTTGCGGCAAGCAGCCTTAAAGCGATGGATGCAGCAGCAGCGACTTAATAAGCATTAATGTGTATTACAGAGGAGGACTGATCGCAAGGACATAACGTTAGCGTGACTCGGTGACTCACCTCTGCAAAGATGATGCCCTGAGGTTCCAACTGTATCGCCATTCCTTGTTGTCTGTCATCCAGGAAGTCCTCTAGTCTGAGAAACTTCAGGGCACACATGCGACGGCTGTCTTTCCAGTGTACAGCCAATTGTAGCTCTCGAGACTGTTGGGTGGTTAGTAGGGGCGATGTGTGGTAGATCCGTGGTGGTTAGCAGGGAGGTCAATACATTTGAGATTTTTATTTATAAGGAATAAATGATAGAATAAAAATTGTTAGAATTTATTATAAGTAGTGAGAATTAAAATACAATTTAGTTGACATTATACAGTGATAACTAATTATTGAGATGTATTTAGACGATATCACCACTTTAATAGATCAGATAAGAGATAAGAGATAAAGTTTAAATTATCAATTAACTATATTTCTAATAAAAATGTTTATAAAATTATGTCTTCATAAAACTTGCATGGTTTTCTTGCTTTGGAGTTTAGGGATACAAAATAAATTAAATTAAATGTATACATGTTATCTATACACACATAGCATTATGAAATATATGAAATTGAACACGAATGCAATATCAGTATAGTGTTGTGTATGAAACCTTATCTAGGTCAAAGGTGAACCGCTGGTCCCAGCACTGTTGACTGGTCTGTTTGTATGAAGTTTGTCCCACCACAGTGTTATCTAGAGACATCTGCGTCATGACTTCATCTGTTTCAATTAATACACATGTGTTATCATCTTATCAAATCATTACAATAGAATATACAAAGAATATAAAATATAATTTGAATGTTAAAGCACATATATCTGTTTTATTAAAATAATTACATCAGTGATTAATGATTTTCTGTACATTTCACACTGGAAAGTAGTTTTCGAGGAAGTTAAAAACTATTTATTTTCAAGAAATTTTCCAACAATATAGTAAATATAACATTTGTCTATAATTATAATAAATTATTTAAATTTTTCTTAATTTTTATTTTAAATTAATTTTATATTAATAAATTATATTTATTTATGAAATAAATTAATCATGAATATTAAAAATTAGAGATATAGTGACATAATTAATTTAATTCTTTTAAATAGAATGGAATTCATATTTTAACTTAATGAATATAAATAAATTTGAATTGAATTGAATTAAATCATAATTAAAATTTTAAAATAATATATTCAGATTGATAGGTGAAATGATAATGCTACGCGTAGCATTACTATATGGTAAAAGATAATATTATAGCATAAACAATGATGGCATTATTATTGAGGCAGTATACAGTAGAAATACTTCAAGAAAGGATTACCAGCAAGTTGTTGTATACATCCTTAGGAAATCAATTATAAATTAATCGGAATAAGAATAAGGAATTATTCATATAAATAATATTATCTGCAATATTTGAATAAATCATTTATAATAATAATAAAATAAAACTATTTTTATTTAGAAAAAAATATCTTTAAAAAAAAATTATTTTTATTTATAATAAATTTAAAATTACATAATTATTATATGCATAAATAAATATTTAGATAAAGAAATATATTATTAAGAAAATTATTTATTTATTAGAAATAATATTACAATTCAATAAAAGTATAAAAATATATAATGAATAAATTGTATATGATATTTAGATATATAATTAATCATGAAATATAAGCTATAATCACATTAAAAAATAGAATACTCTATTATTGGATATATTATATTGTCTACTATATTTATACTATATTTAGATATATAATTAATTACGAAATATAAGCAATAATCACATTAAAAATAAAATACTTTATTATCGGAATATTACATTGTCTAATACCAACTAGATAATTCATCCTTCAGGCTGTATTTGCTTCTGCTTCTAGGATGAAACCCACTGCGCTTCATAATAGGAATAGCACCCCCCGTACAGGATGTACCGGGCAGTGTTGTGTTCATTCCTACTTCTGTGACATGCTTATAGTTTGTGGTAGTAGGTACGTCTTCCAGGAGCTCCTGACATCCAACCAATCTATATATAGATAGATAGTTATTTCATTTGATGATTCGTTATTCTAAATATATATAGCATAAATAAATTGTTTTATATATTACCAATGTCGTACTATTTAAGAAATATATAATATAGTAAATTTTGAATTAATTCTATTATTTCTAGCATTTGTTTAAATTATAACTATTACAATAAATTGTATACGTAATTAAAAATAATATTTTAAACAAATCGGTAAAAATGTGTTTAGTTAATATATTGTTTTCAAATTAGTGTCAACATAACATACATGTACTAGAATAGTAATCAGTAATGCAGTACATATGCATATCTGATAGTGAAATCATCATGATATAACATTGATGAGGTAAGAAGTAGGAACCTGACATGAAGTTTTCCAGTGAGGGCAGCGGGCTTTCTGAATATCAGAGGTTGAATGCTCGGAGATTTCATCATCAAATGATCGTTTAGTTCACGCTTGAGCGCATCCAGACGCGTCAACGAACACGCCTTGTTATTCTCGAGGTCATATATTCTCTTTTGCAGTGACAGGCGAAGAAGTTGAAGTTTATTATCAGCGGATTGAGCGTTACTTTGAGCCTACGGATGTTTCATGATTATATAATAGTGTGGTTGTGGAGTGAGGGGAGTGGTTGTGGAGTGAGGAGAGTGGTTGTGGAGTGAGAGGAGTGAGAAGAGTGGTTGTGGAGTGAGGGGAGTGGTTGTGGAGTGAGGGGAGTGGTTGTGGAGTGAGGGGAGTGGATGTGGAGTGAGAGGAGTGGTTGTGGAGTGTGGTGAGTGGTTGTGGAGTGAGAGGGAGTGGTTGTGGAGTGAGAGGAGTGGTTGTGGAGTGAGAGGAGTGGTTGTGGAGTGAGAGGAGTGGTTGTGGAGTGTGGTAGTGGAGTGGTTGCGGAGTGAGGGGAGAGGTTGTGGAGTGAGGGGAGTGGTTGTGGAGTGGTTGTGGAGTGAGAAGAGTGGTTGTGGAGTGAGAAGAGTGACCTCTTGTAGTGTTTTCTTGTTATCGTTGGCTCTACTCTGAAGTAATCGCAGAACTCGTTCGGCTCCTTCTAGAACAGCAGCCTCGATACGTAAGTGATGTCTTAGTTCATCGACTCGTCTCAATATCGCTACATTCTCGCTGTGTTTGTGTGGAGGGAATCTCTCTGTTGTGTGGGCACGGGTATAGTGTTGTGATAGTGGACATTACTATACAGGCTAAGATGCTGCACACACTTACTTGCGTCAGATTGTGATCTGTGAATGGAATCTTCATCTGTATCGTTATTGGTTTCGGTCATCCTTTGTTCTGTCCTCAATATCTGCATTCTAATGTATTCTATTTTACTTTTAGCCTCGTCGTACAGCTATGAATCGAGAGAGAGAGACGCGTGAACAATAGAACCGCGTTACATATAGCAATAGTTCTATTGTTTCTATTTATTATTACATAACGATATAGGTAAGTGTTACATAACGATATAGATAGGTGGTACCTGCTGAGCTTCGGAGATCTTCTTCTTGTCCTTGAAGCCCATGTGGGCGTACATTTCCAGCATCTTCTCGGTGCCCGTCTTTACCTTCTGTTCTATTGACATCCTCTTCTTGAGTTGTTCCAGCCTCTCATTGTCATCTGTTAGCTCGTCATCATCTGATACGCAACCCGACACTGTGAATGTAGTCAACATAGTATGTGTGTTACAGGCAGAGGACAGAGGACATTACGCTTACTAATTAGTTGTATAGTACTTACACACATGTTGCGATTTCACTAAATATAACATCAAATACATTTATTATAAATACTTATAAGATTTAAGAATGAATTAAAGATTACTGTTAACATATATTTATATATTTTAATTGTTCATTATATATATAGCATACAAGATCTTTTATCCAATATCATCATTACTAGGCATACATTTAATTTCTTATCAATTTTATATTGATAACATGTATATATTCGTATTGAAAACTACTATTTTAAATGAATATGATTATATCAATAATAAAAAGTACTCTATTATATAATATATTACATTTAAACATAACATAATATATGTATATAATCACTATCATGTTTATATATAAATTCATTAATACAGTAATCTATTAAAGTAGATATAATGTAGATGCAAAATTAGAGTTGATTCTCTAAATAAATGATATAGAATTACTATTTATTAATATGTTTAAAGAATATATATATTGCATATATATATGTATATACATCATATATTAGTATTACATTAGATATACATTTAATAAATATAATAAAAACTTACATAGTGATAACATTTAAAATATTAACTAAATATAAATTATTATAATATTTGACATACTATGATAAAATATAATATGATATTATATATAATATATTAAAATAATAAATTTTAGCATTGTATTTTTTAGGTATTTCTCATTAATAGTAAATATTAGATTACATTTTATATAAAATTCAGTTTTTTGATATTTACAAAAACTCCATTCCTTGATTTAACATATATGATAAATATATATGATAAATAAGCAGAATTCTTAAAAATTAAATAACTATTCAGTGCATTTAAATTATATAACTTTATATGGATATAGATATCAGTATATAAATTTGTTTATATAATGATATTATTTCAAATTATCATAATGTAAAATACGTAGAATATTTAAACTAATTATATTTTGTAAATATATGTTACAGCAATAAGTATAGGTTTACAATTGATA
The DNA here is from genome assembly GCA_964019155.1 of Osedax fenrisi. Taxonomy (NCBI): domain Eukaryota; kingdom Metazoa; phylum Annelida; class Polychaeta; order Sabellida; family Siboglinidae; genus Osedax; species Osedax fenrisi. The sequence continues at coordinate 45,467,180 of OZ025240.1, read as the reverse complement.
TACATTCAGTTAATGTTCACATATAAATTAATATGTCTAAAAAAGATAACATTACTATGGATGTTACGAACAATCAGTTAAAATGCATACGATGTGCGTAGCTAGATAGTCAACTATTTATTTATATATATTTATGAATTTTTAATAAAAATCTTTATCACAAATTTTCAACCGGATTTTATGTGGATACATGACATTTATAATCTATTTAATGATGACTAATCATGATTTACAAGATGGGAATGGTGTTATCTGTAGTAGTGTATTATTCAGCATAAGGGGCTTACGAATAGCTAGACTGGTAACAAGATGCAAGGATAGTAGCATAGACTACATGGATGTGGGCCAGAGTACAACCGTTCATGCTACACATATCACATAGAAACAGAACAAGACTATATTTAAACGATTAAAGAGAAAACAGCGACGACCTATGATTAAGTAAGTACTACGATGGAAGGAAGGAGCGGCGTTACATACCGTACTGTCCGGCACTATCCGAGTTAGCAAACAGTTGAGGCATCTGTGACGTGGTGGGAGCGGTTCCGCATAGCATGTAGGCATTAATCTGCTGGAGTTCTCCTTCCAGTTGCGACAGTTTCTGATCTACCTTCTTGATGCTCTGGTTGATTCCGGATAACACCTTCTTGTCATGCGGATTTGTAGCCTATAGATTTGTATAGATTCTATACTATTAATAACATTTAGCCGATTATAACATAACTGAAATTGACGCCGAAATGAAAACAACGCGAATACTAGTGACACCTATAGGCAGAAACCTTGCGTAACTTCTCGGCGCCCTCTTTGATCTTACGTTCGGTGGTGATTTCTTTACGTATATTCTCTTTGATCACCATCAGACTGGAATGTATCTGGTCATTGGTCAAGTCTAGCTCGAGACCGAACCGGGCGTTCAGGTCTTTCACGTCATAGTGTGGGTGGTCCTGAGGTATAACGAAGGTGTGATAAAGGGGTATAAGGTGTGATAAAGGGGTACGTAAGGTGTATAGATACGGTGACAAATGAAATAAAATAATGCAATTAAAATAAATAAAAATTAATGATTGAATACCTATTGAAAACTAGAATCAATATTTGCATTCTGATTATATAAAATATATTTATTTATTAGTGAAAATCTGACTTATAATAATACTATAATTCTGGTATATATATATATATATCGTTATGAAGAACTATATATATATATATATATTAGCTTGAATAGGTGAAGATCAAATATCACTAATGGTGAATGTATTTACCATTGTCACAGTAATCATAATACATAGCTTGTCTAGTCATTATTATAATGATTATGTAATTTCTTATGTAATATATCACTTGATTAATTATGAAAAGGTTTCTTAAGTGCATGACAATGTATTTTAATATGAATTTATTATGATAAATTAAAGATATCATATATTTCGTAATGTAATATAAATATTTATTTTTAATGAAAATTATATCAAAATTTTGTTGGTAAAAAATATATTTTGTAAAGGCATATTAAGCCGTGTACACATTGCTAGCATCAAGTGCAGTAACAAGTCGCAGCCTAAAATCTATGAAAAATTCTATTTTCGAGTAACAAGTCGCCGTGCTCGATGCTAGCTATGTGAACATCTATTTGCGCGGTACCAAGCGCAGTAACAAGTCGCTGGCCTCTAGTAACAAGTCACCGCTATATTCAACACATTCCATTTTGATAAATATACCCAGTAACAAGTCGCTGCACTCGCGGTAATTGTTGCTCGCTATCTGAACACCAATAATAATTTATACTGAGCAAGTACAGTAACAAATCGCCATGCTTGATGCTAGCTGTATGTACACCGCGTTAGGGTATTAAATAAAATTACATTATATTCTTAAAATTTAAATAATAAATATTCAGTAAATTATTATGTGTTATATTCAATATAATAGCTTTACATTTTATTTTAATATATTAAATACCGAATTATATAAATAAATAATACCATCAAGTTGATATTATCAACTTTAAACTAAATAATCTCAATGAATATTACTATTCTTAATATAAGTCTATTTACAACATTATTTCTTAATATAATTATATTACTAGTTATGTAGAATGTCATATGCATTGTATTTGTATAATGCAATATCAGTACACTAGCATGTCATATATTATTAATTTATTATGTTTATATACTATAATATATATATATATATATATATGTCTTCATTTATATATTCACCATTGAAGTAGATTATATTACAAAATATTGTATTCATAAATATGTATGAGACTAATTAAATTAAAAGCCAATACATATATGTTCTCAATGCATATAGTATGTGTGTTTATATTATAGCATATAATATATATATATATATATATTTCTTTTATATAGTAGATTATATGTGTGTGTTTGTATGTATATAAAGTAAATAATGTAGCTCTATATAAACTTTTTTACATGATTAATTATATATTCAATGATGATAATAATATAAATAGTACAAATAAATATAAACAACATACAAACATAATATTAAATACTAATGCTATTTAGTGTTATAACATATGCTAACACATGTTTTACTAAATTTGTCAAATATAGTGTAATGACTCATTACTAATGGAATTATTTAAAACATTGACATACATAATACAATATATATATATATATATATATATATATATATATCATTTAATACATGAACAATTTAAAAGTAATACTAATTCACATAAACATGTGGCACAGAATCTAATGTACACATGTATATGCTTTAGAGGAAACACATATAGTTTGTAAGACAATTTTTTTTCTAAATTTGTTCATCAATTACATGGTTTGTGACAATGAAGTATAAAATAAAATAATTTTATAATTCTATATAAATATATATATATATATTAAAATATGGTTAAGTTTGTCAATTTGATAATATAATAGAAATGGTAGTATAAAAAAGAAGAATATATACAATGAATATATTATTATTAGGCATTTATGTATGATACACTGTTTATACTATGTTCTAGATATATAAATATGCAATAAAGTTAGATCTTGAATTAACTACTAGTAATCTTTGACTGTCAGTAATTACTGATAATTCGCAACTAATTGTTAATAATTAACAATGAATAACAAATAATTGAATAACAATTAATAAACTAGCTACATGAACATATAAATTTCACAATTTGCACTGGTAAAAAAGTACTTATTAATTATATTCAATATGAAATATTTCTAAGGAAATAATGTTTTTCCCATTTTTCAATTATTTATCTGTAAATAAATATAATGTAATGTGAATTCCTAGGTACTATGGTGATCATTTAAATGTTTACTATATGTAATGTTACATAATGATATAAAATTATATTTAATGACACTTGACTATAATAAAAGATGTACAATGTGCAGTGTACGTTGTACACTGTATAATGTATACTATTTATTTTATGATATTATGAAATAAAATATTTAAATTTGTTAATGCGATAACTACTAATAAGAATATAATGTCTATGATATGTGTATGTGTGGGTGTGTGTGTGAGTGTGTGTATGTGTGTGAGTTTTTAGTGTCTGTGAATAATTCATTGTATTCTTAATGATGTGAAATAAGTACTATATGATATATTATACATGTTCAATACTGAACTGATACTATGCAGTGATATTAATTGAATGTTATGATGATATTATTTTTTATATTAAGAATGTATATAAATATAATAGCTCTATATATATACTAAGTGAGATATATATCCACTAGTATATATACACTAATAAGTGTATAATATAGAGTATTTAGTATTGACATATTAACAATATACAGACAATAATGCCTGGTATATTTTATAATAATCATATTCACAAGTATTCCTTAGAATATCATCAATTTAATCTTCATTGTTAATATATTGCATAATAAAAAACTAATAAGTGGAAAAGTATTTGTTTTGTATATCATTTAAATAATTATAATATCACATAACAATGAAATAAACAAGAGATATGATCAATCTAAACATCTTATGTAACTAAATTAAGAACAAAACAATTATATTTACAACTTTGGACATTATTTATAAATAGAACTTTATAAATAATACAGTTATATGAATTTAAATACAATAATACATACACAATAATAGTTTCATGAATTATCATTAGATGGGAATAAATACATAAACATCAATAGTTTCATCTGCAAGGGATTATTGATATACAGAGTAATCTAATATAGTTAAAAAATACATTATATCTTGTATACGATATTAGAATATGAATCTACTATCTTATAGATCAGATATGTTATGCAATATTAATATAAATAGCATATTATCTATTGTTTTATAGGATTTCATTATTGTCTATTTTCTAACTTTACATTTATAATTAGAAAATAGAAAATGAACATTACAATCTTATTTTAATAATACAATAATATATTGTATTTGTTTACCTAGAAAACAAGACTTTAACATTAATATTATATTCATTTTTTCATTTTACTATCATATCAATTATGAATTATGAATAATGACTAGTGTACAGATTCTATCTGAGATAAAGAAACTATATGTCATGTTGTTAAGTACACTAATGAAGATATTCTTTAGAAAACTGATAGCATCAAAATTATGAAAATCTTTCACAACAAAATATATACATACTATGTATTACATAGTATGTATACATACTATTAATAATTCTTTATTTCAAAACTCTGTTGTGGTAAATGAGATTCTTATAAGCTGTCTAAATAGTATGATTGAATATATTATGCCAGCATGGATGTACATTGTACAACCTTTTTTAAATATGTATATGAAGATATTTGACACTGTATGTGAAGCATGCTTCATCATAGCAACAAGAACTACAGTGCTGAAGGACATAATTTGTATTCACATGTATGTTAGTATAGGAAGTTGTTTATTAAAGAAATTATGCAATACATTATTTCATAGAATATATGATATATATATATATATTAGTAATGCATACTAATAACTTATAAAACAAATCTAGTATTATTTCAAATAATACTATATTTATTTTATAATTTATTAATATGATATATCATTCATTAATAATATATGTCATTTATTATAAAATTTAACATATACAATATTAAATATAATTAATGTGGTTCAATAATCAAATAGTTATATCAAATAGTACATATACTAAGTAGATAATATTTCATATACAAAAATGTAATATATATATATATATATATATATATATCTATGGTAAAAGAATAGATTTGGTAACTAAAACTTAATTTTTAATTAGTTAAAATCATAATAATAACTAATTATTAAGTAGGTAATAAGTTATATAATAAAACATTATATATTTATATAAAACTAATATTTTATGTAATGAATTATTAAAATATAAATTGGTTTATTGATGACATAATACTGCTTTAGATTTTAAAATAGATTTATTATATTATGAGTAAGTGTGTAATAGAAAATGTAACTGAATATTGACCAGTGATTCACAGTGAATAATATGTATTGAATGAGTCATGGGTAGAAGTGGATTTTACTACAATAGAATCAAATATAACAATGGAGAACATGAAACACCCACATTATTATATAATCAAAGTATACATTATTATATAACAATGCAAGAAATGCAATTTCTAATACCAGACACATACACTGCTATACACTCAATTATAATATTCAATATATATTAAGTGATGAAAATAAACAAATAGTAATCATACTATATATATATGGTATAGTATGTAATAATGTATTATGATAACAATATATTAAAACTACTTTATATTTTCTATAAAAACTATTATAATTATGATAGAACTGAATGACTTTACATGTGAATTATTTAATATTATTACAATAGAAACTAATCAGTATTCACACATAATGTATTCACAATGTGCTTCCACATACACATGTTATTATTTACACTATATCAAATCATTGTGATTCTACTCTATGAATTATTAACATAGATTTTAATAAATGATATTAATATTTAGTAATGAATTTGTAATGTTATAATTAATATTGTAATACAGTAATAAATCATGATATATTGTTTATAATATATAATTTATAACATATTAAAAAATCCCATGTTATACTCTTATTTTTCTTATATACAAGGGATTTAATATAAAAGAATTGTATTGTAAAATAACTTTATTTATTAAATAATATATGAAAAATGATAACCTAAACTATTTCCTGGTAGTATATATATAAATAATTTATTGGAATAAACACATTTATAGCATTGATATAACTATAATATTAAAGCAAATAAGCTAAAAAAATCAATTGTCAAAGTGTCATTAGATATAATAATAAAGAGGAAACATGTAGCAACCATAATATTATAATTAGAATCATCTAATTTTAGAACTCTGTTTATTTTAAATATATTATATAATACATTATATTAATATATATATATATATATTTAAATATGTAATGATATAATATTGTAATATCATTAAATATAACATTAATATTAATACATAATTAAGTATTAAAGTATTAATAATTAATTATTATATAACTATTATATAATGTTATTTTAATCCATTTGATATATTTGCATATCTTGATCATATTAATAATTTAAATGAAAACAAGTAAAATATATTCTACCAAGACTATTGGCCATGATTAAATATATCTATTTTAGTGTATCTATTTAGTTTGTCAGCTAGTATGATCAAAGCTCTAGGGCTTTGCTATGAGATGGGTACCATGCACTTTATACATTCACATGATATGATCATTATTATATCATTTTGTATATTCAATTATAAATATGACATTATGTATATAAATAATATAGGAATTCGAGTTATATTCTTTATTTTTGAATTATAATTTATAATAGATACTTTTAACATTAATCAAAATTCATTGAATTGAGTATATACTCAGAAATATATATTTTCTAATAATACATTATTCTATATAAATGAATAAATTATATAGTTAACTTATTATGTAATAAGATAAGGCATTTTAATAATCATAATAAGAATTTTAAACAATTTGTAAATTGTATAAATGATATATATGTAAATATAATAAATAATTATAATATATTTATATTTATGCATATGTGCATATATGCATATAGATGTTATATGCTATATTTAAATATATAGATATATATATATATATATATATATATATATATATATATATATATATATATATATATTATAATATAAATAAACACATGTTGTTATATGGGGTGCTAGAATGTATGTGTGTACTGGTGCATGCCTGATTATAGGTATAAAGGTGTACATTGTTTCTTTGCTGCACATAGATTATATTATTATATAGAGGTATACTATTAAGTTTTATTATATACAAGTAATTTATATTTATACATATATATATACTTATGGAATTTAGAACAAATATATGTTATATACACAAATAATAGGTACATGAACAGATATATAGATGAATAAAGTAAAACGCCAGTATTTTATTGCTATTAGAATGATCTAGGCTTTTTATTATATACTAATTGTATAATACAATGTATATACATATATTAAATAAATGTATTATAAATATATGTATATATATATGTGTGTGTGTGTTTATATATATATATACATATATGTATATATATATATACATTTTTATAAGATTTTAATATGATATTAATATGATATAAATAGTATAAGTGTAATTAAAGTTTAATTGTGAACATTATTTAAAACTATTTTTTAAAATTTGTATAATATCACTGATAATTTAATAGATAACATCATTTATACATAAAATTCAATGTCTTTATAAAAATAAATGTGTATTTATCTATCTATTTAATTACATTTATTTAGTTTTATTATAAAATCTTTATAGAAGAGTAATATATAACATAGAATTTAACAATGTTAACCATACAAAATATGAATTATATTTCATTATAAATATACTAAATAATTAAAACCAATATTATTAAAATAAAATAATAAACTATTTAGAAGTTATCATATTTACGAGGGTATAAAAAAGAATCTTATCTCGTTACAAATGTGATAACTTAAAATGAGATCGGCTTTGAATAGACATAATAAGAAATAAGAATAGACATTATAAGTAAAATCTCAATATGGATAGGATGAAGGACTACACTAAAATAAAAACAGCAATAACTTAAATATTTTATTTATATATCTCTATATTCCTTCAGATTTTTCTATTAGAGAATATTAGTGTTTTTATGTATATATTTTAAATATAGTATAATAATATAAAATTAATAATTTATTATTGCAGATTTTAAAGTGATTAAACATAATTTTACATTATTATTTCTTTGTATGATCATTAGTTTTATATACATTTATTTTAAATTCACTATATTATTAAAATAATAATTAGTAATTATTATTATCTTTACTATTTACTATTTATTGTAAAGTGAAAAGTAATATAATATTATTATTTATTTGTTTTATATTATTATAAACTTTATATATATATATATATATATATATATATATATATATATATATATATATATATATATATATACGTATATACATATATAACTATGTATATACACAGTAAAAGATTCTATACAATTTTTTTTTTAAATTGTGTTTCTTAGAATGCTTTTCTTATAGCAAAGTTATAATATTAGAATTGAATACAACTTATGACTTTATATATATATATACGTATAGGTAAATTTATACAATCAAATAGTATTGTTACTTATTAAATGCTTGATAATAAATGTAGCTAAAAGTAATGGTATGATGATTAATACTATCACTGACACGCCCACTATGCATCAGTAGCATGTGATAATATTGACACAGGTTATTAAGGTCTGTCTTATACCTATCTATATTACTGTCATGACATAGTAGGTTCATTGTTATCGCGTATTAAGGGCAGACGCCTGCTGTGGCTACAACGTAATATATAAGCCTAACTAAAAACATAGGCTAAAAAACTAATAGAGATATTTAAATAAGTGTTGTTATGTAATAGATGATATAAAGTATTATTGAAATACGAGAATAAACTAAATATGATTTGTAAATTTAATGTTTAAAGTGGAATAAAAATAAACTTATATTATTGTAATAATTGAAAACAAATATTGTTTTTTATTGTAATATTTTATTTTATTTAATAATTATATAAAATAATAAAATTCTATACAGTAATCTTATATTAAGGGTAGGTGCGATGTCTGAAATTAAGGAATAAAAATTAAAAACATAAAATTTATAATATTATTGAAATACCAAATAATATCTTTAAAATTATATATAAATAATATGTGTAGGTAAAATATAACTAAAAAATGATCACTTAAAAAGTACATAAATTATAATAATTTAAAAAAAATTAATTAACTTAATAATCGTCATAATATTTAATGTTTAAAATAAGATCATTTTTAGAATTTTAATTAATAATTTTAAAAATCTAAAATTATGAATATTATACATACATATTTAAATAACAAATATTTATAGGTGGCTATTTATTTATAATTACTTAATGTGATAGGTCTGTATATATATTTCATACATTTTTCACAATTATATTGTAAATATTTAGATTGAATTTACTCAGAATAATTATTGCTACAAATTTCACTCATTAAAACACTATTAACTCATTCAATAATGCTTTAAATTAATTTAAATATTCGGACAATTTATAATATATGTAATTATACAATATTTGCATTTTTTAATATAAAAATTAGTCAAATATTCATAATTTTATGGATTATTTTCAAAATAATAATAATTTATTAGTTAAACATAATTTATATACAATATTGTTATTGTTATTGTTATTTAGTGGAGTCCTTTCATCCCATCCAGGAACTTAGATGAAGTTTTCACTTATAATTATATATGGCTCTAAAGTCCTTTTGAAGCAGCTTTTATGTTAAGGCATCCATGGTTTTTTATTTATACACAATTATATAAGATCACTTCTAAATAATATTTGAAGACCCATTTTATAAAATTAATTAATTGTCCGTACGAATCTCGAACACGTGTACTACTATGTGTTTGTCTGATGCCTTAGCCAGCTGAGCTACACAGGAATTTAATATATTCATTAATATTCTATAAAAAATGCAATTATTATAGATCTATATAATATCTATCATTGTGTTAAATATTATATTGAATAAATAAAATAAAAAACAGTTAATATTTTTATAATTTATAATAAAATATATTAATAATAATATTACATTATTTGTTTATTTCGTATTGATATTAGTTTTTCACAATTTCTGTGTGTAATATATTTAAAATATATAATTTAAATATTAAACTATATAATTAATAATGTATTACTATGCCCTCATTAATAAAACAATGTATTTTATTATTTTTGTATTCTATATTTTATTTATATTTTCTATAATTTTTTATTTTATGGAAACTATAAAATGTTTTAATTTCGATTTTTTAATTTTGATAAATTCTTTGCTTATTTCAATAGCGTATGTTATCGTTAGCAAATATTTATACTTTATACTTTCGATTATATTTTTTATTATATTTTCGACTATGTATTTGCTTAAATGAATTATCAATCAATAATAATAATAATAATAATAATAATAATAGTGAATATATATATATATATATATATGTATAATAAATAAAATATGAGTATATATAATAGTATATAATAGTTTTCTAACATCAAATATATATAAAATGATATATATATAATAAAAAAAAATATTTAAATAAATTTCAAATCTAATTCACATAATTATTTGTTGGTTGAGCTTGCAAAACAAATTACATTAAAAGTTGTTCATATATATATGATATTATTTTTAAATTGTTGTGCTAAAATATACAATTAATTAACAATAGTTATTTTATTATAGAGAGGTGTTTCTTATAGAGGGCTTTTATTGTATTTATATTTAAAATGTATTAAGTGGTGTCTACACACCGCTAGCATCAAGCACGGTGATTTGTTACTGCACTTGTTACTGAACTTGATGCTCAGTATAAATTAGTATTGGTGTTCAGATAGCGATCATCAAGTACCGCGAGTGCGGCGACTTGTTACTGGGTATATTTCTCAAAATGGAATGTGTTGAATTTGGCGGTGACTTGTTACTAGAGGCCGGCGATTTGTTACTGCGCTTGTTACCGAGCAAATTAGCTATTCACATAGCAAGCATCAAGCACGGCGACTTATAACTTGAAAATAGAACTTTTTATAGATTTTAGGCGACAATTTGAAACTGTGCTTGATGCCGCACTTGATTCTAGCGGTGTGTACACGGCTTTATATTATTAAAATATAAAATTAATAAAGTACTATTATTACAGATTTTTACAATGATTAAGAAATAAGTATTACATTATTTTTTGTTTTGTATTATCATTGGTTTATTTAATTTTTAACATTTTTTGTTTGTAATATTATATTACTAATATATATTTAAAATCTATCATTTAAATATTAAAGTTTAATAATTGAACTATATAATTAATAATGTAATATTATTGAAGGTATAAGGTTAAGACAAATTCAATATATTCTAAATATAAAGTTTATTGTTGGCTTTGAAATATTTGGTTTATTGTATAAACAAAACATTTCAAATCCCTGATTTTCCACATAATGTATTTTATTTCTATTATTGATATTTTTTCGGTTATATTTTATATTTTTACAAAATATGTGTTTACTATTTTCTATTATTATTCATTTATTTTTACGGTAACTGTAAAACGTTTACTTTTTTAATTTTTTTTAATCTAATTATTATTCGTTGTATATTTCAATTTGAATTATTTTCACGTTTTCAAACATACTTTATACTTTCAACTATATATTTGATATATGGATTGAAATCACCCTATAACACTTATTACATATCACAATTTCGGATATATCTACTTTTTTGGTCACTTTTTGTCCCTATATATATAGTTAATAAATTACATGTATCGATATTATTATACTGTATAATTTTAAATTTAATCCAGATATATCATCATTTTTATTATCATATAGACATATGTATTATCAAAATCGTCATGAAGTGGATATCGGAACTTACGATCTTTACAATAATTGTAATTCATATTAAATGTATTTAAATCGTTTTATTAGTAGGTTATTGAATTAGAAATATGTCAACAATATCATAATATGAAATAGTAACTATTTATAAATGAGTTTATACTATTCTAGAAATAGAATCTGGCAACAGAGGATCTATATTCGAGCCGCATCAAAGTAGGCATATTTTTTTTAAATAATAAACAATATTTAGTATATATACTAGTATATATACTAGTATATATATATATATATAATTACGGATTGATATTTTTTGGGTGTTTGATTTATTGGGTTCAGTTTTATCCTTTTATTTTTTAACTGCATTGATATCCCGAAGTGAGCCTATAAAATATTGTGCTTAGTACACAATTTTTATTTTATTTAATACCATTATTTTAATAATGTAACTACTTTGAATGGGAACCTCTATATTTTATCTGACCTGGTTATTATTAATCAATCAGGATCATCATGAGGGTTAATTATAAGGGGCCCTTATTAAGGGAAACATAAAAGTTTAAAAAGGGGAATACGGACGGTAGGTAAAAATTAAATAACTATTAATAGCAAAGTTCACGCGTGCCGCTCAAGACGTGCATTACGCTAATTTATTTTACGCTAATTTATTATACGCTCTAGTGCACACGAAAATAAAATCTAAATGAAAACATGTATATATGGAATAATGACTTTATAAAAATATACGTATACACTATACTAGTGACTATTCGTTTTAATTGATTAATTAATATTTCGGATTGATATTTTTGGGTTGTTTGATTTATTTGGTTTAGTTTTATTCTTCAGTTTTTGTAGCTGCCTTATATCCCGAAGTGAGCCTATACAAAGTAACTACGAATAGTGTATTCGCGCGACGCACGCCTTATGAAAAACGCATGAACTTTGTTATTTATAGTTATTTAATTTGTGCCTACCGTCCGTACTATCCTTTATAACAAACAGTTCAGAAATTACTAAGTCACTTAAGATTATAAATCTATATATAGACATTTTTTAACCTATAATCCATATAATAAAATCTTATCTAGGTAATCCGATTTAAATATTATGTGATATTATATTAAATATATAAATATTATTATAATTATAATAATATTATAAATATATTAAAAATTATTTTGAAATTTCAGTAAATAATTTACATCATATATTATATAGGTTACATATCATGTTCTTATTAATAATATATAATCAAATTCAATTAAAAATTAATACACACAAATTTAATTAAATGTAAATAAAGATTATTAACAAATTTTATATTTAAATTCAAAATATTTTAATTTCCCTCTAATACTCATTATATCTTATTTTTAATAGTTATTTTAAAGATAATATTATATAAAATATATTATATATAATAGTAATTTATATTATACCTGGTTAGAATTCGGATCTAATTCAGCCGCCATTTTCAAAGAATTATATTAGTATATTTAGTTATTTAAACACAATTTAAGATAATAATCTCATTTTTAAAATTAATAAGATTTTTAAAAAATCGATATAAACTTATTTTATTAGAGTATTAAAATAAGATATTAATTAAATACTATAATTATAAAAAATGTATATATATTTAAACATTTAAATATAGTCGGAAGTAAATGATATGTCATGTGATATTCTATTTATTAAAATAAACAGCTTCTATAGAATAGTATCGCCATCTGGGTACTCATATTTGTAACGGGGACAAGTAATTTAGGACAACTTACAACATAATATGGGATATCTTGCAAAGTAATATGCATAGATATATAACTCTATATATAGAGCTTTCTCTCTAGCTCTATGGTAATATGAAACGCTAATACATTATTTTAAATAACTATACACTAGTACTTTAATTAATATATATATATATATATATATATAAACACATCATTAATAATAATAATTCTATAATGTGTATTTATTCAATACTATTGAACAATATATATCACATATATAGATACAATTTCTATAGATACAAATAGCGAATGTATATAATCCGCACGATAATAATCACGATGCGAAACAATGTTTGTCAATGAGAATTTTTTTTTAAATTATTATATGCATGCATACATGTGTGTGTATAGATATATTATGAGTAGTTATCAATAACCGTTTTAATTGATACCTATGGATTCTAATTGTTCGTAATTTATTTTATGTGGGAAAAAATAAAAAAGTAATTGTGGAATAATCTAACGTATATTGTTAAATTAAATTATAATTATATATATATATAAATTAATAATATTATTAATAAATATATACACTATTTACTAGTAATACATATTATTGTATAATGTACACAAAGATTTTGCGAAGAAATCATTCGGAAAATCGTTGATGTACATGTGTGTATATATATATATATATATATATATATATATATATATATATATATGTGTGTGTGTGTGTGTGTGTGTGTGTGTGTGTAGTACACACTGTGTACATGTATAATGTACATAGCAATGTATATACAAAGATTTTCCGAAGGATGCTTAGAAAAATCTTTGGTATATATATATATATTATATAAGTATAATTATTTTAAAATATGTATTATGTGCTAGAATATGTCATTATTATGGCGTTTCTTTATTATTAGAAATATTAAAAAATATAATAAATTAAATTAATTGTATATAAGCGAAAATAATATTATTTTCAAATATATATATATATTTACAAATATATTTGATATAATAAATAATTATGTATATATTATCCTACATTTATATGTATACATTAAGGGGGTATCCCACTACAAGTTTTCCCGGCAAGTTGCCGGAGATTAAGGGGGTATCCCACTAAAATTGTAGTTATAACTACCAGTTATAACTGGATAGAAAATCATTATAAAGTTAAAATATTCCCGGCAACTTGCCGAAAATACTTGTAGTGGATACCACATTTACGTATATACATTCATCCTTGTATTCGCATCATAGTAATTCATTTATTCAGTTTCTGGGATTGAATATCTGTATCATAAATATGTAATCAAGTGTACAATAAATAAATAAATATTTGTGTTCGGTTTTATCACTTCGTATACGACTATAGTCATAATAAAAATTGAAACCAGTTTTAATGTGATTTTAAATTACATAATATGTACATAATGTATATCATTTTTATAGTTAACAACATATATGATAATTGTATTGTATGTAAAAAAATGTATACGCCTATTACATTTTTATGACACAATGTATCTGCCTATATATAATATTCAAATGAATAATATAAATAATTTTAGTTTTATTTCTGGATATATAAAATTAATGTATTCAGATTTTAGCATCAAGGGTTAGACACCCTATAGGGTGTATTATAATAGAAGAAATACGTGTAACTAAATATTATGAGATGTATACGACTCTACTCCGGATATATCACATTGTGAGAAATTTTCATAAGTAATACGATATGTTAAAGTCGATAGGAATGATTGTAAGGATCAAAGAAATGATTGTAATCAATGAAATATCTCTTAACTTTATTTAATGTACGGTACAAATTTAATTATATTCACAATTCTATTGTGAATTCGATTAATGAAAATGGTCTTAATATTAATTATGTCATGTCATAATTCCATGATAATGTATTTGTAATTCCAGCTGACACTGTCACCTAGACCACATATTGATGGTTCGTGTACGCGAATGACATAACTAAATAAAAATATAAAATTATAAATTGCGATAAGTTAATAATTTTGATGCCGAACGGAGGCTTGTATTTTTGTTAAAAAACGATATCGATTCAGGTGAGACTATTTCTCATCGGTATACAGCAGAGCTGAGACTATTACATCTGCAAACACTAGATTATTACTATATATTATATATTCATTTCACAATATATTCTATTATATAAAACACAAAGAATCCTATATAAATATATATATGGGGAAAGTATAGATAGATAGATATAGGTTTATTAATAGTTTATTATATGAACGAATGATATAGGTATGTGGGATAGGGTTAAGGGTAACAATTAAGTACATATAATGAGACATGAAACACGGATGAACAAAACAAAAAGAAAAAAATAGAATATATACAATAAAAAACATAATGAATTAATCATGCATTTAGTATGACTAATACGGAAATTTTAACAATAAATGGTCTTAACATATTTTTATTCAAAAATTACAATATATTAATATTATATGATTATAGATATTATTATGAATTTAAAAATTTATTTATTCTTTTTATTCAATAGATGATGGGGGTGTCCATATTCGGTACCCGTGTCCGAATACGGACACCCTATGTTATATTACGGAATCCGCGTATACCACTAGATAAACTATATATTATTGATGAACCAATCAGATAAATTACAATTACATTATTTATAATTAATTGTATGAATAATTTAATTAGTTAATAATATATTTATTTTTATTATTTTTTTAATAATACAATTTAAGTATTTAAATAATAACATTTTTAGATTTAGCTTCATTGGTGGTATTAACATTATAACCACAGAGCTAGAGAGAAAGTTTCTCTCTAGCTCTATGATTATAACGCATGCGATTTTTATGAAAATCAGAATAGTTCACACGCTGCAGCACATGTGCTCTGATTGGTAATAGGGTGTCCGTATTAAGAATACCAGTAAACTCGGACCAGGTAAACTCGGACCAGGTAAACTCGGACCAGGTAAACTCGGACCACTTTTGAAATAAAATTCGGACCACTTTTGAAGAATATTCGGACCAGTTTAAAATAACTATATATAGTATACTTCTATAATATGGGCTAAAGCATAAAAGTGGCCTGAATTTTCTTCAAAAGTGGTCCGAGTTTATTTCAAGAGTGGTCCGAGTTTACCTGGTCCGAATTTACCTGGTCCGAGTTTACTGGTACCCCGTATTAAGACACCTAGAGTGTCCGTATTAGGGACTTATATGACCTCTAGATATATGCTTATAACTTGATTAATATTGTATAACAAATATAGCAATTATGCATATAATGTTTAGAATGATTTAGTTATTAATAATATATTGTTATGTTTTATATCGATGTATTTATATATGCTTGAGGAGATTTTTAGTTGACATTTTTTTTCATAAATTTAAAAACATAATAAAATAATCGGTTTATTTGATATGTCAGCACTATTTTGAATAATTAAAAAATAAAAAATACTTATTTAGACTATTTATATAAGTATGAATATTTGATTCATTAAACATTTTTTTTGTAGGATTTATGGTTTCTGATATACCGAGAGTGACTGTATTCGGTTACTTTACCTTATTAACATATATTGTTTTTTGAAATCGATTACATTGTAAGTACACATCCTACTGTATACATTCGGGTAAATTTCATTAACTCAAATCGAGATAAATCAAAATAAATTAATAATATTGTAATTACAATAAATTGTTAACAACAAATATGAATAATATGAATACAAAATTAGTATCGTATGTATCCCACTTATATTTAATATAAATATTCATCCTAAATATAAGTATGATTTTCATATAAGCAATACATTTTATTGGCGATAAGATGATAATATAAGCCATGAAGAGGTTTCACACCAATTCGAACGCAATTATTAACTCTAATAATAATGTTTCTCATAATTATGTTTTCTTCAGAAGTAACCGGAGAACCTCAGTCGTTGTTCGCGTATTATATTTGTTATTCTTGGATTTTTTCCGTACAACTCCTTATTTGTAACGTGGTCTCTCCATTACTTGTTTAGTGCAGCACGCAGCATGCGTGTATAGGCTCAATCAACTTTTTTCTCTAATGTTGATTATATAGTCCAGCGGAAATTGTTGGTGTGAACGCACCTTTAGTGATATATACAAGTGATATATAAGTGATATAAGTGGATATATATACAAGAACAGTCTCAACTATAGCTCTAAATAAGTTTCTTTTGAGTTTTCTTGAAATGTTGGATTTCCAGATGATGTTCAGAGTATGGACTATTCAAAGTTCAGACTATTCAAGGTTGCCCACGCAATCCCGATTCTTAAGCTTACGTCATGTTAATTGAACCAATATAACTACCTAGTATTTGAACTATTCTACATGTTTTATATCATGGCCTGATAGGCTTTTCAAGTTTATCTGGTTTTCGTGATTTAAACACATATATTCGGTCTTTTCTGAGTGTAGGTATATATAAACATATATAGTGCCTATATATAAACCGATATCTTTAGCTGTATCTTAAAATTTGTGTAGTAGTTTATTTGCATATATCAGACTATCGGTGCTTACAGATATATCATCATCATAGTCAATATCGGTAATGTGTAGGGTATCTACATCAGGGTATCTACATCAGGTACCTACATCAGGGTATCTATTGCAATAGAAAAAAGCATGCTTTTTTCTTTTGTAAGAGTGAAGCCGGGATGTAAATTTCTTTCCACTGATTTTTTCAATATATATAGTGCAGTCATATAATGCATATAAATGGTGCAAGTTTATCTCCGTGTATGACTCCAGTAGTTATATCGAAGAAGGTTGTGTCACCTAGGTGTAGCTGCAGGCGATCTTACCATGGAGCGAGTATTATTGTATAATGCCAATAAGGTATTTACGATTTCAGTAGGTAGTCCATAGGTATCCTATACAATATATGATTAAGATATTTTTATTTTTTCAATATTTATTTAATTAAAATTCTGTGGAAAGTCTATAAATAATATAGCAGCTGCAGCATGGTATGTTTTAAGACTTTACCCCTTCTAGTATACGTCAAATGGTTAACATTTTTCCTGTTGTTTATCTCTTTGTTCGGAAACCATTTTGATTTTTTCTCAGTAGATGATCTATCTCTGGTCTTATCCTACATATATTTAATAGCATCAGGTTATATATCTTAGTAGTAAACTCGGACCAGGTAAATTCGGACCAGGTAAACTCGGACCACTTTTGAGGTAAACTCGGACCACTTTTAAAGTAAACTCGGACCACTTTTTAAAAACATAAAGTAAACTCGGACCACTTATTAAAATAACTATATTTTGTATATTTCTATAATATAATATGCTTTAACTTACTTCCACCTTATATAATTATATTATATCTGTTAAATAAATTATAAAAAGAGTCATTTAATATGATATTTTTGTGGAATTATATATTTAAATAGGTAAACATTTAATTTGAACTCGCACCACTTTTGAAGTAAAATCGGACCACTTGTGAAGTAAACTCGGACCACTTGTGAAGTAAACTCGGACCACTTATTAAAAACATAAAGAAGATTCGGACCAACCGTATAAACTATATATTGTATATTTCTTACATATAATATGCTTTAACTTATAAGTTAAAAGTATAATTTCACTGTATATAATTGCGAGTATTCCGATATTACTACACATACATAATTTATCATTTAATAACATTAATAACATTTAATAACTTAACATAATTTAAATTGTCGTATATCACCACAGAGTTAGAGAGAAATTTCTCTCTAGCTCTATGTATATCACCGACGAGACCCACGATAGAAGCTATATTTATTATGATAGAAGTATACAATATATAAGTTATTTTAATAAGTGGTCCGAGTTTACTTCACAAGTGGTCCGAGTTTACTTCACAAGTGGTCCGAGTTTACTTCAAAAATGGTGCGAGTTCAAATTAAATGTTTACCTATTTAAGTATATACTTCCACAAAAATATCATATTAAATGACTCTTTTTATAATTTATTTAATAGATATAATATAATTATATAAGGTGGAAGTAAGTTAAAGCATATTATATTATAGAAATATACAAAATATAGTTATTTTAAAAGTGGTCCGAATCTTCTTTATGTTTTTAATAAGTGGTCCGAGTTTACTTTATGTTTTTAAAAAGTGGTCCGAGTTTACTTTAAAAGTGGTCCGAGTTTACCTCAAAAGTGGTCCGAGTTTACCTGGTCCGAATTTACCTGGTCCGAGTTTACTGGTATTCGCTGCAAGTAGTGTGATTTCCCGATAGTTTTTTTTGTGATAGAAATAACTCCTTATTTAGGGAAAGGAATTAATCATACTTCATTTCATATGTGTATTGGTTCTTGAGAATATACACTATTGCATAAGTTTAGTAAGATTTCTTTAGTAAGAATTCTCCTCGTTTCCATACTTCAGCTGGTATTACATCAGAGCCAACAACTTTTCCATTTTGTATGCTCTTAGTAACTTTCTTTAATTCATCTATTATAAAATGCCCTTTTTGATATCTATTTCCTTTTTTTATAGTCAATGTACTTTCATCGTTTGATGTGGGAATTTATAGTTTACCAAGTATTACTACTAGTAACCTACGTAGGCCTACCTTGAAATGGTTGTGCCATAGTTAAATTCGTTCTTTTCCACTGTTTGCTTTACGTTTTTCTCTGTTTGAATTATTTCTTCCACTAACTTCATTTACTATTTTCCAGGCTAAGGCTGATTTTTATTTACACATCGCATTTTGAATTTCACTTATGTTATTCTGAACGTAATCATTTTGTTAATTTTCATACGATTGTACAAGATACTTTTTAGCTTCGTTGAAATATCTGACATTTTCTAGTGTCGGTGATTTTCTTTATGTCGCGGTTCCTGTTGTAGTATGTTATGGTGTTGACATATAATATCTATTTCCCAGGGTATATGTTTTTTCAACTTAGGTTTCAATGAGATTACTTTATCAGCAGTTTCCCTACATACAGTTTCAAAGTGAATATACCGTTTGCTAGTAGATAGCGAAGCTGTGGTGTCATGTAGAGCTTCGAATTTAGTTTTCACTTAATAAAGGTGTCTCGGGTTTCTGTATCTATCTTACCCAATCGTAATATTTAATGTTACTAGATTTCTTGTTATTAGCTCTAAGACTCATACTTATATTTACTGATATAATACGATGATCAGATGCAACACTGATAAATGAGTTATAAAAATACCTCATATAACCTCCTATAACAGGTTATAGGAGGTATTGGTTATAAGCTCTACAGTTTTTAGGATTTTTTAGCATTTATGAAATAATATATATATATATATATATATATATATATATATATACATATACTATATATATTGGATATAATTATAATGTATATGTATTTGTATATACTAAGATGTATCTATTAAGAAAATTATGTATTTGTAATTTTATCCTATCTATTATGCTTTTTTTAAAGTAATTGTAATTGTATCTATTATATATTTGTTGAGTATCGTGCCCAGCTCTGTATATATCCCAGCTTACAGTAATACCCCCATAATAGCATAAATAATAGCCTCAAATATTTACATTGTGATATTATGTTTCCATTAAAAATCTATTATGCTGCTATTAATTGTGTATGTTAGTATTCTGCTATTATGTTGCCATTAAAAGTCTATTAAACTGCTATTAATTTAAGTCTATTATGCTGATATTATGTTGATATTCTAATAATATAAATATAATAACAGCATAATATAGGTTTTAAAATTATAATATCAAAATTAATATTAAAATTAGAGCAGCATAATTTACTTTAATGTCAAAATAATATCAGCATAATAGCATTACAAATTAATAGCAGTATAATATACTTTTAATAGCAACACAATAGCAGCATACATCATAATGTAAACATGTGAGGCTATTATTTATGCTATCATGTTTCTATTATTATGTTATTACTGTTAGCTAGGATATATTATATAACAATTTTTAATTTAAAGGCATATACATTTGAGTGACATTACAATTTCGCTCAAATGCATTGAATTGTATTAAAGTCGTATGCCCAATGCAAGTCAATGTTATGATTTTGTTTGCTTTTAAAAGACGTATATTACAGGCATAGATTTATAGTTTACAAATCACATAGACATAGGAGCTCCTATGTCTATGACAAATCATGATACAATCTATTATTAAAGGTATAGAGAACGAAGTCATTTCGTTCTCTATGATTATAGAACACCACATAGTATATCATGTGATATTATGTATACAAGTAAATATAAAATATTATAAATTAGTATCGCCATCTATAAAAGTTAATTTATTTGTAAATATAAACACGTTTATAGGGTCAGATAATATTTTATTGATATACGCATACTTGACTTAATTTGATATAAAGACTTTTTAAATTATTTTCCATGATATCTATATAAAGTATGTATTCAATTGTTTGTCAATTTTTAAAATTATAATTTATCTTTTAAATACTTCATATATTCGTAAAAAAGTGTAAAAGAATTTAAATTTTTCAATTATTATTATAATAATTATAATAATATAATTATTATAATTAGTAACATTGTTATTATAATTCTATAAATATTCAATACTATATATTAGTAATAGTGAATAATATATTATATCTATATAGTCCATAATTATTATATATTATCATAATATGATATATATTATTATAATGTACATACGTAGTTTAATTTAATACCTATAATAATTATAATAATTTATCCATGAATATATTTATCCTAGAAATAGCAACTAATTATAATTTACGAAGTTATTAGATAATATTAATTTATCTTATTGATATTTAATAATAAATCGTCTTTAACAAAAATTAATATAACAATAAAATATATATTTATCAATATTATAAAAATATTATATACAAAATTATGTTGTATGTTTTAATTATGTACAATGTTATAATTTATATCTTCAATATTATCTTGAAGATTATCTTGAAGATAATCTTGAACATATTTATTTAATTATTAAATTAATACAAGTAGTACTTGGAATTCAAGTTGAAGTACTATGATTCCTAGATAACCTTAATATTAACTTAATTATAATAATAAATAATTATTATTAAATATTTAGTAAATAATTTACTATTTAATTTACTAATATTATATTAGTTAATATAACTAGATTTAATATACATGTTATTATAATTTAATGATATTATGATAATAGTGATTATATAATCATTATAATAATTATTATATATATATATATTATCTTATTATCATAATTATGATACTCATAATAATTATGATAATAACCTAACAATGTTATAAACATTAACTTAATGATTAATTCAAAATTAGAAAATTATTAAGAGTAACTTTTAAAGTTCAAATTGATAATTAAGGAACACCTTATTTACTACAATAGTAACATTTGTATATGTAATTCTGTGTTCTATACTCTGACATATATACTTTTCAGTGATAATAGGGGTTATGGATCAAAACCGGCGCCAAAAAT
The DNA here is from genome assembly GCA_964019155.1 of Osedax fenrisi. Taxonomy (NCBI): domain Eukaryota; kingdom Metazoa; phylum Annelida; class Polychaeta; order Sabellida; family Siboglinidae; genus Osedax; species Osedax fenrisi. The sequence continues at coordinate 45,443,812 of OZ025240.1, read as the reverse complement.
ATATGACATAGTTTATTCAATATCGAAGCTCGCGCTTTCGTAGTTGAGACGCCCGCCCCTAGATATAGGCGTGTCATACTAGATAGACTCCGCCTATAGATATACTACGGACATGTATGTCGTTTGTATATACTACGTGTACATGTAATATACGTAGTATATATCTATATATATATATATATATATATATATATATATATATATATATATATATAATAATAAATCCGTAATATATATCTATATATATATATATATATATATATATATATATATATATATATATATATAATATATATATAGATATATATTACGTATACACTGCAATGTATATTACATGTACACGTAGTATATACTAAGGACATATATGTCCTTAGTATATCTATAGACGGAGTTTATCTAGTATGACACGCCTATATCTAGAGGCGGGCGTCTCAACTACGAAAGCGCGAGCTTTGATATTGAATAAACTATTAGTCATAGATTTTTGACGCCGGTTTTGATCGTGTTCCATAATAGGAGCTTAATAAATTCACATATAAATTCTTGATTATCATTATAATATATAATATAGTCGGCGTAAACTTGCATATGATAAAATCTCATAAAATTAAGAATTTATATTATATACTGTACTTATTCATAGAGTTTGAAATTATAAACAGTGTATTTATAGATTAGTTTATTATGTGATATGCATGAATATAGCTATTATACTGATTTCATATTAAAGTCAAACCATAGAATTGATTATTATTAATGATTAACTTTTCTATTCTAGGAAATAAATCCTAATAGAATTATAATGCTATTTGATCATCATTTATATAGTTTTTTTTTAAATTAACTCGTAAGACATTTATATTTAATTATATATATATAATAATATTAATAGCTGTACTGTAAATATTCAACATATTGGTTATATTATAATCATAATTTTTTATTTATAAATTTTTAATTTCCATAAATTTATTAAAAATTTTACATATTCGGGTATTATTATGATGAGATTTTTAACTTAGAATAGTTTGTTTATGAATTACAATATATTAATGATCAAGTTTACTTTGATTTTCCGATTTAGACTGACATCAGCCCCCAATATGTCATGTGACTAACCGATAGTTAAATTTAATAATTCGCGTAGATCTTATATAATATTATATTAATATATATGCATACGGTATTATGATATGTATATATATATAAAATACGAATTCACTACTCGTTGCATAATGTAATGAAAAAGATAACACCAACAGCGAAATGTATAATTTAACTCTCGGTTTCACGCGTGACTTATTGGGGCCGATGTCAGTATTCAGCGATTTTCCTACACCCAATATGATTATAGACCTGCGATATTTATTACTTATTATATATGTACTATAACATTGATTATCACTAGTATTGAGTTCGTGTAACCTATTTCTTTTGTTTTTATCATTTTTATATTAAATTGTTATAAATATAAAGTTTTTAAATTTGCAGCAAATTTTTAAATATATGGCTGTAAACCTTAAACTACTAGTTCTAGTATTTCTAAATCAATGTTAAATGTTAGAATATCCAATCACTATGATTATTATATAATATATTTGTAATTATACATTTAAAATATGTACACCTAAACTATGATTCCCACCATAGAATAATGAATATAAGACAGACATACTAAATATTGTAATATTACATTAATTTATTAATATAACTTTAATAAACTATATTTTAATTTATTTATTATTTTGTAATGATATTATTTTAAAATAATTAATTTATAATATTAATTATAATTAATCAATACAATATAGAAATATTATAGCAATATTGTAACAATATTAATAGTAATAAATATTTACAATTTGAATTGTTTACATTGTTATTATTATAATATAATAATTATATTATAAATATTTACTGAGTTTTATATGAATTTGTTCTATTGTGAATTGGATTTGATTTATAGATAAACATAACTAAATATTTATTATAAATAATATTTATTAAATATACTATGCACCAAGCTTTACTATAATTAACTTTTACTTTCATTACTGAATTCCATTCATAACAACACTAAAGCCCCTTATTTATTTTAATTTATGAATTAATTATATATTACAAAATAATATTATATGATTATAATATTATATAATATTTATTATATACAATATTATATAATATTATAATTATATTAAATGATTATACGGAATGTAAATTGTATTGATGTTATTACCATCCTTGCAATGATGTAGGAGTGTATATCTACCTGTTACAGTGTATAATTAATAAGCAATATAGTTATATAATAAAACAAAGGCTATTGTATAAGTTTTAAGAGATTATAAAGTTGAATTTAATTATACCATAATATTATAAAAATAATTTAGTGTATTTACCATATATTGATAATTATCATATGTTATTATATAACATGTTTATAATTTTGAATTGATTAAAAATAAATGTCATTCAACAAAATTAATCATAAATCATCCATAATAATTATTTATGGCTATTCAAAACACTAAATCTGGTAATATTTATGGCCATTCAAAACACTAAATCTGGTAATATTTATTAATATATTCTCAGTAATGTGTATAATAAAATGTAGAAACAATGTAAATATTATTATTTGTTTTTAAAAACTGCAAAAACCCATTATGTTAAAAATATAATATTAAACTGTCTTTGATAAATCAATAAAATAATTTACATATAATTTATAATAAGTACTCATATCATTTTCTAATTTATTTGTTATATTTGTTGTATTTAAAATAAATAATCAGCATAAAATTGTATACAAATTAATCATATATTAATATTAGTTTAAATTCCCTACTTTTTTGTTGACAATTTCATGTGCATTTAGAAACTTTTATAAATAAACCTTCCAAAGATATTGTAGGATAGTTTTGATATGGTCTCTAAATATAAATTATCTACAATTACATTAATGAATGTATATTGTTTAATCATTATCACCCTTAGAAATAACAAGAAGTAACATCACATGTTATTCTCATGTAGTTATGTTATCTTTACAATATACATTATAAAAACTACACCAGATAGATAACATTCAAGAAGAATGTTCATTACATATTATATCGCATTGTAGACTGATAGCACAGTAACACTGTTGTGTATGGCTTTATAATTACTCTACTTCTAATTTCATTGGTTTTGAATTACATATCGTGTAATAATTACTTATTAAATTACACCAATACACGCGCGCAGTCGAACATACGCACATACATTCAAGCGCACAACAAAAACCACACCCACGCACGCATATATAATACACCCACATATAAAAATGCACGTACTAATATGCACGTACACAAATACCCTCAGACTCGCCGACACCTAGACGCACACGCAGTACAAGGTTCTCTACAATGGACGGAGACCACGACCAGGACGCTAAGCACTCGGACACTAACACAGACAGCGGTTCCGATACCACCCCTACGCAGCACTTCCCTCTCTCGTCCCCTTCCGTTGCCCACACCTCCTCTACCACCGCCGATAATGGTCAACGCGTTCACCCTCATCCGGCGCCCGTACAAACCCATACCGATTACGCCAAGGCTATCGCGAGATCCACGTGGATTCTCATCTCGACGCTGTACTCCATCGCCGCCTACCTGCTGTGGTTCGGCGTGTTCCTGTTGCCGTTACGATTTCTGGCTCCGGCGCTCTACTGGCGTATGGAGGCGCAGATCTTCCGTTTCCTTCAGAGCCCCGTCGTTCATTGGATGATGACCGCCGGCTATACAGGTTACACACGCGACCTTAACGTCACTTCTCTAATGCCATTCATACAAATCACAACTATTATGTATTAACAAACTACAACTCTTTTTATACATATAGCTTTTTAATCAATGGGTTAGTGCTTTTATTCATTCTGTTATTATTTAAAAACAATTATTATTTTTGTTTGTTATGAAAATAATATTTAATAGTTAATAACCATAATAATAATGATTTGTTTCACTACTGCATTGTTAGAAAAGTAACTACTATGAACTCACTGCAGTATACCTCACCTCTATTGTCCCACAAGTTGTGGGCCACAACTAATGCATAATATGAGCATGCAGTGAATGTGATTTATAGAACTATATAGGGATTACAAATTAAAGTAATATAACTATAGTCTTACTAAAGAGTAATCACGAAACAATGGCCTCATTAAGGGGACGGATACAATGGTTTGGTTTGCATGTAAAATATACGAAAAAATGCTATTTTTAGAAATATATTAACTCAACAAATATTCACTTTTTTTTTTTTTTAATCTATTAATAATATTCCATATTTGTATATTATATGTTGAAATTTATAGATGTTTACACATCTTTATGTTATACATTTCTAAAAACAATAATTGAAATATCTGATAAAAAATTTTAATTTTCTAACTAAATTGCTAATAAATATTTTTTAATTTTGATAAATGACTTTAAACTTACAGGTTTTATCTAGTTATATTGAAAAAATGAAGAAAAAATATTCAATTGTACAATAGTTAATACTAGTTATGTCAGCATGATTGGTCACAAATAATTATTCTGAGTAAATCAAGTTTCAAATATAATATATAAATTTAAACAATATGAATATACAGGTACAAATAATATAATATAAAAAAATGAATAATGTAATGAACATAATTTAAACACCACATAAAAGATAATATGTGAAGTATTATATAATTTAAATTCAATTTTTTTTAGAAAAAAACCATTGCGTCCCCTTAATCATATTAATTATGCAGATATCATATAAATCTGTATTGCTAGAATTCAAGCCATGACTAGGTGAATGCAATACCTGCTAGATATATTGTTATTTGATGCATGTTCATTTCAATTAAATCACCAAATTATATAAAATGTATATAGAATTAAATTTTATTTGATAAATATACATAGTAAGAATCATTAAACATGCGAAGTAACCTAGATTATAGTTCAACTCTAGATATTCAACTCATAAAAAATGATGTCATTAATCATTATTAATGTGATTTCATTTTGTTTATACAATAAACAATACTTAAAATAGAAGTTTAAACTTCGTAATCATTTATAATGCTAATTTAATAAATGATTCATTCAATCAATAATTAATCCTATTTCTAATCTGTATTCAAAATATATCACAATTATGTAAACATATTTAGTAGTAATTAACTTAATTATCTTATACCTATTACCTGATTAATATTTAGAATTATTTATAAACATCAACATCATTGGTCAACATGAATCATATTACATGATAGATAATGAGGTCTAATAAATATAATGATGATTACCTAGACATGTAATAACCATGGATAACATTTGTGTATATAAGTATCTAGTACTAACGACTAATCTTTATAGATATAATATATATATATTGTAATAGTAGTAGTAGTAGTAGTAGTAGTAGTAGTAGTAGTAGTAGTAGTAGTAGTAGTAGTAGTAGTAGTAGTAGTAGTAGTAGTAGTAGTAGTAGTAGTAGTAGTAGTAGTAGTAGTAGTAGTAGTAGTAGTAGTAGTAGTAGTAGTAGTAGTAGTAGTAGTAGTAGTAGTAGTAGTAGTAGTAGTAGTAGTAGTAGTAGTAGTAGTAGTAGTAGTAGTAGTAGTAGTAGTAGTAGTAGTAGTAGTAGTAGTAGTAGTAGTAGTAGTAGTAGTAGTAGTAGTAGTAGTAGTAGTAGTAGTAGTAGTAGTAGTAGTAGTAGTAGTAGTAGTAGTAGTAGTAGTAGTAGTAGTAGTAGTAGTAGTAGTAGTAGTAGTAGTAGTAGTAGTAGTAGTAGTAGTAGTAGTAGTAGTAGTAGTAGTAGTAGTGGTAGTATATTACTAATAAATATCACATGATCAGTTGAAGAAGTAGGAGATGACATCTCAGCTCTGGAGAATGATGAGTCACTAATTCTGCCCAATCATCAGTCGACGGGAGATGTTCCTACAATTATGATGGTTATTTCACTTTATATCTATTTTCAGAATTGCTAAAATTATGCATAACTATTTCTGTAGATTAAAAATAATTTATTATATTATATTTTATTGCTTTATGAATATAATTTATAACATATTCAGGTTTATTGATATGTTATTTGTATTGTATCAATATTAACAAAAAATATGAATTATAAATGCTATAAAATAGAGTTTTATATGGGTATATAAAAAATATGAATTATAAATGTTATTTATTGTTTATTATTAGTTATTATTATATATATATATATATATATATATATATATATATATATATATATATATATATATATATATATATATATATATATATTATATTTGTATTACTCTAATAATATAAATATAAATAAACTTATAATAGTGTATTTATTATTCTAATAATATAAACTTATATTATTTATTTGTTATATATGAAATTGAGTGGAATATATAAAACAAATATTGATAAACTTTAGAAGTTATTTTCTCGGAATAATTATTTTCATACATGGTGTTATAAAATTATAATATTGTCTTCAATATTTTATCAATCATACTAATTTTTTTTCTTTTACTAGATATTATGTATACCTATAAAATATATTATCAGAATTACATATAAAACTTACCTAGTTGTTATATAAATAACTTTGTACATAATTTGTTATAGAATTTTCATTAAAAAAAAATCTTTTATTTAAATCATAAATTACGTATTCATATATAATAAATATCAATAAACTTAAAATATTATATTATTGCATATATGTCTTGTATATAATGGTGCATTTTTTTTGGCAATATTCCAAATATCATAGAAGATATTATACGATATGTACTGCTACCTATCTCCTATATTTTACATGTAAACGCACGCCATTACAATGACATGGCGATCTCCCCTTAAGAGTCGGGGAAACAGATGATTTTTGAAATAAATATACTTTATTATAAATAATAGCAACGATTTTGCGAAGCAAAGATATAACACTCCATATTTACGCAACGTGATTAGTATTAAATTAATACTATTAATACATCCCGCTGCTAGCAATAGTATCAAAATCGATTTAGGTTTGCCATGATTTGCATACTACAATGGTTTCATTGCTCTATTAAATTACGAAAATTGAACCTATATAGGAGGCGCTGTTGGTTTTTGTAAACAAAATTGAATTACACAATTTCGCGTGAGTGTTATATCTTTCCTTAGTATATAAAAATTAGAAAATTATGATATGATTTATAAAATTAACTATATGTGCCATAAATAATATTACATAATGAATAAGTATAAAGTCTGTAGAGATACCTCTGAATATAGTGTGGGTGGTGCACCTTGTAAATATGTTTATATTTATTGTTTCTATTATCATTAATTCATTATTTGTTATATATCCTATTTTCTTATATTAAATACAAATTTTTAAATTTTAATTTTATAAAACGAGTTTCTTTTTTTTATTTTTAAATTAATCTTGTATATTTGATGCCCATAACTTTAGAACTACTTGATCAAACTATATTAATCTTTCAGAATTTATTTATATTACGATACTCTCTAGTATAACAAATACTATAAAATATACCTGATTGCATATTATATATTATAACATTATTATAATATTTATGGACATTTCTTGAATATTTATTATTTACAAATTTGTGATATGTCAAATTGGTTCCATTCTCTTTTTGTTATACTTATCAACATTTTAAATGTTCATTAAATATATAGTTCTCAGTGTAATCTATATGATACAAAACAAATTAGTTATTATTTTATTTATTTTTTAAGTTATTATGATTTTAGTAAACAATAATTATAGATAAATCTCCTATAGTCATCATGTAAATAAATCAATTCTTTCCTTTATCTATTATTTCAAAATCTATTGTTTCAGGTAATAGGTATATTTGTTTTTAATAATATATAATATCTATATAATTTATATTTATACATAGACATGATTTTATATATATACATTCTATTTATAACTAACTATTATCTGTTTATTCATTTCATGAAATGCTTATTTGAAATAGATAGAACTGGCTGAATGAATCGTAATGATGATCTACAGAGTTATATACATAACACAGACACACACACACACATATGTATCTATAGCTATATGTGTGTTAGTTACTAATGCATATGAACGTTTATGTTAATTTATGATACCTCTATCATAGGGAACACACACACACACGCACGCTTCCAGACAGTACATACATTTCCCTAACTTAACTTTTTCCATGTGCCCTACGTCATTTCATCACTACATCATGATTCTTTATTGATAAAATCTATTAGATATAGTTAGTTATTAGTTCAATGTGATATTTAAATAGGTCACTCGTTTATTTGCATAGAGGGAGACACCTTATTGTTTACTGATCACACTTACTGTATGCTAATAATCTTAAGCAATCGTTATGCAACTCTTGTTTATCTACATGTGTTACATCTACTAATAATCAGGAATACTGATGGACCATGGTGATGATGCTATTTACTTTATATTAACTATTATAGTTATAGTTATTATTTATTATTTTACAATCATTGTAAATTAAGTATTTTTTTATGATTTAATTTTCAATAAAATTGTATGCAATCAATTTTACATATTTGTATCTATTGATAATAATTTATAATTTATAAATATTAATTTGATATTTTCAGCATGATAAATTCCCGGTATTAAAATAAAAAAAATTCTCATCATGTGTCATTAATATTTCATAGATATTTGATGCTTATTTTATATCACATTTATATATAACATGATAACTATGATAAAATTATAATAATTAACAAATGTAGTTATATTTTTAATATTCATTAAAATTGTTTCTGTTAAAATTGTTTCATTAAAATTGTATAAAATATTTAAAGATAACTTAATTGCAAATAAATAACTATATATATATACTTATTGAGTATTAATGTTAATTTTATTTTATTTTCACATTTTTTTATAATGAAAATCATATTTTAATAATATATTCATATAATAATAATAAAAAAATAATAATAATTGTAGACCTTTTTATTATATAATAAATATATACTTTATTTATTTCCTACAAATCAATAATACAAATATATGTAATCTACAAATAATTAATTTTCAGATTTTATAGATTACAAAAATACTTAATAATATTACTATTATTTATTAGATTATGAAAATATTATAAATATAGATAATAAATATACAAGTGATGAAAATGTATATGGTATCATTATTTATTTACCAAATTATTACTAGTGTATTAGTAAATAGTATCATTCCACTTGATTGTATCATGTCTTACATCGATGACCTCATTGGCTGTCAATAAATTATTCACTAATTTCATAGTCTTTGATGAATAAACCATCAGCATGCGGAAGAGTGCTATGGATAATCTCATCTACGTTCCGTTTCACTCATTTCGGCATATGTTCAATGTTGAGGGGCGATTTCTTCATCAGTGCAGTTAGTATCGCTTCTTTAAACGCCTACATATACATCTTTATATGCTCCTACATATACACCTTTATACACACTTACATATATACCTTTATACACGCATACATATATACACCTTTATACGAGCTCATATACACCTTTAATCACATTCATATATATCTATAAACACTTACATATAAACCTTTATACGTACTTACATATAAACCTACGTGTTCATATATATGCATCTTTATAAGCGCTAACATATGCACTTTTATACATACTTGCATATGTATATCTCTACACACTTATATATTCACATTTGTATGCAATTAAATACACATGTTGAATTATATTGCTTTGTATGACCTATGATAATATAGATATCTATCAGATAGTATCTAGACTTAAATATTAGTATGACAGTATATTATATAATATTAAATAATTTAAAAACAGAAGTTTATAAAATCAATACAATAAACAATAATGATATAGGCTTAAAGAATGGTGTGTTCTCTATATTCTAGTATATTGATTAAGAATCAAGTAAACATATATCTATGGCGCAGTATTAGATTAATATACTACGATACATCTATTATCACCAGGGAAAGCAGCGTGAAAACCAGCTACGCAACCTATCTAAGCATGTTGACGACGTATACAGTAGACACTACAGGAAGTGGATGATACTGTTCCCAGAAGGAGGCTTCTTTAGGAAGAAGAAAGCTAAGAGTCAAAGGTAATTCTACCTTGGTAATGTCCTTGGCATATTTAAATGTACAAAATATAGGTAAATAGTTTATAACTTTTGAGATTGATACAAGAATGACTACATTTTGTTTTCTTCTAAGATAACATTCCTATATATACATAGAAGTATATTATATTAGCATATGACCAGTATTAAATAATTAAAAGTAAATATGTTTTTATACAAAAATTATGCAAATTGTGTATAAGAATATCAGTGAAAATAAAACTTTACTGTTTATCATGTTTGAAATGCATATTTTAGTTACTAATAGTTACTTTGGTATGACATAGTATATATATAAGTCATTTTAAAGATAATTACTGTAATTTAAATATTTAAATAAATAAAGATATGTTACCCTGCACTTAAAGGGTCAATCTATTTATAATAGTTTACTATTATAAGTGATTAAAATTAAGTTATTTAATCGTTTACGATCTTTAATTAATAATTAATAATAATTAATTAATAATTAATAATAATTAATTAATAATTATAATTATAATATATAATTCCTTATATAATTATTAAATTATGAATATATGTATATTACCACTTTATAATTATATAATGAACTTACGTTCATAAGTTCTTAAAATGTATGTATTTTTAAATATTCTACTGCGAAAATAGATTGTTCATGTGAACACCCTAAAATTGATACTGCTAGGGGATTTTGAAACTGTTACGAAATTGCTGGAATAGATTACTCATGTGAACAGCGCTTTAGATATAAACTTATTCCCTTATTATAAGGGCCTTATATATAAAGTATTAATATGAATACTGAATTATTATATATTTCTGATGAATAATACATAAAATAATATATCTATATTAATAAATATATTCATAATTATATATATATATATATATATAACTACATATTATTAAAATATATTTTATAATGTATATTTATATTACATTACATATGATATAATACAGATAACAGTATACAATACCACCTTACTGCGAATACACACATATAGACATAGTTTGCAGTTAATAAGTTCTAAGCAATGAATAACAACATAATTAATATAATCTTGAATTGAAAGAGTACTAGTTTCCATTCTAATATATATTTTATTATTCATAATTTATGTATATATTGTTTATAAGTCAATAAATAGGCCATATTATAGTCCAATTACCATAAGTGTTATATTACCTTACAGTATAGATATTTTCATATATATATATATATACAAAGTTACATTATTATTTATAAATATATATGTGTATGTGTTTGTGTATTTATTTATGTATAAATAAATACATGTTTGTGTATATTTAGATGTATTTCATCTATAATCTATAATGACTGCCAATGCTTGTATTCTACTGCGAGTTATTTATACATGAGTATACTTACTATGTATAGTTTATTACATCATTTCAAGATTATTATTATCTAATTAACTATTGTAATTAATATTATATAATATATATATATACATATATGTATACATAATTCATATTAAAATTAATCTAGATAATTATAGAATATATAAACCTTTTCCAGATATGTAGTTGTTATATTATAAATTATTAGTATATTAAAAATCATAATCAAATTATAAACTGTATAAAGGGGCCTTCACACCAAAAAAGTAGCCGGATTATCTGGCAGATATTTCTCGAGAATTATTTTATTTATTAGAACTGTTGACGGATATTTTTGATGATTACCATTGATTACCACCATTGTATGATTCATACCTACATAGAAATGGGTGCACTTATTAACTATCTAAGAGCATTTATTTGTTTGTATATTATATTTATGTATGTAGTTATGTACTACATAATATATATATATATAGACTATAGTCTAATATTTTATATATAATGAATCATATCTATAACCAAGTAGTTATATATAATTAATATACATATATACGTACAATGTACGTCGTACATACATACATATATACATACATACCTAAATACATAAATACATACATATATACAAACACAGACACATATATGCACTAAGGTAGTTAATAAGTGCACATATTTCTATGTAGGTATGACTCATACAATGCTAACAATAACTGGTTTAATTGACTACCCATTATATAATCATTGTCTAGGCTACGTAATTAGCTTCTGCGATATATTAATACATGTTTGTTTTAAATTCAAATGGCGCGCGGCGAGCTCCAACGCCCGCCGCACTAACGCAAGTTGAAAGTTCACGGATATCCGTCAAACTGCCGGATATTTTAGAACGAGTTCCAATTAAATCCGGCAGATAATCCGGCGGATAATCTGGCGAATATTTTCGTCTTCACACCGAAATACAATAAAATCCGGTTAAAATCATTCTCGCTGATATTCGTGACGAAATATCTGCCGGATAATCCGGCTAGTTTTTTGGTGTGAAGGCACCTTAATAAGTTAATTTTATATGGATATTAATTATCAACTGATCTTTATTTATTAACAAACGTATTAATAGGAAACTTATTCAAACATGCTTATAATATATGAAGTGTGTACATTATTGTACATAAAATGTGCATATAATGTATAAATAATGTGCATATAATGTGTAAATTGGAATTAAGTTCATAATCAATCAATAAATATATGATAAAATAAATTTAAATAATATAAATAATTATAATTATATTATACAAAATTAATACAAAATTAGATTAGTGTTATCTTACTAGATTATATATATATTATTTATGAATATGATATCTAATTGTACTACAAAATATGCTTTATCAATATTTATTAATAAATATATTTGCTTTAACTCATAATGAGTTACTCATTATATATATATATATATATATATATATATATATATTAATATTACTTACAAATATTATATAATAATATTCAAAATAATAATAATAATATTAACTATTGTTTATGAAGCTACGCAAAGAAGATGGGATATCCCGTTCTAAACTATGTGGCCCTACCCAGAACTGGAGCTCTACAAACCATTATAGAACTGATGTCCCCTAACAAAGAAAAACCAGAGCTACTGGAAAATGGTTATATTCTAGTACTCTAGGTTTTAATGTACCTCATACTTGCTATATCGGGTACAATATTGCATGATGTTGCAGATACATTTGTACATTATGTCAGGTACTTTTTACTTTGTACATTATATCTCATTTATTTATATACCTGGACTACTTGATAAACAAGATCACCTCGAACATTTACAGATCTACTAAAATGATTATGTGTTGTTATATTACATATAATCTAATTCAAATACAAGCTATAACTTTCCTTAGCAAACAGTTGCACAAGAACACATTGAGTGTATCTATATGTGTGTGTGTGTGTGTGAGATTACATTACCTCTCCTATGCTCTCCAATTACTAGCCTATACTGTATAGGCTATACAATACTACTAGTTATACTACTTGCTATTATATACTGTAGTTTCTAAGTAATAACACACCCACAGCATACCTCCAGTAATTGATGTTGACTCATTCATAGTATATAATTATCACTATTTGCACATGTATTCATCAAGAGTATCTAAAACATCTACTACAATCAGATTAACTAGTATCGTATTATTATTATTATTATTATATAAATTATTATGTGATTCATCAATTATTTCTTAATGGTAATTATATATTTTGTTATTAATATACTATTATATAATATAATAGTAATAATTATATACAAATAATAATATATAAAATATTTATAAAATATATATATATTTGTGTTAATTAAATATTCTCGCATTCATCAGGATTAAAATACCGTCCTTTGAAGTGGGTAGTGGACATGACTATTGGATATCCAGGACAGAAACCCCTGGATTTCTTCAATGTCACCTTTGCCAACCGGCCTCCATGCAAAACTACAATACACTATAGGATATATAGTGCTAGTGACGTTAGTAATAGCGGTGGTGGTGGTAGTGGTAGTGGTATTGGCATTGACAGTTGTAATGATAGTTTTTGTAGTTTAGTTGTTGTAGTAATAATTTTAGAAATAGTATATATTATAAGTATAATTTATAATTATTTAAATTTGTCAAGTTAATTTTTTTTAAATATATATAATTCATTAAATAATCTTAAATCTGCTAAAGAAAAAAATCAACTATAATCTAATAATTTCAATGAATTATTTATAGTAAAAATATATACCAAAGCCCATACATAGGATACATGGTCACCTATTAAGCCTATGTAACTTGTAATATGACACTCCACCCAATGAATAGGGAAAATGGGTATTTAATTATATAATAGACATTAATAAAATTTAAATTTCTGGTAAAAAACTGGTAATAAAAGTGAGAATAATAAATATAAATTAATATTAAAATCATATTATTATTTTATGTATTATAACCAGGATTGTTTGTTTTTTTGGTTTTTTTGGTTTTTTTAAAAAAATATTGGTTTTTTTATGTATTAAATAATTATTATTAATAAATTGTTATATTGAATGTTATTTGTAATAAATACTAAAGACATATGATTATTATTAGATATTTCGTGTATATTATATTAAAAAGTATTGTAGTATAATTTATACAAGGATTCAGTAAATTCTATCCAAATTATATTTTTCTTTCGACCAGGCTTGTTTATTAAATGAATAAATTTATATAATATACATAACCTATACAATTATTATTAATATTGATAGGGTTGTTGATTTTTGTTATTTATGTTTTGGTTTTTTTGGTTTTTTAAAAATGATAAAAACCAACAACACTACCTTATATAATTTAAAATTATAAGGTATAATTTATATAATATACATAATATATACTATTATTATTAATATTGATTCTAATTTTAAATGATATAATATAGAAAGTGATATATGTTATCTCGCATGAAATATATGTTATCCACGGAGAATGAT
Source organism: Osedax fenrisi (assembly GCA_964019155.1). Taxonomy (NCBI): domain Eukaryota; kingdom Metazoa; phylum Annelida; class Polychaeta; order Sabellida; family Siboglinidae; genus Osedax; species Osedax fenrisi. Next base: position 45,428,720 of record OZ025240.1, on the reverse strand, counting down.
AGTTCTCGTCAGGTTGTATTTAATTATAGGAAGAACACAGATATGTTTGGGATACCTATATTAGGTTTATTAAAATAACGGAAAGTAAAATAGTTCATCAACTATGTCAATGGTTCTAGTGTAATCACTCTCAAGTGTAGTGACCTGATTGATTTTATAGCAAGAAACAAATACACTCCAAAACAAGAATAATACCATTTGTGGAGTTTGTTTTTGAATTAGATCAATTTAAGGTTAATGTTTAAAATAATGGCCTTCTAAGAATAGTATTGATATAAAGAAATTATTTCTTTACATGGTTAATGGTTAAATTAATGGCATATAAATACATTTATGTCAAATTGACATTGTCAATATACATTTCTATAGATATAGTTAACAATAGTAAGTTTATAGAATAAACCAGAGTTGTGGAAATATAATAATATATGTATATATGTGTATATATATACATATAATATATATTAAGGTATATGATACTGACAAGTATACAATACTTTGTGGTATCGTATATAATAATACGAATATATATATTTTAGTTAATTCAGTTATAGACCACGCCAACTATTTACAATTACAAAAACATTTTATCAAATATTTCACCTCACATTCATACTACGTAGTTACTATACTACATTTATCAATAATTTTATATACAAAAACCAAATAAACCAAAAAAATCAAATGAACCATTGTTTTTTTGATCAAAAAAAACAGTACAACCCTGATTATAACAATAAAAACATTAAAAATATGCATACATTTATTAAAAAATTATTTATAAATAGGTTAATTATTAATTTAGTAAATATTTAATAGGCCTATTTCTTGTTATAATATATTCTATTTTGCATAATAATTATAATTCATAACAAAATGAATTTAAGCGATCAAATTTGTAAATTTGTTATCATAACTTTTGTTTTAATAAAAATTAAATTATGCTTTATATTATAGAATTAAATAAGCTTTCCAATGATAATAATTGTATTACAATAGCATCAATATACAAAATCTCATTCTTGTAGCTATTAGTTGATCATAATGAAAAAAATGTTGATATAATATTTCCCAAATTATATACTTATGCACATAATTATATATGTATATTATCAAATATATATTTATATAAATATACATACAATTTATATAAATTGTGATGTATTCGAATGTTTAATTTGAAAATAATTTTAAATTAATATTAAAATATTTATAATATAATACATTATTTTATAAGTATTTAACATTATACGAATCTAAAAATAATTATTTTATCTAATATTGATTATAAATAGTAAATATTAAATGTACTAAATGTATCTCTAGATTAAGTAATTATATAATATATGACAAATTTAAATACATTGTATGTAAATAACAAAGAAATTTATAAATATGACCAATTCAAGATGCGTTTATTCTTATTCTTAATAAATTATTAGGCCTTGAATAAAATGTTTGACAGTTATTGGTCGACCGTGTATTTTGGGCTTTGATTATACTACAAAATTCAATAAGTATTACATATATATATGTATTCACTAATCACCATACTAGCTATGTTATGACTGCATATAACCTCTCTGCCCCATCACTCGATACAGGTTCCGAATGATTCCGATGCTTTAATGAAGTGGTTGTTCAAACGCTACGAGGAGAAGGATCAACTTCTCGCCGAGTTCTACGAAACCGGAAGTTTCCCGCCCCAATCACAAGGGGATAAACCGCTAGAGAAGCGAGCCGTTGAAGTGGACAGCGATTGGTTGAATGCCATACACGCCTTCTTCCTGGTCTCTCTCGCCATGCAAGTCTACATGTTCTATAGACTATACCACTTGTTGATGTTGTACGCGCTTTAATCAAGTCACGCCCCGCCCCCTGCCCCGCCCCCAGCTACGACCACTACACAAGACACACCCCCAAATGTATATTCAGTTTTAACCACTATAGTCAAATGTATTATTATTATTCTTCTTATCTTATTGTTATTATTGTTCTTATTTATTTTATTGATATTTTATTTAGGTACATGTGATCGTAATAAGGATCTCTCACCTGCAATTGGCTACATCTTCGTGTGATTTACATTATTACTACATTGTTTTATTTTAATCTTTTAAATACATATACATAGACTGTATATTATTAATAATAAACATTACATTTACGATATTTCCTTACTGAATGAAAGACACTGACTTCAATACATACGAGTATTCACAATGAATCGGAAATAGAGAATCGTATATTATCAAATCATAACTTGGCATCATTAAATATCTATAAGTGATATAAGTATGTGTAGCTATTAATGGAGGTGTATCTCTACCAGTAGAATAGTGAGGACTAGTATTTGTACTAGCTACATAACAAATTAGTAAATTAAGATGTTAAATACATTAAGAATATATTTAAGGTATTTGATATAATAACGTTACAAAATGTTTGCTCTAGTTATCTCATTATATCTCATTATATAAGTAGAATTACATCCCCTATTTTATACATGTCGAATCATTAAGTAGCAGTATTAATATAAAGATGGTAAGTTACCACCAGAATAATCTGATCTACCTTAGAATAATATAAGTATTAAATTACATAACAAATTTGTAAATAAACCAAAATTCATATAAATGATACATCATGAATTAGATAGATAAATTGTCTCTACATAAATATAAAAGTAATAGTTCTTTCTGTTGATCATGATTTTATAGTGGGAGGTTATCAAATAGATCAAGGGTATGATTAGGAAATAATAGTATATGGACAATTATCAAAGTAAATTCATTATATTTGTATCTATATTGTTGTAGAGTTTAAACAAATATAGTGTGGTTTACATCTATTTAAAATTATTATATAATACAATGTAATTACAGGGGTATACAACATAATTACAAGAGCAATCATATCACACTGAGATTAAATTATAGATTTACTTCTAATAAGTCGAATCAGATTATTATTTGTAACAATAAATATATTAGTTAATGAGAAGGGTGTTCTTTATTGAGAAGTATATACTTTAGAAATACTACTAAGATTTTTCATATCATATTTTCGACATGCAAATTATTTTAAATTTAACGAAATATTAGATATAACGTAATATAAATTTAACTTTATTATTAATAATTGTCTTTATACTTCTTTCACATATCAATCTTATAAATGAATAATCAATTCTATATAGACTATCTGATAAGTTAGAATTAGTATATTACAGTATGATTGATAACACTGGTCTGCATCATTTTTGTTATCAAGGGTTTCTTAACTGATTATAAGCTACTTTTTGACACTGAATTCAAATCTGAAAACCGTTTTGCTCAATCAGCTCTAGTTCTTTTTTTATTCAACTTTTTATTTTTTGTGGAAATATCAGAAATTTCCTAAGGAAAATATAGGATTTCATATAAATTATATAGTATTTTAATCCGTTCATACCTATATATTTAGTTATTTTATTATATAAATGTGTTAGTAATATTTAAATAGTGTACCAATAGTACAGGAGTTGATTAGGGGTATTCCCTTGATAAGTTAATTAATATGTAATTATTAAATATTCAGAAATATATTGTATATTAATTTACAATAATTTTCTGACTCTTGAAATTAACATACAAAAATCATTATTTTAAATAAGTCAATTATATCATTACATCATACAACTTTAAATAAGTATAACGTATTTTAAACTACATTAACCATGCATAGAAGAACTTGTATTAACAATCCGGATAAGAATTGGTTACATTTGTGGTAAGTTAACATTGTTGAATCAGAAGTCAAATATAATGCCATTTAATAAAAAAACCTACAAGGATTATTTCGAAATGCATTTAGGAGACCAAGATAAATTATTTGCACAGCATATTTGTTGTAAAACCTGTACTTTTAACGTACATCGTTGGAACAATAAGAAATTAAAATATTTAAATTTCGGAATATCAATGATATGGAGATAAGGTCAGAATAATGTATAGGATTGTTATTTTTGCTTGTTTAACATATATCAAATATATTAAATATTAATGGTTCATATATAGAATACATATGTATACCTTTATACTATTTATATAATTATATAGGATGTAGAAAATGTATGAAGAATAAAGCACGTGTTATATATCCTGATATACATTCAGCTATACGGTATGTACCTCATAATGATGATATTCCGATACCAATACCACCAGATAATCTGGATTCATCATCATTATTAGATGATGAAAATTAAATTAATGATGATTTATCAAAGGAACACATTCCCCTTGAAAATAAAAGAAATCTTGAACCATTTAATCAACATGATCTAAATGAGTTAACAAGAGACAAGAATCTGCTCAATTATTTGGGTCTAGATTAGTAGAACGTCAAATGTTATCAAAAGAAACAACATACTCTTGGTATTGAAGTCGTGACATTGAGTTTAGGAAGTATTTACTACCAATGGAGAACTTGTATATTGTAACAATATTATTGGATTGATAGAATGTATGGGTATTACGTATGCAGATTCAGACTGGATATTATTTATCAATTCATCAAATAAAAGTCTTAAGGCAGTTTTATTATACAATGATAATAGAGTCTCTTCAATTCCTGTCGGTTATTCAATTAGTATATCAGAAAATTACAATAATATGATTGTACTTCTTGATTCATTAAATTATAATTTTCACAATTGGATGATTTTGGGAGACTTGAAGTTAATATATTATAATATATTATAATAATTATAATTATTTAAAATGTTTTATTATTGTAATATATAGGTACACATTTGTAGATCGTCACCATACTTTTGGGTATGCAATCTGGGTATACTAAATACCCATGCTTTCTCTGCAAATGGGATACTAGAGCTGACCGAGAACATTATTCAAGATGCATATGGCCAGAATGTAATAATGTACATCCTGGTTCACACAATATAATCTAGAATTATCTTGTTAATCCCAATAGAATACTATTCCTTTATTCCTCCATTATACATTTTTTAAGATCCCATCTTGATTATATTCCAAGCAGTTGTGGTGATTTTAGCGAAGAACAAATGTATTTAAGGAAAGTGCTTTCTCCAGGATATTACTATAATGAAAGATAGATATCAAGGAAAATTGGATATAAATATGCTTTCGGACTACAGTTGTTGTTTAAAAAGAGACGATATTAATGCAAAACACAAGAGAAAAGCTATCAAACAGTCATGTATATAGTATTTAAATAATATTCTATAATATTAATACATATTATTGTTATTTTATATTCTTAATAAATTATATATATCACTTAAATATATTTTTCTTGATAATTTATTTGAAATATTTCTCATATTTGTTGACAAAATTAAAAGTTGAATAAAAAAAGAACTAGAACTGATTGAGCAAAACGGTTTTCAGATTTGAATTCAGTGTCAAAAAGTAGCTTATAATCAGTTAAGAAACCCTTGATAACAAACAAAAAAAATTCAAATGCAGACCAGTGTAATCTATAAATACAGTACAGCCTATACTAAATTATATATTTAGTAACGATGACAATTTCTTCTATTGTTTTTATGTTAAAATTACCAAATCTACTTGGGAAGCAACAAAATAAGGATTTCCTAAATAAGAATAAAATTTCACTTAAAGCGATGTAGTACAATATCTTAATATTGGATTATTAGATGGGATATATTATTATAATCAAATATAATAGATAGAAAAGGTTTAAATATAATATTAGAAGTTTATAAACTACTAATACTATAGTATGAAGAGTTTATTAATAACTTATCGAGAATAAACAATTCAGATGGTAATAATTATTTCTATAGGCATCTGAACATCACAAATAGAAAATATCTAGTAAAATTCATGAATTGGTTTTTATGCAACCATAAAATATATAACATAGTTATGATTGTAAGATGATATATCATATGTATTATAGTATAGATAGTTATTATATATGAAAGTATAATTTCCTGTAAATATAATACACTACATTATTTTCTAAATACTAATTTATATAATGATATAGGAAATTAATAAATATCTCTGACAATCTATTACTAGATCAGATCCGATTACGGGATCAGATTAAGGATATTTGAGAAATATAACAAATTAACAGGAATATAAATTATACTGTATATTATATGTATACATAATTGTAGGGTTTAGTATTCAACTAGTGTTCATTTGTAATGATCCTACAACATATTATATTATGTTCATGATATATTTAGATATAAGGGTAGGATTACATTTATATAAGTTATAGAAAGACGTTAACTATATTTATTTATATATTACATTAGTTTTGCTACTTATTTATCTATGAGGTTATATATATAACGTCTATATTATACGATATATAGATATATATATAGCCTATAATTAATCTTAATAACAAACAAATTCATGAAACTAGTCAGACTAAATAATTTACTAAATAATTATATTGTTCGATTATTATAATTAATTAATATTGATGATAATATAATTAATAATTATTAATATATTCAAATATACAGATTATCTAATATATAATATTTATTTTGAATAATTAAATTTCAGAGTACCATATATTTATATTATTTTATTAACTTAGGATACACTTATTATTAGAAATATAATAGATATAGTAATTAGAATTATACTATACGTATAGAAACCAATATTTTTACAAATTGAAAATTTCAATAAATGTTAATTTTGTTTACAAATAATAATGTACATGAATAATCAATTAACAATCAAGCGCTATATTTGGAATATATTACATATTTATCTCATATTATATATTGTAATGATATAATGCGATATATTTAATTAATAATTATATTTTATTAAAGTATAGTATATCATTTACGAATATACGTTATTTAAAAACTGTTATTTTACATGATAACATTTATAAAATAGTTGTGTTTTATATCAATATTGTATGTATAAATTAACTATGAAACTAGACTTTAATCCATAATTTTGTTTACTATTATGCTAGATTGGTATTTAATTATACTAAATAATTAAAATAAAATCAAAAATAAATTATTGATTACCAAAATTATTGATATTTAAACGAAAAATCAAGTTTAAAAATTATGAAATTAGTGGTTAATCGTATTTTTCTATCGTTAATTGTTTGTTTTATTAAGTAAATTATATATGTTCTATTTAATCAAAATAAGATTTATAATATTTCATAAATTATATATAAAACAAATTTATATATTATATAGTAAATTAGGTTTGAACTTTAGAAAGAAACACAAAATTGACAAAATCGAAAATATTTAACAGCAATAATATTTATCTTACTTTCACATCCGTTTATTTATATAAAGAACGAGCTTGACAACAACAAAGTATCATTCGAATTTATTCGTTATTCTGTCATCACCATGAGTACTCCAGTTAAGAAAACCGTAAAAGCTAAAGTCGTAGCCGTTCACCCGAAATACAATGAAATGGTTGTAGCAGCTATCTCAGCCATGAAGGAACGAAGCGGATCATCTCGTACCGCTATTCTGAAATACATCGCCGCTAATTACAAATTAGGAAATGACGATAAGAAAATTAACGTTCATTTAAAGACTTGTCTGCGTAACGGCGTAACCAATGGTTTATTGAAGCAAGTTAAAGGTACTGGTGCTACCGGTAGTTTTAAAGTAGCTGTTCAGCCAAAGCCAGTAAAGAAGGTAGTCAAGAAAGTTGCAGCTTCGCCCAAGAAAGTTGTTGCCAAAAAAACTTCCGCTAATAAAATTGTTAAGAAGACCATAAAGAAAACAACCGTAAAGAAAATCGTGAAAGCTTCACCTAAAAATGCTTCTCCAAAGAAAGCGAAGAAGGTAGTAACTAAAAAAGTTACTAAGAAACCCATCGCTAAGAAATCGATCAAGAAAACAGTTAAGGCTTAATCATTACAATTTTACAACTATTATACAAATCGGCTCTTTTTAGAGCCACCCAATATTAACAAGTTTATACGATTAATTAATTTAATAATTTATCTTTTAATAATTTAACTAATTATAATATTAAATGTAATACTTGCATAAATAACATTCATTATTACTATAGTAATAATCAAATAAGAATACTTATTTGATTGTAAACATTATTTTATACTCAATCAGTTATTTTATTATTTATATAACATATATACTTTTTATAGTACTATAATTATTATATATTATTAACTATAATACTTTATATATATTTTGTTTATTTTATACCTAATGTAATATTTATATAATTTATTTGAATGAGGTCATCAATCCAAATGAATATATTGACAGTGAAGCATATATATGAAATTCTACACGTCGAAAACATCAGGCATTATATTCTATTGATTGATATATTTATATATGTATTTGAATAATATGTGAATTATATATATATATATAGGTATTTGATTAAATATATATATTTTATATTGATTTATTGATATTTGTGGTTTGTTTAGTTTTGTTCTACTTGTTTTTTTAGCTGCATTCAATCCCGAAGTTAGCCTATAAAATATTGTGTTCACGATTTTATTTTATTTAAAATGATGTGCCTAGTTTAGTAAAAACTTTAATATAATAGTTAATTGTCATATATTACTCAGTACACGAAATATATATCATTAATTGAATATAGACGGATTTTTTTCGTATTCCATATTTAATATATAAATATATATATTATTTATATATATATATGTGTTATAAAACTAATTAATATATATTATCATTATTCTGGGTTACTTCTGAAAACTAGAAACTCATTCATATTATATTAATACATAATACATTATTTTAATATATATATATATATACAAAATGTATAAATAATATGAATTTAATGTTTATGAAAATAGACAAATTACTTTACGTTGTTTATATGGAAATGGTGTTCTCTACAATAGTATTTCATATATATATATATATATATATATATATGTAGCCTTCATATGATATACGTATACACTGTATGCCGCCCACGTTATCTTTTATATAATAATAAATTAAATATATTTTAAAAATAATTTTAAAGAATTCAAGTAATCTGGGACGAGTTTTTAGATAAAAGATTAAAGTTTTAGATTTTGTAAGTTATTTCATATTTATTATTCGGGTATATATATATTTAATTATTAGATAATGATTCCAAATATAACATATACGTGTAATATATGTCATGAACATATATAATTAATCTAGGATAGAAGTTTAACTGACCTCAATACAAGGTTTATATGAAATAATTAATTTAAATTAATCGTGTGAGCTACCTAATAGGAAATTACTGCTACCATTTTGAATATATTGTAAATATACTTAGGTCGATTGATATTAATTTACTGGAAACATACAGTACTTGCTTTATTATTATGTTATTTATTCCAGATATCGAGGCCGCCTGCCCTATAAATACATACTACTTTGTTAATATATAATTTTCATAAAATAAAATGAGAATTTATTAACCATTTAATGATAATAATCATAGATTTTATAAAAAATATATATAATATTCATTCTTACTTTTCACTCTATTCGAATAATTATATCTTAATTATCTATTTTTTCACGATATATACAATTTAAAGAATAACAAACGCTACTATAATATGTATAATAAAACAATAATTACATCATAATATATGTAAGTGTAAGAGAATAAATGTATCTGATATCGTAGATGTGCAGTTTGATTATAACTTAGGTGAATGAGGATTTAGAACTAGTAATGTATAGTGTTCATGGCTTTAGTGTTTATTAAAATAAATTACCTACTAATATTAAACTAATTATATAGTAAATTAATATAAGTTATTATCTGTAAATAATATTTGAATTGGAATTGTGTAAAAGTTAACAAATTATTATTTATTATTTAACTATTAATTAACTATTTATTTAAACTACGTATTTATTTGTTATCAAAGTATGTACATATTATTTCTTGCTTTACATCTTCTATTAAGGTCTCTGTAATATTTAAATAAAAAAAAAACTCTTATTAAAGAGTATCATAAGATTTACAAATATGATAAATAAGTATGATTTTACTATAGTTATAATTATAAATAATATAAAGACTAAATAAATAAACTTGATATACTATAATAAATATATTAAACTTATTGTAATTTCCTTTATATTATGTTAATATAATAAAGAATAGGTTAATATTGAGTTAAATGATTATTTATTTACTATATACAATCACTAGATTAATAAATATTCTACTTATATAAGTGAGAACTAAATATAAAGCGTGATGTCATGGTGCTACAAATGTAGAATTAAGTATTATTGCTAAAATGCATACAACTTTGTAATGTAATAAATAGTTGACACCTACAATACAGCTTAACTTTTGTTGAACCGTGACCTTAGATTACGAATGTGCTTAATATCATATTATTAGTGATTATAATTATATTATATCTTAATATATACATCATTGAAAATTACATTTACGATATCGTTCGGTTTATGAATATTTAATATTATGTAAATAAAAATTAACATAAAATGTATAAAAGAATGAGAACCATCAAACGGATGGTACTGTATTGTATTCGCAGAGATTAGATAAGATTGAGTTTAGTGACGATAAGAACGCGGATGTTTTGATCGAAAGCAACGCAGACAGCTAGACCGCACTTATCCGGCGACCAATCAAACGAGCTGATCGGTTGAGTGGACAGCGTTACGTTCTGGTAGAGCTCGATGTTGCCTATCTGTCCTTTGGCGATTCCCTCAGAGTCTTGTTTACTACGCTCGCCCGGGTAACAACTAGTGGACAGCGTGACAATAGGTAGTTACTATAGGTTAGATATAGTGATTCGCTTGTGATGATAGGTTAGATAAAGTGACTATAGGTAATGATGATAGGTTAGATATAGTGACTATAGGTAATGATGATAGGTTATATAAAGTGACAATGAGTTAGACATAGCGAATAAGTAGTGATAACAGGTTTGGCATAGTATTAAAGATATATATCTAGACATAGTGTATTACACGCGTTGACAACATTAGTCGACTAACTATTTCCACAGATTTAAGGAACCGTTGCCTCCCAAAGACATGAATATATCTCTGTTCTGTGGTAGATGTTTAGCAGACCAAACCGTTGACTTGTGAGCCTAGTTCAGGTGATTACGATTACGCACACTTAATTATATTCATTATTATGAACATGCTAAACTAATTAATTAAATGTGAAGTGTGTTAAATATTAAATTAAATTTGAAATTCAAATATTAAAATTTTAAAAATAAACATTATATTTTAATTTATTTTATAGTTTCAAAATATTTCATAATAAAAATAATATATATTCATAATATATATATTAGTAATAATTATTTATTATTTGTAGTGTATATATATTCATTAAAAATGTCCAAATTATATAAAATACATTTAAAATATTTTAATAACAATTAAATAATAAGAATAATATCAATAATAAGATAAATGGAATCATTAATGTTTTCTAATATTAATGATGATCTTCATTATCATCATCAACATCAAAAACATAATTATTATCAACATCAACATCAAAAACATCATCATCGTCATCATCATCAACATCATCATCATCATCATCATCATTTACCTAAATATAACTATGAGACCACTATGGGTAGATCTTTCTGTGTGTCAACACCTACCAACTGGAATAAACTTCCAACAAAATTATGTTGTGAAATTATTTACAATATTTTCCGACGTAAAGTAAAATTTTTTTACTTCATTAATATTAATATTGTTTTATATTTATTTATCTAAATTATTTAAATCATGTTATATTTATTTATTTTTATCTGTTTCATTTTTATCACACACTGTTGAGTAATGTAATTCGTTTTATATTTTTACGGTGTTTAAATAAACAATCAAATCAAATCAAATCATCATCATCATCATCATCGTCATCACAACCCCACAACCACTACATACACAGAGTACAGCTATGTAGTTAACCTTCTCGGTTAGATGGGCAAATCCTAGAGTAGGATGCTGAGTACGAAGGTCGTACACGTGAAGGTTACTCTCTAAACATGTCACTGCCATTTTGTTCATGTCAATGTCCTTGCGATCGAATTCAATACCACAGATCTTGTAAATAAATTCATATATATATTAATTAAAATACCATATACACATATATATTATAAAAAAGTATAAAAAAAGTATTTATCGACGGCTAAATAAAGTTAAGCTACAAAATTATAGAATTAACATTAAATTCCCATAAAATTAGTGATATATTTTTGATTACAAATTTAAAAGTATACATTGTGTACACATGTAATGGGGTAAGACTGCGGATTCGATTCAGGGGCATAGCCTAGTATATATATATATATATATATATATACAAATATATATATATATAATATTTATTATTATAGTTGAATATAAATTAAAAATGTATATTAATATAAAATATTCATGTTATTTATAATAGATTACTTATTATGTATATGTATATTAATATTATTAAAGGTATTGGTTGACCTACTGACCCCATTCTTAAGATTATCCGACCACTTTATGGTCATAGTGCGAAGGTCAAACATTTTGATATCTCCATTGTCGTATCCGGCACAAACGCATCTCTCATCAGCGGTAAAAGCATTGCCTAATATGGTAGTATTCATTATAATAGTTTTTAATACAAAATCTATTCAATAAACAACATTTGAGTAATAGAAATTAGTTATTTTCCTGGTAAATATATATATATATATATATATATATATATATATATATATATATATATATATATATATATATGTGTATATGTTATAAATATGTTATATATATATATTATTAATTCTATAAAATGTATTACATATACTATTATATAACACTTATTGAGAAATAGGTCAAATCTAGAATAAGTATAGATAATTCATCAGGTAACAGATATTTAATTATTATTATTAAACTAATTTTTTTTCAAATTATTATTAATATATAAAATAATATGCATATACAAATATATTAAATAATAAATATATCTTTAAGAATAATGAAAAACCAAATGCCACAGCCCAACAATCTCTTTTATCATCTCCAGCTTCAGGTTGTATTGATGCAACAGGTTTACCCTTTTGTCTTGGGTCCCAGATTTTTACAGATCCTAAATTATCATGCAATATTTATAAAAATATTATTAATATTTATATTTATAAATTATTTAGATCATTCATTTATTGTTATTAATATAAATATATATTACCATATACAATTATATAATACTTAATATTTAATAATTAGGATTTAAAATATTTAATAAATATGATTACAGTATAATGCAAAAACTAAATATTTATATTTAGAATAAATATATACATTAATAATATAAATATTTAAATATCAGATCCCCATTTTCATAATTTTAGTATTAGCGAGATGGATATTTATAAACACATTATACATGACAGTATACTGTCATGTATAAAGGCTATTTTAATATCTAAAATTTATATTCATACATTTAAAATAATTTCAACAATAACATTTTGTAGAAAAGATAGATATTTCAAACATGTGAAAGTCATTGACTCGTTATTGTTATTCTTTTCTTAACATATATATATTAAACTTAATTATTTACATTATTTATCAATTAATTTTCTGAGTAATTTCATCTTCTCAAGATCTATAGTTACTATGGATAAAATATATATTTTTTGAATATTTTAATTTCTCAAAAAGAAATTATTATCTACATTCTGATATTTAAACTTCTTAACATTTTCAATAAATATTGTATAAATAAATTAAAATATAAAAAATTCAAATATTTGATTTTTTAAGAAATAATGACTATTTGAAAATTTCGATCCATAATATACATAAATATATATATATATATATAAGTTATATTTATATACTAATGAAAACATCTGAGAAAACATAAGTTACATTAATAATTACACTAATAATAGAACTACTATATGATTAAACCATCTCTACTTCCGGTGACAATTTCAGGAGCTCCTTCACCGATACCTAAGCCTCCAACTGCATCGATGCAGTTTATGATTTCATCATGAGCTTTAACGGAATACATTGAATCTGCAGGCTTCTCTAAATCCCTTAATCAATTTGGGTGATATCATATATTCATGTATATATTCATGTAAATATTCATATATATATATATTTTAAGTATGATATGCTAATATTAATATATTAATTATTTCAAGCAATATTATGTGATAAAAAAGTCAAATATAACTCTGTATTTAGTATCATACGTTATACTATATTAATATTTCAAACCATATATCTAGCTGTCCTTCAAATCCACCCGTAGCTAACTGTTTCTTTTGCTTAGACTGCGATGCTCCGAATGTACTACATTTAAATGGCTTGGGTTTCGTAGTCTGCAATATAACAGTATATTAATTTAACTATTATTAATTATTACTATTCTATTTTATCCAACAAATCTGTAATTAAAGTAAAACAATATTATATCGAAGTTTATTAATATATATTTTATAAAAATACATTTGTTCTAGCAGCAACATACATCTTTTCACATTCTTACATAATATTACAAAGTTATTTAAATAGAGTTAAATGTAAAATATGTCATTTTTATTAACTAATTAAAAGTTGTATAATAATTAAATTAATTTTTTAAAATAATTTCTAATAAACAAAGATAAATTGGTGATAATGAATTTATTATAATAACAATGACCCTTGGGAGATATTCGCTCAAGAATAAAGTGTAAACAAAATTATAACATGGTATGAACTAATAATAATACAAAACAGAAGACTGTAGTTATTAGTAACATTGAGGATAAATGAATTGAGTTGGATATTAAAGAATGGATGAAATGTGAATAATATAGTATTGAACATATTAAAGGATGTACTCTTGCATAGGGGATTACCATGTTAATGTTAGATCTGGCTAAAATGTTAATGTTAAGGATACAAAACTAATAAAGATAATTAAGTTTTTTTTTTATTCAATAGATTATCTTTTTACTATCCTACTTCATAAAATTATTGATATTTTATAAATATATTTTATTTAAAATTATGTAAAAAAATAGTTTAAAATATTTTTATTTTTTTTAAATATAAATGTGATGTTTATTATAATTTATTTTAATAATATAAAGTACAATAACATATCCTTCATAATAGATAGTGTTACATGTTATTCATATAAAGTAACAATTTCAGATACAAATATTAAAAATCAAAGAAGTAGTATGTATGCTTAATAAGTGGAAAAAGTAAAAACTTAAGAAAATTACATTCAAAGTTTTTAAAAATAAATAATCACAGAAAATATATATTAAATTTACAAATATGAATTATTGAAAACACCTTATATTGATAGAAATACTCAAAAATAATTTAAATATTTTACAATGTAACAAATAAGATACTGAACATGGATAATATGTAATAAAAAAATATTGAAAAAATTAAAATATTATACATATTTTAACGACACAGTGAACCCTTAAGGCACCGTACACACCGCTTGTACACACCGCTAGTACACACCGCTAGTATCAAGGAGAGCGGAAGTTATAGCAATTAATTTCGTAGTAACGGACACCTTTAGCATTAAGAGAAGATGTATTTTGGTCGCAATAATGAAAAGTTCAGCATTGGAATGGAGAATGATAAAGTCAAAAATCTAACAACCCACGATTTCGTAGAGAAATTAATTGAATAATTAACGAAATATATTAGAATAATGTATATGTAAACATGTATAATATTAAAAAATGTACGAGTTATTTTCTATGATATATTAATTATTAATTATAAATGTAAGTTGTTTATGAATATTTCTACAAAATATTATATAATAGTTGGCTACTTTTATTGTATTGTATTATAGTCTGAGAATACCATACTGGTAATCCCACATTTTTTATTTACAATTGAATAGATATATCTGTGATGTATTTGTTATCAATCATTGATAAAATAAAATATAGTATCTGAGAGGTTATATTTAGTTAATATATCACAGAATGCAACGTATATAAATTACTATTATACGTGATAGAGAGAAGACATCGTAATCACGATTAAAATAATGATCAATTTATATTATTATAAATATGAAAATATGTAATATCAATTATGATAATTATTTATTTATCATTATATATTATTACAGTAACACTTGATATAGACAGATAGAAAAACGAAACTATAATAATTATATTTGTATATGTACTCTAGATGGCGATACTGACATTTAGATCAAACTATAATATATAAAATATATTTTAAACAGTACAATGATATGCATCTTTACGTTTATATTATTTCTTATTATCATGCCACCTATATTAATTATTACAAACACATTTTAATTCATCTACTTCGTAGGTTATCCAAATAATGTATTAAGCACTTTATTTTATACTAAATGTATGTAATATTTATTGATTACAGCCACCTAAAGGAAAATATTACTATATTTCAACTGTATAGGTTGATGGCACTATATCTATAGATGGCACTAGTTTATATCAACTATTATATTATTATATTACTAAAAGTCTAATATTTTTTTATTAGATATAAACTCATTCATCATAAAATATAAACAGAAACATTGTATGCACGTATACAGATTGCTACTCTATATTGAAATATAATCGTGTACTAATAGGTTACGCATATAGTCTTTATATTCAAATATTATGTCGATAGTATTAGAGCCCCCTATAGTTGAACTATTCAAAGTATTGTTTAAAAATGTTGCCCCTAGTCTAGATACAAGCATTTATCCATAATAATTATATGAATCACTCTTATTTTCTCACGAATACATTTTTAATTATAAATTAAACTATTCTATTTATATTTATATATCAGGGATATATATTTATATAACTTATATATTCATATTTATATGTCATTTTTATAATTTGATAGTATTCTAAACTAATTTATCAAATTAATATTATTATTTTTTGTAGTAGTAGTTAAATATATCATTATTATAGTTAACAAATATCCTAGTAAGTAAAATAATGTATTTATATATAGGAAATATCATAATTATAAATGAAACTAATGTGATAGTAAATATTAAAAAATATATACATTTTATTTAAAATAATATTTATAAAATATGAGGATATTATTATAAGAATAATATGAATAGTACATATGATATTTTAATAATGACAAAATAAATATATTATTTATATATTTATTAATTGTAATTACAATCATTATTATATTAATTATGATATTATAATAATAATTATTATTATAAAAATAATCGTAAATCATTTATCTGAAATATTCATATATATAAATAAATAAATATCAAATATAACATTAATGTAAATATAAATTATTATTTATAAAACAAATATAATATTAAATACCTCATGTATGAGTTCGATTTCACCATGATTTAATTCAAATATTTGTATTGCTCCAGTTCCTTTTGCGTGACTACCCAAAACCACAAATTTAGCTGTATTCGGAATCCATTTACTATCATATAATGTATAATTAACTGGTTTTTGGCAATGTAATACAATTTGTGGCTTTTCCATTATATTATATGTTTATTAATAGTAATTTAATATATAAAATATTCGAATATTAAGTATATGATTATAAGATTTATCTAGAATAAATATCAACAACTACTTTATTTATAATAAATACAAATTTATTTGAATTATCAGCGTCGTTGTTGTCAAGACTTGTTTTTATAATGTATTACGATGCCGCTAGGTGGGCATACTTACTCGAATTCAAATAAATAAAATTACAGCATGCAGACTATACTTCTTATTCAATTTTTGCACGTGTTTCGTGATGGATGAAGAACTGAAGTGTCCCGTCTGTAGACGTATATTTAATAACCCGGTTACATTGGTATGCCAGCATTCGATATGTTTACATTGCGCTACCGGTTTAGAGCAGCAAGCCGTACACGGTTCCAACTCGGGTGGAAGTAGTAACGGCAGCGCAGAATCCGTGTCGTCGACTGGAAGTTGTCAATACGACATACTATCAGACATAGACAAAATGAGCGTCATAAGCGAAAGCGATTCCGGTTTCACGACGGACAGCCGACCTTCCAGTTACTCCGGAAGCGGGTCGCTACTGTCGTTACGTAACACCGGCTCGATAATACAGTGTCCTAAATGCCGACGACTGACCGCTCTAGATCAAAGAGGTTCGGCGGCGCTTCCCCAGGCTAGGTGCCTACAGAACATCTGCAGTCGAAGGAGGAGTAAGCAAGAGCCGAGTTGCCAGATGTGCGACCCAGACAGACCCGACGAAGGTCGCCCGGCCTCGATAGAATGTCTAGAGTGTCACATATTGTACTGTAACTCGTGTTTGGGAGCGTGTCACCCGGCGCGTGGTCCCCTGTCTAAACACACGCTCAGACAAGTGGTCACGGGACAAGTGTCGTTTCCGCAAATCACCTCGTCCGACGTCACGTGCTTCGAACACAACGGAAGAACAATAGACGAGTTCTGCTGCACATGCAATCTCCTCGTTTGTGAACAATGTAAACTGTCTCGACACAGAGAACATCAATTCGAAAACATACCTGTCGGTTGTAAATCACAAAAGGTTAGTGTTTAATAGACTATTAATAATAGTATACCCTGGTAGTATACTATCACATTAATAACAAATTATACTTTATTTTTAATTGTTATAAACAATACACGCATTGTACGGAATCAATGTACTTAGTATGCACATTAGTACTAAAGTATACTTCAATAAACATACATGTTGATGATGTATTGTGATATATGTAAATGTATACATATATGTATTACTATACTTAGTGTGTACCTATATATAATAGGTAAATTTGTAGTGTATAATTAGAATGTCTATTGTAGAACTGCATTGTATATTAATATACATAATGTTACCGGGGAGTCTCCCCGATGTTACTACGAAATAAATATATTTATATATATAAATATATATATATATAAATTTATAGTTAATAATATAATACTTAAATAAGTAATATACATATATTATTATTTTAAATTGTAAAAAGTAAAGCATATATAATAACATAGATAAATTATTCAAATATACATTGAAATTATAAAGAAAATCAATAATATAAAATATATTTAACAAAGGTTTGTTTTGGTAGGTATATTAAATATTTATGATATATACAAAATTCATTTAATTTTTGTTTTTTTTAAATAAAAATATAATAAGATAAAATTATATTACCCATTACTATTTGAATTAAAATTAAATTAAATTAGCATATATTTATTCAAATATTCTCAATGATAATTATAAAAAGATAATAATATATTAATATTATAATCCAGATTATATACCATATAGGATTATAATATATTGTATTGTTTAATGTAAATATAAATATAGTATATTATAGTATTTATATAAAAAGATAAAAGAGGATTACAATTATATATAGGAATATTATAAACATAATTATTACAAAAACTAAAATATATATGATTTATTTAAAAAAAAATGTAATTTACATAATACAATTATGGATTTTAATTAGTCATTAAAATTGATATACACAAGAGTATATACATTTCCATATGTATATCATAAACAATAATTGATGTCTTAAAAATCAAGATACAAAATACAAGATAATATTATAAATTAGTCTACTATTTATCAATACAATTTTAAATTTTAATTTTAAATGAACAAACAACGAAATTCTGACTTAATTAATTGTGTATTGCTTTAATTATATATTTTGTAATATTATATAAGTTTATATTAATTATATGTATATAATTGATAGAATATACTCTATAATAGTAATATATTATTACTAATATATATTTTAATAAAATATTAAAATAATTATAATATATATATATATATATATATATAGATAAAGTTCGAATAAACCATATATAGGGAAAATTCGTAATCATTCAATTACAAAATCCCACAAACCAACACTCATAAATTATATATAAATGCAATGAATTATTCGTATGTATAGAATACGTTTAGTTATTATTTTAATATATAAAATAGGTGCACTCGTGGAACGTTCGGAATAATGTCACCTCGTTGAGATATATTTAAATATATGTATGAATACTACTACGAATCAAGCACAGTAGGATGCGTCGAGATTACAGTATGCATACGACTATGCGAGGTGTGCGGCGCGCTCTTGTGTGCGCTTATCGAGTGCATTACAAAGGGAGGCAGCGGGTATTATATCGCCCATATCAGTGCGGTGGTCACACCTATAGTTTATCTGCTGCTGCAGTACAGGCAGGTTCGCAGCTGGCAGTGGTCGTAATAACTCGAGTGGTAGAGAGTGTTAGCTCTCGAGAGAGAGTGTGAGTGAGATAGAGAGATTCTGTATATAGTATATAGAGTGTGCACGCTTCTACTATCGCAACACCACAACTATCAACACCTTTAGCAACATACATATAATTACATACGACATTAAATCTAGAACCATATATTGATGAAACATGAACACCACATACACACCACATCTTCAACCAACCAATACTATGTTCATCACCAAACTGAACAACTACCCTATAGGCTATAGGCCCCCCCCATTACCTCGGTGCCACGTACTTCATTCGGTATATCGAATATATGCGTGAACCAAACTCGATAGTGCCGACTATAATACTATATAGCACACACACACACACATCAGCAACAACACACCCATACGTCGTTATACTTAATTCATTCCATACACAAGAGTACACCACGAATAAATGAGGGAGGAGGCGAAGTTACGCCATCTATAGTTACGTCATATATATGTGTGTGTGTGTGTGTGTGTGTGTGTGTGTGTGTGTGTGTGTGTGTATGTGTATGTGTGTGTATGTGTGTGTGTGTATGTGTGTGTGTATGTGTGTATGTGTGTGTGTGTGTGTGTGTGTGTGTGTGTGTGTGTGTACATTGTAGTAGAAGTAGTAATCTGTGACTTATCTGTGTGTATTGGTTGCGTGCCAGGAATATATTACTGGATCTATATGAATGTTATATATATATATATATATATATATATATATATATATATATATATATATATATAGATATATATATATATATATATAGTATAATATATTATAATATATTCATATATAAATATGATGGGTATGCCAATCAAACATGATGTTATAGTTTTATATTACACTATACTTACAAATCTGTTATTTAATC
The DNA here is from genome assembly GCA_964019155.1 of Osedax fenrisi. NCBI lineage: Eukaryota > Metazoa > Annelida > Polychaeta > Sabellida > Siboglinidae > Osedax > Osedax fenrisi. Next base: position 45,407,479 of record OZ025240.1, on the reverse strand, counting down.
AATATAATACTAAACTATACATATACTAAATATTATACTTATGATGTGACAATGTGTTATATGTTATCATATAAATCTATATTATACATATATGTATATAGAAATTAGAAGTAGGTTGTACCTATAGGTAGTATACTAGGTACCAAATCCTAATGTATATGATAATTTACAAAATATGTATAATGGTCTAAACGAATTTGAAATAAATATAGAAGTTATGAGTATTTTTGATTTTCCGATTATAGTAATTTTTATAATAATTATTAAATTTAATAAATTAATAATATTTTATGTCATCATCGATGAGTCATCAATGATGATTCATCATGCATATATTTATATTCGTGTTTTTAAAGATTAATAAAAAAACATGTAAACAACGAAACTTCGTATTCTACATGTAAAATACATTTATTGTTTAATGGTGCTATATAATTATGTATAGTATATTATTTGAAGTGAAATAAAACATTAGTTAATTTACTATAAATTAATGAATATTATATTTGTTTGTAAGTATAGTTTACTATCGTCCTACATGACTTATTGATGAAACTATACAATATATAATATAATTTATAAACATTTTTCATTGAATATTAGACATATTATCTATTTATATGCATGTTATTTTAACCAATTGCATCCGAGCTGTTGATTTCTAATATATTATATTTGATATATTTTAAAGTATTTATATATAAAGTATACTCACATACATTTTATTCAATATCTGGGTCCTGGTAATAGTATTATAATAAAGTAAATAATAGTATATAAATATAATGAATTAATCTATTATGATGATTCTAATAATATAATATATCCTATTATAACATACCGAATTCGATAAATCATTGTTATAATTAAAATCTATTGGCCCTATATATCGTATAGATTAATACTTTTCATTGGAGAATATGGAGCATGGTTCATGCTGTATGACTCATCTTTCCTGTATATAACGGTAACACAATTAATGTGTGTACTATCACACTATATGTAGGTTATATATTAATTGTTTATTTATATAGACACATTTTGAAGAAATATCTAATAAACTAAATATTATATATATATTTTTAACATCTATAAAACGTATACGTTTTTTAACATCTATTTTAAATAAATTGTATTGTATATGTACCTATACGTGTCTAAATTATATAATAGTATATAATATATACTATATATCCCATATACTATATATTATATAAATGTAAATTCCAAATCTGCACACACAATCACACGCATATATCTGAATACACGCCGTATAAACTGTTTATATATCTATTAAATATATATTATTCGTGAAATCTATCGAAATATTGATGAATTCAGTAGACTGGATCGTTAATGCATACTTTCACTTCACACATACATTACCCCCTACTGTCTTTATATACAATTTCACGCGGCGTACCACTTCCTATCGTTACGCCCACTTTTAATAACCACGCCTACTTCACTGTGTACTAATCACACTCTCGTGAGCTAGTTTCGAGCCTATACATACGACAGGTTCAAGAAAAGGTGTTAGATTTTCCTGCTCGGTGTCAAGGTCACCCTGGTGAACAATAGCTACAATACGCGTCCATTACTGGAGATTTAAGTTGTGCACACGTTGTGATAACAACAACATATAATACGAATTCTCTATAGTATATGTATACTAAATTAACAGGTACAATATAGTATGGTATAGGTACATATGTATTGTGTAGATCATTCACACATCTGTATAGGGTCTAGATGTGGTAATATATTGTTATATAAGTGTTACGCATTAATCGTCGCAATGACGTCATAATAGGTTGAAAGAGATAGGTAAAGATCAATCATATCATGTGACATATATTCACCTGACAGATACACTCATTTTAATTCGTATTATCATTTAGAGATTAAATTTCATATTTTATGATAGTTTTAATACGTACATTTATATGTATACATATGGATACATTGTACGTCGTATAAAATCGTTGAAATATAGTTAGATATAACTATATGCCAACGATTTTTCGAAGATTGCTCCGCAAAATCTTTGTATATACTATAATATACTATCACGTGTTGGGAACGATTGTTTCATATGTCCGACAACGCGTACAACACATTTCACACGAACAGGTTATTACGTAACAAGCGCGTTCACCTAATGAAACCACACTATTTACAACACGCGTTGTCACCACGATTACTATCACACACACACGTGGTACACACACACGTGACGCTATTGTAACACTTACGTAATGAGTGCCACGGGCCATATTGTATTGTTAATCAGGTGGAGAACCAACCAGACACGTATACAGACACGTATACAGATACAGAGACTGAGACGCACACACACATACACGATAGCGTAGACTATCAACAATTATCTGTTTATGACATTATTATCAGTACATAAAACAGGCTGTCCGAAACAGCTCCCCCTGCTGACGCTGCCGCCGGTTTATTTATCCAAGCCCCTCCATATATGGTCATCACATTACCGCCAACGTCTCATTGTCTTTGATATCCGGTGTCCATCGTACCGCTGTGTAAATATACTATAGTGGTGGTGGTCAGCACGGTTGTGGTGGTGGCGGTGGTCAGTGTAATGGCCGCCACCATCAACACCAACACATCGTTCATCATAGATCACCAGTGGGGTGTGTGTATACATTCTCTTTCGTACTATGTGAAATATTAATAGTAGATGTGTATGTATACTATTTCATTATATATTCATATTCACATACTATTAAAATATCGAATATATCGGTGTTCATTATATGGTTTCTGATACCCATAGATGATATACACAATATAGATATCATGGATAAATATACTATAGATTTATGACGATGATACTATATATAGTCTATATTGTCTATATAACATATCATATAATTATATCGGAGCTTAATGCATTAACTTCATTGAATTCTAGAGATTTTAATCTATTCCTGTGAGATGATCTAATAGAAATATAAAAAAACATATATATATATATATATATATATATATATATACATATATACATGCATGTGTATATGTGTTTTTTTCCACTATAAACTGAATATTACTTTTATATAAGAGATATAGCTCTATGGATCTATGTATATGTACTACTATAGTATACCATGCAATATATGTCACGTGTTTAAACACACACACACCTCGGTAGCACACACACATATTGATATAGTGATCACATTAAAACATGTATATAAACAATATTATTGATTAACATGTACACTGTATAGTACACTGTATACTGTGTACTCATGTGTTGATACCTAGAATACACATAAACGCACCTACCAGATGTGCATACATGATGTTTATACAGTCCATCAAAATCCATAATATATTTATAAATACCATTTTTAAAATTATATTCCATTTCAATAAATAATATATATATATATATATATATATATATATATATATATATATATATATATGACATTTAATAATCGTGCATCCATTAATGGACATTAAAGTCCCAATTGGGTTAATTCATTTAAATTCATTTGTACTGTGTGAGAGTGTGTGTGTTTGTGTGAGTATATGTGTATACACATATACATATATGTGTATGTATGTGTATGTATGTGTGCGACGCACACTGCGTATATTCTATTACAATATAAACTTATTATAATGTTCAAAGATATTAACTACATTTGTGTTTACATCTTATAAAGCATATTAATATTACCCTTCAAAGATACAACTACGAGTGCACCCTATTTTGTCTGTTTACATAAATCACCGTATTGGTCAGTTGAAGTAAACAATTAATTAGCGCAGCTACTGTATTATAATTATATAATATATACATATATATATATACTTATTTATTATATAAAGTATTATGTAAACGATAGTATACAAAAACTGTCTCTGATGTTCCTAATGAATTAAAAAAATGTTGTATTAAAGATTTAATAATATTCACTAATAGATAATATGTATATATATATAAATAATTGTAATGTATAAGTTGTGTATTAATTCAAACTAATCATAATAAAAGGTCAATTTTTGTTTATGAATATATATATATATATATATATAAATTATATTTAAGTACTACTCATATTAAAGTACATACATTATTTTCTATGTATTTTGATAAATATGTGTGATATATTCTTGTTTATAGTACATACTGATACATATATTACATTTACACATATGCACAATGATATATATTAGTTATATTCTATATAATATACCACATTATATTCACAATACTGTTATAATGTCTTATAAATTAATCAGTTCTGAACTATATATAAAGGTTTATAAACCTATTATAGGTTATACGGTAAAACTTATACCCCACTACCTAAATTCATGGGAAGTATTATTTCTGGAGTTTTCGAGTATTCTAAAATACTTTCCACGTATTGCTAGTAAGTTATAGCGGAATACCTCTTTTATACTATAGTATACTATATATATATATATATATATATATATATATATATATATATATATATATATATATCACATACCACTAGTATATTATACTCTAGCATGTAAATTTTTCAATGAACATTTTATATTATAAAGTACATTATACAGTACACTGTGTTATCACTTCAATCATTATTCAGTGAACACCTCAGTTATTCGTTATTTAATAACCGTATCCACTATAATACTCATAAGTAACTTATACTAGTAATATGTAATAGGAAATATCAAACAATATAAATACACGATTGATATACGATGTACTATAGACTAGATATGATAGCTATAGCTTATATGTATAACAATATGTATATAACATGCTAGTTATACTGTTAGTTAGATAGATTGTTATTATCATTTAGGACACATAACAATTCAAACACCTGCCGCGTCATTACCTATGGCTATTAACGTCACTATATCACGTGTTCGTACAATATAAACAATGAAATGTCACGTGAGTGTACACGATAAACAATCAAATATCACGTGAGTGTATACGATAAACAATGACATATCACGTGAGTGGACAATATAAACAAGTACATATCACGTGAGTGTACACTATACACTTTGATGTGCCACGTGTTAAGCATATTATAAACAATGAAATACCATGTATACGCGTATAAACAAGGATATACCACGTGTGTTTATCAATGTACATATAGCTAACACAGTGTACAATGTACACCCAATATCGGCGCGTAGTGGTCCACAGTGTTGACTAGTGATGTAAATGATGCTAAAATCTAAAGCATGGATGCAGTCTCAGTTACCTAAAGTTTCGATGCATTCTCAGTCTCAATACCTAAATCGTCGATTTAGACTCTGTCTCAATACCTAAAGCATCGATGCAGTCTCAATTTGAAAGGCATTAAGTCTCAGAATGGGTTACCTAAACCGTCGATGAAGTCCCAGACTCTATCAAATGCATTGTTATTAACACATGCTTATTAAAGGCATAATTTAAGTATTAGTTTCAGTTTTCATAAGATCAATATAGTTTCAGTGTCAATTACCAGAATCATTGTTTTGTATATAAAACGAAAATAATTTCATTACAATAAATAATACAAAAGTATACTTTTGTTATACCTATAGGTTACCAATTAATTGCCGCATTATTTATAAATTATTTGTAACTACACATCTTATAGATATTATATTGATTATAGATTGAGAAAGAGGTTATATTTTGAAATTTTTAAAATATTTTAATAATATGAGTGAAACAGGATGAGTATTATAAACAAAAAAGCCACATATCGATAAAAATATGTTTAAAATGTTACTTCAAAAAAGCAGTATTTCGGCTCGCTTATGTTTTGTAAGATTCTAATCTCGGCTAGGGCTCATTTGACTAGAGTCTCGGCTAGGCTCGGGCTCGTTTGGCTAGAGTCTCGGCATGGCTCAGGCTCGTTTTTTTACCGAAAATAAAAGTCTCGGCACGGCATCAAAAAACAAAAGTCTCGTCTCGGAATCAAAAGCTCGACATCATTTATATCACTGTAGTGTTGACTCCACACCCACATCTATCGAACATGTCTATATCCAGAGGACATCTATGTACACTATACGTTACGTCATTACGCACGCTTATGTAACATCGGAGTGTGGCGTGTTCCATCCTCTATAGTGGTCCACTCTCTAATTAATGCGCAGATTTACATATCACGTAGCACGTAGAGTGTCCTCTCACGTGACAACCCCCCTCCCAGTCTCCTCTCACGCTGGTTAGCTATATGTAATGTTGTTATCACGTGACTAGGGGCGTGGCAGAGCGAACGTTCCGATCACGTGGGAAGTCTGCTCACATCACGAGGGAGCGCGTGAGTGTGTGTGTGTGGTCACGCGCTGGACGGTAGTGTCCGGTGGAATAGGGTACCAGATGTCCGGCATAGATAACACCACCCTAACACCGCCACCTCCGCCGTTACATCGGGGAATACATCTACAACGAGGGTACTACTCACTAGGGTACAATAGAGTACATCTGCTATTGTAACTAGCAGCACCACGCCTACTAGGTGGCACGGCCTTGTAGTTAAAATCCTATTACCGAATATGTCATTCATTTACTAGATTAGGTATTGGTTTTCGTAAGATTTCTATTTATTTATGGATTACTAAATTGTAAATATATATAAATATGTGTGTGAGGATACGTGTGTATATGTATATAGTGTAGTAGGGTTTATGTGTGTTATGTGGGTGAGTAAGGCTGTATGTTGGTGTATGTATACATACGCCTATAGGCGTGTGTATGTGATTGTAACGTATTTTATCATTTATAGGAAGGAGATGACATAATTGTGATTTAGCACATTCTACATTATTTTTATTATGTGATATATGTATACATATATCTACAATGTATACATTATTCGTAATATTGGGAGTGCACACACGAGTTCACATATTATTAATATATATATATATATATATATATATATATATATATCTTTAGTTTATTTGAAAACAACATCATTATTATATTTTGTCTATATGTTATATATTCTAATGCTATATTTATAATAATAATATTATTCTAAGCCTAATAATTAATGCCCAATAGATAATTTACCCATACGTTATAAATAAATAAATATAAGTTATAAATAAATAAATACTTTCGCGCAATTATAAATATATTTTTCGATGTATAGTTTATAGGTGTGTATTTATAAATTCAATATGTTGGTATACTTAAATAGTAACAGTAAGTTAGATATACGTAACATAATGTAGTCCAATAGTATATATTTAAAATGTCGTGTAATAATGATGTGATTTATATGTTAATATATATATATATTTATATAAATACACGAAAAACTATATTTACTTATATTGATATTTACACATTTATTTGCAATGTCACTATTTTATCACATGTTTCTATATTGTTATTATGTCTTAATTTGTATATGTAACATTGTGTAAGCCTTTCTAAGCATTATACTAAATTAATGACTACATATATGTATCTCTATAGAGATATTAATATAAAGCTATATTATTGCTTTTATAATAATTACATATTTTGTTATTTATTAAATTGTTTATTGACTTACTAAAATGTGGATATTTTGTTTATTTTGGTTAATAAACTAAAATAAAGGGAATACATAAAGTAAATAAAAGTAAACAAAAAGATAACAACGAAATATATGTTGTTAAAGACCATAATTAAGAACCAGTTCAAGATAATAGTTAAGATAATAGTTATTAATTTCACTTTTATTTTATTATATTTGAAATTACACAAATTTAATATAACATAAGATAAATACAGTCATATAGTTTAGTATATTATATGTAAAATATAATACCCATTGGTGTACTTGATTTAAAGGATATATATATATATATATATATAAGAATATAAGAACTATTAAGAAATAGTATAATATCATTTATATATTTTTTTATATTATAATATTATATTATATTATAATGCATATATTCATATATACATTAAATTTTTATATGATTATATGTCTAGGTTTCAATAATAAAACAGTATTGATTTATTCTTGACACTAAATATATATATATATATATATATATATATTATATTAATATATGTTATATAAGAGAGAAAGTATATTATACATTTGAATATACTCCATTACTATTAAATATGCCGCTATTATATAAAAACGGTACGGGTATTTTCTCTCACCAGTCGCATGCCTGGAAATCTCTATGACGCGTTAACACCACGTGACTCATACGACGTGAGTGACACGACGTCGTGATCATAGGTAGCGCTACTGGTTGTCAAATAGCTCTATGGAGCTCACGGCATTAATCAATACACACGCGTACACATACGCGCGTATGTATGCAAGTATACGTCGTACATGCATGCATGGTACTTACTGATGACATCAGGGAACTACGATGACCTAAATCACATCTCTATACATCGCATCACATGTCACTATATCGCATCACATCCCAACATATCACAACACTACATCTCATCAACATGAACCTCACACGAACATACACATATACACACTGTGTTTAGCATGCATCACATACACATACACATACACACAATACATTATTGTATTTATCATTTGTCGTATTTCATTGCCATTGAAATCAATTGATTTAGAGTATTTGAAGAGCTAAAGTGTTTACCGTAATGTAAAATAATAATAATGTAGTACGTATGACTAATATATACTATAGTATATTTACGCTACCAATAATGATACATACGCACCCATTCCACTAATAATACATAATAATATTTACTATTATATATACATATAATTTTATAAATTGTTGAATATATTTAATTCAAATTTAAATATAAATATATGTGTACTAATTGTACACATGTGTGCAAAATGTATTTTACAAATGTATACCATTATATTTTAATACATATTATATTTAGGTTCTATTGTTTTATATATATACAACTATTTTTTAGAATATGTATAACATACAGTGTATATATATACATATACGTTTTCAGTAACATTATTTCAATTAACTATAGTTAATATATATATATATATATATATATATATATATATATATATATATATATATATATGAGTATACTCATATGGACTTGCATACCTATAGTTCAGTGTAACATATTACATATAATATGCATATCAATTTAATTAAATGTGAAAATAATTTCTCCACATATATTATTATATAGTGTTTTCTAGAATGCATTCTATATATCAAATGAAATTATATCAAGCTTGATATCGTTTTCTTGTAAATCATATAAAAAGAATAAATTCGATATGTTCCATATATTAATATTATATATACTATATATATTATATAGTATAAATAATATTAATTGTATAGTATATAACTTTATCGTTTATATATATTTATATTATATAACTTGCGTATTTTAAAATATAAATCATTTTATATTTTATTTAATTGTAGCAGTTGTAATATGTATTTGTATAATATATTTGTATAGAAATACATAATAATTAAAATAAATAAGTCAAATAATTTACTAAATATTGAACGATATATTCCATAACAATTAAGTGTGTGTCCCGTTTTGTTATAATAGAAATCGTATATTAGTAGTTACATATATGAACAATCATATAAATAATATAGTGGTTGAATACGTGCCACTATAGTTATATAGGCTGAAGACAATACACGCTGATATAACATGCTTACATGTAATCTACAAATACATACACGTATAATGATTATGTCATCTGTTGTTTTAAATATATAAAATATTAAATATTATGTATACAATATTCTTCTATAAAATATATTACCTATATATAAAATTATATATATAATTGTTCATATATATATACAAATTTAAAAGATCCCCATAAATTGCAATTATTTCATGTTGCTATTGCATTAATAATTGTAAACAATTCATGTTAACGTGCAATACATCATAGTCATTGGGTAAAACACGTGATAGATATTATCTAATAATCGGTAACTTAACGGGCAGGGGGCGTGGTGAGGGGATGACGTAACAATAGATGACGTCACGTTATATATCGTAACCAGATCGCTCACATATATCACACGACCGTGGTTCCGATAGATTTATGCGACTTCGTAAGCATGACTTAGAAATAAGATACGATTGAAGTGGTTACTTGTAAACCCCTATGTGACTTATGCCACTTAAATGTTATATAAGCTACATAGCGGTAGCGCATAGTTTATTGTTGTACTATTGTTTACCTGTCACCTATTTATTAACGTATTGTTCACCCCCTGGTGTTACCTTTATTTATATTATTTTACATCGGTGTAATAAAGATCAAAACACTAAGTGGATAGTATGCATTGAAGAGGCTCGACACCTAAGGTATAACCTATTCCACATATTAGTTTATACATCGTGTATATTGTGTATGTCGTATAATAGTAACAGTCACCTCACACTATAGTGTAGTATACATTAATATCGTATACGGTATTTATGATTATATTTAAAGATGTTAAATGTATACATACAGTGTATGTCATACACTTAATTTATATTAAATATTGCATTATATAAATAACATACAAGTTATATATGAATTTATAATATATACACAAATATATATATTTTTTAATTAGGGCCAAACAAAGTTTTGGTGCGGTTTTTTGGCGCCTTTTTTAGGGTTTCTTATATATTTGGATATTTTAATTTTATCTTCACATGCTTTATAATAGTATTTATAATTAACATTTTTATATACAGTCAACTCTCGGTAAGTTGGACTACGGATAAGTCCTAAGGACTTCTCGATAAGTCGGACACATTTAGTTGGTTTGGTTGGATTTGTATCTAGTTCCATGCTAACTTAATCGGATAAGTTGGATTGGATAACTCGGACTTTTCTATAAGTCGAACACATATTATAATCATTTTTATGATTTTTATACTGGATAAACGGACTTTTTATAAATTGTCAGAAATGTTTACTTTAAATAATGAATATTATAATTTTAGTAAGTAATATAATTGAATACAACATTTTATGTTGCTGATTGTTGCATAATTCCATATTTATGTAACCATTTAACTCACACTGCGCATTTCACATCTTATTTGCATGATATTTTTAATCTCGGATAAGTCGGACATCTCGCTAAGTCGGACACTTTTCCCGGTCCCTTACGAGTCCGACTTATCGGGAGTTGATTGTACTATATATAGTATACTTTATATATATATATATATATATATATATATATATATATATATAATATTGATATGCTATAGCATAACTATAGTTATACGTGAGAGTATTGTAATACCGTTATAATTATGAAATATGTGCACTACAACACGAATATAGCGCTGGCATATATCAATATATAACTTATTCATTATACAAATACTACTAAACAAACTATTCGATAACGAATGAATATTGAATTGATTAGCACAATGATATTATGACGTAATAAGGAAAGCGTATTTAGCTATAGCTAAGTCCACTATAGTGGATAGGTATCGTTACAACATACGGTCCGTGTATAATACAATACCCCGAGAACGCATGCGTTTAGATTCCTAACAGAAGCGCAGACTGTGCGACGCGCATGAACGCTAACACTACGGTAATGTATAACGTTTATTACATAATACTTAGGAGGGCGGCGATGATGTCATAGACAGCGCGTTCATTGTATTATGCACGAGTGCTTGTGCATACGCCGTGCTAGCCTAGTGCGCTAATGTAATCTATTCTATCAGACATGCCCGCGTGTGTGTGTGTGTGTATACGTGCGAGTGCGTGTGTGTGTGTGCTACGATGGAGAAGAGTGTAACCGGGCATCGCACACTAGCCACGTACACACATTACGTCGGATTACGCAATAAGTACACTACTAGTGCTGCTGCTGCGCATGTCCACCACTAATTACATGTCTACAGCGGACCGACAGACAGACGCGCATGCGGGCCACCACGTGCAGGTAATGCTAGGTTTCTCATCCTGGCAGCGAGAGTCTATGTTTTCCCTACAGGAAATCGATCAGCGTCTCCATCTTATTACCGACATTATCACCGTCGTAATACCATATATATAGGTAGCCAGCAGCACTATCATCATACGATGTGTGTGTGTGTGTGTGTATAATTAACTAGCATTCGTATTACACCCATATTATATTACACATATAAATATTCTTATATATATATATATATATATATATATATATATATACATAATTGTAACGTGATAGTTTTTCAAGAATAAAGATAATTTCTAAAATATCGATAAAAGTATACTTTTAAACTATAGTTTCCTTCACTTTATAAAGAGATATGGTTATACAAGTTATATAAGTTATACATATACCAGTAAGTGTGTGTATGTGTGTGTTACATGCATATGGGGGTTATAAATAGATATATTAAATATTGACTAATGTCAGTAGTAAAAAGAAAGTTAGTTTATGTCAGTAATAAAATAAAAGTTAATGTATGGTTAGAAATACTAAATTTTTAATATACCAATCCGGTGATGTCATGGAACTTGCATCGGCACTGGCAATGTCACTATTCAAATACTATACACTATATACAGTGTATAATATACACTCTATAGTATATATTTTATATATACATATCATCATACATGGTGCAATGCTAATATACCTGTGATATCGATGAGCAACAAACGTACGCACATATTCGATATTATCAATACATCTATTACATAACTAATTAGCATGTGACGTAATCTCTAGACTTAAGACTAGACTACTGACTAGACAACAATATAGGTTTCAGTCTTATCTGCATAGTATAGTTACCATTATAATTCACATTGCATATCTTATGTAACTAGGTCATAGTACTGGCACACGTGTTACGTAATACTGTTTTATCTAGGCCAATATGCAATATAACAATATCATATTATATATCATAATTTATATATAGATATGTTTGTGTATGGTATATATATACCCAATAAACATGTTTGTTGGGCCAAACGTGGTCCATACTTAGTTCACTATTACAATTATTGCTTCATCATTGTTAACATTGACTTAAATCAAAAATATTGTTCCAAACTTAAGTCAAACTTAATTTTAATAATATCAGTAAAACGTGGGTAAAACTTAATTCAAATGAACTACGTTTTGGTATAATTTATGAATTAAGTTATACTTGCCTTACCTTACAAGGTCGAGCTTACTCGTCAGTCCATGACACAGCTTCTCCATCCTCCTCTATCAATCATCATGATTGGTATACCATAGTTCACATGATTGGTGAACTATAGTTCACTGAGGGTGCATCCAGTATCTTCGCTCAGTTTATCAATGACAGTTGTTGCTGGTCGTCCTCGGGGTCATTGACCATGGATCGGTTAGAAAAGTAAATCGCTTACAAGTTCACTTTTACTTCTCCAGCAATGTCCAATGAATATTAATATTTGTTGTTGAATAAAGACTGTAATTTTGGGGATTCTATCGTATATATATATTTATTAGTAATATGTACACTCCATGATGTGTTTAACGGAGCTCTGAGCATGCGAGTATAAGTACTTCGTCTACCTTTTTTTAAGTTATAACTTAGGTTAATCTTAAGTCAACTGAATTAAGTTTTATAATTTATAAAATAGATGAATATGATTTTCCTAAAAATGTATTGTCAATAATATTAATTTACTTAAATGTATCAGAAATATAATTCTATAATGTATTATAATAATGAGTACATTATTTACTGATAATAGAAATACTATAAGTGATAAATATTTATGATATATTCGTTTATGTACGTATCTTTATTTTGGCCCATACTTGGTTCGCTGAATTATGTTTTATCTTGGTCCATACTTGGCTCGCTGAATTAAGTTTTATCTTAGTCCATACTTGGTTCGCTGAATTATGTTTTATCTTGGTCCATACTTGGTTCGCTGAATTAGGTTTTATCTTGGTCCATATTTTGTTCGCTGAATTAAGTCTTATCTTGGTCCATACTTGGTTCGCTGAATTAGGTGTTATCTTGGTCATCCATACTTGGTTCGTTGAATTAGGTTTTATTTTGGTCCATACTTGGTTCACTGAATTAGGTTTTCGGTATTACATGTAACCTTCATGTTACTAACTTTTGAAGCAAGGTTGTCTTAAGTCATATTGACGTAGGTGTCATACATGTTGAACCAAGTTTGTTTTACTCGGATATATATATATATATATATTAAATTGTATAATATTCATACGAGATATATTTACTTTACATCTTATATTTAGTTTTATAAATTTATTTACATATGTATTATTATATGTAAATAGTGTAAAAAAAAAGTATATAATATTATTATAACATAAAAATAGACCATAGTTGAGATAAGATTCGTCATAATATTACAGTATATAAGTACAGTATGTAATATATACTATCTATAACATATGTAGGCCAACTATATTTAGTTTACTACATTATCTTTAATAACAATATTATTATATTTTTAGTATTATTTGAATCATATTATTATATATTTGATCATATTATCGCTCCCCGATATACATAGGTATTAACACACATAGGTATTACAAAATAATACATTTTATAAAATTCTATAGACAGATAATTACTTAACCACATATTTATACTAAATACAAAATGTAGTTCATACTTACTATTATTACTCATATATACCAACATGAAGTTCATGTCATGAACCACGTACAACATGCATAGTGGATATCTAAACTATATTACGATATTATGTAATCATAGAGCTATATCTATATAGAGAGAAGTCTCGAGACTAGAGATCTCTAGCTCTATATAGCTAGATGCATTTATACCATAGATATAGAGTGAGGTAGATTGCTATTCGACGCGTCACGTGACCTATTTTAGCGTAACAGTCGTGTAGAAGAATTCGCCATTACAGAAAACCACAAAATAATATTTAATATATTAGTAAATTTTAAAGTTATATTATAATTTTCCTACTCCTAACTACTAATATATTATATATTTTGTATAAATATAGTTAATAACACTATTATTGATTTTTATATCACATAATATATTAAATCAGTATACTATTATACCATCTTTCGGTCGAAATAGTAAATCTATGAGACTAAATTTCGCCGATTGATATGTTCAATATATAATAATGAGTTTTTTTTATTGGTGCTAGAATAAAATAATGACCACCATTGGAAAGATAATTAAAAAGTAATAGGAGTTTCATATTTTCATTTTTTAATCAGAATAAAAATAAAAAAGTTATATGTAAAACAATGTCAGATTTATGTATATAAATTTACATATATATATATGTGTAGTTATTTGTTATTAAAAACAAATATGCAGATCATTTGTTAATTAATATTTTACGATGAATTTTTCAAACATTATTCGTTTAAATATATTATATTAATATAAATTATAAATATTATATTAAATTAATCAAAATGGTCAATTTTGTGTTGGTTATTTATTATTTTAATTTTTCAAATAATTTTATCTTAATAATTTTAAGTATTTTTTATGTAATATGAATAAATAATTTGTATTAGTTTTATAATTAATTGTTTGGTAAAACATATATAATATTATTAAAAATGTAATAAATAAATTATTTAATAATTAATTTAATATAGTAATAAAATTAATAAAATAAATATTTGTAACATATTTTAAATACATTTAAATATATTAATAATATTTTCATATAAGATTAATAATTATCTTTTAATATGATATATATATATATATATATAATATACGATGGAGGACTTTGAAGTCAAGGAAGGAGACGAGACAAGCGAATGTCGTTTTTATAGTTTATTATTCAGTATCGCTTTTGGTTATAGTCTATCTAGCCTCATACGCATCAAGCGTCTCTATTGGATATAGCCTAGCTAGCCCCATACGCATTAAGTGTCTCTTATGTATATAGCCTAGTTAGCCCCATACGCATTAAGTGTCTCTTTTGGATATAGCCCAGCCCCATACGCATAAAGCGTCGCTTTTGGTTATAGTCTATCCAGCCTCATACGCATCAAGCAACTATTTTGGATAGAGCCGGGCTATAGCCCCATATGCATTAGGTGTATCTTTTGGATATAGCCTCATACGCATCAAGCGTCGCTTTTGGTTATAGTCTATCCAGCATACGCATCAAGCGACTATTTTGGATAGAGCCGGGCTATAGCCCCATACGCATTAAGTGTCTCTTATGGATATAGCCTAGTTAGCCCCATACGCATTAAGTGTCTCTTTTGGATATAGCCTCATACGAATCAAGCGTCTCTATTGGATATAGCCTAGCTAGCCCCATACACATTAAGTGTCTCTTTTGGATATAGCCTAGTCGAGTTATAGATATATGTTATATAACGATGGAGATAATAGTGACAATGAACAGCGAAAACAGTGCAAGACCCGGAACCAGCAAATACGATGACAGATATCGACTTCTAAGAAATCTTACCCGAAACACGTGTAACATGATTGCCACTAAAAGTCTTAATTACTTCAGTATAAGTAGAATTCATGCGTAATTGTATAGTTTACGACCCTAAAGATATCGTGGGCATAGCGAGACCGATTGTGTTCTAGGCTTTTTATCACTCGAAGTCGATGCGAATGAATTATCCAAACGTTATATCGTCGATGAATTATCTAACGTAGTTGTAGAATATAACTTGAATAAAGATATCTGGAAATTGTATGGTCTCGTCTATATTATTTATATAATATAAGTATTAGGACATAACATATAGGTATACATAAATATTTGTATACAAGCATATAATATTTATTTACAAATGGATAAACTCGCTCGATACCCGTCTCACTTTTTGTAAATATATTGAGTACTATTACGACCAAACTATTTCATTAACTTTTATGTAAACAATAAATTTGTTGTACCCAACAACTTTAATTTGAACAATTATATTAATAAACACCAATATATGTTGCGCTATCTAATTATCTATCGTTAATATATAAATATATATTTATATGCAACTTATATATTATATATATATACACATATGTATATATATGTATATATATATATATATATATATATATATATATATATTCTAGACATTTATTTTAAATTATAAATAAATTCATATATCTACAATGTAAATAATTATTATTATATTACTGTAAATGGTTGACAGTCAAATACACATAATTATATAACATTTATGTGCAATTTTAATATCCTTTTATGAGCGTTTCTTTGATTTTGAACGCCATTATTATGGATACACCAAACCAAACTAGTGAAATAATTATTTTAACATCCACAATATTAGGCACCTTAATAAGCACGCCCAACTTTAACTATGATATATATCGGCGACCAAGATGATCATTAACTATTATTATAATGGCGTGATAAAATATAAAGATTCTATTTTAAAAAATATTTTTCTATACATTTGAATATTCTAGTATAATAGTATAATTATTATAACTTTATAGAGTTATCATATTTATATCGGCATAAATTTAAGAGAATGGCGTGAGTCGAATTCACCATTTAAAACCAAATGAGGCACTCCTAACAAGATCGCGAAATTGCGTATACATTTTATATAAAATAGTATTTATAATAAATATAATTTAATAACTTATTTATTAGCATATTTATAATAATAATATAAGAAAATATTATATTAGCATAATATAATTAATTTACTTGTAAAATGCAATTTATTTAGGTTTATTTTTATGAGAGTTATGACAATTAATTACACAACAACAGATAATTCTATTTGAAAAAATATAAAAATAATATAATTATTTGAATATTGTAAATGTGGTTTTCTGTAATGGCGTCAGTGGTTTTCAAATTGTTACGCTTTTGAGATATCGAATCACAGTCTACCTCACTCTAATGTCTATGATTTATACACGTCGTGCGTATACGCATGTCATATATATTACATGCATGTGAGACATACTACATACTTATGTTTGTGAATATGTGTGTATGTGTGTGTTTGTGTATGTAATAATAGTTTACCATAGACACATACATGTGTAAATCATTGTTCACGTGTATATAATGCACACTATAGCACACACCTTTAGGTATAAACATATAAGTACTTATCATGTTAATTAGCGGTGAACGAAGCTTCATCTTATTATCTTTGTCGTTATTGTAATTACGATGATGTACTATTATCTATGATATATGCATTGTTACATCATTTGTATATTATAACTAGTTTCTTTATACTATATATAGATACTATAGTATCAATTCACTGTATCCCCAGTGTTGATCTCGACATGTTGTACTGTGTGTACCTATATATAGGTATATTTAACCTTACACACACGAATATTCGTGTATTATGTGTTAAGTGTTATGTTAAACCACTAACCTATTATTACCATGCCAGGTATAGCGATATTATTACGCCTTTTGTTGATATCGATACGTTCTTCGGTCGGACGCGTTCATCAGAACTTGATTATAACTATTCAGGCGGTAGACAGCGTAATATAAGTAATAATAGGTAACTCTACCAACGAATTATTACTAATATTATCACGGTGTATATGCGTGAGCGTGTGTGTATGTGTGTATGTGTGTGTGAGCGTGTTTGTATGTGTGTATGTATGTGTGTGTGTGTGTGTGTGTGTGCGAGAGCGCAGTATACATACACACTCTCTTTACTATAAGCGTATTACGTAATGCACACTTTTAGCAAATATTATCATTGCCGCATCCCCCTCGCCCCTCCCCACACCTCATCCTCATCCTGATCGGCTGTATTTATACAGCTCATTAAATAGGCATACTACAGCCTCGTCTACAAATCTCGTATTCATAAATACGTAAACAAATATAAATAATTATTAACATACTTTCTTGGTACAGCGGGACACGTGCCCACTTCCTGTACACAGTCACGTGGCCACACCTACTACATGCACGTGACGTAACAGCTATTACGCTATTGCGCAATGAGTCATCAACGTTAATGAGAGAATCACTCACATATGTATATAATTAAGAGGACGAGGAGGAGGGAGAGAAGGAGGGAGAGGTCGATAGCCTTTATTTATTGATGTTGTGTGTTGAAGACTGTGGTAGTTGTATCACATGTTTCAAGCTATCAATATATACTAGTTCATCTCACCTATCCAATGCAGTATATACAACATACCATTAGATGTATACATCACTATATATTTATGTCTTCACACATACATACAAATACATATATACAATTATAAATATATGTTATACATAATCATAAATATATATATATATATATATATATATATTATAATATATAAATTAATAAACAATATTAATTTATAAAGTTTAACCTTCAATATATAATAAGTGTCATCACTAATACAATATGTACAATGTACACATACATACAGTTAAAGGAAGAGCGCTTATATTACACGAGTGTACATTTATTACATCGCTTATATTATAACATGTATGTGTGTGTATGCGAGTGTGTGCGCGCGTGTGTATACGCACTACTGTGTGTAACATATGCAATATGTCGGATGTGGGGATAATGTCAAATATGATTAGGACATTACACATATAATGGACACGACATAGTGTCATCTTTTTATATACAATTTCATTTCGTAATGCAATACACCGTCGGTCGACGTGTTATAAATTATTAATATATACGTATGTATACACGACCTACGTATATTATCATATTATAGAAACTATTATACAAAATGATATGTAAAAACGGTTTCCGTAATTATTCTTAAAAACACTATTACTGTGAATGTATGTTTTATATGTTCATCCTTATGGTCATACTATAGTATATGGTCATACTATATCATAATATATTACACGTTAACACAGTGAACATACGACGTATTTAGTATATATTAGTCAATGACAGGTCATTTATTTTAATCATTATATATATTTATATATATATATATATTATTTTATATAATAGTTTATATATTATATATTTAGTGTATACACATATATACGTGAATGAATACATTATAACTATAGTTAGTGCATGATATAATTGTAATTTGATAATTACTAGAGGTGTTATGTAATAGCCACCCATTGTTCCAATCTGATTACAACCAAGTCGTTGTACACGATTCCGACTAATTGAACATGCGCAGAAGAGAGCGATGACTTTTTATCGTGCTAGCACCCCCTATTGGGACACGACCGAATTAACGTGTCAGTTGCAGGAGACATCTGACAGGCTAATATTTATTTAATAAGGCACATGATTGACTGCAGACCTTCTAACATTACGGTGTATATGTTGTGGTAACATGCTTCTATTACTAATTAATCTAAAGTGTGTGTGTGTACACTCATGGGTGTGCGTGTGTGTATACATAATAGTATATATATATATTCTCTCCCTATATATATATATATATATATATATATATTCTCTCCCTATATATATATATACTTATCATTTTATGATGAGTTGTTATTCTACTATGCACCACTAGTTTAGATAAACTTGATATGATATATCGGTGAATGATTGCGGATTTTCATTACACGACAAAGGGAGCGGCCATTTCTATTAACCACTAACAATAGTAGTAGTATCAACGCCCTCAAAGGGCTTCGGTAGTATGTAGATGTTCTTGTACGGGCATGTTTATATAAGAAGTTGTCTGCTCACGCTTATCCTCCGCATGATTGCATTACAACACGCCTATTGTGTGCGTCATCACCGCTGCATCTATTGTTTACTACCGTGGCAGTAGTATTGATAACAATAATAGTAGGCCTCGCAGTCTGTATATGTAGGATATATCACCAACGGTGTTGGTCCAACACACACACATATATATGTGTGTACATTACTGATATTATAATTAAGTTATATATAATAATAATAAATAACACACACACACACACACACACACACAAATATATATATATATATATATATATATATATATATATATATATATATATAACATATCAATAGTTATTTATAACATTAAGATTTATAACAATAGTTAACACTAAGGTGTTATATGAGGTGATATTGTTATATATAAATACGAAAACATAAACTTGTGTAGTCTTTACACATACTATTTATATATAATGATAGTTATTTGAATACATTACATAGTTTAATATACATTGTAGTAACACAAAATACACTAATACAAAAGGTATAATAAATATAAAATTAAATATTTATATATTAATTTAATAAAATAAATTGTGGTTGTGTATTAAAATAATTATTATAAATTATTATAAATAAATGTTATTAAAAAATAAAAAATAAACAATTGTGCATGTAATTTATTTTTTGAACGTATACGTTACTATATATATATATAGTGTATACTATATATAGCGTATACGCTACTATAGTGCTTCCCCTTCATTTGTTAAGGGGAAACAATAAGCAATACAAATAAATTTGAAAAAAATATTTGAATAACTATATATTTATATGATTTATATTGTTCTATACCTATTTTACAAAAAATAATATAATTATTGAATGATTTATATAATATGAAAATAAGAACATATGAGAATATGTCTTCACCATCGTATTTGTAGACAAATATTGATTCTATAATAATTAAGAATTTAAAATAAACATATGTGTAACCCATACATTATAGAGTCTATATTTTAGAGTACATAAAGTATTAATATAATTTTCTGTTAGTATTAATTACATATTATTATTGAATTTATTGACATTAAACTAACTAACACATATTCGTGTAATTATAAAATAAAATGTAGCCTATAGGTATACATTTTATTATATTTTTACTAATAATGATACCAATAAATATAAAAATTTAGGAATGCTTACAACTGCAGGTTCTATCACCAACCTATTAAAAACAGTAACTTTTCAATTACTTAGAGTATATATATATAAATAATGTTAACATTATTTGTATATAATTTTAATCAAATGAAAAGGCAACAACGTATTGTACATTTTTATATTGAATTATATGTTATAGTTGAATACTAATAATACAATATATGTTAAATTGATAAATTTAATTATATTATAAGATTTAAAAAAAGTAAAGTGGATCAGATCTCCCCATTTTGTAGGGAGACATGGGCCTTTTTTCAATCCACTTTTTATTTAACAAAAATTAGAAATAAAATATATCCCTTTTATTAACTATATTATACTAAACATGTTTAATGCAGTATTCTAGATGTAATAAAAGTTTTTATAAAACAAAATGGCTCATTATATTTATATTATGTGTGCATGTTTGTGCGAGTGACTATACATAGAGCGACATATATCGAAGCGTTATATATCTATATATATTGTTATTATTGAATGTGTTCCTCCATCCGATACGGCGAACTTTAACGTAGTGCCTTACTGCATAGGTTAGCGTCACGGAAATACACACGGATCACTAGTTTCGATACACCGGCTCATTGAATACTGCAGTCATTGCCTATATCTAGTGTATGTGTGTGTAGCTTTAATAAATCATACTTCCGACCATTATAACCCTACAGGGGAGCAAAAAATTTCGTTTCGCATATTACTGTTATTATTAATGCGTACTATTAATATGATATCATTTCGGTTTAACACACACTCATACATATACACAAATACACAGTTATATATAGTGGGTAAATACACCCACTTACACAGTGTAAGTCGCACACAACTATATATATATATATATATATATATATATATATATATATATATATATATATATATATAGATTGTATTACCCTATTCATTATAATGATTTATAAATATCAGTATTTAAATAATCACTTATATATATCACATAATTATTCATAAATAATAACAAAGAATGATAAGTGCAATGTATATGATACACGTGTGCAACCCCTTAGTGAATTTCAGGTTATATAATACTATTATTAGAAGTTTCAATTGATACCATAATCGTGATGTATCGATGTATTTCATGCTATAAAAAAACATTGCAATTATAATCTAATATGATATATCATATATGCAACCATGTCCTTGATGTAACCACGATGTTGACCTTTAACCTTAAGATATACTTCACCTATACTAATAGGTCAGATGTATTGTTGACCATATATTATATCACAATACATATTCGTATTCAAGTCACGAAATATCGATATATATATATTATAATATACACTGTAATATTATTCGTACATCTGTACCTCCCTGATATTACTTAGATATAAAATTATAGATTACTACCACTTCCACTGCACTACCACTGCCACTACCAGTACCACTACCACCACCACCACTACTACTACTACTACTACTACTACTACTACTACTACTACTACTACTACTACTACTACTACTACTACTACTACTACTACTACTACTACTACTACTACTACTACTACTACTACTACTACTACTACTACTACTACTACTACTACTACTACTACTACTACTACTACTACTACTACTACTACTACTACTACTACTACTACTACTACTACTACTACTACTACTACTACTACTACTACTACTACTACTACTACTACTACTACTACTACTACTACTACTACTACTACTACTACTACTACTACTACTACTACTACTACTACTACTACTACTACTACTACTAACTACTACTACTACTACTACTACTACTACTACTACTACTACTACTACTACTACTACTACTACTACTACTACTACTACTACTACTACTACTACTACTACTACTACTACTACTACTACTACTACTACTACTACTACTACTACTACTACTACTACTACTACTACTACTACTACTACTACTACTACTACTACTACTACTACTATACTACTACTACTACTACTACTACTACTACTACTACTACTACTACTACTACTACTAACTACTACTACTACTACTACTACTACTACTACTACTACTACTACTACTACTACTACTACTACTACTACTACTACTACTACTACTACTACTACTACTACTACTACTACTACTACTAGCTACTACTTTACTACTACTACTACTACTACTACTACTACTACTACTACTACTACTACTACTACTACTACTACTACTACTACTACTACTACTACTACTACTACTACTACTACTACTACTACTACTACTACTACTACTACTACTACTACTACTACTACTACTACTACTACTACTACTACTACTACTACTACTACTACTACTACTACTACTACTACTACTACTACTACTACTACTACTACTACTACTACTACTACTACTACTACTACTACTACTACTACTACTACTACTACTACTACTACTACTACTACTACTACTACTACTACTACTACTACTACTACTACTACTACTACTACTACTACTACTACTACTACTACTACTACTACTACTACTACTACTACTACTACTACTGCTACTACTACTACTACTACTGCTACTACTACTACTACTACTACTACTATCACTTTTGTAATAAAGGTGCATCGCTGTTACTAAGGAGTTTATTACTAACGTGGTGTGCGGTCTGTTGTGGTGCGGTGTGGTGCGGTCTGGTAAGATGTTAAATATGCACACTCTCATTAAACACGAGCACATGCTATTGTCACATAAATCTGTTTTTAATACCCTTAGATTTATTTAGTAGCACCATTGAGGCTAGCTGTTGGTCAGACAGTTTAGTATGTGTACTAGGTGAATAGGTGAAGGTGGTGATGATGATGATGTAATACCTACATACCATCGTAGTTTACTTATCCTATTACTTCACTCTACACACATATATATATATATATATATATATATATATATATATATATATATAATACTAAATAATACTAAATAATATTTTCATGTGTTTTAGTATATTACATATATTACTCATGGTTATATCTATATTCATATTCGTGGCTTCATTTATTTGATTATTTTCCTATTTATTTATTAAAAAAAGAAATATATTAAATGTGATATGATGTAAATTCATTTTCAATAATTGTATTCAAGGCTAAATTCCTAATAAAAATTATTTGATAGTATATGTATATATATATTCATACATTTCATACCGGTCATATATAGTATAATTGATTCAATCAAATAATATTGTATGTATTGAACATTATAAATTTCCTATATATACTCATATAATATATTTTTATAAAACTCTATATATAACATTAAACGTTGACATATTGTTTATAACATCTCATAATTAGAAATGCTATGTCAATCCATCTCAGAAGTATTATACCATGTATATGACAAGTATTATAACATGTATATGAAAGACAATCGGTACCATTGTGTATATAAAGATAATGTTTATATATCTGTTTATATTTTATTTGTATCACTTTTTATATTATTTGTATATTATCAGAATTAGGAATATAACAATACATGATGTAATATGATGAAACACTTGATGTAATGCGTTATATAATATATCATTATAATTACGCTATATCAAAGAAAATACGTCCGCATACCAAGGTCGTGGTATATATATATTAAATATTTCAATAAGTTACAATATACTGTATACAATGTATGTATATATATATATATATATATATATATATATATATATATATATATATACTTTATGTAATATATACATATACTTTATTAATGAATACATCAGCTAATCTATAGTATACAACTGTGTACTATAGTATACAATTTAGCTATTTGATGTAATAAAAACAAGAATCACTAGTCATATACAAACACTTCTCTGAATTTGATTCGGAGGATAAACCAGTCGATCACAAGATTACGATCATTAGTGAAATATCACCGATATCATATTTAATATCAAGGTAATAATTAGTCAATTTGACTATAGTTTACTATAGTTTCCTATTGAATTCAAATTTATTTATATACATTGAAATTTATTAGTCAGTTTGACTAAATTATTTTTTTAAATACTAGAAAATTTGCATACATTTGAATATAAATTGTAAATTTAAACTAAAAAGATAAGGAAAACTACAGTTCTGAGTCATAACGTATGACTAATAAGCAAATACAATTAAAAGTATAAATAAGAATATATTAAAAAAAATATCGTAACAGGAATATATGAAACAGTAAATGGTTTGCCAATAGGTTTGATAGGGTCAGATTTGCCTATTGTTAGATAATAAAAAAAAATAAAATGTATTTGTTGTTGTTGATAATTACTCAGTAACATCATTTTTAATACCTAGAAATAATTCGATCTAATGTATTATTATCTATACATCTAATAAGATGTAATACTACCTGTAAAAACATCAAGTGTGGTTATAATTGTTGTTTTATAATGTTTCATATCAAATATGTTATTATTATAAATGTACGTGTTGTTAATTTATTAATAAGTGATTTAAGTTACTATAGTATTGTATGATCGAAGATATTTACCCGTGAATCTAGCTATAGCTGCAAGCAATTTGTTTTAAGCTACATATATTTTACCAACTCAGCAATACTTACTATAGTAGTATATATAGTATATAACTTACTTATAAGTATACTATATATATAGTGGTACCGTATACGGTCCCAAGTTACTATAGTACACTATGATTTACTATAATACCAGCAACAAATTACAAGTATAGTTAATGTTCTTATCAATCATCTTAAGTATAATGCGTATTATAGATTTCATGTTTATACATAATTATTATTATTAGTATACTAATTAGCATATATGCTTCACAGTTACCAACTATATATATATATATATATATATATATATATATATATATTAAATACTAGTATTAGGTTAATACTAGTTATAAATAAATAGTATTTATATGTATTTATATAAATCATTATAGTTTGCAGATGTACATAGCATTTAATAGTAACGAAAGTTATATATGTGAGCGCATGTGAGCGTATATGCAGTGAGAATTGTGCACGTACCAATGTAAAGGGACGGGGGCCCCCCGTCGGGGGGATATATAATACACAATAAACCACTGCTATATGCCGTATTCAAGATGATTATAATTATTGTATTGCTAACACATTGTGCATTTAGCGGTATAACCAGACCATTTCTATAATTAGACTAATTCATATATCATGTTCATATCTTACATAATACTCATCTTACATAATATACCGCCACTAAATGGAACACAGTTCTGATATTAATTATACAATGATTGAAACATTATTTATTTAATATTTATTATGGATATATATATATATATATATATATATATATATATATATATATATATATATATTTATATAGATATTATCAATAATTATTATATTTTTTAAATAACTGTACTGATATAGTTTATTTTTCGTATACTTATAAGTATACTATTATAGTGTAAGTTTACATATATGTATCCATTATTAACATAAACCGTCATGCATATCACAAAATACCACCAGATAGGCCACCATATAAATCCACACGTCATTTATAATAAAATAAACAACCATAATATATTTGTATATATATATATAACTGTATATATATATATACAGTTATGAAAATATGTACCTATTTTTCAGACATTTATTTATATATTTTGTGTATTATTATATTAATCATATCTTATATTATTAATAATTATACAATACATTACATTTATTATGCATATATAGTTTCTCTGAATAGAAATGTACATACATGAAAGTGTATATACACTTGAGAAACAACACAGACACATTATCGTATCTCGGTAACTATACATTTTAGATTAAAAACTTATATATATATATGTATATTCGAATTAAATATAATTCAAATCTAATAAAGAATATGTTTTTTATTTGGAAAAAATAACCAAAATAAATATATGTACTTATATTTTAGCATAAAAAATGTAAAAATTAAATTGTATTTTAATGCTTGAATATTTAATATTTATTGATAAGTTGTATATACTTAATAATATAGTTATATTATAGTTATATATAACATAGTTATATGTATATATCTAATTGGATACATTGGATACATAACAAATAATGTAAACATATTAGGTTTCGGTTTTATAGGCATTTTATAAACCCACTAACAATTGAAAATGCAGAGACCCATTTGACTTTAATAAATAAATCAATTACTATTTACCTGAAATTGAAAACTAACATATACATTATGTGTGTTATAAATAGGTTTACATAGCTCCTTATATCGTATTGTTTACAACTATTTTCTAAAAAATAAATAAAATGTAGATATTTTAAAATACATAAATTCATATATATATATTTATGAATTTTTGAAAATATATTTATGGAAATGGTTCCAGAATAATTTGGCCGATATATACCTGGTCGGTATTTGTAACTAGTTTTGTTCCAGTTTTGTAACGAGTTTTGTTAATTGTGTCATATTTAGAAAGAAATTAAGTTAAAATATAATACAATAACCCATATTTATAAAATATTCAAATATATTATATTTTGAAATGTACATTAAAGTAGATTAATGATTCTAATAGATGAATATAATATATTCAAATTATAAATATCCATAAATAATTTGTAAAATGATATGCATTTGAAAATGTCTTCGTATCGGTATTTTTATACTTTCGAGAATATATGCATATTAATATATATGTTTTTCTTACATTCACAAGAATGTACACTACATATTCGAATTCGCAAATACACTCTCTCACACACACACATACACACACATACACATATATGCACTCGCTCCTGCATATATATATATATATATATATATATATATATATATATATATATATATATAAATATTATTGATTTATATATATGATTGGTTTCTTTCATATATTAAAATTAATTTAATTTAACATATTTAAAAATCCGTTTGACCATATATATATACACTTATCTTTATTAATATACATATAATCACACATACACACATATTCTTAATAATGATGTAACCTTCCACTACTAGAGTACAACATTATATATATATATATATATATATATATATATATATATATATATATACTGGTCCTATGGAAGTGTACATTATAATTTACTTATTAATATAATTTATAATATAATTTACTTAATATCGGTATATATGTATTCTAGTGACAGTTGATGAGCATGACTCATACCATTCTAATTCTATCTCGTTGCAATGCCAGTAGTAGCGCTAGTAGTGGCGGTGACTGCGGTAGTGGGGCTGGGGTGACGGCGGGGGTGATGCTAATGAATACACACGTGACACGTGATATGAACCTAAACGTGCTTCTACTATTAATGAGAGTTAGTAAT
>OZ025240.1:45295773-45373273 GCA_964019155.1 Osedax fenrisi | reverse complement strand
TGTAAATAATAGAAATTATTTATTAAAAAAGCTTTATGTAATGTTTAGTAATGTTTAGTAGAACACAAACATAAATGTAGTGTAGTAACATGTCTGCATAATAATAATAATAAACGAAATAAAAATAAATTAAACAGAATATTAATATTTACATTTTTATATTCTATAATACTAACTACATTATTAAAGGACTATATATAGATAATATTATATAATATAAAAATATTGCATAATATATACAGTATTTCAGAATACATTATTATATAATAGGTATAAAATATGTATAAATTTCCCTTAGAATTACATTAAAAAATATATCAACAATAAAGTGTCACACTATAAATGAAAGATCCCACTGTAGTTGTATGTTATATAATTGTGTTATTATGGAACATATTCGGATTAACTATAGTTAACTTATAAGTGATTGTATTGCTATAGAAATGTTATAGCAATGATATAGAAAATATATATATATTAATATTTAGTACAATATATACGTACAATATATATATATATATATATATATATATATATATATATATATAATTTACGGAAATTTACATTGACAATTTTAAAGAACTTTAAAATATGTTAATATAAGTGGAAAAATAAAGGAGTATAATGAAAATAGGTATTAGCAGGGAGTATAATGTACACATATGCATAAGATACAAATGCGTATAAGGTACAGATAAGAATATATACTCTATGTGTATAATATATTACATATATGTATACATATATAATATACTATACACTAGAATAGTAAAACCTATATGTAGTATATATATATAAGGTTTATTCGGGTATAACGTACAAACGAGTATACTATTCACATGGAGTATAATAACCAAATGAATATACAAACGGGTAGTAAGTAGATTTTTTAATCTACACAGATACATATATACTATAAGTAGTATATTATGTGTATTATACAGTGTATATATGATAGCATATAGTTAGGAAAATAGGCAAGAAGGAAGATATAGTATATATATATATATATATATATAGTATTGTATATGTATAGTATTATACTATAGCATATACTAATATAGTAGTATGTATATAGTATACTATATTATAATTATAATTAGATCATATGATAATATCGCACATTTAAATGTAATAGCATTTTAATTAATAATAGTATGGAATAGGTGCAATGCAATAATATAATAATATATCATCTGTAATAAAGTTGTAAATATAATTGTATCTTCTATGTATCAGATTGTAATAATGATTTAAATATAGAATCATAAATGTGTGGTTTGTAAAATAATATGTGTGAGATATAATAGTATATAATAATATATTATTTATAAAATAAAATGTATACATAGAAGGTATAATATTTAAATTATTAATTATAATTATAACGAAATAATTATTATTACAATTTAAAAAATAAATAAAAATAATGAGTTATATATAACTATTAGCTATATCCTATAGGATATAACTAATAGCTATAACTTATAGCTACTATATAATTATAATTAATATAAATGTATATATATATATGTATATAAATATATACATAATATTTATTTCAATTATTATATATATAAATGTATTCATTTTCATGTGGGTGATACATTTAAATATTTGCATTGCATTATGGTAAATAAGATGGCACGTCTAGAATGAATGAATGGGGAGGGGGGATAAAATGCTTAATCCCATTAAAATGATCAATAAACTGACCATTATGCGTGGTCAGAGAAGCGTGCCTCGTGCACAGAAACCTATCTACACTGCAGTGATTCATTCGTGCCAGGAATTGATTTCCGCCAATAGGATTAGGTTTAATTATCACGTGTCCATCTGCCATCCATAACCAGTCCCAACCTTCTTTCATCTTTTCTATTTCTCAGCACGTAAACAATCTCCATTGCAGATATAGATAGTATATATTACTACTACTACTACTGTCTTCTATTCACACATACACACATACACTATACGGGTATCGTGTATATGTTACTGATCTATACGATGATCACGTGCAATATGAGTTATGTAATAATCACGTGGTACCACTATATATATATATATATATATATATACATTATATATATATATACATAAACGCACCTATATACATACACACACATATATATATATATATATATATATATATATATAATAATTAATTGCATTACAATTCAATTACTGAAGTAATGGTACCATGGTAGCCTACCAGTAATTGAATACTAGTGTTAGGTACATGTAGCTAACGTAATGAAGTAATCACACACACCCATAGGAGGTATCCCGCAGTAGTGTGTATGTATCTGCTGTAGCCCCACCCCATCCGGTGTAAACAACGCGTATACACATATCGACTATAGTAGTGTAGTATAGCCACGCTAGACTTGACGGCGCCTTACATGTCAGGTGAGCGCGTTGCCTTCTGGGTAATCATGTGGGCTAACATAAGGCGGCACTAACAATAGCAGCACATCCGCAGCACATCCGCAACACTCACCGTTATGCATCGATTATATGTGTGTGTGTTCGTATGTTTGTGGGCGTGTGTGTGTGCAGGAGTCATGCATGGTGCCTGGGGCTTCAATTTTCACTTTTTATTACTATTCTAACACGTCACATTATAAACACACACATGCATGCATTATTTAATTGTCTATACTATATATATATATATATATATATATATATATATATATATTTATTATCTATTAAGAATAAGAATAAACGATATATTATTGATAATACAAAGAAATTAACATATATATTAATCCGTAGTGATAAATTGTGTATATGTATTTGTTAATCATAATTACTTTATATAAGAATAACTATGACAATCTTCCCAGTCATACATTCAACTTCCACTTGTCAATCTCCCCTCCCCTTAAACCACCCACTCTACCCTCCCCATTAGCGGTGAATTCATTGTAACTATATAGGTGTGATATATAATACTAAAGTACGCCTACAATACCTTAATGACTTACCTACAACAAAGAGAATACGTCGACTACGATGTATATTGAACAGCCCTCTGTACGCATGCGTAAACGCATGTTCAAACGTATGCGTATAACACTAGTGGGAATAGCTATCAACGCGCCGCGCTATGTGGAGTACATCTACCTCTCTCCCTGCTGACCCTGACCCTGACCGACGCCCCTGCAGGCAGCCACTAGCCGGTGGCTAGCACTAACTAGTGATTACGCAATAGAAAGTCCTCCTCGTCCTCCACTGTTACGTCATACAGTTTTAAGTCTAGCTATGCCTAATTGCAAGCGACACGCTTCTCTCTCTCTCTCTCTCTCTCTCTAGTGAACGTTCATTACCTAATACACATAGCATTTATATGTGTATCACTATCAAGCATATGTGTGTGTATATCCATTATATAAATAATACGTATATATATATGGTCACCGACTTGTGATATTTACATTAGTAGTTATATTGGTTATTCCGGTTATATATTGTTAATACTATATTATCCCATATACATATATCCATATGTATATCGAATATACTATACTATACATATGACTTGGCTTGACTTAGTTGCGTTGGACTTGGCGTCCCCTTGCAGAACACATGTACACTTTCTTTTTGTAAGCCTCTCGGTCTGCTACCCTTCTTTCCAAGGTCGAAAGTGGAACGCCACTATTCTCTATGATGCCATCCGACCATCTCTTTAATGGACGTCCTCTTGGTGTTGGATTTGTGAAGTTCAACTTGTAGCTAGCATTAATCATATATCGCCTTCGAATCACTATATTACCGATTCTGTCACTCATTGTAACTCGCAGGATAGCTCTTAAACACTGAATTTTGAAAACCAGCAGGGAATTGATCTCTTTTTTCCTCATTGTCCATGTATCTCACCCATATATAGATATTTTGAGAATGGAGGCTTTTTAGAGTCTAATCTTGAGTTATTTAGATACACCTCTGGAAGTCCATAATGTCTATCTCAGTCTGCCAAAAGCCTGTGACGCCATCGAAATTCTTTGCAAAACATCATCTGGTCAGTTGGGTATGAGACTGCCTACAAACTTTAACTGGTTAACTATGGGGACAATATTATTGCCGATTTTGATGTCATTTTTGTCAGTTGTCAAACTATAAATATGTTAGAACTATAGTTGTGTGTATACACATTAAGTGGATTGATCTTTAGGCCCCATTTATGACAAGCGTTTTCTAGCTCTGAAGTTGCTATTTGACATTTTTCAAAAACAGCCGATACTAAAGTTGTGTAATCTGCGTACCTGATATCAATTGACATTTCATCATCCAGTCGGAGATTTCTATCTAAGCAGGTGAGGCCCTTCATTACATGTTCTAGGAATATATTGAATATGCTCGGCGACATGGTGCATCCTTGTCTCACGCCCATGTTAACAGGGAACCAGTCTGTTAGTTGCCCACCAGCAATTATTGTTCAGTTTGTATCGTTATATAGGTTTTTATTATCAATAAAATCATATGAAATCCTTAAAATCAATAAGGTGGATATGTAGCGGAACTTGATGTTCTCTTGCCTTCTCTATTATCTGCCTTATGATGAATATTGCATCTATTGTTCCTCTGCCTGGCCTGAAGCCGAGTCACTCATTGATTCTTCAATTATATGTGAGTATCTGCACATCAGGATTTTACAGAATACTTTCCCTGGTATTGATAATAATGCAATTATCGTATTTCTTCATGAATTGGGGTTATAATCATTTTAGACCAGACTTCTGGTTATTTCTCCGTCTTGATTATTTTATTGAACAAGATTATCAGTGTTGTAATAATGATATCACCCCCTGCTTTAATTAATTCGGATGTTATTCCATAAATTACTGGCGCCTTTCTGTTAGATAACCTTTTGATGGAATTGTCCACTTCTTGTATATATATATCCCATTGAGTATCCCATATTAAAATGTCATACAATTTAAAATGTTAGTTACCATGGAATTATATATATATATATATGTATATATATATATATATATATATATATATATATATATATATATATATATGCATATAGTAAATACTATAGTATATTATATTTCATCTTAATATATCGACTAAATATATGTGCTATACATTTGCTATATGATGCATTACAATGTATCAATGATGAAAGTAGTGATGACGATAGTGATGAATCATCACTGAATCATCACTGATGATTATTATTGTAATAAGCTGTTTTTATTATTAACAAAGGGCTTTGTTATTACATAATCATTATATAAGTATTACTTAGAAATAATGATTATTTATTTATTTAAAAAAATGAATATATATAGAGTTTAATCAATTGATTAATATATAGTTATAGATATGTACATATATTATATATAAAAACAATGACCTCATATGTTTTGATTATATATTTTTTTGTATGTGATATATTGTTATTTGTTATTATACTTACATACAAATATATTATTTATATAGAATAATATATATATATATATATATTATATACGTAAATATATTATATATATATATATATATATATGTAAACATATTTGTTTATGTAGTTTTAATTAAATATGGATTTATGTGCACATATAATAATTAATAATAACAATTAATGACGTAGAACTAGATCTATTACATATCTGAAGTGTATTACTTACATACACACACATACACACATACCCACACACACACGCGCGCACACACGACATCATCCATTAGTCCATTATCGCCGGACATTATTTATTTATGTTTACACGTGTAATTGAACACCCCGAGATGTCCAAGAGAAAGTAATTAAGATATTCGCTAACTAATTACCTCTCTCTCTCTCCGTTACCACTATTACCACTACTACCACTACCACTACTACCACTACTACTGCTTCATACTATCGGTGCTGGCGAATCCCTTATGTCAACTAGTGGAGGAGAGTGATTGCGCAACGTTTAACTAGATTACGTAACGCTATGTGAGTGTTATGCAATATCAATTACGACTAATTAAAGGAAGTTGTGTTTACTACATGTCAATACGCGTGTGCAGATGTGTACGTGTGTTTCGTATATATTAACATTTATATAAGATTTAACTTATATATATAGGGTGTATGATATGATTGTATACACTTACATTATCAAATACATTATTAAATAAATAAACCAAGTCTATGAATAACAGATATTTTTCTTTTGATTTAAATGATCTCTATTTATTAATTTGTTAAGGTTATATATTTCATATATATAAATATATATATATATTATAAGGGAGACATATATTGTATCGCATTATAAATATTCACCTATTCCATGAGACCCATATATGGTGCCCTTCAATAAACGGTATATTATGAACATTCTTATATAAATACATTAATGCATATATACCTTATTTCTTCCCTATCTCCCTGCCCATACTCTCACGTCATCCCTTCCACATCATAACTATATATTATTTGTGTACATAAATAAATGAATAACTTATTTAAACATACGACTAACTTATGTAAAAACATGATTAACTTATTTAAAAATATGACCTTCAATATTATGCAATGAATAATATGCATATATGTTGGATCCCCTTCCTTCATCTAACCATAGTTACATAAGATAATATCGTTTATTTACATATTATATTCATAAGCTAATGATACATTATAACTTATTTATTACTATTAATATATAGTTATATCTATAGTTATATTCTATGTTTGTACGTTATTGTTTGTGCACGTTCAAGTGGAATATGATCATATTTTGTGCAAATAAAATCACAATAAATTAATCAATATATATTAATGTAATTATAAAAATGTAAATATAATAATATATAAAATATCTTAATTATTATCAATTACACATATAATATATATAATAGATATTCACGGTAATGAATTATTTCATAAATATGAATATTATATACATACATGTAATCGTTGGTTTACAATTATTATATCATATAACATATTCAATTATTCATATTGGGTACATATGTTCAGTTATCTAATACCCGCATAATAGTAGTGGGTATTCTTTCAACTGTTATTATATAAGATTATTTATTCATTAGAACTCAATAGTATTGCATATGTTTCATTAAATAATAGGATAATTATTAATCTGTTAAATAAATGTGAATTTTTAACAATCTCAATATTATTAAGTTGATATGATTCTTTATAGTATTAACATAATTAGTAAGATAATCAATATATCTATATATATATATATATATATATATATATATATATATATATAGATATATATATATATATATACATGTGTATATAACGTTTATATTATAAACCCATATAATTCTATCATACTATGATATAATGATGATTTTATTATAATTATTTAGGTATTATTAAATATAATATAACTAATTAGTTAAAAAACTAGTACTGCTATTGTAGTATATATACTATTAATATATAACATAGTACGTAGAAAATGTATAAATACGGATAGTATACTATCCGTATTTATACATTTGATACGTACTATGTTATACATTATATGTATATTGAATACCTTATCATGTAACATACACATACACATATATATAAACACACACACACACACACACACACACACACACACACACACACACACACACACACACACACACACACACACATACACACACACATATATATAATACAATAAATATATATATATTGTGATATAAATGAATATGGAATATACATTTATATTGTAACATATTTGATGTGCTTATTTAAAAAGTATACACATAATATACATTGGTGAATGGTTTAAACACGTGAACTAATGTATTTACTGATTATATTAAATAAGTTATTGTTATATATATTTATATTATTTATATGGGTTTATATATGTTTTAGGTTTTGTGTCCTTATTTAATTTTAATTAGACGGTTTGACATTTGTCCTGCTATTATATAAAATACGTACTTCTGTATCTATGGATATACGTTCATATATCTATACATATATGTACATTGTATATGTATTCATATACATATATGTGTATGCAGTATATTAATGTATACATGTGCATTACTATGCCCATACATACATACACATGCACACATACGTGTATACGCATACATATACACATCTGTGTGTGTGTACTATTCAGATACTTGTGAATCTGTTTGATTAGGACTTAGCACTGTCTAGCACCTTTCAAGTGGTCAATAATGGTCAGCTAAGCTCGGACAGTGTGGTCTTGATTCAAATCATGGTGTCCGAATTAATGAGCATGCGCCTCGCCTTACTTACCTCCCCCACCGCTGCTGCTGCTGCTATATGCTCTATAGAAATACACATACACACTATTCATGTGTACGATAGCATATCTACGCACACCCATACACCCATACACAATACACCATCATTAATTACCACCACACACAAACACTATTAATATGGAGCCATTAGATGATTAACAGTTTCATCTGGCTTCTACTGATGATGAAGCTGATAACAATAACAATAACAATAACCCCCCCTCACACATTCTACAGACTCAATTGTCACACTTACTGCAACAACTTTCTGAGCGAGCTAAAATGCAGACTGAATTCATACAGAGACTAAAACTCAGCACAGAAATTATGCAGGTTAGTAATGCACTGTTATTAATCATGTATTTTAAATGTTTAATATACATGTTTATTGTTTGCTCTTTCACTATTTATTATAATAATTTATAAATATATTTAATATATAAATGTTGATTAATATAGTTATTTATTGGAATCATTTTAATAATTATTTTATGTGATACCATTTTATACCATAATATACCATATATATTTTGATAAATTATGTAATATTTCTTATTACACCTAGTTATACATAATACATATAATTATTTTTGATTGAGTTAATATTATAACTACATACATATAATAAGAACAGTGAGATGAGTCATTAAAATATTACACATTCACGCATATATCCACAATACAGGAGAATTACATAGACTTTGAAGCCACAGTGCAAGCCCAGTTCGATGCAGCAGTGGTATGTTTAGAACGTAGGAGAACATTCCTCATGGAGACTATTAAACTGGAGAGGGACAGGAAGCACAGAACACTTAAGGAACAGGTTATCTCAGTCATAGGATATCACTTTAGTTAAGGGAAGAACCCTCTGCAAGCATGCAATCATTATACAATACACCTAAGTCAATTCATAAATATTATATTAATAACTAACATTAAGATATTATCTAATACTTATTAACCTTAACCTCTTATATATATAAAAACATAAGTTACATACATATATGTAACACTTGACAACATTTATAGGCATCTTCTTCAACTTCCCATCTTCAGAAAACTACTTCACTTCTACAATTTGGTATAGAATCTTTAAAAGAATCTGACCCCATTATTTTCTTACAGGTGAATATATATACTAGCAAGTATACCTATATATAACATGATGAATATATATTAATTAACTGGCAAATATATGAATTATATAATTTATTAAATTAAAATTAAATATAATAATTATAATATTATTTAAGTAAATTTATAATTATAATAATATAGAAATGAGTTAATTTCCTAATTTAAATATGAGTAGTTCCCTTACAACTTATTTATTATAACAGGGTAATCAGATGGTGTTAGGACATATACCCTTACACATATGCATCAGATGCAATATATGTGATATTAATACATTTCATTATAACATTTAATTTCTAACTATTCATTATCAGATAATTAAATTATTTAATGTTAATAATATTACTCATACAACATCGTATCCGATGTACATGTAAATATATAAATACATACCATATAGGCATCGAGAACATTAATAAATAGAATTAATGAAGCTGATATCCGACTTAAAGATACACAACATGAACCTAGGTGTAATTTAAACTTTGACCTCAGATTAGATACTGACACCTTAGCTAGAACTATATTTGCGATGAATTTCTATCAAATGAAAGGTTTCTATATATACTAGATCAATATAATTAAGCGACTATCGATATTACATCATTGTTACTATTTTAATTAATAATCAATAATCAATAATCAATAATAAGACGAGACAGAAGCGATTGTAAATTTGGAGTCAAGGAACAATACGCTAAATTCCCACACTTCGTTTGATTGTAAGTCACTATGTGTTGATTGTGTTGAATTGTTGTGATCATCATTGCTATTGTGGACGTTTAAAAATTGTTCTTTAAATTCTACAAATCATTTTTTAATACGTATTTTTAATTTTTCTCATCATTTTATTTGATAAGATCACATGATTGGTGCTTATTCGTGTAAACATGTCAATACCTAGTTGCTATGCTACCTATTCACACGCACACTCATACTCTACAGGTCCAGAACAACCCGTTATACTGACCGAAGCATGTTCTACGGCCAATAATACCGTGACTATCGCGTGGAGTTGTAGTGGTCATCCCGATGGCTATTGTTTAGAACTCGACGATGGCAATAACGGTCACTTTAGGGTCAGTATCATCTGTAACATCCTAATAACATCCTATGCTATCTTCGTGTACTATAACATAACTACTAAACTTTCAATGATTTAGTTATATAAACGTAAAATGCACACACATATACTATAATAATACTAATAATAATATTTATTAGAAGAATTATGTTTGTTTTCTATTTCGGTTTATGATTTATAAAATTAATATTTTTTCCTCCTAAAGAGCTTAATATAATGTATCATATGTTATGTTGTTGTCACCCGTATACACACACACGAGATACGCACTTATAGACATTACCTAGTAGGTTATTTGTTAATAACGGCCTATCACAGGAAGTATACTGCGGGAAAGAAAGCATATGCACAGTGGAAGGCTTGAATTTCAGTACTATATATAAAGCGAGGGTGAAATCTTTCAACCAATCGGGACAAAGTTCTTATTCAGAATATACCGGTCTCCAAACTTCCGATGGTCAGTGATTAATGTTTATGTAATATTATGTAATTGTATACATATGTATCATTGAATTAACATACTATATTTCTATATTTGTTATATTAGCTAATATTATGAAGTTAATTAATAAATGCATATTAAATCATTTATAACTAATATAAACGATAATATGAAATAACGACTCTTCTAAGTTTTCCTCATTATATTTGTTTAGTGGCGTGGTTCGGTTTGGATGGAAACTCTTCGAGAACTAACTGTGACCTCTTGTTCACTGGTCAAGGTTGTCGTACGGTGACCTGTAATAGTTACGAACACAGAGTGACCTTGGGAGATGTCGGATTAAGTAAAGGAGTACACTACTGGGAGGTTAACTATAATACATAACCCTACCACTAGGTGTCACTATATTGTTAATTCTTGTTTCAGGTGGTTATAGACAGATATGATAATCAACCAGATCCTGCATTTGGAGTGGCCAGGAGAAGAGTATCTACTGATAAAATGCTAGGTTTATATATGATCTTAGCAAGTACATAGATGCTATTATGTATGTACTTCATTACCACACGGCTTCATTATTATAGACTAGGTATATTAATTATAATTAATGTATTACATTTCTTTTTATTTTATTATTTTATTAAATTAAAAAATCTACATAGATTTTTTTTAAATGAGTAATATTTAAACTGATTAAGTAGAAATGAAGATATTATATAGTCATTATGTAGATATTGATACATTATGTAAATATTATTTTGATTACATAATAACATACCACTAGGACAAGATAACGATGGTTACTCCATGTATATCGACTACAAAAGATCGTGGTTATTCCACAACGGGGAGCACACACATAGATGTAGCCGGGGCATTAGCGCGGGAAGTACTGTGGGAGTCAGACTCGACATGGACCTTAAAACCGTGCATTTCTATCTCGATGGACGCAGGAGGAAATTCTTTATTCAAGTTTGTATTACTTCTTTATTTGACTACGTATTCACTCTAAATACACACATATATATATATATATATTTAATTATTAATGAGTAATTTATATATTACAATAACAACATTTAGTGTTGACATATCATCACCGATATCCTCACCAAACAGCTTCCGTCAAGCGTAACGAGTGTCTACCCAGCCGCAAGTCTGAATCGTAACGTTCAGCTGAGTTTTCACACCGGATTAGAACCACCTTCTCTAAGTGAAGATGACGATGATGATGATGATGAGATC
This sequence comes from Osedax fenrisi, assembly GCA_964019155.1. Lineage (NCBI taxonomy): Eukaryota > Metazoa > Annelida > Polychaeta > Sabellida > Siboglinidae > Osedax > Osedax fenrisi. The sequence continues at coordinate 45,361,103 of OZ025240.1, read as the reverse complement.
ACTGATTGTAGTGGTGACGAATGAAGCAACTCAGTCTCCCTCCTCCTCCTCCTCCTCTCATCCCCCTCCATCCTCTCAGCGCACACACACACACACACACATGACTAAGTTCACGTATTCACTGTAAACAATAGTAACAGTCTAGTATTATGTAATATTTGTATGCATCTATCATGATGGTTAGACTATTAGTTATTACAGACACATGCTGACTTCACTTACAAGTTTGTTATTTCAATATGAATTTAGGAAATTGTTTATTTTTATATCCAGTGTTCCATTGATTCTCAACATATATATACACATACACATATATATATATGTGATTATTTGCGTTTATTTGTATATAGTCAATTATTGTTGTTTTATAAAAATGATTAATTAAATCATATCATATATGAATAAAATTACATAATTATTATTTTATTTTATGCAATATTCATTATATATAATTACATTTAATGAATCATTATTATTAATATCAATAATATATAATTTAATAAATTAATTTAATATTCATTATCAAATTAATTACAAACATTTTTAATAAATATATTACTAAACAATGACCTGAATTATTTATAACTAAAATGTAAAATGTAATATATATATAATATATTATATAGACTATATTGAATTCTTACATATTATTTTATCTTTATATCTCATTGATTATATTCATTTGTATAATACATATATTTTATTTTTAAATTTAACTAGATACTGAAGTCTGTGTAAGACATGAGTGGTAATATTTAATTTTTCCGTCCTGTTCAACATTTGCTAACATTTGTTTTCCTGAAACTGATTAAAAGCATACATCTAATAATTGGTCGGCTATAGCCAGGGTTGGAAACAAATCTAAGAAATATATGTGAAGTTTTTCAGGGGTTTTTCGGGTTTTTCCTTGTCTTAAGACATTTAATTAAATTTAAAAATAAAAATATCAAAGAAAATAAATATAAATAATTAATATATATTTGAAATATAATTATATGTATACACTTGATAATAATATTTATTTATTGAATCACATATAATAATAGCAGATATAAATAGACTCCTCAGTATAAACAAAGATTTTGCGAAGCAAAGATATAACACTCCCTATGCATGCAACGTAATTTAGTAATATCCCCAACCGCTGCTAGCAGTAGTATCGAAATCACTGAAATAAATTTAGGTTCGGCTCTGTTTGCATACAACAATGTTTTCATTGCTCTATTAAATTACATGCAATATAAATTAGCTTTTACTCACTAAATATATACTTATAGCATTTAAAACATACATATCATATTTGTTTGTTATATATTAGTAATGAACACTTAGTTTTCATCATATACATATTAATTTAAAGCATATTATTTAACATTTTAAAAGTGTATAGTTAAATATGAATTTACATTATAAACAACGCATAGTTCCTAAAAGTAACCCGCTATAGGTGGCACCAGGGTATTTTGTATACAAATTCGAATTACACGATTTCGCGTAAGTGTTATATCTTTCCTTCGGAAAATCTTTGGTATAAATATATATATATATCATTATTAACTTACTTGTAAATTAATTGAAATGTGATAATTAAATAATAATAATTAAATATATACTAAAACCCAGAAATAATAATGAAAACAAAAATGAAAAACCCCAAAAAACCCTAAAATTATCAAAAGGTTTAAACCCAAAAACCCTAAGTTCTGCCAACCCTGGCTATTGCATAACTATAAATATATAGTATTATTTCTTATATATTTAGAGATAAAATGTATATATATATTGCACAAATATATTGTTATTGATTGATAATTTATTTAATCAAATATATAGTTTCAATATATAATCGAAGTATTCATATTTGCTAACGATAACATGCATTATTATTATTTTATTTGTGTGGAGTCCTTTCATCCTATCCAGGAACTTATGATGTTTTTGACTAATAATCATATCGCTCTAATGTCCTTTCGAATCCTCTCTCATGTTAAGGCATTCGTTTGTAGACGATAATTTAGGTGTACACAATTATATAAGTTCACTTCTAAATATTATTTTAAGATTTATTTTAATGGTCCGGATGGGGATCAAACTCAGGTTTTATTACTTATGTGTCTGATGCCTTAGACAACTACAGTTATCAATTTGATATCTCATAGAGCTACACAGATAGTTGTCAGTTTCTAAATATAAAAGTCTAAATTCTATATATTTATAAATCTATTACAATATTTTATTACTATTAGCATTTTAACAGGAAGAAATTTATGATTAATTTTCCATTTATAATTTAGTTCTATGTTATCAATATATAATTCAATAAATATGAGTTAGAAAATAAAAATCAATCTGTTAATTATAATTTTTATAATCACTAATAATAATTATAATATTATTTGAGATTTTAATTTATTTAAAGTGGACATTGTATTTTTGTTACATGAATTTTAGATTAAATTTAAAATAATTAATTAATAAAAATAATCTAATAAGTTTAGATTACATTTATACTAGTTAATCAATATGTATTAATATAATTATATTATTATTATAATAGACTTATTATTAGGATAATTTAATTTTCATATTTAAACTCTTATTAATGTGATTAATCCTTATGATTATATTATGATTAATTTATTATTGTATATATAAATCTATTACTTAATTCTTTAATTATGTATTTCAATTGTGTAATATTAGATATTACTTATTTACCTACTAGTACTATTTTCAGTTTTATTCAAGTATTATAAATTTATTTAATAATATAATAGTTTATTATAATAGTACATTTCAAAGTATATTGTATTAATGATAACATATACTATGTATAATAATGTTATTCTTATATTATTATATACATTAATTATTAAAGTATCTATCTTTTATCTAGTTTTTATAGATGATATTGTATTAATAATACATTAATGGTAAATTGAGTAGTACTTAGTATACAACTTATTCATTAATAATTAATCATGCATTATATAATATTTTTTATAATATATTCAATTTTATGTCCATCAATAAACATTATTTTATAAAAAATATGTAAACAACAAGTATTTTCCTCCATTTTAGGATTATACTGATCATCTATGTACAATGTACTGTACAATCTGTACATCATACAATGTACATACACATCATAGATTTAGAGTATTCTAAATCTATGATACACATACACACAAATATATATATAAATATATTTATATATTATATTTACTATATAAAGCATCTTCACATATTACATACTATAAAATATATAATTAATATTATAATTATCTTAATTTATTTCATATTTATATTATTGTGCTGACATATAAGAAAATAATTATATACAGGGGACGCGAGGGGGTTTTGGTCAATTAATATTGGTCACCTACTAAAACAGTAATTACTTTATGAATTTTAAATTGTGTGAGATAAGATTTTAATAGCGTAAGTAAAATATATCAATCTAAAACATGTATATTTGCGAATTTAATATAATCATCTACTGTTCAATATATTTCGATTTTACAATTAGGTAATACATTTAGCGATTTTTCGTATGTGCGGGGGTTTTGGTCAATAGTTCCGAATTCACCGATAGGAACCGCCACCAATTCTCGAGCAATATAAATAACGATTTAATAAAAATTGTATCGACTTTATTAGATATGAGTATTCAATAATATAAATATATACGCGCGCTGTGCGCCGCACGCAATATAAATAAATATCCATTTACATTTAAATTAAATCATAATAAGACATTTCAATTCGTAAATATTTGTTAATCTTACAACTATAGTTTATTATTTCTTAAAAATTTCTTACGAAAATATGAATACCTACAATAAATGGGAAAATACATCTATGCTACATGCTATTTCATATGTGAAGAGCGGGCACTCCTTTCACGAGAGTAGCATACTATTTAAAGTCCCTATCACAACATTAAGGAGACGAGTACGGTCTGGAATAGACTACCAAACTAATAATATAAAAAATAAAAGTGGGCCGAGTGCTACTTTGAAAAATTTAGAAATCGAATTAAAAAATTATTGTTTATATATGGCAGATAGATTACTGGGACTGTCATGTACTGAAATAATGCGGGCTGCTTATTATATTGCGGAAAAAAACAATATTCATCATCATTTTAATAAAGAAACGAATATGGCGGGAAGGGACTGGCTTATGAGATTTAGATCTAGATTTCCTGAACTAACGCTGAGAACACCAGAACAAACCTCAGGTAATAGGGGACGGAAGGGTATTATGGCCGATATTTTTATCACTTTACAAGAAACAAAATATATCATACTAACATTGGATATTATGATCCAATAAGTTGTATATACAATTACAATATGTTGTTCTAAATAATGGCTATCAACATTTACTCATTTAATTATTTGTATTCAAGTCATTTGATTTTTATTAAAAAGCAAATTTTCCGTATAAATAGAGATAAAATACACTAGTGAGGGTATTATGGTCGATAGTTCCGAAATAGCCACTAGGATCGCGTCATGTATTCAAATACGCACTATTTTTATAATTGGAAAATAAAATACATTTTATCAGATATCAAGATACACACGCACTTTTATAGTAAATATATTTATAAGTAATCGTTATCCCATTTAGTTTTACTTATATTCAGCTATAAATTTATGTTTTAATTAATTAGTTTAATATGTCTCACATTATTAATGCAAATGTAAGCCGATTAATTTGAACGAAATGGCAAATAAAAATTGTATTGAACATCGATTCAATATTGAAAATGAAATGGCAGGAATAGATTGGTTACGGGGCTTCAGGAATAGATAGCATTGTCTCACTCTTAGAACTCCGGAACAAACATCAGGTAATATATTTTAATATATATATATAGTATTGTATTTGATTATGTGATATGAAATATTAATACAGTGTATATATATATATATATATATATTACATTATTATTTTATATTGATATAAAATAAATAATATATTTTTGTATACATTATTATATATAAGTAATTCCAGTTTTATTAATGTGTAATTATAGTTTGATATGTTTTCAATTATAAAAACATATTTTATTAAATTAAACAAATTCTAAAATTCTATATATATATATATATATATCTTTATATAGTTAAATAATTTAATTCCATATATTTTTATAGTACACATTTTAAATTTTATATTTATATACTATAGTATATTACGATTAGTATACTAATTGTCATGTATATATACTACAATAATGGTACAAATTATAAGTATGGATTTGTACCATTATTGTAGTATATATACATGACAATTAGTATACTAATCGTAATATACTATAGTATATAAATATAAAATTTAAAATGTGTACTATAAAAATATATGGAATTAAATTATTTAACTATATAAAGATATATATATATATATATATATATATATATATAGAATTTTAGAATTTGTTTAATTTAATAAAATATGTTTTTATAATTGAAAACATATCAAACTATAATTACACATTAATAAAACTGGAATTACTTATATATAATAATGTATACAAACATATATTATTTATTTTATATCAATATAAAATAATAATGTAATATATATATATATATATATATATATATATATATATATATAATATAAGTAATACAATTGTCGTTTGTCAATTTTCATATAATCTGAATCCCAAAAGGCATTAATCGCCCATTATTTTTATAATGTGTGTTTTTTTATAATTTTTTAATGTGTATTTATAGTTTTATATTTTTTCAATTATAAATTATAGAATAAATATGTGGGAGGATCATATGATCTAAATATGAGGCAAATATGAGGGTAAATTACACTGCTATATATTTATATGCATATCAGTGAAGAATTATACTAGATATTACAACAAAATTAAATTAAATTCAAATGACATACATTAATTTCAAATGAATTAATAAAAATCAATTCAAATTACATAAAAACAATTCAAATAGAATAATAAAATTAAATTCAAATGAAATAAAATCAATTAATAAAAATCAATTCAAATTAATTAAATCCACATAAAATAATTAATAAATATATTTATATAATATAAAGTAGTATATTATAACTATTACATACTTTTCCATATAAGTTAATTTTATAAGGATTATAAGGATTTTGTAAATTGTAATATTGATATTATACATGCATGTATGTATATATATGCAATGCATATTATGAATACATGCATATATAAATTGTAATATATTATATATATATATAGATTATATATATATATATATGTATATCATTATATATAATTTACATATATATATATATATATATATATATATATATATATATATATACTATATATACTATATATACTATATATACTATATATACTATATATAGTATATAGTATATACATATATATCATTTTAAAAATAAAATTATAATAAATTATTCATCAAATTAGTCTATTATACATGTTGACATATATGATTTATCAATAACAATATCATTTTTATCGGATTTTTATAGTATTCTTTAAATATAAATTAATATATTAACTAATTTTCTAGTATCTATTTAAAAATATATTAATATATAATTTTTTCAATATTACTAATAAGATTAAAAAACTAGATTTATTTTAAAATGTTATTAAAATATGTACTATATATAGTATATAGTATATAAAAAATAAATATAGTATATACTATATACTATATTTATTTTTTATATTTAAATCAATATGCAATTAAATATATTTCCATATAATATGGAATTATACATTTATTCCATAGAAAAATATTTAGTTGTATATTTATTTGAATGAAAATATGAGTATTTAGTAAATACTATTGGGTAAAACATTAAATTATATAATTAAATGATAGCCTGACATATCTTTATTGTATATATATATATATATATATATATATATATATATATATATACAGTAAAACCTCTCTATAAGAAACCTCTTTATAAGAATATTGTTCACACATTTGGTTGGAATTCAACCTTTTCCACATTAAAAAACCTCTTTATAAGAAAATATTATAAGAAAATATAAGAAAAACCTCTTTATAAGAAACTTATTGTATACAAAATAATTACATATAAATAGAAGTATTGTATATTGATAACAATTATAGAAATATCTTATATAATAATTAATTTCTATAATTTGTATCTTTAAAATAATATTATATTACATAAATAGCTAGAAATGAATTAAAATGAATTAATAATTGTTATTGTATATCACTATATTTATTAACATATTTTAATAAATGTTATTATATCCTTAAATGTATTGATCTGGGTATTGTTGATTCAATTTATTATATTATACAATTAATTATTAAATAATAGATTATTATAATATTCATTATATTATATTCATCAATGATGATTCATAATTTATAATTTCTAATGTAAATCTAATAAAATGTCATTATGTATTAACATGTAACATAACATGTAACATAAACAATACAGTATACATTTAAAACAGTATACAAAATAAATATACTATATATATAACCTATAGATATGCATTTTCAATTATAAATTAATTCTTAAAATAATTGGAAAAGTAAAAACCTCTTTATAAGAAAACCTCTCTATAAGAACAAAAGTACTGAAAAAAAATAGTTTCTTATAGTGAGGTTTTACTGTATATATATATAACTCTAAATAGCATGTATAGTAACAATGTTTTAATAATGATATTATATACATATTCCGTTCAAGGATTGCCCAACGTTCTGATAATGGTATACTGGCTACAAATGAAACACAAAATCATGTGATTTTGGTTTGTATTTATATATATATATATATATTAAAATATTATTTTTTATTGATATAAAAATATAAATAATATATTTTTCTATACATTATTATATATAAGTATAGGCCTTAATGTCATTAATGTGTAATTAATGTGTAATTATAGTTTAATATTTTTTCAATTAGAAAAATATATGTTATTAATTAAATTAAACAAATGCACTAAAATATATGTATTATAACATGCATATATATGTATATAGTATATACTATACTACTGCAGTAGCCTATATATTATAAGCTTTAAATATTTTTGATATGGAAAAAACCTTAATTAAAGTATTAAATATAATAATTATTGTTAAATCAATATACACATATATTATGTATATTTATTTAACAATATATTATTCTATAGAATAAAAAACAATATTTTAATAATTTGTATATATATAAAGTGTATTTATAAATATATAATATAAGTATAATAATAATGAAATTATATACAGATTAATCTGTCCGGAATTCCGTTCAAGATATTGCCCACGTTCTGATAATGGTATACTGGTTACAAATGAAATTCCCCCTCGTGATTTTGGTTTTTATTTATATAAGTTATATAATATAACATACATTTGTATATACATTTATTTATATTATAATGATTATATACCGCCTATAGGCAGCCTATATGACTATAGTTATAGTATTTAAATGTTTTACGGTTAGATGGTGAGTTCACAGACTTTATTCATAAATGTATTTGATATTATATTGTACAATATACTATATATAGTATATTTTATATACTATAATAATGACATTTTATTATTAACTTATATGTTAATGATATATACAAGGCAACTATATATATATATATATATATATATATATATATATATATATATATATATACATGTATATATATACATGTATATATTATAAATATAATAATAATTAAATTTGCCATAGATAGCCTACTTTAAAGTTTGGTTACTGGTGAAGTTGCAGGCCCCTCTCGTAAATATGGTTTTTATTTATATATTTTATATATATATAAGTTATACAGTATAACATATTAACATTGCACATATTTATACATTAATATATATTAATTGAATATATACATTTAATTAAAATCATTAGTAACATTTTGATATTTTATATATAATAATAATTTATTATAAACGGATTTATAATTATATTAACATATTACTGTACAATATATAATTTGCATTATTCTCAAATTAATAATTTAGTCAACGTGCTTTAATCGAATCTTACTTTATCGAGTAGTAAAATCGGTATATTACTATACTATATATTTTTAACTAATCATCTATAGATGATATACATATATGATATCTATATATATATATATATATATATAATCAATTTATCAACTTACAATATTAATTAATATTATAGGAAAAAGACAACCTTAGGAAAAAGAAAGGGCTATACCGCAATAATTACATCATCTCCATATAAACAACATTTGGAGCAGACACCGGCAAAAAAGAAATGTGTGAGAAAGAATTTATCAAAATCAATTAAGAAAATAATAATAATACAAAATATACATAATTTCATAATATGCGATGAAATTATAAACGATGATATATATATATATATATATATATATATATATATATTAATATATACAGTGTTATTCATGTACACATTGGTGTTATGATTTATGTGTTGATATTATCAACTTGATATCATCGATATAAAGAAATATCGATTTCTTTCTTTATATCGATGCTTGATATAGATACATTTAAAATATTCGATATATGCATATAAATTAATAAAGTATATACATTTTATTTTCTATTTCATTATATATCTTGTGAATATAATATATTATTATTTATGTAATTAACCATATACCTTAATTAAATTAAGCAATTATCATTTATATAATATCGTGAGATAATATTATTGTATTAAAATATCTGGGTTATAGTTTATTTTATTGAGATAATTATCTATAACTTTAATTATATTAAAATTTAATTTAAAATTATATATTTATATACTATTTAAATGCTTTTTAAATAATTTTTAAATGTTAAATATATACGAGTATATTAAACTAAATAAAACCCTATCCATGTTATAAACATTATTGAAATATCATAATACATATAGGATTCCACTAAATAAATGTGAAGTGTATAATTTATAAACATATTCATAGATTTATAAATAATATTATAACATTCCAGAATCGTAAATTATTATACAAATATGGTTATTTTTTTTAAACAAATCCATTTAACTTATATAAAGTTATATCATATTATAAAAAGATATATAAATGTTAGGTTTGAAAAATCCAACATTATTTTAAAATATCTGAATTAATTATAGTTTATATAAAGATAATATAATTTATTAAATTATTTAACATCATTTTATATTTATTTCTAGTGAATATTTATGAATATATATAAATATATTTATAAATATATATTACATATCATTAATTTAAAATTTAGAATAATTTAATAACACCAAGGCATTGCTAGTCTTAAATTTAACTACTTACAAAATATAGTTTTTATATAGATTATTAAATATAAATATAAAAATATATTGTTATACTATTAACATACATATCATTATTTTATTATGTTTAATAAATTAAATAAAAATAACTAATTTAAACATTTATATTAGGATTCTTAACAATACTATAGATAAGGGTAATTAGTAATACTATCTTTAATATTTATATATATAAATATAATAAAATATATGGTTTATTATCGTGTTATCAATATTGATAGGTTGGAATTATGATGTCGATATATAAATATGATTTACTAAATGGGGATATATAAAATATACTATATATTATAAACCAATTATTTTATAAACTAATAGGTAATATATATTTATAATACCTATATATATATATATATGATTTTAACTATTATGTACATAGTGTGTTTATTTTCACAATCTAAATATAGTCTATAATGTATTAATATATACTATATATAGTAGGATAGTATAGATATATTATAAAGTATATACACAAGTGTATATATACACACTTATAATACTGATACATTGTATATTATGATATTTGTTGTGGTATAATGTACATTTTACATGTATTTAAATAAGAACATATAACCATATATGGTCATGAAAAGGACATATGTTCTTGATATAACTACTATCATGGTATATTGAAAATAATTAATATTTAGGCAGCGCGTTTTATATCGACAACCGCAATCATATCATAAATATATTTCAGTGATTTTATAAAGAATTTATCTAAATATACTATTTTTATGATACGCTTACACATTGAAATTATCTCGATGCTGATTGGTTATTAATCGGCCATAATATCCACCACGCATCGGCCACAATAGCCGCATCGCACTCGTTGGTTTAAATAACAGATTACTATGTCATTATGTTATTATTGAATATTGTTATAAATGTAATCTGATATATTATTTATTACCTTAACTGAATATATTAAAAATACATAATTTTATTCAATAACTTGCCTATAAAATAAGGTAAACCTTACGTTTTTTTTCGATAAAAATTACGATTATTTGATTTTTTTCTCTAAGCGAAAATCAATAATTAATATTGATATAAATAAAAAATGATGTACACTATCATTCTTAGAATTCAATTATCTACATTTTTCGTATATATCATTTTTTGATAACTATAATGGTTCTTGAAATATCGTTATCGGCCACAATACCCGCATCGGCCACAATACCCTTCCGTCCCCTACATGTTGTAAGATATTATAGAATATATTTATTTGCAGAAACAATTACAAAATTATGTATACATATATATATATATATATATATATATATATATATATATATATATATATATATATATATAGGTATTAATTAATTTATAAGTACACTAATTTATAAAATTATAATATCACATGAACAAAATATATAATATTATCAATATTATATATTATATATATATATTTATAGGTATTATAAAGTATTAAATTAATACTATTAATTAGTGTACATGTACATTAATTTACCTATAAATTCATTAACTAAATAATACTCTATATATTATATTATAACCAAGCCTAGTTAATTTGGGTCAAAGCCCAATATAAATAAAAAGGCCCAAAATAGTTTTTGAAAATACTTGTTGGGCTTTTCGAATACCTTATTTAGGGTTAATTTGAGAGTTCATATGTGACCGTTATTTACTTTATATATAAGTGAGTGTGTTAATTTATATTTGTACATTTTAGGGGCAATAGCCAGAGGATTTAACAAACGGGTAGTAGATGAATTCTATTGTTTACTAAAGAAATTAAAAGACGAACATAATTATTCACCGAATAATATTTACAACGTTGATGAGACGAACGTATCTACGGTACCTAGCCGACATACAAAAATATTATGTACCAAGGGTCAAAAACAAGTTAGTAATATTTATATAAATATAATAAATCAAATATAAATATTATATAATATTTACAGGTAGGCATTAAAACAACCGCTGAAAGGGGGGAAGGGATAACTGTAGAAGTATGTATAAATAGTGTAGGAGGTGTAATACCTCCATTATTTATATTTCCTCGAGTGAGAAATAATAACGAGTTAAAAATTGGGGCACCGGTTAATTCGATATTTGAATTTAATAAGAGCGGTTGGATGACTAAAGATGTTTTCAGTGTATGGTTCGAACATTTTATAAAATTTACAAATCCATCCCTATCCAATAGGATATTACTATTACTCGATGGACATTCAACGCATATAAAAAATATCGAAATAATATATAGAGCTAGAGAAGTGGGGATTGATATCATATGCTTCCCTCCACATACTTCTCATAAACTACAACCTCTAGACGTTTCTTTTATGGGTCCCTTGAAATCTAATATAAATAAATTATTAGAACTACACATTAAAGAAAATGCAATAGTTAGACTACACGATCTTGTCGGCATATACAGTCTTGCTACTATGAACATGGACATGGTCAAGTTAGCTATATCCGGATTTAGAAAAACTGGAATATATCCTTTTAATGATAAGTCATTTAGTGACGAAGACTTTCTACCAAGTGCAACGCAAGAGTACCATATTGATGATATAGGTGAACATGTAAGGCTACTATTAATAAAGAAGAATTCCACATTAATTATTCAATCTCCTGCAATCCGAATTACAAGATCCAACAATGATATAATCGTCGATATAAGTAATTAATACTAGATCAATACTATTTTATAAACTATATTAATATCAATTCATTATTAAAATATAAAATTTAAATAATAATTCATTAAATTATATTACAATTAAAAATCAATTATTATAATACATTTTAATTTTAATAATGTTATACATATATTATTTATAATATAATATATATTAATATATCTATTACATATTATAGGAACTTCAGCATCTATGCATTTGGACATGGCGCAAGACTCGGCTGGTTTGATTTCAGGTTTATATTATATAATTATATAGTTATAGTTATATAATTTAAACTATTATTTTTAAGATAATTTAAAAAATATATACATAATTATATAAATATTTATTCAACTAATTAAATTAAAATATCAATTCATTATTAAAATATTAAATTTAAATAATAATTCATTAAATTATATTAACATTAAAAATCAATATATTATTAGAATAAATTTAAATTTAATAATTATATATATATATATATATATATATATATATATATATATATATATATATATTAATATTAATATTACATATTATAGGAACTTCAGCATCTATGCATGTGGAGCAAGACTCGGCTGGTTTAATGCCAGGTTTATAGTATATAAACTATTATTTTTAAGATAATTTAAAAAATATATACAGAATTATATCAATAATTATTCAGATAATTAAATTATTCATAGATGTATGTTAAAACATCAATTCATTATAATACATTTTAATTTTAATAATGTTATATATATATATATTATTTATAATATAATATATATTAATATTTCTATTACATATTATAGGAACTGCATTATTTCTATAGTACCCTTTAATGTAGGGCCTACATGTGTATGTCATTGTCCGTATAGGACATGGTCTGTTATACTCTGTAATGAATGTCATTGAACATGTCCTTTGTAGCTTTACTATGCTATAGTGCCCTTATAAAACGTGCATGTGCAATGCATATTGTGCATACAATGTATATATGAGTATACACAATACTATGATGCATTGATATACATAAAGACAAACAGACATGTTTATCTTAAATTTGACATATGTGTGAATGCACAATACCAAGCTATTATTCATAACACATACATAGGAATATATACATGTGCTATATACACTATCATCATATAGTGTATACTATATAGTTTATAATTTTAATTTTAATAATTTTAAATATATTATTTATAATGTAATAAATATTAATATATCTAATAAATACTATAGGAACGTCAGCATCTATGCATGTTACCCAGAACTCGGCTGTTTTAATGCCAGGTTTATAGTATATAAACTATTATTTTTAAGATAATTTATACAAATATATTATTAATAAATAATGAATTATATTAAATTTTAATTTATTAATAATGTTTTGCTTATAATACTTTTATATTAAATTTTATTTATATTCATTGTTGTATACACTTTTAATGTACTAATAATATATATATATTGTAATAAAGGGGGACGAAAGGGATTCACGGCCATTATTACAGGGTCACCCTATAAAAGGTTCCTTGAAAATAAACAAGCAAAGACGACCATAATTAAAAAAAAAAGTGTGAAGACTCTAAGAAAAACTAAAAATAAAATCGCAACTTTAAATTGCAATGTTATTTTTACATGTATTATCTGCGATGAATGTATTGACGATTCTATAGATTCATCAATACAATGTACTAAATGTATGCAATGGTGCCATGAATTATGCATAGATATAGAAACATTTGATATATGCGATCTGTGTAAATAAATAATAATTAACTTAACTCTAAATAAATAAATGTATACAATTATTATTTATTTCATAATATATATTAATACTTGCCGTACCGACCCGGAGTTGCTCGGTTTTCGATTATTTGCCTATCTATTATTTATTAAATTATAGCTATTCCTAATTCTGCATTTCTAGTATATACAATAAAATAAATGTTAGCTAAAATACAAACAAATATAAACAATATTTGTTCTTAATATTTCAAAATTAGTCGAGAAATATTTCCTACTATATTAATTCATAATATCGACATAAATGGGAAATTATATATCTGTTTGTGTATATATATATAATAGTGTATACAATATTACTGACTCCTTCAAAATATGGATTCTTTAACATGATATCGACTTCGAAGGGAATTCAATATATTTAATGATTTAAACGTCATATATGATGGGACTATAGGCGTGGCTATATCAAAAATACTATAAACGCTAATTCGATTATATAATATTGTAGATAGTTTTTTTAAAGATTTATTTAATTTAATTTTTAATTTAATTATAAATTATTGTAGATAGTTTTTTAAAGATTTATTTAATTTAATTATAAAATATTGTAAATAGTTTTTTTAAATATTTATTTAATTTAATTTGAATCTCTACTTATATTATATAATAGTTATCATGTTATTTATTTTAGTTATAGTTATTGTATTTTCATGCATGACTCGTGTTTATTTAAATGTTACATGTAAATAGATATATGGAAATAGGTGATCTTTTCAAAAAGTTACTGGTCACTAAATATTGAATATTTTTAATTAATTTTTAGTATATTATATTTATAACATATAGCTCTGATTTATTATTTTTGTTAACAAATCTAAAATTAACCTGATCTATATTAAAAATAAGATAAAGTAAGTCTTAATAATAATCTATTAATTAATGACAATTTTACTAATAGTTTCAAGTTGATAACATTATTTAAGGGTGTAAAGTAAATAAGGAACTTATAAGTGTATTAATAGTAATAAGTATATATATATATATATATATATATATATATATCACTATTAATACAATTATAAGATTTTTTATTTACTTTACAACCTTAAATAATGTAATCCACTTAAAACTATTAGTAAAATTGTCATAAATTAAACTGATTATTATTAAGACTATTCCTATATATCAATTAATTAATATAATAATAATATAATATTATTTTGAGTTTAATAAATTAGTTAAATATCAATTAATTAATATAATAATGATATAATATTATTTTGAGTTTAATATATATATATATATATATATATATATATATATATATATATAGTTGTATATAATAAGATACTTAATATATATATATATATATATATATATATATATATATATATATTGATAATAATTAATACATCATTTATAAATAGATTGGTAGTAGGTACTTATGTATATAATGTATATTAATGTATATATGATAATTAATACATAATTTATAAATACAATGGTATACCTATAGGTATATAAGTAGGTATATAATATATCTATATAAGATACCTATATAATATTCAGTGATACTCACGCATATTTAAACCCGGATTTAAACTATTTAAAGAAATATGAATATGCAAATGTCTATTCGCTGATTGGTCAATCATTGACCAAAACAGTAGCACTTCATTGACCAAAACCCCCCTACTTTATGTACCATCACTGTTTAATTAATATCTGATATATAACAATTAGTTATTACTGATATATAAGTATTATTATATGTAAAACATATTGGGAATTATAATGGTATTAAATTTGTAGTCGACATGTCAATATTGAAGTTGTATTATGACATTTGATGTTACTTTTTTTTCTGTAATATTAGCTAAAATTAGCGATTTTTCTATCAATCGATAATTTGTCATTAATATTTAATTTTTTTTGAAATTTATAAATATAAATAAGTTAACAACTGTATGAGTTATATTTCATCAATGTAAAACATTTGTATAACTATCATCGTTCTCCGAATATTTCGCATTGACCAAAACCCCCGCACTGACCAAAACCCCCTCACGTATTATATACATTAATTATTAAAGTATCTATCTTTTATCTAGTTTTTATAGATGATATTGTATTAATAATACATTAATGGTAAATTGAGTAGTACTTAGTATACAACTTATTCATTAATAATTAATCATGCATTATATAATATTTTTTATAATATATTCAATTTTATGTCCATCAATAAACATTATTTTATAAAAAATATGTAAACAACAAGTATTTTCCTCCATTTTAGGATTATACTGATCATCTATGTACAATGTACTGTACAATCTGTACATCATACAATGTACATACACATCATAGATTTAGAGTATTCTAAATCTATGATACACATACACACAAATATATATATAAATATATTTATATATTATATTTACTATATAAAGCATCTTCACATATTACATACTATAAAATATATAATTAATATTATAATTATCTTAATTTATTTCATATTTATATTATTGTGCTGACATATAAGAAAATAATTATATACATATATGTATTATAATATCAAACTATTATGTTATATACAAAGACATTATTGTGAGGTGATAGGTGAGCTTGTTACCCAACTCTATATCTATGGTTATATACAAAGAAATACTGAATTTAATAAAAAATAAATAAACACACAATCATTACAACATAATATATATATACACACAAATCTATATATGTAAAAGATTAACACACACACACACACACACATATATATATATATATTTATATATATATATATATATATATATATATATAAATTCTACATGTATATCTAAGTTTAATTACTACTTTAAACAATGTAATTAATACTTCTATTTGATGTGTAATGCCTAACCGGAAGTCAGATAAATAGGATATGTTCATTATCTTGATCCTATATTCAGATATGTATTAAAAGAAAGTGGAAGATTAAAAACAGCGGGATACTTACGTTTATTATACTATATAGTATATATTATATACCTATATACAAATATATATACATATATATACCTACAAATATATATATATATATATATATATATATATATATATATATATAGGGGAACGTATCCGATTACCGACCCCTAAATGATTAGTTGTAATAACGTATTCAATATTAAATATATTTATTTGAAATTTTGTAATTTGAGTAATATTATGGCAATGAATAATGTAGCTATTTTAAATTTTTGATATAATTATATTTATAAGAATAAACAAGGGGGTCGGTAATCGGATACATGTGCCTAATACCGACCCCTTCCCCTATTAACGACCCTCTAAAATAATCGTGGAATAAATAATTATAGTATTATAATATCCAATAAAAATAGTAGATATACTTAAATATAATTAATTATAACATGCACACAATTTATTTATCATTGAATTTTTTTTTTTTTGTAATATTAAATTTAAATTTAAACTTTATAGTAGGTAGGTAATAGTACTTTATAGTACCTAATTATATTAAAATATTATTATTATATTAAATTAATATTATTATTTAATATTTATTAATTAATCAGTATGTAGGCTATATAATCAACTGGAATCGTGAATCCTAAACGAACTTAGGCGAACTTAACGAACCTACGACATATTTAAAGTAAAATACGGATCTATTTTGATTGGATATTATAAATCACATGGGGTCGGTATTAGGGTAATTTAGGCGGTCGGTAATAGGAAAATCATATGGGTTGCTATAATTAGGATATAATAGTTAATAGTAATTCAAATTAAATTATTTTTACATTAGTTATAAACATTTTATTGATCTACAATATTATGCACAATATTAAGTTTTATTTTAAATAATAAAGTATTTACAATAATTTAAAAAAAGTTATTATTCAAATATTTAAAAAGTAAAAACAAAATATTACATTTGATCAAATAACAATTGTAGGATTAACTATTTTTTTAAAGAAAATACTTATTCATATTTATCATTAAATTACTAACAATTTATTTATATATATTTTTTTTATAACACTTATATTTACTGAGATACGAGGGGGGGGGTCGGTATTAGGAGGGTGTCGGCAGTCGGGGACTTTCTCCTATATATTGATTATAACTAACCATGTTTGTTAACATTTAATACAAATACATTTTTGTATGTTTAAATTGAACTTAATTAAATTTATAACAACAATACATAACGTACTTTATTATTATAATTTAAATGATTTATAATAATTTATTTATATATATAGATATTATATAAGTAAAATACTATAAGTTTAAAAATACAAAAGATTTGTTATCTACATCAATAGAAATAGTTTTGTGAATATATATATATATATATATATATATATATATATATATATATATATATATATATTACAATATAATAAAGTCTATTAGAAATAAAAAGAAAATAAATTAAATTAATTAACGAATAAATCATTAATTATAGGGGAGGGAAGGGGGTAGTGGCCGAGGAGGGAGTAGTGGCCGTTTTAATTAACGCTTAAATGATGCTTGATAGGATAAAAAGTTCTATATACAATATTTAGATACTCCACATATCTATAATATATAGTAATTTTTTTTTTAAATAATTAATTAATTACTCTAATTTATTATATAATCATTTTTTGTCAAATTTTGACAAAAAACATGATTATATATATTTATGCTTATTTATATGTAAGAGTATGTGTATATATAATTAAATCATTGAATCAAATAAGGTGCGTATGCATCATAAATATAATTATTTAATATTACATAATTAAAAAAATATAAATCGAATACATTACGAGACACCTATCGGATTTTCTGGTAATAGCGGCCACAACTAGAGCCTTGCCTTTTTTTAGTGCTTTTTGTAATGCCTTATCAAACGTTTATATTATTAGGATAAACACTTTATATATAAAATGAAATCACAGTATTCTAGAACTATATGATTTCTAGTTAATTCAAAAAAATAAGAGCCTAAAATTCAGTATTTATCGATATATTAGAAATCTTCTGAGGCATATTAATTATCGGTCACTACCTCCTTCCCTCCCCTACATTAAATTCACAAAAATTAGCTAGATGAAATAACGTATGTATATTTCCTAATCCGAATTAATCTATATATATATAGAATAACGTTCACTGTTAATTTATTTGTTATAATATTATATGTAGTTTTGGAAATATACATATACATTCATGGCATCTCCCGAAGCTAAATGAGGCCATGATATATTGCATATATAGACATCATGATATATACATCTGCAGACCTCAGACGGAGAACCTCAATAGTATTGAGTCAATGTCCTATTGCATTCATGATCAATGACATACAGCTTAAGTATAGACATTATAGTTAGGTAATTATAATGTATATGTGCATCTTAGATTAATAGTTATATATTATTAGATTATGTATAACAAATAATTATTTATTTAAATTTAATATATCTTATTATAAAATTAATAAGTAATTTACATATATGTTTATAGAAATTATATACAAATATACAAACAAATTCTATAGAAATTCAAATAAATCAAACACAATATTTATTAAATTATTTATATTATTAATTACATATTTATCTATTATTAATTATTCCCTAATTACTATTAACTAGTATCTATATTCACATTTTTACTCTTTTCATCGACATCAGACTCGCTACTCTTGTAAAACTTGAAGTTTCTGGAATATTTGAGATAATAGAATAATATATTTAAATATAATAATACAAAATTAATATTTAAATATAATATTAATAACAATATTAATAATAATATTTATTTGTATGATTATAATGTTGTTTACTTTTTATAATCTGAATTAAAAAGTTAAATATATATTATACACTTATTATTAAAATTAATATGTTTATATAAACATAAATTTGTATTTTAAAATGTGTATGCTAACTCTGTTAATGTATTATATAATATAACCTATATACAATATATTATATAAAAGGATTTATGTATTTAATCAATATTTATTTATAAGAATATTATATATATAAGGATTTATATATTTAATCAATATATTTAAATTTGTATATAATTAATTGAAAAATAAAAAAGTTATAGCGATATATTGATTAAGTGTATGTATTCAAATACTTTACACTATACACTAACCTCATTCGCACACACATGCACTCACACATTTAGTCACACCTCAACACCAACTCACACACACACATTCGTGTTCACCGTATGTCATAAATAAACACATAGGAACTACTTCATATCGACGATATAAAGAAAGAATTTATTTACATGTAATGATGCACGATGCACCAATTATACATCGATGGTACCATTATATATAAATGTATATATATATATATATATATATATATATACGATCTATATATATATATACGATCTATTAATAATATATAGGGGAAAGTCTCGGATTACCGACCCCTAAACGATTACTTGTAATAATGTCTTCAATATTAAATATATTTATTTGACATTTTGTAATTAGGGTAATATATGGCATTGAATAATGTGGCTATTTTAAATTGTTGATATCATTATATTTATAAGAATAAACAGGGGTGTCGGTAATCGAATTCATGCTCCTAATACAGACCCCCTTCTCCTATAGGATAATATATTACCGACCCCCTAAAATAATCCTGGTATAAATAATTGTAGTATTATAATATCCTATAAAAATCGTAAATATACATAAATATAATTAATTATAACGCAATTTATGTATTATTGAATTTATGTTTTACTAGTAATATTAAATTTAAATTTAAACTTTATAATAATTATATTATAATAGTGTATATTATTATTTAATATTTATTTATTAATCAGTATGTATACAATCAACTGGAATCATAAATCCTAAATCTATATCAATGATACACAACCAACTTACGACATATTTTAAAGTAACATACGGATCTATATTGATTGGATATTATAAACCACATTGGGTCGGTATTAGGGTAATTTATGGGGTCGGTAATAGGAAAATCATATGGGTTGCTATATTTAAGATATATTGGTTAATAGTTATTCAACTTAATTTATTTTTATAATTGTTATACAAATTTAATTGATATACAATATTATGCCCAGTATTACGTTTTCTTTTAATTAATAAAGTATTTATAATAATTTAAAAAAATGTATTATTCAAATATTTAAAAAGTAAAAACAGAATATTACATTTTATCAAATATAAATTGTAGGATTGTATATTATTTAAAACAAAATACGTATTCATATTTATCATTAAGTTACTAGCAGTTCATGTAAGCCTATATATAATTTTTTGATATCTCATATAATTACTGAGATACGAGAAGGGGTCGTTATTAGGAGGTGGTCGGTAATCGGAGAATTTCCCCTATTTGCACCAGCTAATACACACACACAGTCACACACACACACATATATATATATATATATATATATATATATATATATATATATATATATATATATATTATATATACTAACTTTTCAGGCTATTTTTGTTCAGGTTACTAAGCTGGTTGGCCAGTTTTATCTGCGCCGCTATCTTCTCTGTGTTTTTCTTCATCCTCTCCTTGACGATCTCCTTCCTTTGTTGATCTGTCACTTCGTCAAGGTCATCGTTGTTCATACTGTGCAGACTCGATTTCGATGTCAACCTACGTATCGTGAGATTGTTGTGTTAGGCATATGTGACGTACAGTTATAGCCTATAGGTACATGCTGGGTACATCATAATACATGCCCTATAGGGGTGTTATATAACAATATCTATAGAATATATATAAGGCCTCGGGAACTTTTTTCGAGGGTGGTCCATATTTGGTAATATACTTATTCCAAGTGTAAATTAAAGGTTAACATACATTTTAATAAAACCATACATTATTGTAACATAAAACCCTGATAATATGATAGGATATAACATATTGTACGAAGCAATATATAACACTCCATATCCATACCAAAGATTTTGAAAAAAAATAATTTCATTAGAGAAATCTTTGGCACTATAGTATATATACTATATAATATATTAACTCTTTTTAATAATGACGAATATTTTATGGTTAGGGATGGAATTACATTGTTATTGAATAACACCAGGAAGATCTAAAGTTGACGATCGTTGCCTAGTAATAAAGTGTTTGGAGAATATAAAGAACGATCGGAGGAAGCGATATGAGTGTTATGTATAGTCTAGTGAAACGCTAATTATTAGTTCTAGGAATGCATTCCTCCCACTTGTATGCGATGCTAATGTATCATATATTATTGTGAGACTGGGAATACGTGCTTCGAGAAAGAAATAATCGGAATGGTGGCAGGGGGAGATGAGGCTGGAATACACATACTGGATTAAGTTTCTATGGAAACACATGTAGAAATGGTGGAGGATTTAGTATGCGTTGTATATAGTTAGGTATGTAGGCAGGTACTACCTACCCACTATGTAGGTATATAATATATATATATATATATATATATATATATATAAATAATAAAAACCTTGTTAAATTAACATTATTTTGTACAGTGAAATCTTTAATTATATCCAAACGATCATAATAAATCCGCCTGGATCTTATTTTCCGAAGAAAAACAAATATTATGAATGGTAAACAGAGTACAAATACTCCCAAGGAATACAGAAGTAATATTATTTTAAACTTATATACTTTTCTCTTTACTATAGGGATTCATAATGATTAATATTTACGAGTGTATGTTAAATGATATGTGTATATTTAACTGAATATTAACCGATGTATGCTTTACAGAGGTTTGAATAACAACAATTAGCGTTGTCCTTTCTCTTGGGACATTCGCTCTCGATGTAAGCACATCTCATGTAATAGCTGGAAATAGCACCTCTTTGTACTCTTCTCATCTGAAACAATAGAAATACGTAACAATTCCGTTAGGTTACCATGACTACGAATATTAGTTACCCGCATGGTATCGCGTCATTAAACTATGGTCTCAATAGTCAATCAAAATTGAAAAATTATTAAATAATTAAATATGGAAATGTCTTCCGATATATATTAATAGTGAATTAAAGCCTATCATATATTATTATTCGAATTAAGTATATACAAGGACATTGTGTATCTTCTAACGTATATTTTGTGAAATTTGAATGTCCGAGAGTATATATTTGAATTTTGAGTTACACCAAGTTTAGTTTGGTTAAGTTAGGTTAGATTAGGTTAGATTAGATTAGGTTAGGTTAGGTTAGGTTAGGTTAGGTTAGGTTAGGTTAGGTTAGGTTAGGTTAGGTTAGGCACGGTTAGGTAAGGTTATATTATGTAAGGTTAAATTAGGTTAGGTTAGGTTAGGTTAGGTTAGGTTAGGTTAGGTTAGGTTAAGTTAGGTTAGGTGAGTTAGATTAGGTTAAGTAAGGTTAGGTTAGGTTAGACTAGGTTAGGTTAGGTTAGGTTAGGTTAGGTTAGGTTAGGTTAGGTTAGGTTAGGTTAGGTTAGGTTATAGGCATATTCATGATACGAATTACTCCAATTTTAATAGGGGAAAGTAACCTAATACGGACACTTTAACAATAAATGGTCTTAACATTTTATGACTCATTATTTTAATTCAACAATTACAATATATTAATATTACATGATCATAGATATTATTGTGATTTTAAAATATTATTTAATATTTAATTCCATAGATAACGGGGGTGTCCGTATTCGGTACCAATGTCCGAATACGGACAACCTGTGTTATAATACGGACACCCTATATACCACTAGAAAAAGTATATATTATTGATGAATCAATCAGACAAATTACAATCACATTATTTATAATTAATTTTATGAACAATTTATTCTAATTTAATTAGTTAATAATTTATTTATTTTTATTATTTTTTAATTAATAATACAATTTAAGTATCTAAATAATACAAAATGTAGATTTAACTTTATACGAACACCTCGTTATCTATTGAATACAAATATTAAATACAATTTTAAAATCACAATAATATCTATAATCATATAATATTAAAATATTTTAATTTTTGAATACAAATAATGAGTCATAAAATATTATGACCATTTATTGTTAAAGTGTCCGTATTATGTTACTTTCCCCTACATGTATCGTAAGTATGTATAATACCACAAATCAAGGTTTAATAATATAACATTTCAAATGGGTATATATAATATATGATATCTGCATAATATATTGTAGATATTTATGAATGTATAACGTACCAGACATGCATTTTCTCTAATGCAAGATTCACTTTTTATATTTTTATAATCGATTTTACCATTTCTACCTTTGCAGTGTACACTGTTTTCATATTTCCTGATAAATATGTAAGGTATTATAATTATTTTTAATATTAATAATTTTATAATATTAATAATTTTTTTGAGTATTTAATGATATCAGAAATAGGGAGACTAACATAACGAATAGTGTTAGACCTATATCCCGCAGTTGGGGAATAACAATATGTAAATAAGATAACGTAGAGCGATTGTTATAGATAATATAGAGGTGTGCCGAGTTGAGAAGTAGAAATGGGACCAATTTAGATTATATATCAACTATACCAATAATACGTAGTAGGGGTAGGAGTGTGTCGTGTTTAAAATAGTCTACTGCATTATCCAGTTCCAGGAGAACTATAGTTCTAACCAACTATAACTAACTATAGTTGGTAAAAAGTATTGTTGCTACGAAAGGATAATATGGAGTTGGAATTATTAATTAGTATCATTTCAGTTGAGTGAACTAGGGGAAAATCGCTCTGTTATAAGTCAAATAAAAAGTTTGTTATTATTTATACGTGATTATAATTATGTATAATAATTTTTTCAATAATTTTGCTTGTATACATATAGGATTAACCATTTTTATTTATAAAATATATATTATTTAAAAAATAAAAATAATTTCAAAGTATGCATATTTTTTATAAGTGTAAATATATATAAATATATATATAATGTTAGAAATATTTTAATTATAAAATTAAATTATTAAAAAAGGTAGTTATATGCATATGTGTGTCATCTAAATATACTGACACATTTCAACAGTTTATATTTAAGTATAACATTTTGCCGTACATTTTAGAGTAATATTCATCAAATTAGAATACTGAAAAAATAGCTATCAAAATCTAGTGAAATATTTAATAATATATTAAATGTTTATTTTTAATAGTAGATGTAATAAAATGTTAAAAAATTCATGTATACTTATTAATATAAATAAATTAGTTACGATGACATATGATAGATATTATTGTTAAATTATTATATACATTATTTTTTAGATACACAAAAATAGTAATATATAAATTTATATAAATGGAAATTATGAAGTAGCTTTATTAATTTTTTTCCAGTATTGTGATAATGGAAATATAAAAACAAGTAGAAACAATTTGAGTATTAAGAATGGTGAAGCTTTCGTTTTAATTTTATAATAAGTTTATTTTTAATTTAAATTATTAAATAATAGTTCGTTAAAATCATAAATATATATATATATATATATATATATATATATAATTAATATAATAATATAATTATATTCTATAATATAAATGTATAATGTATAGGTCCTATATCATATATATATATATATATATATATATATATATATATATATATATTCCTATAAGTATGTATGTATATTAACTGGTTAAAGTCCGAGCAAACTGGACATTGCATTGTAAACTTGTTGCAGAAATTATCTGTACAACATCTACGGTGCGTGGTTTTTAACGTATTTTTATTGCAGTTGTTTTCTGTCATACATCCTGCCTCGTGGTGAATGTTATTACTGACTACCATCTTTGATATCTGCATGTATTATGTGTACATGTTAACGTACTATAGTATAGTATATATATAACATATATATATATATATATATATATATATATATATATATATATATATATATATATGTATATATATAGTATCTATAGATACTATATATATATATTCTAATAGATTTTAGGTTAACTATTTTTGTCTGATTTAGGTAACAATTTATTCTTAACATATTAATTATCATTAATATTTAAATTATATTCGATTACATAAATCAGGCTATATATATAGAATATATTAGTATATAAAGTATTCGTACACACACACACATATATATATAATTAGTATATATCGTATATTATTGTAGGTGAGGGATGTGGTTAAGGGACATTATTTACACGGAAAACTTTATAAATGATATCTCGGAATTGTGTTAACCCACAATTGTAATGATTCCACAGTTTGAACCGCGGTTTGATAAATCTTTATACGGTGAGTTTATACATAACACATTCATGACGTTATATGAAAATATATGTTATTTGAAAATATAAATATGTTTCCTTAAGGGGACGCGATACCATCGTTTACATGTAAAAGATACGAAAAAATGCTATTTTTAGAAATCTATTAACTCAAAAAATATTCACTTTTTTTTTTTTTTAATCCATTAATAATATTCCATATTTTTATATTATATGTTGAAATTTATAGATGTTTACACATCTTTATGTTATACGTTTCTAAAAAAATAATTTAAATATCTGTTAACAAATGTTAATTTTCCAACTAAATTGCTAATTAAAATTTTTTAAATATATATTTTTTAATTTTGACAAAAAACTTTAATCTTACAGGTTTTATCTAGTTATATTGAAAAATGAAGAAAAAATATTCAATTGTACAAAAGTTAATACTAGTTATGTGAGCATGATTGGTCACAAATAATTATTCTGAGTAAATTAAGTTTCAAATATAATATATGAATATAAACAATATGATTATACAGGTACAAATAATATAATATAAACAAAATGAATAATGTAATGAACATAATTTAAACACCATTTTAAAGATAATATTTGAAATATTATAATTTTACATTAAAAAAAAATTGAAAAAATCAATGGTATCGCGTCACCTTAAGTTACCTATAACAACCAAATCTGTTTATAATAAAAATAAAATATTGTTTTAAAGTTAATTTTTAATTATTTAATACTTATTTAATACCTATTGCATAGTCATGTAAAGTAAGTAGATAGTTATTTTAAAGTTATATAGGAAGGTTAACTATATAGTAAAACAAAAGTAGTTATTTTTAAATTAGAGTAGTTGGGATATTTTTAGCAAACACGTTTCTTTTCTATTTTTCACATGTTAACTCTATGAAGTATACTATCAAAAATTATTTTCTAGCTAGTTTTAGTGGATTACCCCTTTAAAATCACTATAATTCCGGTAAGTTGCCGGAAAGTAAGGGAGTATTCCAATAAAACTTGCTAGAAAATAGTTTTCCAGCAATAATTTCCCGACATTATTTCCGGAAATACTGTAGGAAGGATACCCCCTTTAGATGTTGTATCTCACATGTGAGTAGTGCACTTCATTCTAAAATGTAGTATAAAAAATAGTATGTATTCATACCTGCAGTTCTATTTTTCAATTTAATAAAATTAAATGTTCAATGCGCTTATATTGGTTCATTATGATAATTTAAAAAATTTAATTTTACTGAAATGGTAAATAGAGAAAAATTCCAGTGCATTTATTTGTATAGGAATTTCAAAACATCAATTGATTGTTTGTTTACATTTTGAATTACAATTCAGTGATTACTATCGAATTACTGTTTATTTTAGTGTGGTACTATCGCCTATGCAAATAGGGTATTCTTAATTACGTAACATATATAGGGAATTATATATATATATATATATATATATCATTTCTTCGATAACATCTGCTGATGTGACGCGTTGTTAATATTACGCAACTATTGCTATGACGTAATAACGATTGATATGACGTAATGATCTAACATAACACCTAGTACGGAGTATACTGCACGTCATGGTTGAGAGGGTCTTCACTTTGTTCTTGACGTGGATCTGACAGTTGGTTCCGTTGCACGAGTAACACTTCAGACTCGACAGGCCGACGACTGCTCGTAAGTAGGTCAGTGATAATTAGTTAGACGGGTAGGCATCGAGTTGTAATTATTTATTAATTATAAGTATAAAATAAGATAAACATGTATATATATAATATTATATTGGAAATGGTCTACTTCGTAATTCATCTATAGCACTATAGTGCTAAGGGTGACCTAATTCGTTTTAGCAGGCATGTCTCTTGTTACGATCACAACTGATAAGTTTGTTTAACTTCTATTCTGATCTTATAATAACTAGCACTAACAATTACATTACAAATAAGTACACGTATTATACCTTTAGGTTATAGCCATGTTATGCGAGATAAACAACCGACAGGTATATCTTACTTCGTTATTATTCTGATACATTTCAATGTGAAAATTACGTACACTTTATAAAGAAAAGTGTACAATATACTGTATATACACCAAATTATCCTTTATTATAATATACAATATACACTGTATAATATACAATATACACTGTATATTGTATATTTATAGTATACAGTGTATTATACACCGTATAGTGCAGAGTGTACACGCAGTAAATTAGCCTAGATAAGGTTATCATTTTATAAATATATTAGTAATGTTTTTAGTGATATTTCTTATAAAGATATATTTTACACGTGTATAGGACCGGTTAACCTACATTTATCTGTAGCGAATATGGCCCACGTTTGTTTTACTTACGTATATTGTTGAGGTCAAATTTAAATATTTGGTTAGGCAGTTTATACACGTAGTATACAAAATAAACTAATATACATAATGAACACATACTGTATATTATTAGATATATATATATATATATATATATATATATAAATTATCCTTTATTATAATTTTAAATTATATAGTAATAGGTACATGTAAAATATTTTAAATTTCACCACGGCATTCGCATATATATGTAATTTTGTTAGTGATTAACATATAATGATATACTTATAGTAGATATATAACGTGTCTAATAATATACATATTAAATACATACCAATGAAGGTAGTTATAACGAACATATAAGTCGCATAATTATTTGATCCCATTATTTATACATTAATAAGTAGTTTTATAATGAATATACACGATATATGTTATAGTTCATTATTTATTTTCATATTATTTATTTATGAAAAAAAAGTAAAAATTATGAATATTTGTTATTAATTTAATTTTTGTTATTATTTTATTTAAATTTGTATATTATTAAAATGTATAGTTATACTATTTCAAAAACAGTATATATATATTATTATTTTTATTATTATTTGGTGGAGTCCTTTCATTCCATCCAGGAACTTATATAAAGTGTTTACTTATAAGTTATAACCATATATGGCTTTAATGTCCCTTCGAAGCCGCTCTCATTTTTAGGAATCTATGGTGTCAACGAGAGCCGATCATTTATTGATACACAATTATATAAGATCCCTACTAAATAATATTTTAAGACCCATTTTATAAAATTAATTAATGATCCGGATGAGGCTCGAACCCGTGTCCTACTGCTTGTGTGTCTGCAAACGGCATGACACCTCATCCACTAAGCCTAGCAGGCAATATATATATATATATATATATATATATATATATATATATTATGTATAATAATATATTATGTATACTAATACATTATGGATTATGATCAGTTGTGCTACTTTCTTATTGAATATTCCATTAATAACATAGTTAGAATATATAAGAATATATAAGCAATATAAAATGATATAGAAATAACATATATGTTATAACATACTTTCAAATATAGGCAATCTAAATGATTCTCAAATCTATAGCATGATGCAGTATCAGTCTCAGTTACCTAAAGTCTCAACTCGGCTCTGGCTCGTTTTATTAAAGTCTCGGCTCGGCTCGGGCTCATTTGGCTGGATTATCGGCTCGATTCGGGATTATTATTTTTTTCCGAAAATGAAAATATCGGCTCGGAATCAATAACTAAAAGTCTCGGCATCAAAAAGCTCGGTATTATTTACACCACTAGATGAAATTTACATTATTATTCACTGAATCGCGAAGTTGGCGCAGATTATTTTTTTAAATTCATGTAAATGTGAAATATAACAAAATTAGTAATAAAATGTAATTTCAAAAAAAGCATCATTTCGGCTCGGTAATGTTTTATAAAAGGCTCAATTCGGCTCGGGCTCGTTTGGCTAGAGTTTCGGCTCGGGCTCGGGCTCATTTTTCCGAAAATGAAATTCTCGGCTCGGCATCAATAACCAAAAGTCTCAGCTCGGTATCAAAAGCTCGGCATCATCTACATCACTAATATATACTATTCCCTATATGGAATATGAAATACGAGATACTTATAGAGTTATAATGAACAGTGTTGGTATATTATACAATACCTATATATATATATATATATATATATATATATATATATATATAGGTATATCTATAGATACTATATATAGGACTTATATTTGTTATAATAAATGACCTAGATAACATCATTTTTCTATGTAATTGTTAGTGTCCAAATTCTGCACGTTTACTTTAGTGCAAATAGATTTCACATGAAATAAACAATACATTAGAACTTGATTAAATGTCCAAATTTGGAATGTATAGAAATGCAATAATCGAGTAATAATTATAGCGAAGGTCTATCCCATAGAGTTAGAGAAATATAGCTCTAGCTCTATAGTCTATCCCAATCTCAATTGATGTGAATTTCATATATTATTTGAACATTTAAAAAAAAAAACTATTGTTGATATAATTTCTATATTTAGATAGTTTTTAAGTAAATGATGTTAATGTAAAACAATACATGTAAAGTGCCAGTGCTATTTATAGCGTGACCTATATATAGCGTGATCTAGCACAATAGTGCAACATAAGTTTGTATTACATTTAATAATTTCCCAAAACTATATATTGCATTGACTATAGTATACTGTTATATTTAATTAATAACTCACCACCTGGGTATACCCTATAGCCTATAGGCTATAGGTACACGTGTAGGTTAGGTACACGTGTACCTATCAATGTGTTACGTAATGAGTGTAATGTAAACTCGGTACTTTTGTAAATATAATTTATTATTATTAGGGGAAAGTAACCTAATACGGACACTGTATGTATCTCAGAAACCATAATTATTACAAACAAATGTTAATGAATAACATATTCATAATTATATAAATAGTCTAAATAAATATTTTTTAATTAATCAAAATAGTGCTGATATATACAATAAACTGATTTTTTTATTACGTTTTTAAATTTATGAAAAAAATTTCAACTTTAAAACCTTCTCAAGAATATACAAATGTATCGATATAACAAAAAAACAATATATTACAAAGTAAAGCATTCTAAATATTATATACATAACTGCTATATTTGTTATAAAATATTAATTAAGTTATAAGCATATATAAATATGGGTTATATAATTCCCTATTACGGACACTGTCGCACTCCGTCGGACAGTATCCGTCGGACACTCTAGATGTCTTAATACGGATAGTGTATAGGTTATATGGTGTCCGTCTGACACCTATAACAAATCAGCGCGCAGCGTGTAAACTATTCTGATTTTCATAAAAAAATCGCGTGTGTTAATACCAATGAAACTAAATCTAAAAATATTATTATTTAGATATTAAATTGTATTATTAGTTAATAAAATAATAAAAATTAATAAATTAATTACTAAATAAATTATATTGAATTATTAATAAAATTAATTATAAATAATGTAATTATAATTTATCTCATCGGTTCATCAATAATATATAGTTTATCTATGATATATAGGTGTCCGTAATATAACACAGGATGCCCGACGGACATTGTCTGTATTCTGACATGGGTACCGAATACGAACACCCCCGACGGGTGTTTTAATACAACTTTTATTTAATCTTGTTATCCTATAACGGGGGTCTCCCGTTATAGGAAAAAAGATTAAATACAATTTTAAAATCACAATAATATCTATAATCATATTATATTAATAAATTGTAATTTTTGAATACAAATATTTAGTCATACAATGTTAATATCATTTATCCGTATATAATGTAATCCGCCTAATTTATTATGCTATTGCACTATTTAACACTATGCACGCCTATAGGCAAGATTATAATCAAGTATTGTACTAGGATAAACCTAGAAAACTGCTGTTATGAGCAAATCTAGCCCACGAGCTATGAGCTTACAAGAAGATAATGTATGATGAGAATAATTATCGAGGCATCAATTGATGTATTTATGTATGTGATCGACTTAAGTTTAGATCACTTACATAAACTTAAACTCGTAGATCCTTAGTAATAGAAAAGAAACAATGGCATACGTTATAGGTAAACATTATAAGAAACAATGTCCTAAGTATATATATATATATATATATTGAACTCGTTTGGTGTTTCGAAAAGTGTCATTAACATAATATAACAAAGCTATTATTCACGAACAATATATCATATAAATGGTAGGAATCTCGCAATTATTAGCCTGAGCGAAGAATAATGTATTCTATTTCTGATATATCTGTCGGGTATTCCGATTTATCAATGAAGTTCTACTTGCTACCACACCATTATCCCTCGGATATATCCGACAACAAGTATACTTGTTACTACGTGATGTATTTAAATATGTACTATATTGCTAATATATTATCAGTATTTCGGTCTATTGAGGTAGGTAATCGTAATTTTCCTATCGTAATTCTCCTTATCATTCGCTGTAGCCCTATCTCTGCATAACTGATTATGAACATACGAATACGACATTATAGCTATAATATAGAACCTGTATTCCAGAGAATAAGAACATTACGTAGAAAAAAACACGAAGAAGTTAGAAAGAAGATGAAAGATACTACAGAAAAAATACCATACAATTGTATTCAAGTAAAAATACGGATAGGAATTGAGAACGAGATGGAGATGTAGGTAAGTCCTAGTAAGTCAGATAGGGGAGAGCGGGGCAGGTTGAGCCGGTTTTTATAAAAACACATGTATCTTATAATGTTATGAATGTATTTTAATAAAATAAAGTGCACAAGATAAATATAGTTTATGATCAATTAAAAACATTCATAAATCAGTGTAATGATAGATAATTAATTATATAATTACATTTTAATTTTTTTTTAATTTGGCTCAACCTGCCCCGTCTACTGGGGCAGGTTGAGCCAGGTAGAAAAAATGCAAAATTAAAGATATATTTAACAAATAAACATAGTTAAAGTTATATATTTATATTTATTAGTTATTTAACAAGTATATGCACCAAGATTAATATCAAAACCAATGACACTTTTTAGGCAAGAGGTTATATTAGGAGAGAGGAGAAGATTCTCTATGTTTTAATCCAGCATATAAACCAATTATTTAATTATTTAAAATAATTATTCAATTATATATTTAATTAATTAGATTATTATTATTATTATTTAAATAAGTCATTAATTAATTAAATAAATTAATACATAAATGTGTTTAATGATAAACGGGGCATATTGACCCTATGGTCAACCTGCCCTGTTTTGCTATGGTCAACCTGCCCCATATCACTAGTAGGTATATATAAAAGTAATATAATTAATTTGTGAGTGATAATTTTTGAATTATTTTTTTTATAATATATAGTATATTAAATATACTTTATTTATATACCATTAATACTGCTATGTTATTACAACATATATAATAATATCAAAGTTAAACTTACTGTCCCACTAACGAGATTTTCATAAAATATTAATAATTAAATAATATTTTAATTAGTTAAAATAAATAATTTTTGAGTTGTTATACTAATGCTAAATATAATTGTGTATACATGTATTAAAAATTGCATTAAGATATTTATTAATAGCAGAAATAATTGAGATGGCTCAACCTGCCCCTATGGTCAACCTGCCCCGCTCTCCCCTATTACTTTTTAGTTTAAGATCTCGACAAAGCAAACATAATACATTTATATTTTCAACAAAAGATAATACAAAATGTACTTGAATTTTCTAATATAACTAAATACAAATTTGATATAGAAATGAATCCACTATTTAATTTATATTTAACATAAACTCCAACTCATACTTTGTAACATGTGGTAGCAAGCTAAATACATGCTATATAGTATTGTAATGTTAACTTAGTAGTTAATTCTTTATATACGCATTTTATAGATTTAATAGCCTATATATATATTATATATAATTTAGTTTTATCTTTATTATCGAGTAGGAAATACAATATATATTATACCGACAATTTTGACATCTTAAATTCACTTATTTTTAAAAAGTTGATGCATAAAATAAATATAGGCTAATTTCATTATAATGTGCAACGTGTAGAGAACATATTAAGTGTAAATAATTAATTACATTGAATATATAATAATGTATTAACCACAATTTAATGATTTTATATTGTTATTAATATTTTGCATATAAGTGGAATGTTAACAGAATAAATTAAGGCCCTTACATAGACAAATCTTTAAAATGTTTGATTATTAATGTATTTATTATTAATTGAATTCGTCGATATATATAACTGATATGATATATCTAATAAAATGGTGTTATTATTTTATGTCAGTAGATCTCAAATTAACCAAGTTAATAATATGTTTTCAAATAGTTATATTGTAAAATATGGATTCTACAACAAAGGTTGGTTTTAAGTAGGATCCTAATTTTATTTGTATTATATATATATATATATATTTTAAATGAAATAAGTAACAAACTACCGAAATAAATGTTGAAGGCAATTTATATATACCTCGTATAACTATATAACAAATATGTTTAAAGAAGCAGCACAGTAGTTAAACAGTCGTTAATACTTTAGGAAGATACTAATGAATAACAAGCTTAGATAACGATTTAAATACTAGATTTATGACATGAAAGATGGAGGCTTAGAAACTTTCAAAAGAACTAATCGTAATACAGGAAGATTAACTCTATTGTAAAGAAAGCTTTAAT
The DNA here is from genome assembly GCA_964019155.1 of Osedax fenrisi. NCBI lineage: Eukaryota > Metazoa > Annelida > Polychaeta > Sabellida > Siboglinidae > Osedax > Osedax fenrisi. The sequence goes on along the minus strand of OZ025240.1, from coordinate 45,325,331 downwards.
TAAATAGATATACTATACTAAAGAAAAGTGGACTACAAACGAGTACCTATCGATAGAACATGAAATATAGTTTACATTCTATACGAGCCTATCAAACACTCAAATTATTGACTAATACATTCCAGAAGAAAGTAAAAAGGGTGTAACTTAATTATAGTAGAAGAAGCTGTTATAAAGAGATATTTTGAATACTGTTTAGATCTTTATAATTATCCAATAAATTATGATTAAAATTAACTCAATAATAATAGAGAACTTCATATCGAAGCAAGTCTGCCCATTTTAGAATCAGAAGTTTTTACATTCCATGAGAAGCATTAACAAGGATTAACAAAGGTAAATCCACTGGTATGGAAAGTATTACAGGAGAGTTAATTATAAATGGAGGAAAACCAATGATTACATTTATGACAACATTATTAAAACAAATATGAGATACTCGTGAATTGCCGCATCTGTGGATAAACTCATTAATTATAACCAAGATAACTAAGAAAGGAAATTTGAAGAAATGCGAAAATTACTAAATGAAAAGCATGCTTTCACGTTCGAGTAAAGTACTCCTAAGAATATTTGTAAACCATCTAATCAAGGAGTTGAAAGAATCCTATAAGTGGAACGAGAGAGATATCTCTTATATAAGAAAGAAAATAATCACAAGTGAACATATCCTGAACAGAAGAATAATGGTCCATCAGTATCTAGAGAATAACTTACAACTGTACCACAACGTTATCTACTTTAACAAAGCCTTTAACTAGGTGGTAGGATATGCTGATTTATGGGATATTTTAATATTGATGACAACATTATTTTCTCATAGAAAACTTCTACAATGATTCCCAAAGAGTAGTCTTATTCAATAATAAAGAAGTTCATTCAATACAGCTGCAGGAATACTTAAATGATATTTTTCCTCGACACAATTAAATAAACACGCTAGATACCATGATACCATGATACCAATATAGAAATATGAGGAAGGGATATCTGCAACCTAAGATTTGCAGACGACATCGACTTAATTTCAGAATCGATGCCTAAACTACAATAACTAATTTATAAACTAACGTATTTTTCTTCTACATATGGTATGGAGGTTAGTCAAGAAAAAAGTATTATATCCATGAAAATATAAAGTTTATTATGGATGGAAAACAATTAGAAATTATTGATAAATGTTAGGTCTACACTCAAAAAAGATGGAAGAAATGAATCCGAAGTAAGAATAAGATTTGCATATATCATGATTAGCAATATGTAATGTAATACATTATGATCCAAAATAAAAAAAAATTGGTAATAATATGATCAGATAGTAAATTTATTAAATAATATTTTATAATCAATTTATTCATAAAACTCACAAATTAATGGAAATAAATAATATATAGTAGTATAATAATTAGATCAACAAAACTTAACTGAGAAACAATGGAAACAAATACTATATTGTATAACAATTATATATATAGTATAGGTAAATGATGATATTTAATAATTAAATTATATCTATAATATTTATCAATTTCTGATTTGAATTGAGAAAAATATATTAACTAGTTTAGATAATGAATACTGATAGGAAATATAGGACAAATTAAATATCTATAATACTGTTATATGTAATAATAGGCCTATATTAACATGTATATATGTCTTGGTTATAATATATAACTATAATTAACTATAGACTAAAATATATCATGTATAATATATTAATTTGATTTCTGAATGTAAATATTTGAAATTTCTTTATCACGAGCAAGGACGATTTTTCTTTCTCTGGAAAAAAAATTAGAGGATATTTTAATAGGTTGTTTAATATATTACTTTTTCTATTATAGGTTATATTGTCATTTATATCTTATTACTATAATAATACAAATGTATATTTCATATAGTTTTCAATAATATATTATAATGATAATCGTAATTAGTATAACATTATGTAATAATTATATAATTATCTCTAAAATTGTAGAATATGAAAATGTACCTTTTTCTATGGATATCATGAGCATTTTCACGCGCTTTGTTTACTTCCCGAATGACATTAATGTTATATTCGTTATTCGGCTAAATTAATTGATTTAAGTTAATCATATTAAAGTATTAATAGAATAAATAAATTAATATATATATATATATATATGTATGTATATAAATGTTAAAATACACTATTAAAACAAAGAAATGTACAGTGTAGAGTCTACACTGTAGACCTATATAGCTAGCAACTCTTCCTAACTTCGCACTCGTACAGATATAATGTCACCAGTATGAGATCGGAAGTGCTAGGTGCATATGTACTTACAGCGATGCTGCACAGTACGTAGTATACAATGTAGTGTGCTTTGGCTATGATTGCCCATACGTGTTCTTAACAATACAAGCTGTGAGATACCTAAACTATACTGTTAACATTACTCCATTACCTCGAGGTATGATACCCCCCAACACGATCATGTATGTGTATCCTATCTATAAATGTTCGTAAAGTATACTATTGATTATGGGTTATAAGGAGTAACCCATAATAAATATATAATAGATTGCAACTTACAACCCATTACCGTTATACTATAAATGATAGTAATGGGTTAAGAGTCATATCTAAGTAATAGATTGCATTAAGAGGTCTACAGTAAGAGATATTTATATAACTTTGTAATGGGTTACAACCTCTTACCACTAGTAGTAATGGGCTGTAACCTCTTAACACTGCTGGTAATGGGTCACTAACCCGTTTCATATTCGACTATATGGTTATAACTATATACTGTATATTACTGTATATTAAATATGGCTTGACACTTAAATATTTGTTAGTGTACCTATAGTAATAGTATATATATAGTACTTACTTCAAATTCGTGGCTTCCATTATAGGCAAGAGCAATTTTATCCCATGCCAAAGATTTTCTTAAACTTAAATGTTCTTGCAATTCGATTATTTGTTTGCTAAAAATATATTTATATCATGTATTATAATTTATATTATAATATCTTACAACTATATGAATAACTACAAAATGTATGACGAATATTTATATAAAAATTATTATTTAAGTTTTATTTTTAAATAATCAAATATTATTTATAACATAAATATTTTAAATAAATGTGCATACTAAAGTTATAAATAGAAATGAATGATGATAAATATTATATTAAAAGTATGTAACTTTACAAAATAAAGTTACTATAAATGCAGAATACATGATTTTATATATATAATATTCTTAAATTATTAAATAGCAACACTCTATTTACAATACAATTCATACAGTATAGTTAATATATATATATATATATATATATATATATATATATATATATATATATATATATATATATATAATGGTAACCTTTTAATAAACTTTATTTTATTCTTTTTATCATTTACATCATCGCAGTATTGATTCCAAGGTATTTTAAAATTCAACTGTTATTTAGAATTAGTTAATAATGTTAATAATAATAATAATTAACTAATTATTAATGACATACATTTATAATACATAAAATTGTATATTTAAAATTAATGTAAAATAATAAATGTTGTATAAATAATAAATATAAAAATTTGTAGATTACTAGATAGTTTGTAAATTAATTATATTTTTAATAAATCTTATATATTATTTTCTAATACTGAAATCAAAAACATAAAATCAAGTGGTTTTCTATTAGCCTATGATCAAGAAATAAAATTCATATTTTTAGAGGTGTAGTCATATTTATTCATTAATATTAATATATACTTTTATCCGATTTTATATTATAAAAAAGTAATTTAATATTTAATAATTTCTAACCTTCTTATTGTATCCGATATTAGTGATAAGTGATGGAGTTATATAATTGTCGTTTAAACTTGTTGTTGATGCCTATTTTAATTAATAAATTTTCAAAAATGTTAACTAATAATGTAGTAAAATAAATAAATATTATATTAATTTTAAATTATTACATACATTTTTTCGGTTTTCGGACTGCAAACTGTGCTTATAAAGCAATCGGCCGTCAAAGATTAATGATATATTATATTAGATAATATAGATGGCAATAGATTATTAAGATTTATATATATATATATATATAAATATATATTTTAAAGATAATGAATTAACTTTTAACATTATAAGTTAAAATAATTTAAAAAAAAATTATTATTATATAAAATTATATAAAATATATAAAAATGTAAATTGTATAGCTTTTTATTTTAAATTTAAATACATTTATATTTTTATTATATGTATAACTTATAAAAAAAATACTATAGATATCTACCTTTACCTCTCAACTACTTTTGACACCCTCGATTATAATATACTAATCTAGCGGCTTATTATGAATAGCATATCTGACATAGCATTAGAATAATTCATTTCCTACCTCATAAACTATAGTATCACTATTACGCACATCTTACTCTATTTTCCTCCCCTTAGCAACGGTATTCATAATTTGTCTTATTGTAAGGGATTTGTTCTAGGTCCCTCCCTCTTTTCTATATACCAGCTCTATTGCTTATATAATTAAAACTTTCCAAGTATATACTATATATCGTTATGATGAAATTAAGCTTTTTAACTATTTCCTCATAAATCCTATAATAATATTAAGGGCATAGGTAAAAATAATGTAATTAACAAAAAATCCAATTTTTGTATTAGTATTTATTAATACAATTTTAAATATTATCTTTATGATACATCAATAATTTGTTTACGTAAAAAATAACGCACCCCTATAAGAAATTTAATATCAATATTAATTAGCAATATAATTCAATTACAATTTGTATACTGCATTTACACAAAATAATTAATATTATAGCGTTCGCGGTTACCAATAGTGCGTCCGCGGTTACACTTATTCTGTAGGTGAAGAATCGATTCTGTAGGCAGAACTTATAATTGTATAGTATGTATTACGTGCATACTAACATACATACACGAATATATACACATATATATATATATATACCATATATGTATACATGTATATATATATATATATATATATATATATATATATATATATATATATATATATATATATATATATATATATACATATATGATATACATATATACTATACATATATATATATACATATATGATATACATATATACTTACACTACTACTATACACTCACATGTATGTATATAATATATAATGATATACATATATACTATACACATACATGACATGTATTACATGTATGTATAATATATACATATATATATATATATATATATATATATATATATATATATGTATAGTATATATGTATATTATATATGTATAGTATGTATGTATATTATATATATATATAGTATGTATGTATATTATATATATATATAATACTAAATAATACTAAATAATATTTTCATGTGTTTTAGTATATTACATATATTACTCATGGTTATATCTATATTCATATTCTTATATTCTATACTATATTCTTATATATATATATATATATATGTGTGTATATGTATTCGTATATGTACGTTATACATACTATATATGTATGTATATGTGTTTGTATGTATTATGTATATAGTATATACGTATATATATATATATAGTATATACGTAAATTATCTGTTGCAATGGCCGCCTGTTATTCTGTCAATCAAAAACACATATTCTCAAATAGCTAAGAGTGAGAGCCCTTGGTAATGGATATTTGAATAATATCACATGATGTAAACCTTGTGTTCCATTGGACAACACGTTGACACTCTGACATGTATCTATAGAAAGTACGCTGCGCACATTCTTCAGTACGCACGCCATTTCAAAAACATTCTGCACCTCGATTTCAAAAGGCAGAATCGATTCTGTAGGCACAGAATCTCTGCAATGTAATAGATAGGCTCGATTCTGCACCTTTGAACCGCTTCTTCACCTACAGAATCGATTCTGCACCTACATAAACCGTTAAGCACCAACCGCGAACACACCCTAAGTGCATTCAATATAAAATTAATTATATATTGTTATTTTTATTTGGCGGAGTCCTTTCATCCCAAGAACTTAAATTGAAGTTTTCACTTACAACCATATGGTTCTAATATCCCTTCGAAGCCGCTATCATATTAAGGCATCCATGGTTTTAACGAGAGCCGATCATTTATTTATACACAATTATATAAGATAACTTCTAAATATTATTTTAAGGCCCATTTTAATGGTCCGGACTAGGATCGAATCCACATACTACTGCTTGTGTGTCTGACGCCTTAGCCAACTAAGCCATACATGTACAATGTACACTGTACATTGTACAGTGTACAGTAGGAGAGCCCATTTTTGAAAGTTTTGCTATCTCGCTCACAGTATGTCATAAATGTCATAATAAACATATTTATAAAGTTTCATCAACAAATATTTAACATTGGTAAAACCAAAACACTTTATTGAAGAAATATTTGCATTTATTTTACAATGTAAATTTCTATAAATAGAATTTTATTTATGTATTTTATATATTTTTGAAAGTGTGCATTGTCATAAAAATAAAATATTTGGCAAATACGTGTATAAATATATTATAAAATTAATAAAGTAAAAAATGTATTTAAAAATTTCAAATTAATTTAATTTTTTTTTATTTTTTAATTAATGTAATTAATCTATTTTTTAATTAATGTAATTAATCTATTCGACTATTTTTTTGATAAATTATTTTAATTAAGGATCAAACTTTGTTGTTAGCTTATAATTGATATCTAGAGGTATAATAAAAAAAATATTTTTATTTTTCAAATAAAAAAATGATTACGACTAGTTTCCCCAACATTTATTTTTTGTTAAAATGATCAATAAAAGTCATTTTTTGAATAAATATATGCTATTTTTATATCAATACTTATAATTTTATATTCATATAATGATGATAGACATATATAATATAATTTTGTTGTTGTTATTATTCCATTAACAATTTTTTTTTTCGATTTAGAAAAAATTTATGAATTAAATTAAAATTTCCGTGGATCGATTTAATTATATTTTAAAAAAATTTGTAATATTTATTAAGGAGGTTTTTATATACTACATATGCTAAAAGGCAATTTTTACTTGCAAACAATTTTTTCTTTCATATATCTGTAATTTAAATTTTTTCATAAATTTGTAATGTATATTCCTATCTATTTTTGAATATGGTTTCGCTTTCTGAATTTTTGTCATTTTTCAATTATTATTTTTTATTATATCTGGAATGATTAACAGGAGTTATTCCGAGCGAGATGGCACTTTTATATGAAGGGAACTAAAAAATTACCAAAACGGGCTCACCTCTCTATACACTGTACAGTGTACAGGTAGTTATTAATGTTAATAATGTTTTTTTTTATTTTAATTTGTACTCTATCGTTATAACATATATACGTATCATTAATTATTTAGATTTTTTTTAAACATAACATTATAATTATTTTTTAAATAAAATTTGTTTAATTTTTTTTTAGTTTTTTTACAAATACTTGTACAATTAAATAATTATCCATAATAAAAAACATATAACATCTTTATAACATATATACGTATTATTAATTATTTAGTTTTTTTTAAACATAAAATTATAATTATTTTTTAAATAACATTTAAAAATTTTTATTTTAGTTTTTTTACATGTCCATAATTATATAATTATCCACAATAAAAAAACTTATTTAAAAACATACTTAATAAAAATAAGATTATTTATTAATTGAAAATAAAAATTATAAAAATAAAATATGTTAATAGATTTTGAAAAGTTGTAATTTTTTATATATTATTTAATTTTTTAAATCATTATATATAAACAAATTAACCTTGTCCTTAACCATTATTAATTGAGTATAAAACTGGATAAGATTATGGCTCCTCTCTAATAAACCACTAACAAATACATAAGACATCGATCCTTGAAATATCTAATTCTGCTTCTTATTTTCCAAATTCAACTCTAAATAATATTATATCCCTTCCATTCTTCCAATAATCTAGGTTTTGTCTTTGATGAATACTTATCCTATAATCTATAAACTATACAACTTATTATTTCTATATTCGGTATTTTTATCTTCAACCTATTATTATTGCCTGCTTTTTATCGGGAACTTTTTATATACAAATGTTGTTCTTTTATTATTATATTCTCCCAGCACACACGAAGGGGCTAACCTATCAAAATTAAATATCAAAATATTAATATTATAATAATATACATGATTTTATCTATAATCTACATTTTATTTAAATAACCGAAATAATAAAACAATATTTAATAGCATTTAAAAAAATTAAGTATTTTATATTTGAGATTCTATGATTTGATATTTTACAGCACTAGTTAATATTCCCTCTATCAAATTTAATAATTTTAGAATATAAATATAGATATATATATATGTATTAGAATACTAATTAACAAGAAGAATAATTATAAACATTAAATTAGCTGAAAACTTGTAGATTATTATCTAAATATATAATAACTAGTGGTTACTAACCACCATCAAAATAAGGATAATAATATGCCATACAGTATTGCATGTACACACATAATAACAAATAAAGTTTCATACTATTTTCTTTAGAATATTTTAATATTAGATAAAAAATGAATATGAAAAATAAAAAAAAAGAATGCGTTATATATGTTGTATAATGCATACAAATCCTAATTATTTATTAGTGAATAGCGTATAGATTATATGTAGGCTATTAATGTCACATTATTAAAAAAAAATAAAACATTATAATTCAATGTAAAATTACTATTTGGAAAGACAAATTATTATTATATATTAATTTGTTTCAATTTGATCTAAATGTATTTAAAATCATGATTTTCAATAAATTATTTAGTGAAACCAGATACTATTCGGAAAATACATTGATGATAATATAAATTGATATTTCTTTAATTATGTGTAGTTTAAATAGTATATATTATTCAAATAATATCTATATAATAATGAATTTTATAATGTTATTTTATTAGATAAATATAACTCTATAATATTAACTGATATTATATCTGTATTATCAATTTGTTTAATATTATAATAACAATTTATATTTTTCTAATCATTGTATGTTAAGTAGTTATATTGTATTTGATTAAATGATTAAATAGAAGACTAGTTAAATGTAAGATTGTAAGCATTTTTGTATTTATATATAGTTTAAGCTTTAAGATATATAACTAAATATTATTTATACCATACCTATACTATATAATATATATTATTAATAATTATAATATTTTATTAATGTAAATTTATATTTTGGTATTCTAAATTATCATTATAAGTAGTATTATATGGATAAACTTAATTTTTTTATAATTTACTAATCGAAAATATCTAGGTAAAATAATACAATGGAATTATAACTTATCAAATTGATAAGTTTAAAATCCTGAACCGAAACTTAAAAAATATTCTAAAATCGTTCACTTTGAGAAAACTTTACCCATCACTATTCTTTATCAATCTAATATATATTACATCCGGGATATATGCAGCATCCCCTACCTCGAATTAGCCCATTCCCTCCAATGTAATACTGACATTTATCATGTTAGACTATGTAATCGTTCACATCAGATTTATCCTTACCTTACCTTACCAGATCGAGCTTGTCGGCATGGTACAATCTATCCACTAATTATATAAATACCAGTTTAAATAGAATCTATCCTATAACCAATGATATCATGATACATTATTAATTTATTATCTGTCCTTTATTTTTATTTTATTGTTCTTATATGTAGTTACTAATTGTCTTGAACACCTATGGGGATTACCCCATACCCCCATAACCCCTATTACCGGGTATCACCAATCGTAATCTACTATCTATATATTTATTATAAATATAAATATTATATATATATATATATTTAAATTTAAATGTATAATTATTATTAATAATTTATTTCCAATATTTGTAAATTCTTATATAGTACATTATTTATAAATATTTTATTTCCATAAATATTTGAATTATTAAGTAATTTCATAGAAATAAATAAAATTATTTTAATTCTAATATCTAAGGATATATTGTTTATCATATATGTTTTACAAACAATATATTATCACTAATATTCACTAGAATTAGCCTAGTTAACCCATACATATATGTATCACTAAATTCAATGTAAAAAAATAATTATTAATATTGTTCATATAAAGGTTATAAGTATAATATAATTTGATTATATCAGATAATATTATAAATAAATTCTAGGAAACATCTATTCTATTTAAGAAATATGACTATTGTTAGCCATCAAATCACTAATACAAATCATACGAATATTATATAATAAATATTATCTATATTATATATAATACAAAATATGTTATATATTAAATAAATATTCATTTAGTTGATAAATGTTTATTTATAAATTTTATTAATGATTGTTTCACCAGAATATGATTTAAATAAAATCACTTTTGTACTTTACTTATTTTTGAATTTGTTCTAATATTGAATTCATTATTACAATTATTCATACTAAATTGATTAAATAAATTATATATAAAATTATATGTAAATTAATATATATATATATATATATATATAATATTAGTATGAATTAGTTTATAACTTAATTAATTTATATATTACTACCTAAATATAAATATTAAACATAAATAGTGGGACAAATTATTATATTACTATTAAATTTGATTTAAATATTAGCATAATTTATTTAGTATTCCTTGATTTATTCGAATTTAAGTGTATACTATTATCATTTGTCTCTTATAATTATCTGGTGAATCTTTTTTATAAGTTTTTTTATAAAAATAATCTTTGTTATCTTTACATAATATAGTTATTATATATAGTTATTTTTTTTTCCATGTAGACATTATTTTACTTGCGACTAACATACAATTAATATATATTAGTTTATATATCATGATACAAGCTACATATAGTTCATCACTATCAACTAAAAGTTTTTGTAAATACTTTTGTAAAATATATAATTTATAAATAAGGTATTATTCTCGATGTACAAATTTAGAATTAAGATCTTCTAACTCATAATATTTATGTATATTTTTTAAAAACTTGTTTAATTTACTAGTCGGTAACATGTTTTAGATATATATCAAATGAATATATACTGATATGTACATTAGTTATAAATTATAATTAATAATATTAAAAATGTAAATAAATGTTATGTTTACTGCAAGTTATGTGTTCTATATAATACTACACACATATATTTGAATTATGATCAAATTATTATATATAATAACTATATATAAAATATATAATATATATAGTTAATATAATAATATAATAAATAATAACTATATTTAATAAATACATTTTAAATTGGTAAATCCAATAATATTGATTATATTTATCAACAATTATTACATCGTTATACGGAAGGTTACAGAAGGTTATCTCCATGAATTATCAATAATTAGGTATTGTATATTATAAACAATTACAATAAACAATTATGTATTTAATAAATAGATAATTTAATAGGTTTGTAACATCTTAAGAGATATATAAGTGAGTGAGTGAGTGTGCAAACCTTACAACTGAAGGGTCCTCCGAGCTGATCTATATCCAGTTTGTAGTTTAATATACAGCTCTTGTGATTTGAGAACGAAATGAATAATTGAAGTACATTTGAAAGTGCTTTTCTGTTGGAATGCGGAAAATTAGTCTCGGACTTTATTTTAGATTAATAATATAGAATATTATGTTAGAGTATGGTAATATTTAAATATATTATATTAATTAAAGGTTAACCGCTAAATTCTATACATATAATTACTAAAAACTATTCTTAAATAATATTTGGTGTATATATTATAAAATCTACTATAATATATAATTAATTAATAACGTATATTGCAATGGATGAAGGAAATTTAAATCTATGTCCACTAATCGTGAATGACGGGTATTATTGAACAGAGCCAGTTGTTGTGAGAAACTAAATTGTCCTAGGATTATATTAAGTTAATATGTAACATTATGGATAAAGGTAAAGCATGTCCTAGAATAATACTAGAACAATTTATAGTCTCAGTACAACTGCTGCTAGTACAACATAATGCACGTGGATGGAGAGGAGGACGCGACAAGGACATACCTATTGGTGGAGATGTTCTTGAAGTCGATGAAAAGTCCGATCTGCTGGAAACCGATGGCGTAGAACAAAGCCCTGATGGCGTCCTTACGCCAGATGGGGCGCAACGAGCGGTCGGATATCTTCAGTTGGATGTCTGAGGCGTGCTTCGTCACGCACAACTGTCACCATGGTAATAGCAGTGATTAATTATACAGCCACGGTATCACGATTATAGTTATAATGTTATTTTGTATTAGATTTATTTGATAATTATTATATATTTAAACAAAGAAAATTAACATTTATAAAAATTAATTAATTTTAAATTGTATATAATTATTATATATATATAAGTTAATATACTATACTTTATATATTATTTTAGATATATATTTTACAGTAAATTAGTTTATATTTAGAATTACTATTAGTGATATATATAGAAAGTAAATATAATATAATATAAAATACGATCTAATTCTTAAAATAAATCATAATTCTTATATTTTATGGAATTAAAGTCTAGTATTTTTCATTTAAAATTAAATAAATAATATAATAAATATGATATAGATTATATATTAATATTGATCTATTACATACCACATCTACTATGTTTGATATTAATTCTTGAGTCAGTGGGAACAGTTGCCGCAATTTATCAATACAATAATTATTTTCTAAAAGTCCTAAGATTAGTTTATTTAAATTATATAATTATAGAATAATAATATAATATCACATATAAATTAACGAATATTTATAAACAAAATTAAAAATACTATCATGTATTTTAACAATAAGGGTATGGTTTTTTAATTTTGTATCATGGAAAGTTAGACAAGCTAAATTTGAATCTACGCATGGTATCAACTAACTGCTCATATGAATAAATCTCTTGCTACTAAAAACACACCCTAAGATATTCAGAACAGGATTTCTGCTACAATTATTATTAAAAAAATATTCATTTAATGATTCAATAATGTCATCATATTATATTACGATTTTTTCGAATCAATCATTTAATAAATTATTAGTCGAATTTAATATTGAAAATAAATATTTTCGAGTAAAAAACTCAGAATTTAACTTCAGATAAAGTTCAGTATGAAGCAGATAATAACTGTCCATGATAATATACAAAATAATTGTAATATCAATATAATTATTTAACAAATTCAACTTATTTTATAAATTTTGTATACAAATATAAAATAATAAACTCTTATTTATAATTAAAAAGATTACACAAACTAAACAATGAAATACTACCTAATCACGATGAAGTAAACGCAAATATCTTCAAGAAAAGTCTATCAATTATTTGAATAATTAAATAGTTAGATGCAATAATCATAGAATACTAATGTAACTTAATAATCAGCGTTACTCTATTTATCAATAACTAAGTTCATATATAACGTCAACAGTGCTAGAGGTAATTGAATAGGTCTAATCAGAAGTATCGTACATCATACACAAGTCAGATGGTGATCGCAATGCTAATAAGAGGGGCGGAGAACACAAACCATTCACCGCTGACAGGCCGTCGTACACGGCTACGAACAGTTTATCGAAATCTTCTATCGGATAGATCGCGATGGTTTGCGTGGTTAAACTCGGCGTCTAAATACACGGAGGGCTTTATATTATTAATCATAATCAATCAATTACGATATCATATAATAATATATTATATATATATATATAGTTATAGATGAATGAATGAATTAATGAAATCAGTTTATAGTCAACGTCTCAGTGAAAGCGATAAGCTTTATTGATAACTAACAATGTGCGTAGTGTCATATATCATCATATTCATTCAGATACAAATAAAGAGTAATAAAATAATAGTTCAATTTTATTTTTTAAATAAAATAAAATAAATGAAACATATATATATAGTCGTTGATTGCGAGTGAAAGTTTAACCTGGAAGTGAAAGCCGAGAACTATTAACAGTTTCAGGGCACTGGGACAATCCGTGAATATTACATTTAGTATTTTTGTTTTTTGTTTTAAGGTATTGTTATTGAATCTTTTTAATGCAATGTCTACCTAGTATAATAGTTATATTAAATTATATATATATTAATATATATATATATATATATATATATATATATATATATATTAAAAACTGCCTGTGTGGCTCAGTGGCTAAGGTTTCAGACACACAAGCAGTAGGACACGGGTTCGACCCTCGTCCGGACAATTAATTAATTTTATAAAATGGGTCTTAAAATATTATTTAGAAGTGATCTTATATAATTGTGTATAAATAAATGATCGGCTCTCGTTAAAACCATGGATGCCTTAACATGAGAGCGGCTTCGAAGGGACATTAGAGCCATATATGGTTATAAGTGAAAACTTCATCTAAGTTCCTGGATGGGATGAAAGGACTCCACCAAATAAAAATAACAATAACAATAACAATATGAATAATTAATAATTATTATTTATGTTAAATTAATAGTTTAATAATTCAATTCTAACAATTTCTAATAATTCTGATAAAATATAAATTGATTTTTTTTTCGGATAGTTTAATAATTCGTGGAAACATTTCTGAATAATATTCAATCTCTCATCTTTGTCTAAAGCTAAGTATAGGAAATAAAGTGAATACATTAATGTAATTAACAATTATATAAATTATAATAACATGAAATTATAAAATAAGTATATAAAATATCATCCTAATTTAATAAACTAATATATGGTTTAGGTCTATATATATTTTAATTTAAAAGATATTGAATTACTGCAATACAATACAATATTATGATTAATATAAACCTGACATCATGCATTCCTCATTCAGATTTAGTGGGTCAAATTTACATTCCTATGTAATGAATAGAATTATAATTAAAAACATATTGACATCATATTAAAAAGGTTATTGTTTACTATATGCTTAGCCTTTAATATAAATTTTAGTTTAAAGATATTTAAATTGAAATTAAATCACTTAAAAGTCAAAAGTATTAATTCTAGTGTTTAATTCAAGTACAAACAAGACAATGATAACGGCTGAAACCTGAATGACTTGCGTCTCTTGAATATCGATTACTTCGTCCAGCATACATCTCTGTATCTCTGCGATGTTTATGTGGCAGTCGTTTCCTCCCAAGTAGAACGCAGACGTGTAGCCAATCATCGAATACCTGTATAATCACGTATGATGTATGAATCATGTATGATCAGTGATCACTAATCATAGGGGGCTATCTATTCACGATTTAATTGTAATTTCGATTTCATTTAACGATGATATACATAATATATATACTATAATATATAATATAATATACTATAATATATAATATAATATACTATAGTATACTATAATATAATATAATATGAAATAATATAATATGATATGATATGATATAATATAATATAATATGAAATAATATAATATGATATGATATGATATGATATGATATGATATGATATATGATATAATATAATATAATATAATATAATATAATATAATATTATATATATAATATAATATATACTATGAATATAATACGTGATTATAAATAACTCTTCGTGTTTTCTCAGCTTGTCCAATGCATTATTCACCGCTACGCTGACATATTTTCCCTTTTTCAAATCACTATATAAATAATTGTAGAACAGAAGTAACGCCTTGTCCGGTATCGCCCATTGTAAATATAGAACGCATTGTACTCCTGTATAAGAAAGTAGAGAGGACATTGTTTAGTATATTATATTTATAATATATATTCACTAATATATATAATAACAACTATATATATTATAGCATAAATATTATAACAATAAATAGTAAATACATATGATAACTTAAAATATTGGAGTATTGCATGATCAAACTAAATAAATAGACACGAAGGGAGTATTTGTACAATTTAAACTATAATAATACTATATTATAATTTGATATTTAATTACATTATATGTTGTATATACTATTAGTAATAATTTATTACGCGATAATTACTTCCACAAAAAGTATCAATATATTCTCGCATATTTTGCATCGATAACTACTACTACTACTACTACTACTACTACTACTACTACTACTACTACTACTACTACTACTACTACTACTACTACTGCTACTACTACTACTACTACTACTACTGCTACTGCTGCTACTGCTACTGCTGCTACTGATACTGCTACTACTACTACTACTACTACTACTACTACTACTACTACTACTACTACTACTACTACTACTACTACTACTACTACTACTACTACTACTACTACTACTACTACTACTACTACTACTACTACTACTACTACTACTACTACTACTACTACTACTACTACTACTACTACTACTACTACTACTACTACTACTACTACTACTACTACTACTACTACTACTACTACTACTACTACTACTACTACTACTACTACTACTACTACTACTACTACTACTACTACTACTACTACTACTACTACTACTACTACTACTACTACTACTACTACTACTACTACTACTACTACTACTACTACTACTACTACTACTACTACTACTACTACTACTACTACTACTACTACTACTACTACTACTACTACTACTACTACTACTACTACTACTACTACTACTACTACTACTACTACTACTACTACTACTACTACTACTACTACTACTACTACTACTACTACTACTACTACTACTACTACTACTACTACTACTACTACTACTACTACTACTACTACTACTACTACTACTACTACTACTACTACTACTACTACTACTACTACTACTACTACTACTACTACTACTACTACTACTACTACTACTACTACTACTACTACTACTACTACTACTACTACTACTACTACTACTACTACTACTACTACTACTACTACTACTACTACTACTACTACTACTACTACTACTACTACTACTACTACTACTACTACTACTACTACTACTACTACTACTACAACTACAACTAACCGGCTACAAGGAAAGCTGTAGCCAGAGGATTCAGTGTGGTGAGCAGCTTACGTTCCAGCGGCGACCATCCCGTCGACAGCACGACTAGCTTCACCGCGGACAGGTCGAACGAAGTGATCTCATTGGCCGATAGGGTGTAGTTCTGTTCCACCAGCATCGGGGCATTATCTTTCAGCAGAGGGGTGTACGCTATTATCGCGTTCTCAGAACAAGCGTAACTCACTGTGTGTAGGGGTAGTGTTATCGTAGTGTTGCGGTATGGGATGACAGATTTATTACTTCGATACATTATAATCATACGTAATAAAACATGCTACGTAACTTAACTTATACGTGATATAAGTTATCTATAATATATATTAATTAAATCATATTCGGAGATTGATATTTAATTTACGAGTCTAAATTTTATTTATAAAAATGTATATTTTTTAAATCATATAAATATAAAATATATAACCGCATACATACATGATTGCAGTAAGTACACACACCGTACACATGTGACATGTACACACACCGTACACATGTGACATGTACACACACCGTATACATGTGACATGTGACACACGTAACCTATATGTAGAACAGTGGACGTCTGCAGTTCTTGAATGAACTTCTCACGAGTGAAGTTCTCCACCATGACGGGCGTGACCTTCAAAAGAGACGCGACCTCTATACACTCCTGTTGTTTACCGTGGTGAGAGTCGCACGACGGGTTCCACTTCTTACCAAAGATCAGCAATCTGTCGATGATGGTAAACAGCATAAGAGCTGATTGAGAATTAGCTACTAGCAACCCTTCATATTACATAGTGATATGGAAGTATATACTAGATAATATAAACAGTTAATGTTAATACAGTATATTTAAATTGTAACATATCCACAATAATGCATATACTTTCAATAATTTTAATTTTAATTTAATTATAATACATATTATTAAAATATTAAATGTAATTTATTTAAATATAATTTACCTATGTAAAATAAGATATAGTTTTAAAGACGTATAATTATACAGGACTATCTATATATCTATCTCAGCCTATCTGGGTATAACATATTTTATACCATAATATATATTAATATAATATATATTATCCAAATAATATCAAAGTGCAAGCACTTACTTCTTTTATATTATAATAACTAAGATTTAATTGTAGAATAAATAAAATATAAATAAAATATACAGTAAATAAATAAAATGTAATAACAAAAATTAAAAATATTAAATTTATATCAGTTTTGAATGAATTTGAAAATATGCACAGTTTAAAAATAATGCTACATGAATTGTAAACGGAGCTGTATATATATATATATATATATATATATATATATCACATGTATGATTATAGCACTAGTAGCAAGCTTGCATACCAACTCGCCGGGAAGTCGCGGAGATCCGATCACCGTGCAGTGATCGGTCAAGCGGAACTGACGATACTCTATGACGTCATTCGTGCATTGCGTAATATCAGTATTCGTGGAGGTTTTCGTCACTAAAGTGGTTGCCCCTCGTATCGTATTCAACGCTAATGGAATAAAGATGTGTACAGGTTTACATATAATATATTATATGTTTCATTCATCATAAAATATCAAAGATAATAATATCACTTTACTTGTAACTAAACCTTGATCTTACAACCTATATCCAATAATAATATGATGTACATATATTTATATATATATATATATATATATATATATATTCAGGATAAAACAATAGAAATGGTTTATATTATAATTTGAAGCCCTTTAGATGAAAAAATAATGACTCATTTTATTTATATTGTGCAATTATAAAAAAAATCTAATAAATAATCATTATTATTCTATATAGAAATATATTGATTAAATAATATTAATTTACCAATAGTAATAATTATGATTGAATAAAGGCGATAAATATGGTTTATGATGTGAAGGTCATGTTATACAATGTGAAGTTCATACTAACTAGATGGGTTAAACCTCTCCACTCCTCTAGATTGATCTCTCTTCAGTAAAGCTTCACTTCTGCGCTGTAGTTCTTGTTTCTCAAAATTTATAGAAATCTCCTTAAAATTAGAATATATGTTTTTAATTTAATGTTATACTTATATATTTATAATTGTAAAGCCCATATATATATATATATACATATATATATATATATATATACATCATTATCAGCATTATTAGTTACGAAATTAAACAATATTATTATTATAAATATTATAGCATATAATTAGATTATTGAAGTAGCAGATTGGTAGTTAAATCTATTTGTGTAATTTAGGTATTTATAGTTTGTAAATATAGATTTGATTCAGGCATACACTATGGCATTATTATATTTTATACATCTAATATTCTGAATAATAAAAGTAATAAAATTGATAAATGTGAACATACGATGTGGTTATACACCGGGGTTATAACGGGGTTATACTGGGGTTACACCGGGTTATACCGGGGTTATACTGGGGTTATACTGAGGTTATACTGAGGTTATACTGGGGTTATACTGGGGTTATACTGGGGTTAAAATGGGGTTATACTTGGGTTATACTGGGGTTATACTGGGGTTATACTGGGGTTATACTGGGGTTATACTGGGGTTATACTGGGGTTATACTGGGGTTATACTGGGGTTATACTGGGGTTACATAGTGATGGATGTAGACTAAAGTGACGACGCATGCACAAACCATAACGTAGAAGCTAGACTGACAGGTGACGCGGAACAAAGAAGACAGGCGCACATCGTCCGGGTTACGTAGACACAAGAACGGCACGGAGAACAGACACTTGTCGGGTATGATGATTAGGGGAGACGAGTGTGCTTTGTTCTTCAGCGACGAGTATATCATCGGTGGAAACAGGATGTTGAAGAGACGCTTGTCAGCGGATAGGTGGCGTTCTATTTTAGGGGGAGGTGTTATCATATGTAGGAGAGGAGGTGGTATTAGGTAATGGAGGGTGGAGGTATTAGGTAATGGAGAGGGTGTTATATAATGGAGGGGTGTTAGATAATTGAGTAGGGTGTTATATAATGTAAATCTGTGATCGCATGGTACACTGTACTAAAGTATATGACAGGTGTATTACTAGTGTATGTTATGCAGATGCAGTATGTTGTTATACAGTATCATGTACGTCGACAATATTTTACTAATATTTCATTTGTATTTCACTTATAATCTTTTGTTTATTTGTATATATAATTTCTCCTTTTTGTTATTATAGAACTTATAATTTAAAAAAAAAAGTGAATGTGATTCATACATTAATGGTATTAAAACATACCTTATAGGTAAATTAATATCATTGTCTATAAAATAAACTATTTAATATTGTAAATTTTTTTAAATTTAAAAGTTTAAATAAATAATATATTTAATTTAAATTAATTCTATTTACTATAGATATAGGAATAATCGTAGAAATATTGATATCTTCTCGCCTGAAACATGATTACAGATGTGCGAGATCGTTAATTACAACAAGAGTGTAAGCTAACCGTACGCAGCGTTCTTGGAGGGTTTCGAGTGCCACTCAATGCGGGTGGGGGCGGGGCCAGTAGTGGTACCGTGGGCGGGGGGCGTATCGTTGTGGTAATGCCTGTGCAGCGGTAGGGCCCTGTTCTCGCATCGGCTCAGCAACGATCTGGTGTCTCGCTCCCCTCGTATCACGTTCACTAACGATACTATCACCTGCTCTACTGTTGTGGTGACGGCTGCTGGGCTAGCGGGATCCGTGGTGGGGGCCGTGGGGGGAGTCATCACGTCCAAGTAGTGCACGTAGCAGATCGGGGGTAACTGCGCGGGTGTTGGCGTTAAAGTGGGGCGGAGGATTGTGTATGAGTTACATATAATAATCATTATAATAATAATATTTATAATAATAGTTATTAGAATAATTTTGAATGGTTTCTTTTCTTTTTTCTAATATATAATATTAATATGTCATTTCCTCTTAAAGGGCTTCAAAATAATATAGCATATTTTCTGTTGTTGTCGCCCATCACATATATATAGGATGTGATTTTGTAGGATTGGAAAGTTGAACGGATGCATATACTTGTACCTACGTAATGTATGAACTATCCACCTGTTCACCTGACACATTCTTGCTGCAAACATCATACCCTTAATCAGCCTTTCACATATTACATTATCAATTAATCAATGATTCGAATACGTTCTACTGATTTATATTCGTTTTTATATAATACACAATGTATGCGTTTATAAAAGAATAAGAACCGAATGAGAAACAATTCTGGGTGAATTAATCACTCAATTTTTATATAAAAGCTAGGTAGGCGCTTCGAGATTTCAAACCTTCATATTAAGGTATTTAAATAATAATGATATATAGTTAATATGGATATCGAACATGCATAGTTAAACATGAATAGTTAACATGAATAGTTAAACATGTATAGTTAACATGCGAAGTTAAACATGTATAATTAAACATGAATAGTTAACATGCATTAATGTTGTGCTACTAACTTGCGGTGACAGAAGCCACACGATCAGTTTGTCTGTCAGACAGCAATAACTCAACACTGAAGCGGGCTGACTGTCTACTACCTCCTGTATCTCAGCCATTGAACAGATGTTGAACTTGTTCGGCTGTAGGGGTCATAGGTCATAGGTCTGAGGTCATAGGTCATGGTAGCGATTACACTACACGCGTGCTCGTATGTTATCATTATATGCTATATATTATATGTTGTATATTATATATTATATCATTAAATGTTATATATTTTAAAGTTACATATTATATATTATAACATTATATATTATATCATTATATCATTATATATTATATCTTTACATAGTATATATATATTATAATTATATATTACATATTATATAATGATACTTCCTACATGATAACAACTGTAGCGAGATGAACTAACTTCGTAGTTGTCGGCTATGCAAGAGTTAACTTGAACGCCTAGATTAGGAAGAAGAGCTACGATCACCTGTCGCTTTGACATCTCCGAATACACGAAACATTCCTGATTATTGATATTACAATAACGTTAGAACATTTAGTTTATGTTATTCTTCTATTTTATATAATTATTCGTTCGTATTACATAAGTATTATACTTACATTTTTGTCGTTTATCTTAATAGATATGTTTTGTATCGCTTGATAACAATTTTCTAATTGTTCCTTTATTTCGTTGGCGGTATAAAAACTTTCGTCGATATTTTTCTATTCGAGAAATTTAGAATAAATATATCGTGTATTCAATAATAAAGTGAGATATAAAGTAGTGGATATAAAGTAATTCGCGTAAATTAAAAAGTGAAAACACAAGTGTTCCGCTCAGAATTACCTGAATGGTAGTCTCGTGAATTTCGATAATCCTCTTAACGAACTTCAGCCCTTTAGCGAGATCCCTGTACTCGTCGGAGTGTTGAAGCAGCATGGCTTCGTTGTATTCGCAGATCAGGACGAGGTCGGCTATCTCGTCCCCTTCATCGCAACGTCTACCCAATAGGTAAGCGTCGGCGCGCTGCTGGGCCTGCTCGTAGAATGTCCTCGCTTGTATGTCCTGTCGTAACGATGAACACGATGTTTTATTGAATATTGTATTATGTAATAGTTTGTAGTACTAGTCAATGAGTTTTATTAAGAATGATTATATAAAATTGGATCGAAATAAATAGTATAAACCTGGGTAGTTCTCAAACTAGGGTTTAGCGTTAAGAATGTAACATTATGGCGTATTTTGAATCAATTTAGTATTATACTAACGATATATTTAACAATGTAGTAAATATAATTGTGAATTAATTTATTAATTAGTAAAATGATTGATACGTATACAAAATGTAATTTTAATATTAATATATCATAATAAATGTAATTTTAGAAATTTACAAATTAGTTTAAATTAAGTCTAAGTAAATATATAAATATATAAATAAATTACTAACATCTCCCTTTAAATAGTAAGTTGCTCCAATTTTACAGAGTGCAGTTATTCTACTTCTAATGTCATTGTCATCACAAATAGCATACATATTCTGAAATTAATTATAACAAATTTATTATATAAGTATTATATTATATAAGCAATAATTTATATTATAATATAGTATAAATAATTATAATGATAATAATAATAATTGAAATTACCAATTAATTATTTAAAAAAAAATAATTAATACATATAAATGAAGAACTTATATTAAAAAATGTCATATATATATAACTTATAAAATTAAAAAATGTATTGAACAAATTAAATATTTAAAAACAAATCACTTATACGATTTGCAAGATTAAATATAATAATAACAAGATTAATGAACAAATATCTCATTACATAAAGAACCTGAAAAATAGAGATAGCGTGATCGTAATCCTTGAGAATTGTGTAAGTGTTTCCCATCTGTTCGTATGCATGCGTCTTTTCTTTAGTCGTTGAGTTAGAGTTCAGCATTTTAATGTATTGCTCGTGATACTCTTTGGCAAGATGGCCGTGACCCAGTTTAGCGTAAACACTAATGCAGTAGGATTTAATTAATAGAAGTAGAATATATATATATATGATCATATATCGGTTTTATCAATTAGGAAATTTGACTATATGATAATCTCTAAATAATATATCACTCAAATTAGTTGTGCTTTATTTACATTTTTACCACAATACCTGTCTAAATATACTACAATAGCCTACCTCTATGTAAAAAATAACCTACCTATATATATACTATAATAACCTGCCTATTTTACCATATGCATTTGCGACTCCCTTTAAATTAGACATATCTTTACAAATCATGCGATATTTTTCAAAGTATTCGACCGCAGAATTAAGCTGACCCAGCAATTCGAATAAAACGCCGCAATTCAACAAAGATTCCGCCTGAAATGAACAAAGTAGTATACGATATTATTGGATATTATTAAATAGATCAACATATACACGTGGACGAATTTGTATTACATTCAAACACAATAAATAAAATATATATATCAATAACATATTATATACATAATAAAATTTGATGCCATTTTAAAAATACTTTTCTATAAATAAATAAGTATATTTCTAAATACCCTGCTCACATTTAAATTCTATATGCTAAATATAAGTGAATGTATAAATAAGATATATTTACAATGTAATGTGTAGGTAATACATACATACTATGTATACATATGTCTATGTTATATAATGTGCATATATTAGCTCTTGTTATTGTTATTGTTATTTTGGTGGAGATCTTTCATCCCATCCAGGAAATTAAATGTAGTTTTCACATAACACCATAGTTTACACATATGGTTATAATGTCCATTCGAACATGCTCTCATGTTAAGGCATCCCTGATTTTAATGAGAGTTGATCATTATTGTAAACACAATTATATAAGATCACTTCTAAATATTATTTTAAGACTTATTTTATTGGTCTGGATGGGGCTTGAACCCATGTCTTACTACCTGGGTATCTGACGCCTTAACCAACTGAGCCATATATGTAGTTGTACATGTCACTACACCAATTTAATAACAACCGGAACAATGATAATGACAGTGAATAGTTAACGACCTTGGCGTAATCTTTCTCTGTGTAATCTTTAGATTCGTTAGTACCCTCGTTAGCCCCGCCTCCCTCGTTAGCCACGGCTGCATCGGAGGAGGGGGAGGAGCCTCTGTAGTCACATGACATGATCGCCTTGACGTATTTCTTAGCGTGACGTACCGCGCTCTGCAGCTCCCCGATCTCTTTGTAAGCGAGCGACATGTTCATGTTCAGTGAACACACAAGCTCAGGGGTCCACTCGTCTATTTGCTGCAACGGTGGTGGTGGTGGTAGTGGTGATAGTGGTAGTGGTGGTTGTGATGGTAGTGGTGGTAGTGGTAGTGGTAGTAGTAGTGGTGCTAATGATAGTAGTGGTAGTAGTGGTAGTGGTGGTGGTGCTAATGGTAGTAGTGGTGGTGGTAGTGGTAGTGGTTGTGGTGGTAGTGGTGTTAGTGGTAGTAGTAGTGATGGTGTTGGTGGTAGTGGTAGTAGTAGTAGTAGTAGTAGTAGTAGTAGTAGTAGTAGTAGTAGTAGTAGTAGTAGTAGTAGTAGTAGTAGTAGTAGTAGTAGTAGTAGTAGTAGTAGTAGTAGTAGTAGTAGTAGTAGTAGTAGTAGTGATAATGATAGTAGTAGTGGTGCTAGTGTAGTGATGGTAGTGGTATTATTAGTGATATTGGTGATGGTAATGTTAGTGGTAGTGCTGGTGGTAATGATGGTAGTGATGGTAGTAGTGGTAGTGATGGTAGTGATAATGATAGTAGTAACTGCAGTAGTGATGGTAGTGATGGTAGTGATGGTAGTGATAGTAATGATTATGCTGGTAATGATAGTGATTACGAGCATTATTCGTGAAATGAATAAATGTAGGAATTATTCATAGAACTAAATAACAATGACATACTTATAGATCTTGTATAAGTCACATGTTTACATGCAACTAAAGGATATATTCCGATAGTTCAACAATAGAAGGCCATAATCAATATCATTTATGATAGTATTATATTATTAAAAGCATAACCTTTACAGGATTATACATTCTATATAAACTTATACATTATACAATATACACATGCAAGTTGTATACATGATACTTATGCAGTGATTACTACTCTATATTAAACTATAGTCATTTACTATATATTCTGATACTATTTTGATATTGTTGGAACCTTCTATAGTTGAAATATTATTAGAATTATTTACAAGTGAGTGCATTCAAGAGATACAGCGTTACAATATTATATTAGTATAACATTACATCATGATGTATTATATTTATATGTTAACTTTAATAAATAAATATAAATATTAAATTAAATTAATATATATTATAAAATATTCTTACATCATAATGTAAATATTTATAACAAATATTACATAACATTAAATTATAAATATTATTTATTAAAATTGGAAAAATATAAGGATAAGAATAACTATATTCATACATTATTATGAAATGATGTTACAGTTAATAACCCTTAAATCTTCTTTCAAATTGAATAGTTTTCCGTAATAAATGAGTGCCTGGTGTATGTTCCTCTCATCAAGGTATATGCTCGCAATATTCACCAACGCCTTCTTCATATTGTGGGTATCATTCGCTGTTATTGCACAGTTGTAGAATTCCTAGTAGTTTAACATGTGTATATATATATATATATATATATATATATATATATATATATATATATATATAAATAAATAATAAATAAATCAGATTTATTATTTCATGTTATAAAGCATTAAATAATATAATACAAATATATTAATATAAATGACAAACACTATATAACAAACTATATTTTTTAAAGAATAACTATATCTTATAAAGTTTTGGGATATATATATATATATATATATATATATATATGAGAGTTTATTAAGATACTATGAGAGTTCCAAAATTAATACTAATATACTAAGTAAATAAAATATATCAAAAATAAATACCTAATTAACGAGAATATATATGAATAATGCTATATTATATAGGATGTCTAATATATAATATCTATACTACGCTTGATTGTGAAACATTGTCTTCTATTATATGTGCACCTTTTAATTAGTAGATGAGCAATTAATTAACTATGTATGTCACTTAAAGTAATAACACATCATTGTTACAATAATGCATTAGGTTATATATGTGTTAATTATGAAGTAAATAATAATGTTACCAATTTTAGAGTTTAGTAAATATATTTTCTGAATAAATCAAATAAAAGTTAACATACATACAAATAAATAAAGAGTTTTTAAGATAGTTTTAAGATATTACTAACCAAATAAAGAGATATTGCTATTTCAGTTTTATCTATCGCAACATTACAATTAGCCATGGTATGATGAATCTTCATAGTTATTCCAATCTATTTATAGAAATATAACAACCACTGAGAATATTATCGTAATAAAATAAAATTTAAATATATTAACTACAAAACATAAATAAAAATAGTCTAATAAATTGAATGAATTCAATTTATCAGTAATATGATTAAACCTGATTGTTTTCAAGTAAATGTGCGCATTCCAAAATCTTTATAGCCAATAGGAACTTCTTATGTCTGTAGCATCTTACGCCAGCTTCACAAATACACTTGTAAGGGGTCCATTCTATAGTTAATAGCAAAAGTTTAGGTCACTAACATAGCATAATAATATTAATATAGGTATATGAATATTCAATAGTATTTAGTCAATACATATTCAATATCAATTATATTACATAATATATATATATATATATATATATATATATATATATATATATATATATATGTATATATTATAATGTTCACTATAACATAAAATGCCTATACTATATAGTATAGGGGAGAATGGGGAGAATGGGGAAACTTGAACAGGTTACTTCAATAGGATACTTAAACTAACCGAAAAAAATCATATTTGTACTATATGAATAATTTTAAAAATCATAACATTTAAGTTACTACTAGGGATCTTTTTTTTTCCGAAAATGAAAGTCTCGACTCTGTATCAATATCTAGAAATCTCGGCTCGGCATCAAAAAGCCTGGCATCATTTTTCACTTTACTAGTAACCATAGACATTAGAGTGAGGAAACACACTCAATATCTATGCTAGTAACCCAAAAAGGAATAGGTTTTAGGCCACGAGATAAAATTTGGAAAATATAGCATAAAATTATATTGATTTGAAAAAAAATGCGATTTAATTTACATCAATAAAGGTAAAATAAAGTAATATACAATTAAATAAATATTAAAATTATGCTTATAGGTATGCCCCTTAGAGGTAATCCTATAGTATAATAACTGTGATATTAATAAATTAAAAACATTCTATATACACAAATATAAAAACATCCACAAAAATAAGACAACATAAAAATAGGAATAAATAACCATTATTTGTAATATTTTCTAGACAAATATATTTAAATTATATATAATTATTGAATCATTTTTATAATTTATGTGTATATAGAGCTAGAGAGAAAGTTTCTCTCTAGATCTATGATATAATGACATCAATATAGATGTATGGGGTATATGTTCTCCCCAATGTATTTGTAAGGGGATATAATATATATCATGCCCACTTTTTTGAAAAGCTTGAATCTACAATATGTTGTCAATTATAATAAGTACATGTATGAATAACGTTCATTTGATAGTGAGTCACTATTAGTGACAATACCATGTAATTATATGAATAAATATTAATTATATATATATATATATATATATTTGTATTGAATTATATATAATTATGTAATTGATGTATTATGTATCAAACTAACTGACGACTATTAATGTAATTATAAAAGGAAATATAGCATATACATAAATATATTTATAAACTATAGTTTATAAATAATTTAATCAAATCAAATAGCAACAAAGGATTGTATATTTAATATTGACTTGTCTGTTAAAGTTGAAAAATTACTATATTTAAACTTATAAATGCTGACTATACAATGTGTTATTTAATTTGATAAATTGGGTAATATATATATTATATAATATATATTAGATTTAGAAAGCTCTCAAGATCTATAGAACAATTTAAAGCGGTGAATTGGCTTAATTAAGGTTTACGCCTATATATATATATATATATATATCGTCTTTGCTTGTATCGTTATATATATGGAGATAGTTTATAATCAATTTATAACAACATTACAAAGATATATAATTAGATATTAAACCCAAACCCAAACCCAATAAAATAAATATTATATATATATATCAATTTTCTAAAAATTAGGCTACTTTGACTATTTATTAAAATTATAAAGAGTTATTTTTTTTTAATTTATAATACTTGTACGTTAAAATATAACATCTTAAGATGAGGTAGAAAAAATTTTTTTTAATTTGTAAAGGTACCAATCAACAGAAATTTTTTTCATTTATTGATGATTTTTAACAAAATTAAAGAAATACCAGGATAGTTATTATTTTTTCGACCATATTGTAATATATAGTGATTAATTAATTGTTTTTTTATTATATATAATATAAATTTATCAAATATAACGATTCTGTACAAAATTATGAGAGGTCAACAAAAATTCTGGAAAATCTTATAATTATAAAAAAAAATCCTAGAAATAAATTTTTTTTTTTTATAACTGTTATATCATTCTTAGGAACTATATACATTACACATATTCTGAAAATGTCATGATTGTATTTTAATTATAAATGTGAAAAATATATATAATTGTTTTTTTTTTTAATTTTCTATCTATTCCCATGTTAATTTTGTTGTAAAGTGAACATGTATAGGAACTTCGCACAGCCAATATTGACTTAAATCAAAAGCAAAATTGATTGGGTATTCTCAATACTAAAATGTTG
>OZ025240.1:45268273-45293273 GCA_964019155.1 Osedax fenrisi | reverse complement strand
ACATAAATATAAATAAATGTAAAATAGTAATTAAGGTAGCTACTAATAGCGCGGCAATGATTTTTCAAGGGGAAACCATAAATGGGAAAACATATATATATATATATAGTTTATATGTTAAAAATAAATATATGACGGCAATGATTTAGACTGACATCGGCCCCAATATTTCACGTGACTAACCGAGAGTTAAAGTAAACAATGAGTGTAGAGCTTATATAATATCATATTAATATATAAACATACGGTATTATTATATGTATGTATATATAAAACACAAATTAACTACTCGGTGAATAATTTACTACGAAATATAACGCCAGCCGCGAAATGTTTATTTGAATTTTCGGTTTGACACGTGACTTATTTGGGGCCGATGTCAGTATTCAGCACGGCAATAGATACATATATATTATTTAAATTATAATTAATGTATACGGTATAAATTAACACTTTATTTTTAAAAAACAATTCCTTTTATATTTGTATTATATTTTCCAAAATAGTGTCATTTTTCACAGTTTATGATAATTCGATATTCTAATGGAGAGTATAATAAAGTTCAATAAACGTGGCTTCAATATCCATTATGTGGATATATATATATATATATATATACATATATATATATGTACTATATCTATAAGTATGCATGTATATGAGAATA
Source organism: Osedax fenrisi (assembly GCA_964019155.1). Classification (NCBI taxonomy): domain Eukaryota; kingdom Metazoa; phylum Annelida; class Polychaeta; order Sabellida; family Siboglinidae; genus Osedax; species Osedax fenrisi. Next base: position 45,292,606 of record OZ025240.1, on the reverse strand, counting down.
TGTTTTTATAAATGTACTATGATAGAAGTGTAAACATAAATAATTATAATAATGCAGAATAAATATTTGATAATACAAATTCACAAAATATTAAAGTGACGCGCAACATTTGTGAGTTTACATGTAATAGAATGGGAAAGTGCCTTATTTTAGATGGTATTTACTTTTTTATTATTTTGTGTATAAATCAACAATATGTGGTTACATTATATTAACTATTGATTATTTTGTAGTGTATGTATTTGTATAAAAGTGTCCTATATATACTTTTTAAGTGTTTTTTTTAATAAGTAAACAAACATATATATATATAGGAACATATTTTACAAATATATACGCTACAAAATAATCAATAGTAAATATAATGTAACTAAATGTTATTATATGAAAAAATAATAAAAAATAACAAAATTAATACCCTTTAAAAAATATCCATTTCCATAACTTTTACATACAAACTCGCGAATGGTGTGCCTCCTTTTACGTTTAATAAGTAATAGGTATACGAAATAAGTAATATATACTTAATATAATAAATACATGTATTATGAATCATAAATTATGAGTCATACTAATTGATGACACAAATAAATCGCTAAGCATATGCACGCCCAACATTAGCTAAATCAGAGTTAGGCTTACTAAGCAGGATATCGATTGCGATCGTATTTGTGTGTGTATGTGTGTGTGTGTGTGTGTGTGTGTTATCAAACAATATTTTTACTAGTTAAGAGGAGAATATTCTAAACTAGGGTACTACACACTGCTGGGTGAATACCGGTTGTATACCGGTTGATCTTTATCTTCAAGCCTATTAATGTACATTTGTTAATATTTGTTTATTCGCAAGATAATTCATAAGAAGATATCGAAGAAGATTATTTGTATATATTAAAAATATAGTATGTAAATTTATAATGTAATAAATGTTAATTATATATACTCTACTGTTGTTTTAATCTTCTATGTAGGTGTAGGGTTGCGTCTTCAGTTCATGTCGTGCATTAAATATAGTGATATGTGATTTAAAAGGGTATACAATGTACATATCTCTTTTCATTGATATCAGGAGATTACTTTTATTATATATGCTTGATATATATTGCTATAAAATCTTAGATAGATATTTATGCTGTATAATGTAATTTATTTATAATAATGGACAGAATTTTTTTGTTTTTTTTCAGATATTTCTCTAGAAATGTGATTTATCTATTAGTTGCAATTATATTTATGAAAATATCAAACTATAATGTTATTCATTATTATATTAGTTATATACACATCTATCTTATATATATATATATATATATATATATATATATATATATATATATATCCACAACAAATAATAGTATAGCTATAATCGGAGAATAACAATTTTGTACACATAGAAGTAGTGTAAAATATTGATTTTTATTTTTTACAAAAACCAACAAATTATTATTAATATGTAATAACTTTTTAATAACATATTTAATTTGAAAACGCACCCCTCCCTCTTATAAGTGTATCTATGTGAAAAAACCACAACTACAAAATAATTTGTAGTTCATGTATTATTAGGTCACTAAAAAAAATACATTTTATTGTTTTTATTGACCTAATTATTGCATTCTTTCCTAAAGAATATATTCTTCAAATAACTAATTCACATAAGACTTAATGATAACTGTACAGTAGGGTGGCTCGTCAGTCATTAAATATGTTGCTTCAGTAAAAACTATAAACATATAATATATATAAACAGTAGTGTAAAAACTAAAAATTGTGTTATACTCAATTGAGTTGTCAATTTAATGTTTAATAACATTTTATAGGAAAAATACTTGTTTATAATTAAATTTACTGCGCATGTGTAGCATTTATTTATCTTTAGTTTTACCTTGACAACCAATTAATTTATATCGTCTTCTAATTTAATTATATATTTAATATGCATTTAAGAGACTTAAGTATATTTAAATCAAAATATGGATCTAACAAACACAGATTTTAAATGTTGTATAGTTAAAAATATTTTTATTTTTTTTAAATTAGAAAAAAATATAATATAAAAAAAAATTTATTGCGGTCATCTCAATGATAATTAAATTATATTATGGTAAAAAAAAATAAAATTGACTAGGTCTTAGAAATTTTTTATTTATCTTTCCTTGAAAATATTTATTTTTTCTATAGAAATCATTAAAATTCAAATTATTCCTAGAAAAATATTTAAACAAATTTTTTTTATAATCATATATAGTAAATATATATTATACATTTATTAAGAATATAATAAACTTGATCTGAATTTTATTTTTGATTAAAAACAAAAAATATTCAATAAATAATAAACATAAAAAGTTCAATCCTAGAAATGATAAAATTATAAAGAAATTATTATTTAAAATTTTTTTTTTTCTGCTGTGTTAATAATATTTAATTCTAGTACATATATATTGTATAACAAAATTCATTAATAGGAAGTATATTAAAAAATATATTGAATTAATTTTGTATCTAATCCATTATAAGATTTCCTATCAATCCTATGTTAAAATTGAAAGCCATATTGACTATTCAATATTTTACGAATTAAGTTAATTTTTTTTGTATTGAATTATATTACATGTTTTCTAATATTATCTTACTGAAGCGATAAATTATCTGAAAATTTTATATTTTTCAAGCCGCTCTACTGTACAGTATTAAACTAATATACCTAGAGTCAGACAACATGATGTATTATTGTATTTATACATCAAAGATTTTTGTAAGGAAAGATATAACACTTTATCGAAATCGTGTAATTAGATTTTGTACACAAAACATGAACAGTGCCACCTTCATAGGTTGATATTGCGGACAATTGTGTTGTTTGTAATGTAAATTCGTATTAAAACAATACACTTTTAATATATAAATAATATGTTTTAAATTATTATTTATATGATGACAACTAAGTGTTCATTACTAATATATAATTAAGAAATAGGATATGTTGGTTTTAAATTCTATATATATATATATATATATATCAATGTGCAGAGTAAAATCTAATTTATATTGCATGTAATTTAATGAGCATTGAATCATTGTTACATAGAAACTGTTAAAACCTAAATCTATTTCAGTGATTTCGATACTACTTCTAGCAGTGGGATGCATGGATATTAATCACGTTTCGTATGGAGTATTATAGCTTTGCTTCGCATAATCTTTGTATACATGGTGTATTTTCATAAACAATAATATATATATATATATATATATGACTTCCCATTATTATAAGTATATACTACCCATTGTATAATATCATATGAAATCACATGCATGTATGCTATATACTGTATCCCTGATACACTATTATAAGGATACCAAGCAAGGATATTATTGATAATTATCAATTTACACATACACACGAGGACATTCTAGTGGAGTTCTATATAGAGATAATAATCACCCGCGAGATAATAAGCTAGTGAAGCCACCAGTGTATCGAACTTCGCTATAATCACAATTAAAACATTCAATCACATATTGTGTAGTACTATATAGAAGTGACTCTATATATATATATATATATATATATATATATATATATATTACAATACAAATATGCATTAAATGTGGGGAGTACATAGATCATGCGTACTACAGAACTGTTTCACTCCCGATTATACAGTTTATTCGTTACGCTCTAATTTACAGTGAATTCACTACATTCATATCGATAATTTGTATTTATTTATAGATCCATATATGTTACATAATACATTATTATTAATAATTATTTATTTATTAGCCACGTAAACACGATTAAATTAATATAAAATAATAATTAAATATTATATATAAGATTTTACTAAATATTATCATTGTTCATAAGGTGCCGGATACAGAAGTGGAGTGGAGAAACATAGCCGATGGTTTCCAGGACGTATGGCAACTACCCAACTGCATAGGAGCTCTCGGCGCAAGATACATCGATATTCAGTCGGCGACGACGAATAAAGACGACTCGCAATTAACTAACGACGACCACTCCACAAATCGTGAATTCGTTCTAATGGCGCTAGTGGATTCTAAAGCTAGATTTACGTACGTAGAGATCGCGTGCGGCGGCGGGTCGTTGGATAGCGGTGTTTTTGAAAGTTGCGCGCTATCGAAATTAATGGGTTCGCCCGGTAACGACCTAAATATACCAGCAGCGAAAACTCTCCCCGGTAGATCTATGCAGGTTCCGTATCACGTGACCGGTAACGATGCGTTTCCTTTGAAATCGTATCTAATGAAACCGGCGCCGCTAAGGTATGCAACCGCGAAGGATAAGGTGTATAATTGTAGAGAATCGCGAGGTAGAGCCGTCATTGACAAGGCTTTCGGTCAACTGGTCTCTAGATACGAAATCTTTAGAAAACCGATAAAGCTATCGCCGGCTAAAGTAGATTTAATAGTAATGGCTTGCGTTAGCTTGCATAATTTATTGAGCAACTCGACGAATGAATTCACGCTCGACAATACTAAACTAAAGGGAATACCGACTTCATCTAAGCATAATCGCTCAACTTTCAATGCACAGAGAATACGGAATGAATTAATTGAATATTATTCTAATGAAGGTTATGTCAGTTTTGAAGATGATTGAATATAACATTAGTAACTAAATATATTGTGTCTTATTTCAAAAATTAGTAATAGTTATATTCCTTAATAAATAATAATAAAAAAATATTACATATTATTTGGATTTATTTATTAAACAAATATTGCATATTAATTATATTTATATTCTTTTATACCATTAATGATCTTCAGAACACTTCAGAATTCTTCCATTTGCTCGAGTTCTTTGTCAATATACCACAATAGTGATACAAAGTCTTTACTGCAGATATTTGAATAAGAGAAGTCAGAGATATTTAGTGACGATCTTGTGTTTATGATGGCTACCATAGCTATGGTGTGTATCCAATAATTATAGTAGAATTAATGAAGTAGTCATCTTATTTGATTAGAAAATGTATTTATAATAAAAAGATGTTTTCAAATTCTTTTTCATGATAATTCACCTATTACCTTTGAATCCTTGCCAATGATTTCATTCATACTCGACTAATACATTTATTTTTTTAATAACATTATTACAATTCAATAAATTTAATAATATTAACTCTTCCATATGTTGGAAGAAGATATCAGAGTTAAAGATAAAATAGGCTAAGGTGATTCATTAATTGCATCGCTTTCGACCATAAGGTTTAATTTTTTTTAAATATAATATTTGTGTGTGTTTAAAAAATGACCTAAAATATATATTTTAATATATAATAAATTATAATAATATTAATATTAAAAATCAAAATATAACCATATAAGTATGTAATTTTACAATGGTATCTGACAGCCTAAATGGCCGTAACATTTCTAAGAATGTTCCAGTATTTCCTTATTTGTTAATACAAATATTTATTTACTATTTTACACATGTTACATATATACAATATGTTCGCCTATACGTTATATCGATCATAGCTGGCGTCAATCTTTCACGATATTCTCTATCAAATGGCTTCCTTAGATTCTTCAATTGGTGTCGATTGTGTTGTGCCTATTATTGATAATAAACCTAATAATTGTATATTTATTAAAACTAAGTATAATAAAATATTAGAAATAGACTAAATACGATGTAAATAAATTAATATATATATATATATTTCAGTGTTGAAAATAGAATTGTGTAAGCGTTATTTTTAGAAATTCTTACAAAGTTGGAGCACTATTTGAATATATTTATCAACTATTTATATTAGGCTAAATAGAAATATCTAATCAACTTATAGATATATATATATATATATATATATCAATTATTATTTTTTATGAAAGTATTAATTAGATTCCCATGTTAAAATACATTTACTAGAAAATATATATAATACACGGGTAACAAAGGATAATACATGGGTACATACGTGTGTTTTATATATAATAAATATATATAAAATATTATTAATATATTTATGTATTACCAATATATTGTTATCATCAGAATAAATATAAAATATATGTTTAAAAATCAAGGACAAATTGTTATGAATGATTAATACTTTATACCAATTACCACTGTAGATATTATATTGAATATAAAATTAATATATATATATAATAATTACCAATTTAATTTACTTAATAATTTAATTAAATATATTCACACAATTTAGCAACTAAATTTATAAATATAATAAGTTTATTATTATTATAATAATTCATAATTAATACTAACTCGATACATTATTAATTTTTCATAGATTCTCTATTGTTCTTTTTAAGCCATTTTTGTTAATGGGTTCTAATATCTCACAAAACATGGGTGCATTGATTAATAAGCTTAACAGTTTTTTCATATCTGCTATTATATATACTCAAATATGTAATATATATTCTAATAACATATAAAAGTTTCTTTAAAAACAGACATGTTTGATATTATTACTTGAAGAAACTCTATCGCATCTATATTCGAGATGTTCAGTATTGCCACAACAAAAGCTTACATACTTACATTGATAACTTAAGTTGTGGAGCGATGCTTGATGGCCCATATTTACTACAATATTGCATGAAAATCGCAAGTGTGAAGGCACTGGCTCAAGATTATTAGGGTGTATAATGTATACTATACATATAGGCTTCGTATACACTAAAACATTCTGTACACATAGCCTATAGCAACACTATGCATGGTGATAATAAGTGCTCTTTACATTTCAATCTTCCGCAAACAATTGAAAAAATATCTTTTATTATAATTTTATTATTTTTAATCACTCTTTTGAGAATTGTTTCTACTACTATTTAACTATCTAAATAACTATTATTATGAACTCGATTGCCATGTGAATAGATAACTAGTGCACTGATCATGACCAGTAGACATCGATGTAAAGATACTATAGCAGCTGCTACCGAGCCACCTCCCCGTACGCTAACCATCGATCTTCCTGTCAAAGTTTGTGTTGTCGTCGCATATCTCCAGTACGAGGTTCATCAGGTTCCTGGCCAACATCTTCGAGTGCATGTGATTGTGATCGATACCTGTAGAGTGTAGACGCAGTCATGGTCTGATGGGCACGCTAAACGTGAAGTATGGTTACGGATACTATTTCTAATTGATTGTTGATAATTTGTGTAGGCAAATATATAGTCTAAATAAGTATAAATAACGTACATTATTGAAATAAACAAAGAATAATACGAAATTAAAAACTTATAGAAATTAAAAAAAAGTAATTGAAATATTATTACAAACAAAATCATTTACGTTATATAAGATATGGATATACATCTATATTATATGTAGCACAATACACTAGGTCGATTACGCCGTAACCAAGCATCATTGCATAACTATCGCGCAAGACAAACCTATGGCACATATGAATGAATCGAGACTCAGTAAGTATTCCCCCAGAGCTTCACACGACACACCTAGTAAATATTGGCCCTGTGATGTTAGAATAGGTATTAGGTGATCTACTATATAAGAGCGGGTTTAATTAATGTTAAGTTTATGTTAGTTAAAGTTAAGATATGTTAGTTAATGTCAAGTTTATGTTAGTTAATGTCAAGTTTATGTTAGTTAAAGTTAAGATATGTTAGTTAATGTTAAGTTTATGTTAGTTAAAGTTAAGATATGATAAGTTAATATCACTCATTATTTGTTTTTATAATAGTGTGCTCATTGACATGAAATTAACTGTTAATATCATTATTTAAAATGTATTTATGAATAGTTTATAAATTAATACGTACAAATATAATCAAATAATTAGTTTATTATAAATTTATATAAAATTACTTTATATACGGCAAGGTTATTATATATATATATATATATATAAATATATATGTGTGATTTATATGTTAAAATAATAAAATTTACTGAATTTATAATAAATGAATACTAAATTCTATCAAATTTAATACAATTATAGGATATCAACATAAATCATCTAATTAATTTATTAATTTTAAATTAAATTTAACATAATATTCTGTATAAATTTGGATTATATTATTAAAGAATACAAATTTATTTATAAATGACTATAAATTAATAATTATTATATTATAAATATAATATTCATATATAATTGATATAATATTTTTTATAATTAATTAGTAATACAACCAGATAGATAATATAAATAAAATCATTTAAAAATTTTATTAAAAAACTTAATAATATTTTAGTATGGATAATATTTTTAGTACTATAATTATCAACGATATATTTATAAAAATATATAAATAAAGTAAATAATTTAAGTATTTATTAGAACTCAATTTCAAACGAATAACAAAAATAATGGTTAATAACTAATTAGCATTAAATCAACTACGGCGAGAGTAGCCAATAGAAGACGAGATGCGATACGATAACGCAACGTGAAACCTGCACGATGTCCGGTTCCAGTTTCACGATGTGAGCCGCGTCCATCTTGGAGAGCTGAAAGTTGTTGTTCTGTACGTGGAGCGTGGCCCGGCCCATCAGCCCCTCCACGTTGCTAGGGTCCATGGAGAGCGCTTCGTCGTAGCATTGCAGAGAGGCAACGAACTGACTCTTGTTCGATAGCTCTTTGGCCCGTTCGAATAAGGGAACCGCCTGCGTGAAATATTATTTATTAGAAGAAATGTAGTTTGTTTTCTGTTAGTTTCTAGTTTATAATAGTAATATGATTTTTCTTTCTAAAAAGGCTTCGATATAATGTAGCATATGTTCTGTTGTAGTCGCACGTCAAATAAAAATAAATATACGTAAGGTAATCATAGTAATTAAATTTTAAAATTATAAACCATTTGCTCATTAGATAATTTATATTCGTAAATTTGAATCAAATTAAACGTAATTATTTGATAAGAACGCTACACAATTTATTCATAATTTATTTGTATATAATGCCTTATCTAAATCTAATTCAAATATAGATTAATATCTACCTTTATTATTATAATAGGATAAATAAATTATATTTCTATAATAAATTGTTATCATAGATTTAAAAAAATAATGTACTCTATATGAATATCTTAATATAATTTGTATTTACATATAAAATATAATATGTTTATATATTTGTATTTAAATATGTAAACGACAGTGATTATCACCCTTTGAATTATTAACCTATATAGGCTATAAAGCCTGAGAATAAACATGTCGAGAAATTTATCTAGAGCCCAAATTAATAAATAAATGTATTTACATAGTAATATATTTAAAGATAATACATATATTCTTATATATATATATAAAATCTTTTAAAAGTTATTCCCTCTGGATCATTCCCAGATTATGATGTTTACCTAAATAAATATATAATTGAACGTATAAATGCGATTAGACAATACTATAAAATAAAAAGACTTCAATCAACACTAGACGATAGTTAAAATTAAGATTTTCTGAAAAATAATGTTATCAATCTTATATATTTTATTAATTAATTATTCATTTAAAATACACACTATATATATATATATACGTATAAGTATTTTTATTTTCATAATCAATATATCCAAAGCATAATCATTATATCATGGATAAATCTATACATATAGTAACTATGATATATATTTGTTATGATTTGAAATGATACTTTTAATTGTCAGTATTTTAGTTTTTGCGGTCTAAATATATATAATTCAGATTTAATATTACATATATTTGTTCTATTAGTAGTATATTCTAAAGGGTGTACTGCGAAGTAATACGACTCGAATAACATCATAACGAAAGTTATGTGTTGAGTTTGAATCGTTAAATTTAACCATTCATTGATATTTTCATACATAAACATATGTATTACCATGTGAATGTTGTATCTCGACTAATAGCAAACATTTGTAAACAACACGTGATGAATAGTTCAACTTTAGAGGGTGCTAATGATCTCAAATTAATATATAAATATGCAGTATGAATCTCTGTACGTGTATTATGTATAAAACTTGTATGTCTATATTATATAATGAATGAATTTATATATAAAGTATATTCAACGAAATTTCAAATGAAAGATGTTATACATGTGAAATAATGTAATTTGTTTTGTACACAAAACATGAACAGCGCCACCTACATAGGTTATTATTTTGTACAATTTTGTTGATTATAATGTAAATTTGTATCAAACTATTCACTTTTAAATAGAAAATTAATAGTTTTTAATTATTATTTATACGATGAAAACCAAGTGTTCATTACTAATATATAATATATGAAGTGAGTAAAAGCTAACTATATTGCATGTAATTTAATAGAACAATGAAAACAAAATCGTATAAAAACTGCGCCAACCTATATCTATTTCAGTGGTACAATATTATTTCTAGAAGTGGCGCGGAACTATTTCTAACATTGCGTAGATATGGAGGGTTACGATCAAAAAGGACGAGTTGAGGCGAAATGGTTAAATCTTGAATTCGAAATAAATTGTTATAGTCTCATTTTGGGATGTAATGCTGCTAAAAAAAACAAACAGGACAAAACTAAACCAATTAAACCAAATAACCCACAAATATCTATACAAAATAAAATTCGAAATAAATTGTTATAGTCTCATTTTGGGATGTAATGCAGCTAAAAAAAACAAACAGGACAAAACTAAACCAATTAAACCAAATAACCCACAAATATCTATACAAAATATATGTATATACTATTAAATCGTATTTCAAATGTAACCGTTAACCCTCAACTCGTCCTTTTTGATCGTCTCCCGATAGGAAGTGTTATATCTTAGCTTGGCAAATTTTTGGTATAATCAAGCAAATATTCGAATTTTTGGTTATATAATAATATAATCATTTGAAATTAACTAGACTCCCCATATTTGAAAAAATATAAATTATTGCATGTAGTTGACTCTAACCATACACATAAATATTATATATATAATATATATATATTATATAAATATATATATATATATTATATTGCTTTCAGAACACCCATCTAGTGTAGGTATACCATAGAGCTAGAGAAAACTTTCTCTCTAGCTCTATGAGGTATACACACAAATATATATTATAAATAGTTGGTTATTAATGATATACACCAAATACTAACGTTCATTTTTGCAATATTGCTTCCACGGTTATGTGATAATTTAACCTCCTCATCGCTAAGTGTCATAGTGAATATTTTATCTATATTCTAAATACAAAATTATATTTATAAAATACAAATATTTATAATAAATTTATTTAAAATTTCAATATAAATAAACATAAATATAACCAATGTAAATAACATTTATTTTATAAGTTAATTATTAGTTTAATTGTATTTCACCACAATATTATTAGAATGATTATATATATTTATTAAGTTTTGTATACTTCATATTTTTAATTAATCTTTAATCATTAAATTAATTAATATATATAATAATTACTAATTATTATAATAATAAGATGTTAACCAATTATTTAATTACTTATGATAATAAAACAATCCTTTATAATGTCATTGACATTAGTTACGTGGAAAAACTTAACTTATATAATAAGATTATTAGTCTAGTATATTATATATTGAGTGAACATTTTGAATAAATAAATATATTTAAAAATATAAAATGTAGTCTTATTTATTCGGGTTGCTATAAGATTATTGTAATTAAATGTAATTAGAGATTTCGCACTAGTTGTATTATATGGTATTAAAAAAATATGTATATATATTAATTATAAATATATACTTGCAATATAATATAATTATGTTATTTGTTTTATACGGACCAATAGTATTATAAATCAGAGTACACATTAAAGACAATTATTAATTAATATATAAATCATATAAATACAGAACAATAAATAATGTGGACGAAATCAAATGAGATTAAATTACTTGTATGCATATAATTTGAATAACCAATAATATTGAAGAATTATAAATGATATTATATCATCTCAAAATAAAATATATTTATTTAAATTTAATATATAGAAAGTAAACTCGAAAAAGGTTTTTAAGTTTGTTATAGTATATACAACTATTTTATAATATTATTTTAATTATTTGTATTATGTTTATTATATAATTTAACGCTATAATAATATATAATGTATAAAAATAAGATATAAGATAATACAGCGATATAAATATTTAATAAATTACTGGTATTTTTAAAATAATTTTCGCGGTAATAAATTATTAAATAGTATATTTCCGCTAATATGCCATTTAATAATGTACCATTATTAAAGTTATTGTAATAATGTATTCAAACATTATATTGTACTACATAATGAATAACTTATAATAATTGGAAACATATAATTATTATAATAAGTATAACGAACGACGTTCGTCGAACGGTGACGGGTCAAAACTAATACGCAACAATTACAAAGACTAAGGCACGAGGAGGAAGTTGAATCATTGAATTGAATTTAAGTTGATAATAAAATAGGAATTTGAATTAGGTAATCATATGTACATATTATAGAAAGGACATACGTTCTTTATTGGATATATATATTCATTTCTTTGTATAAGCGACACCCGCCTCTTGCATCGCGGTGTTTACTTTGTAACTATCGTCCGTTAGTTTTGACCCTGATTCTAACGAACAAGTTAAACTTCAAGTTGAAGTTGGTAATGCCTACAAGTAGCTCATAGTTTAACTATGAGCTGCTTGTTTAACTATTAGTAACTTACCTATTAACTTATTATGATAGTATCATACTATGTATGAGGCATACTACTACTATATACATCTTACGAGGAACATCATATTTTTATTGATATCGCCATATGGCGCGCATTTGGCGTACGTATCTTTTGGAAACGATTAAAAAGGACGAGTTGGGTTATTATTATTATTAAATTTTATTTAAACACTTTTTAAACATAAAATAAACGTTAACAAAGGTGTGTACTCATTCATACAAAATATGTGATTACATGGATTATATAAACTATGGGAAATAAATAAGGGTTACATGTATTATTCATAAGGTGAGAAAAGGTGAGTTTTTAATTCTCTCTTGAATTCAGTTCTTGATGTGGTGCACCGCAGAATATCGGGAAGTTCGTTCCATGCCTTTACTCCATATTCGACGAATGAGCCAGTATTGCTGTATGCTGAAACTTCTATAGCCTTTACTCGGAATATGTGACGAGAACGGAGACTCCTATGTTGCTGAATTACGGATATTAACAGGCATAAATAATCAGGTGTTCCATAGTGGATAGCCGCATGCATGAGTGTGCATAATTTGTACATGATTCGTTTCTTTACCGGTAGCCAGTGTAGATCGCACATTAATGTTTAGTTATAGTTTAAAGGTTATAGTTTAAATTTGAAATGCGAGTTAATTTTATATATATATATATATATTGGATCAATCCAGTAAGCTGTACGGAGGTCAATTCGAGTGACAATCAATGTCCTTCGATTTAAAAATCGATGAACATTCCGTGTAATAAGTATACCGGTAATACTAAATGGTAACAGACATATATACAACATCCACCGTCATTTCATATACCACAAAATCATCAGGTAGTCCATATGTTTATATGTAATTTATTTATTTATTTTGTGATATAATTATAATATAGTTTAATTCTCAAAAGATATACCGTATCATTTACTAGTTTATTATTTTTATGTTGTTGTATTATTACTTTAATTTATTATTATATATTATATATCATTGTAATGTTTGATTAAAACGTAAAAAATCATTCGTTTTATCATTTAATATATATTATATAAATTAATAAACAAAATAAACCATAATATAAGCAAAAACCATTATTTTGAGCATTACACCAAAGATTTTCCGAAGGAAAGATATAACACTTACGCGAAATCGTGTAATTCGAATTTGTATACAAAATACCCTGGTGCCACCTATAGCGGGTTACTTTTAGGAACTATGCGTTGTTTATAATGTAAATTCGTATTTAACTATACACTTTAAAAATTTTAAATAATATGCTTTAAATTAATATTTATATGATGAAAACTTAGTGTTCATTACTAATATATAACAAACAAATATGATATTTATGTTTTAAATGCTATAAGTATATATTTAGTAAGTAAAAGTTAATTTATATTGCATGTAATTTAATAGAGCAATGAAAACATTGTTGTATGCAAACAGAGCCGAACCTAAATCTATTTCAGTGATTTCGATACTACTGCTAGCAGCGGTTGGGGATATTACTAAATTACGTTGCATGCATAGGGAGTGTTATATCTTTGCTTCGCAAAATCTTTGATTACACTATATTATAATTATATCACAAAATAAACAAATAAATCAAATATATGTATTCTTACCGTTGTACTTCTTATAATCACACTGACTAGAAGATCTATATGCATCGCGTGTAGATACATAAAGTACACAGACAACACGATAATGCCCGCTACGAAGTACTTTCATACGCACCTACACATACGTATCTCCTATCTCAAATCACATAATGCCTCTCTAAAACATATTTAGGATTACAATAAATGGCAGCCATTGAATGAATTATATATTGCATATTTCAATTTAAAAATAACATATATATATATATATATATATATATATATATATAATATATTATATATATATTGATAAGAAAATATAAAACTATTACTTTATAATATTGATTTTATATTAGTATTACTTTATAATTTATTTGAATTTTATTGAATTTATTTATTGTTGACTTTTTAAATGCGTTTTACTAGGAATAAATTGTTTTGCTATGTTTGCTTATATAAATGAGTGTTTAGATACAATTACTGAAGTGATCCCCCTAATTTATTTTCCTATATATAAATAACATATGCACAATTCAAGAGAGACAATATTAAAAATATAATTATGATGTATTGGATTATATAAAATTAGTGAAAATATAAAATAAAAGTCTATTATTATACATGTAAACTCTATATTTTTTTGTTGTCTCTAGGATTTAGATATAAATGTCTTTTATATATAACAACAATTTTTTTTTTAATTTAATGAACATCTTTTCGAAACACACAATAAACGGAACCAATGCTTTCCCTCTATACATGTAAATTCAACAAAATTACCATCCCATAGTGATATACCCTTTCACGCTAGTAAATTTCTTCCATATACTAGTTACACCGGCTATCTTATTTCAGTAATCTACATAGTTATAGTAACATAGTCATTATGTAATATAGTTATAAATACACTTCCTACTTTGTATTATTCTATGTAAATCAATATAAACATTATAGTTCTACGCTATTTTACCATTTTTTTATTATAAAATATTCATTTTTAAATAAGTATATATAATCTACTATTTGATAATTGCGCATAAAACATTTTAAACTACCGCCTCGTGATAATCCATCGCATCGCCGCCGTGAATAATGATTCATCATCGTTGTAGATATGCACCGCAAGCGGGACTCGAGCCAGCGCTTCGACATGTCTACGTTCAATAGCGTCCTACGAGCCGACACGTCGTACGGAGGCGGCGGTGGTGACCTCTACGGTGGTGACCCCTACGCTACGCCGTCCACTACGCCCACCTCTCATCTACATCGACGCGACGATCGTAAACTTAAACGCACTCAGATGATCACCGAACAACAGCAACTGTTCGCCGCGCACGAAACGCATCGCGATCATCTCATGACGGAGATAGGTCAGCTTTGCTCGACCCCCTCCACCGCCCCGCTGTACCCTGCCGCCGGAGGGCGTACCCTCTATACCCCGGTAGACTCACCCGGCATCGAGGACGTCAGCATGATGTCGATATCGCCGTGCGTCGACGCCCCCGCGCGTGTACCCTTCAGTCAGATGGGTGCGGGTGGGGAAGGCGGGGACGTACACATGAAGGATGCATCCTCTACCCCCGCCGCCGCACAGATTATAGACTTGACCGCCGTGAAAGATGAACATCACGAAGAAAGGAAACGATTCAACAAACGACTAACTCATACGCTGTGGTCTAACGGTAATCACAAATCAGGGGAAACCATACCGTACAATGCGAATAAAATATTCGAAAAATGCGATTTAAACACTTCTTCAGTTATGGAACACTCTGACATAGAAACGGATAAATCATTAGAATCCCCGGCCCCTATCAAATCTGCTAATAAAGGTAGATTACGATTGAGGAAGAAACCTTCGCCTGATGACACAACGGAGGAGATCATTACATCATCATCACCACCACCTCCAACGTTGGAGGTTAACAAGCCGGCGGTAGTTAAGCGTAGTAAGCTGAGGATAGCGTTGATGTTCTTCCTACTACTACTGGCAGCTGCTTGCTACTTGGTGGTGAACGTCAAAGAAGAACTACCACTCGAACAACTGCTCAGCATCAAACACATGCAACGAGTGCTGCGCGAACAGCTGATTGGTCAACACCTGGCCATCGCGCAAATCTCTAAAGCCGTGAACAGACGCGACTCGGTACTGCTGTTCGTGGGGTCCCCCGGTATCGGGAAGACCTACGCCGCCGACATAATGTCGCGACACTACCGCACCGCGTGTATCGTGACGCCCTCGTTTCCCTTCCCCGGCTACACGCAATCGGAGGCCCCTGCTCTCATCCTCGAGTGGTTCCGGGCGCGTTCCCAGAATACATCGCTGTTCGTGTTCGAAGATCTACACACTGCAAACGCTCGGTTCCGGTCCGGTCTTGCCGATGCTCTAACGACCTTCACCTCGAATAAGACACGCCCCCACCACTTGTTCGTGTTCATCGGTCTGGATACGCATCAGGATATCGCGCATCGACGCTACATCACCTACAAGGACGAAGGCAAACGTAGGGATCAAATCACCGCCGCCGACCTAGTTAAACGTGACTACAGCTACGTGCTCGGCACAACCTTGACATCTCTGGTTACCGACGTGGTTCCGTTTCTGCCGATGGAACGCGAGCAAGTGGAAACCTGCATCGAACGCGAATTTAAAATTAGAAATATTCCGGCGACGCCTGAAAATATTGCGAAAATTATCTCTCAGTTAACTTTCTACCCCCCCGAAGATCCTTTCTATTGTATTACCGGTTGTCGTAAGGTACCTATTTTTATTGATATGGAGTTTAAACATTGATATATATATATATATAACTAAATATTATATGTTTTATAAAATATTTGTATTGGATAAAGTATTTTTATTGTATAGAGTATTTTCAAATAAATAATTATCATTATGTTTATTTCACGTAATTTCATCATTTATACAACACACATTGGTATAATCATATCACAAACTGATAACACCGAGATACGGTCGGTGGTATATCATCACATAGGACGTTTGTTTACTTAATGAGATTATCGCACGCCTTCTGATAGTGGGCCCCATCCCAATAGGTCTTAGCGCACCGGTCGCATGTGTAGAAGTCCCTGACCATGTTGGCGACCGCGAGAGGAATGTTCTCCACATTCACCGTCAGCCTCTTACTGGCGATGTAGCCGTAGCTGTCCATGCTTACTCGGATGCTTTTGCATCTCTTCCACATCTCGCTGCTTCCTTCCTCGTCCTCGTCTGTGGGGTTACAGTGGTGGAGGTATTACGGGGTGGACGTGATGGTGGTGGGGGTAATACGGGGGTGGTGGTGATGTTGGTAATATGGGGGAACAGTGGTGGTCGGGGTATTACGGGGAACAGTGGTGGTGGGGGTAGTATTACGGAGAACATTAATGGTGGGGTTATCAGGGGTGGGGTAGTGGTATGACAATATTTACCTCTGGTAGGGTGACTATACTTGGCATCTTTCTTCTTTGAGAGCTTCTCGCAGGCTGCTAGCATCTCGTTTTGGGAAATTCGCAGGAAATTATCCGAATTACAGATCTAAATTATCGAGATCAAATATTGTTATAATAAATATTCTATATAAAAGTATAAATCTATTGTCATGTCGTTATACGATGAAAACAACTAGTTATAAGTAACATGATATCGAGGTACTAGTGAGGGATAACAATGTAATCCAACTATATGTTAACTTATATATTTCATTAAATATCTTCAATATAACCTATACCTTCTAGTAAATAGCTATATTATAACAATGAGATTATACAGTATAGTATTATATTCTAATATATGTATTATGACTTTTATTATGTGATATAAGTTAAAATTAATAATGTATAACTTAATCCTAACTTGGTACTCAATTCTGCATATATTTATTAATATATTTTAATAATTAAATATTATTATTACAATATATTGTTATTTTTATATTAACAATAATTTTAAGGTTTGAATCTGAAAAAACACTACAATAAGTATTATTATGGAATAAAAAAATATGAAAATAAATAAATTATCATCACTTTAAATGTGCGGGATCCCCTTAATAGATTTTATTAATTTAAAAAAGATACGATATGAAAAATTCTAATATATATATTTTATATATATATATTTTAGCCGAGCAAGCTCGACATGTTTGATATATATATATATATAATTATATATAACTATACATGCTTTTGATAAGCTATAATGTTTATTATGTAGATAGTTTTTATATTATAAAACAATTGTAATCTGTAGATTGTTTATAACTAATACATTGTAACCTTACATATAGTCAATAATACATAATACTATCAATGATATGTATTAATCATCAAACACTTATGTTAATAGTGTCATATTTTAATTAATAATTATTTATATAAATATATGTACATAAATCTATGTTTATAATATGTTATAATAATCTCATTAATTAAAATAAATGCTATAATCGAAGTAATCTGTGTAGTTATACTGCTATCAAAGCAATGAATACAAGCTATATCGACTATACTACGCATGATGAGCAAGACCCATTGCAATATTGCACGTGTGTAAATAGATAGTGGGTCACGGGGAATGCATTATTACTAATGTTGTTAATGTACTGATAAATATGTAATATTAACGTAGCGACTAGAGCCTACATCAATTTGAACGCATAACTCGCTAATAAGCATGCAGTACCATGCTGCTGTTGTCGGGTGCAAACCTGGCATCTACTAAACACGTCTTTGGCCGTGACGTTTATGTTGAAGTGTGCTATTATCAGCTGTAATTGTTCCGGGGCCTTAGAAGTCGGCACGTCCAGACATTCTCCTTCGGGAACTTGCGACTTCAAGGTCGCGTAAGGCTGACCCGACGTCAGTATTATTCTATTGTCTTTGGTCGCTGTCTATTCGACGTAACATCGATTAGTAGTTTTAAATGAGTCACACTACGATGATATTGATAATCGTAAACGCGTTAATTCATACAAATTATTAAATATCGTTGTATTTACATAAATATTAAAGTAGCTGAGAAAAATTTGAAAAATTGAATTATTATTATTTACAATCGAATATATGTAAATTATGATTGAATTATAATCAATATATTAAGTACATCATATATTATGTAAATATTCGTAAGCTATAAGGATGTATACTAGACTTAGAATCATTAATGATGGTATACGCGCATCGTTGATGAGACATCAGTACTCTAAAAGCATGTGTCATGTGCGACGAACCTTAGCTATGCTATCATGAGGTTCATCATTACCCAGTATCACGGTATCTATTCCACATGCTCGCAACTGTCGACCTAAACCTAGGTAAGATACGTGCTTAATTAGTACACTGCTATATTGCTTTACTTGAATATATTGCTTTATTGCTTTACTTGAATATACTGCTATATTGCTTTACTTTAATATATTGCTATATTGCTTTACTTGAATATATTGCACTCGATCAACTGAACCTTGTAGCATATTGTCGACGATAAATTTGATGTTCTTCGTCGATATGCGAGGAATATTGCCTTTATTATCTTGAAGTTTGGCCACGTTCTTGGTTCCGGTATTTATGACCTGAATTATTCACATGTGGTTTGTGATATATATATTTGTGAAATATAAAATTGAAAATATAGTACCATGTGTTTTTAAAATATAAAATTGTTAATATACTTATGAAATTAATATATAAAATGTAATGTTATACCAACCTTAATATAGAAAAATATATTAATCCTTATTATTAAATATACATATATATATATATATATATATATATATATATATATATATATATATTATAAATATAATAACACAATTTGATACAAACATTCACCTTCTTCTTCGTAGTTTGTTTTTTACAAACAAAATCCCTAGTTATAAGATTAATGCCGAGTTGGTTGTTTCTAATGTAGGTCACTAGGTAGTCATACAACGATAGCAGACAGTTGGCATCCAGAGCTGTGGTAGAGAGGGGTGGTTAGGTATCAGTGGGTAGGTGGTGTGAGGAGGGGGGTGTGGTTATATACCAGGAGGTAGAGCGTGAGGTAGTGGTACAATGCTATCAGACAGTTGGTATCTAGAGCTGAGAGGAGAAGGTGTACGTGGTTAGATAATGGCCGGTAGGGGGTAGTTAGGTATAGTGGCGCAGCAATAGGGGGGGTCAGGGGCGTTCGGACCCCCCCAATAATTTTGATGGTGGGGTTGAACCCCCTCAATAATATTGACAAAAAATTAAATAAAATGTTAATAAAAAATTTAAATATTTATTATATACATATATATAACATATTCATACATATATATAGTATTATGTTAGATGTATGTATACACATACATCTAAGGGTGTAGTAACTTATAACAAAGGATTTACAATTAATATGGAGTATAATAAAGCTTTCAAGCCTTTATAAATGATATCAACTAAAGAAAATGAAAATATGAAAAATAATCGCAGATGTTTACATATTATATTTAATAATATGAAGGTATGTTATTTATTGTTTTTAATATTGATTATTTATTAATATTTATAAATTAAAATACATACAGGTATTATGTAAACAAAATATATCAATAAGAGGTAAAACACATGATGAAGGAAATTTTATTGAAATGTTGAAACAACAATCAATTTATATCCCTGAACTGAAACAATGGTTACATAAATTATCAGAAAGAAAAAGACATTTATTAAGTTGGCAAATCCAAAATGAAATTATACAGATGTTCTCAATTGAAATTTTAAATGTTATTT
The DNA here is from genome assembly GCA_964019155.1 of Osedax fenrisi. Taxonomy (NCBI): domain Eukaryota; kingdom Metazoa; phylum Annelida; class Polychaeta; order Sabellida; family Siboglinidae; genus Osedax; species Osedax fenrisi. Next base: position 45,271,514 of record OZ025240.1, on the reverse strand, counting down.
TAGCGGATATAAAAAAAGCCAAATATTTTAGTATTATGTCAGATGGTACACAAGATATGAGTAGAAAGGAACAGGAAGCTATATGTATACGATATGTCGATAGTAATCTTAATATTAAAGAAGAATTCATTGGTAATTATTAAAATTAACTAATATATAAGTATTATTATAATATATTTTACAAATTTATATATATATATATATATATAGGATATTATATATAATATATATATATATATATATATTTATGTGATATATTTTAACAGGTTTATATAATGTTGATAATACAAGTGCTGAATCGTTATCAAATATGTTAAAAGATGTTATGATTAGATGTCAATTAGATATTACAAATCTTAGAGGATAATCTTATGATGGAGCCTCCAATATGGCAGGTATTTATACCGGAGTTCAGGCAAGAATAATGAAAGAACAGCCTATGGCGTACTACACCCATTGTGGTGCACATAGGGTAAATTTAATAGCACAATCTATATCTAATCACGAAAATCTAAGGGATATAATGTCAATGATCAATTCAGTTGATAAATTGTTTAATAATACAATACAATTTAGAAATCTATTTAATAATATAACCAATAAAATTCGTCCATTATGTCCAACACGGTGGACTGTTAGGAAGGAGGCTAGCCTAAAGTAAATTCTTCTAAAGCAACCATGATATCTTTATATTTATCAATAAATATACGCATAGCTATGCGTATATTTATTGATAAATATAAAGATATCATGGTTGCTTTAGAAGAATTTACTTTAATAAACGATATTTCGAATGACCAAAAAATAATTGCAAAGTCATATTCAAAAATGATGAAAAAAGATACAACATATTTTATGCTAAAAATTGGTTTTTAAATATTCAACCTGCTTGATATATTAGTAAAATGTTTTATGTGTTCAACATCTACTTTAGATAATGTTAATGTATCGATTGATATATGTAAAGATGAAATTAAAGATTATAGATTACATTTTTATAAAAGGAAAAACGAAATATATACGGAAATGATAGATTTGGGAATTAAAAAATCTATAAAAAAAAGAAGATCATTTTCAATAAAAAAATACAATGGTACATCAGACGAATATAATCCACCCGATGTTGACACGTATTTAAGGTTAAATAAAAAAAACATTCTATATATACATAACATATATAAATTTATAAATAAATATATATATATTGTATTGTATTTTATTGTATTGTATTGTATACATTCGGTAGATTCCTTACATACCATACCAGAAACTTAGATGGAGTCATTTAATATTTATAACTATTATTAATAACCCTAAAGTCCCTTCAAAACAACTCTTAAGTTAATGTGTCCCTGGTTTTAACTAGAGCCGATGAATTTAATACAAATTTAATTCATCACTTCTATATATTATTTTAAGACTCATTTTTTAGTTCGGCCTGGGAACTGTACCCAGGCCTATAGGCCAGTATACTGGTTCGAAGTCAAAAACCTTAGCCAATTACGCTATCGAGTCAGTATAATATATATATATATAAATATATAATAATTCCTAATTATATATATAATTATGCTTGTTTACAGAAATAAATTCTATGAACTTTTTGACAAAACAATTGTCGAAATCGAATCACGTTTCTCTAAAGATGATGATAGTTGGGTATCATATTATAAACTCCAGGAAAGTCTTTTAAAGATCGATTATATAAATGAGGAAGAGGTTAGATAATATAATAATAATAATAATAATAATAAGATGTACATTACTTTTAAATAATTGTATTAATAGATCAATAAATATCCTGAATTTAATATTCGGTATTTGAATTTGGAGCTTCCGATTTTAAAAAGAGGTAAACATGGTAGCATTGCCGACGTAGTTACATACTTGAAATCATCTGAATCTATAAGAGCGATATTACCAAATTGTGAACAGTTGGTAAGAATACTGTTGACACGACCTACAAATTCAGTATCCTGTGAGAGAAGCTTCTCAGCCCTACGAAGAGTTAAAACATGGCTGAGATCAACAATGAAACAAGAAAGGATAAATAATTTATTAATTTGCCATATTCATCAAGGATATATTGATGATATTGATATAGATAAATTACTAGATAATGTTATCAGTAGAAATGATTGGCGAAAATCAAAATTTTTTAAATAAATAACTACAACGATATATAATTGTTATTTATTTATTATATATAATTCTATATTCTCATCGATGATGATATTGAATACTTATATTCTATATGTATATACTTCTAATATAAATATATTATATTACTAAAAATATAATAGCGTTATAAATATTTTAAACACATGACCCCCCCAATGAAAAAATCGTTCCTGCGCCACTAGTTAGGTATAAGAGGGCAATAGGTAAAACAGGAAGTGGGGTGCGAGGTATACGTACGATATTATCAGACAGTTAGCATATAGAGCTGCGAGGTGTATGGTTATGTATTGGGCATGGGTACATGGGTGTTAGATAAATGGGGCGTTTAGGTACAAGAAATGGGGTGACAATATAGTCGTATAATATGATCATGCAGTTGGTATCTAGAGATAAGGAAGAAGGTGAAGAGTTATTATTACGCCTATTACCTGCGTAAACCGCTTGTTTGACGTCTAGAGGCCTGCGTTCCCAGTTCGTCATTTGCTGCGTTTTCTTTAATGGTTTACCTAAAGAATTTATCGCGGTGGTGATGGTGGTTGTGATGGTGGTTATGGTGGTAGTTATGGTGGTGGTAATGATGATGTTGGTGTACGCTATAGTAATCACATCTCACGGTTCTAGTTAAACACTTCATCACCTTCGTAAACATGTTCTATTATGTATAATTCATTATAGGGTGTTCACACGATGCGGGTTTTACTTGTCGTACTAACAAATGCTGGACCGAAATGTGTCGTTCCAGCATTTAAAAAATACGAGTGTTCACACGACGCGGGTTTAAATTGTCGTAGTTACAAATAACTGACAGCGGAAATAAAAAATAAAGTAAATAAACAAAAATTTCAAATTCAAATAATATTTTAATTTATCTATTATATTTACATTTATTATAATTATGGATACTTATTTGGATACTTATTTAAATAATTTATTATGTTTAATAACTGACGAAATTGCACTGGATATTTCATATGAAAATAGCAGAATGAGAACTATATAGGCGCACAATTATTTAAAACGATTATCGATCTTTAAAGCATTTAATTAAACTACTTTTTAT
>OZ025240.1:45133273-45263273 GCA_964019155.1 Osedax fenrisi | reverse complement strand
CAATATTCGATGGCTCCTTTGAGGCCCTTCATCTTGATACTGTTCTTCCCGTCGTCTATTTTAGCTTGGCTGTGCTCGATGACCTATACGGGTGGGGTGGCGACCTTTAACGACCTTAACAACAACTAGAACACAACAACAACTAGAGGTCACACTAACACTGGTGGCGTGTTGTTCAAGGTTAGCGACGTTGTGACTGAGAGTGAGGTCGTTGAACAGGAACGGCAGCGACTCCATGATTATCTGTATGTCTCCTCTCAGACCATAACCTGGTCAGTAATAGGCGAGTAAGATAATCAGTGATCTCGTGAGGAGTGTTTTAATATAGTGTGGTCATTCCGTGCCTGTTTAAATTCTACTTTTATAATTGACTGAATGAGTCATCTACTTGCGCAGTAGCGTAGAACCTATTTTTAGAACGGATCTGCTCTTGAAGAATTCGTTGCACAATCTCTTCCACTGCGACTGGTTTAACACCTTCGTGAGGGGGTGGAAAGGGGAGTTAGCAAGGGTGCGTATCAGAGTGTGTACGATAGTAGAGTAGGGTTTTAGTATGCTAGTATGAACCTGGGTCAATGCGATCATGTCTAAAAGAAAAACACATTCATCATCTACCGCTAACTGCATTATTGAAATTCTGAAATCGATGCGCATTAGATCATGTGACGAATGGGGTCATGGGGTCATGAAATACCTGGCAACTTGTCCTACATTGAATGTGGGCTTCCACTCGCAATCTATTCCAACTTTAGTGTTCGGCTGTAGAGGATAATAGAGTTTTAATTAATACATGTGTGTGTTTGTACAGGTCATCATTATTATAGGTTTACATTACTATTATACTATATTATACTCTATTATACTATGTGGCAGTATCAGGCCCCCTCAATTAATACTATATACTAAACTTATTAAATAATTATTTAAAATTTTCATAAAAATAATGTATATTTAATTGTATTTAATAATAAATAATGCACAATCAAAGCACACTACAATTAGCCCTACCTACACTAGTAGCAATGGTACTAACCCTACCTACACTATTCGCAATGGTACTAACCCCACCTACACTAGTCGCAATGGTACTAACCCTACCTACACTAGTCGCAATGGTACTAACCCCACCTACACTAGTTGTACTAACCCTACCTACACTAGTAGCAATGGTACTAACCCCACCTACACTAGTAGCAATGGTACTAACCCCACCTACACTAGTCGCAATGGTACTAACCCCACCTACACTAGTCGCAATGGTACTAACCCCACCTACACTAGTCGCAAGTGTACTAACCCCACCTACACTAGTCGCAATGGTACTAACCCCACCTACACTAGTCGCAATGGTACTAACCCCACCTACACTAGTAGCAATGGTACTAACCCCACCTACACTAGTAGCAATGGTACTAACCCCACCTACACTAGTCGCAATGGTACTAACCCCACTACACTAGTAGCAATGGTACTAACCCCACTATACTAGTAGCAATGGTACTAACCCTACCTACACTAGTCGCAATGGTACTAACCCTACCTACACTACACAATGGTACTAACCCTACCTACACTAGTCGCAATGGTACTAACCCTACCTACACTAGTCGCAATGGTACTAACCCCACCTACACTACACAATGGTACTAACCCCACTACACTAGTAGCAATGGTACTAACCCCACCTACACTAGTCGCAATGGTACTAACCCCACCTACACTAGTCGCAATGGTACTAACCCCACCTACACAAGTCGCAATGGTACTAACCCCACCTACACTAGTAGCAATGGTACTAACCCCACCTACACTAGTCGCAATGGTACTAACCCCACCTACACTAGTCGCAATGGTACTAACCCCACTACACTAGTCGCAATGGTACTAACCCTACCTACACTACACAATGGTACTAACCCTACCTACACTAGTTGTACTAACCCTACCTACACTAGTAGCAATGGTACTAACCCCACCTACACTAGTAGCAATGGTACTAACCCTACCTACACTAGTCGCAATGGTACTAACCCCACCTACACTAGACACAATGGTACTAACCCCACCTACACTAGTAGCAATGGTACTAACCCCACCTACACTAGTAGCAATGGTACTAACCCCACCTACACTAGTCGCAATGGTACTAACCCCACCTACACTAGTGGTACTAACCCCACCTACACTAGTCGCAATGGTACTAACCCCACCTACACTAGTAGCAATGGTACTAACCCTACCTACACTAGTCGCAATGGTACTAACCCCACTACACTAGTCGCAATGGTACTAACCCTACCTAGACTACACAATGGTACTAACCCCACCTACACTAGTTGTACTAACCCTACCTACACTAGTAGCAATGGTACTAACCCCACCTACACTAGTCGCAATGGTACTAACCCTACCTACACTACACAATGGTACTAACCCCACCTACACTAGTTGTACTAACCCTACCTACACTAGTAGCAATGGTACTAACCCCACCTACACTAGTAGCAATGGTACTAACCCCACCTACACTAGTAGCAATGGTACTAACCCCACCTACACTAGTCGCAATGGTACTAACCCCACCTACACTAGTAGCAATGGTACTAACCCTACCTACACTAGTCGCAATGGTACTAACCCCACCTACACTAGACACAATGGTACTAACCCCACCTACACTAGTAACAATGGTACTAACCCCACCTACACTAGTAGCAATGGTACTAACCCTACCTACACTAGTCGCAATGGTACTAACCCTACCTACACTAGTCGCAATGGTACTAACCCCACTACACTAGTCGCAATGGTACTAACCCTACCTACACTACACAATGGTACTAACCCCACCTACACTAGTCGCAATGGTACTAACCCCACCTACACTAGTCGCAATGGTACTAACCCCACCTACACTAGTCGCAATGGTACTAACCCCACATACACTAGTCGCAATGGTACTAACCCCACCTACACTAGTCGCAATGGTACTAACCCCACCTACACTAGTCGCAATGGTACTAACCCTACCTACACTACACAATGGTACTAACCCCACCTACACTAGTTGTACTAACCCTACCTACACTAGTAGCAATGGTACTAACCCCACCTACACTAGTAGCAATGGTACTAACCCTACCTACACTAGTCGCAATGGTACTAACCCCACCTACACTAGACACAATGGTACTAACCCCACCTACACTAGTCGCAATGGTACTAACCCCACTACACTAGTCGCAATGGTACTAACCCTACCTACACTACACAATGGTACTAACCCCACTACACTAGTAGCAATGGTACTAACCCCACCTACACTAGTCGCAATGGTACTAACCCCACCTACACTAGTCGCAATGGTACTAACCCCACCTACACTAGTCGCAATGGTACTAACCCCACCTACACTAGTAGCAATGGTACTAACCCCACTTACACTAGTCGCAATGGTACTAACCCCACCTACACTAGTAGCAATGGTACTAACCCCACCTACACTAGTAGCAATGGTACTAACCCCACCTACACTAGTCGCAATGGTACTAACCCCACTACACTAGTCGCAATGGTACTAACCCCACCTACACTAGTAGCAATGGTACTAACCCCACCTACACTAGTAGCAATGGTACTAACCCCACCTACACTAGTAGCAATGGTACTAACCCTACCTACACTAGTCGCAATGGTACTAACCCCACCTACACTAGACACAATGGTACTAACCCCACCTACACTAGTCGCAATGGTACTAACCCCACTACACTAGTCGCAATGGTACTAACCCTACCTACACTAGTCGCAATGGTACTAACCCCACTACACTAGTCGCAATGGTACTAACCCCACCTACACTAGTCGCAATGGTACTAACCCTACCTACACTACACAATGGTACTAACCCCACCTACACTAGTCGCAATGGTACTAACCCCACCTACACTAGTCGCAATGGTACTAACCCCACCTACACTAGTCGCAATGGTACTAACCCCACATACACTAGTCGCAATGGTACTAACCCCACCTACACTAGTCGCAATGGTACTAACCCCACCTACACTAGTCGCAATGGTACTAACCCTACCTACACTACACAATGGTACTAACCCCACCTACACTAGTTGTACTAACCCTACCTACACTAGTAGCAATGGTACTAACCCCACCTACACTAGTAGCAATGGTACTAACCCTACCTACACTAGTCGCAATGGTACTAACCCCACCTACACTAGACACAATGGTACTAACCCCACCTACACTAGTCGCAATGGTACTAACCCCACTACACTAGTCGCAATGGTACTAACCCTACCTACACTACACAATGGTACTAACCCCACTACACTAGTAGCAATGGTACTAACCCCACCTACACTAGTAGCAATGGTACTAACCCTACCTACACTAGTCGCAATGGTACTAACCCCACCTACACTAGACACAATGGTACTAACCCCACCTACACTAGTAGCAATGGTACTAACCCCACCTACACTAGTAGCAATGGTACTAACCCTACCTACACTAGTCGCAATGGTACTAACCCTACCTACACTAGTCGCAATGGTACTAACCCCACCTACACTAGTCGCAATGGTACTAACCCCACCTACACTAGTCGCAATGGTACTAACCCTACCTACACTAGTAGCAATGGTACTAACCCCACCTACACTAGTAGCAATGGTACTAACCCCACCTACACTAGTCGCAATGGTACTAACCCCACTACACTAGTCGCAATGGTACTAACCCCACCTACACTAGTCGCAATGGTACTAACCCCACTACACTAGTCGCAATGGTACTAACCCTACCTACACTACACAATGGTACTAACCCCACCTACACTAGTCGCAATGGTACTAACCCCACCTACACTAGTCGCAATGGTACTAACCCCACCTACACTAGTCGCAATGGTACTAACCCCACACACTAGTCGCAATGGTACTAACCCTACCTACACTACACAATGGTACTAACCCCACCTACACTAGTTGTACTAACCCTACCTACACTAGTAGCAATGGTACTAACCCCACCTACACTAGTAGCAATGGTACTAACCCTACCTACACTAGTCGCAATGGTACTAACCCCACCTACACTAGACACAATGGTACTAACCCCACCTACACTAGTCGCAATGGTACTAACCCCACTACACTAGTCGCAATGGTACTAACCCTACCTACACTACACAATGGTACTAACCCCACTACACTAGTAGCAATGGTACTAACCCCACCTACACTAGTCACAATGGTACTAACCCCGCCTACACTAGTCGCAATGGTACTAACCCCACCTACACTAGTCGCAATGGTACTAACCCCACCTACACTAGTAGCAATGGTACTAACCCCACTTACACTAGTCGCAATGGTACTAACCCCACCTACACTAGTGTTACTAACCCCACCTACACTAGTCGCAATGGTACTAACCCCACCTACACTAGTCGCAATGGTACTAACCCCACCTACACTAGTCGCAATGGTACTAACCCCACTACACTAGTAGCAATGGTACTAACCCCACCTACACTAATCGCAATGGTACTAACCCTACCTACACTAGTCGCAATGGTACTAACCCCACCTACACTAGTAGCAATGGTACTAACCCCACCTACACTAGTCGCAATGGTACTAACCCTACCTACACTAGTCGCAATGGTACTAACCCCACCTACACTAGTCGCAATGGTACTAACCCTACCTACACTACACAATGGTACTAACCCCACTACACTAGTAGCAATGGTACTAACCCCACCTACACTAGTCGCAATGGTACTAACCCCACCTACACTAGTAGCAATGGTACTAACCCCACCTACACTAGTCGCAATGGTACTAACCCCACCTACACTAGTTGTACTAACCCTACCTACACTAGTCGCAATGGTACTAACCCCACCTACACTAGTCGCAATGGTACTAACCCCACCTACACTAGTCGCAATGGTACTAACCCCACTACACTAGTCGCAATGGTACTAACCCTACCTACACTACACAATGGTACTAACCCCACCTACACTAGTTGTACTAACCCTACCTACACTAGTAGCAATGGTACTAACCCCACCTACACTAGTAGCAATGGTACTAACCCTACCTACACTAGTCGCAATGGTACTAACCCCACCTACACTAGACACAATGGTACTAACCCCACCTACACTAGTAGCAATGGTACTAACCCTACCTACACTAGTCGCAATGGTACTAACCCTACCTACACTAGTCGCAATGGTACTAACCCCACCTACACTAGACACAATGGTACTAACCCCACCTACACTAGTAGCAATGGTACTAACCCCACCTACACTAGTAGCAATGGTACTAACCCCACCTACACTAGTCGCAATGGTACTAACCCCACTACACTAGTAGCAATGGTACTAACCCCACTACACTAGTAGAAATGGTACTAACCCCACCTACACTAGTCGCAATGGTACTAACCCCACTACACTAGTAGCAATGGTACTAACCCCACTACACTAGTAGCAATGGTACTAACCCCACCTACACTAGTCGCAATGGTACTAACCCCACCTACACTAGTCGCAATGGTACTAACCCCACCTACACTAGTCGCAATGGTACTAACCATACCTACACTAGTCGCAATGGTACTAACCCCACCTACACTAGTCGCAATGGTACTAACCCCACCTACACTAGTCGCAATGGTACTAACCCCACCTACACTAGTCGCAATGGTACTAACCCCACCTACACTATTAGCAATGGTACTAACCCCACTTACACTAGTCGCAATGGTACTAACCCCACCTACACTAGTGGTACTAACCCCACCTACACTAGTCGCAATGGTACTAACCCCACCTACACTAGTCGCAATGGTACTAACCCCACCTACACTAGTCGCAATGGTACTAACCCTACCTACACTAGTCGCAATGGTACTAACCCCACCTACACTAGACACAATGGTACTAACCCCACCTACACTAGTAGCAATGGTACTAACCCCACCTACACTAGTAGCAATGGTACTAACCCTACCTACACTAGTCGCAATGGTACTAACCCTACCTACACTAGTCGCAATGGTACTAACCCCACCTACACTAGTCGCAATGGTACTAACCCCACCTACACTAGTCGCAATGGTACTAACCCTACCTACACTAGTAGCAATGGTACTAACCCCACCTACACTAGTAGCAATGGTACTAACCCCACCTACACTAGTCGCAATGGTACTAACCCCACTACACTAGTCGCAATGGTACTAACCCCACCTACACTAGTCGCAATGGTACTAACCCCACTACACTAGTCGCAATGGTACTAACCCTACCTACACTACACAATGGTACTAACCCCACCTACACTAGTCGCAATGGTACTAACCCCACCTACACTAGTCGCAATGGTACTAACCCCACCTACACTAGTCGCAATGGTACTAACCCCACATACACTAGTCGCAATGGTACTAACCCCACCTACACTAGTCGCAATGGTACTAACCCCACCTACACTAGTCGCAATGGTACTAACCCTACCTACACTACACAATGGTACTAACCCCACCTACACTAGTTGTACTAACCCTACCTACACTAGTAGCAATGGTACTAACCCCACCTACACTAGTAGCAATGGTACTAACCCTACCTACACTAGTCGCAATGGTACTAACCCCACCTACACTAGACACAATGGTACTAACCCCACCTACACTAGTCGCAATGGTACTAACCCCACTACACTAGTCGCAATGGTACTAACCCTACCTACACTACACAATGGTACTAACCCCACTACACTAGTAGCAATGGTACTAACCCCACCTACACTAGTCGCAATGGTACTAACCCCACCTACACTAGTCGCAATGGTACTAACCCCACCTACACTAGTCGCAATGGTACTAACCCCACCTACACTAGTAGCAATGGTACTAACCCCACTTACACTAGTCGCAATGGTACTAACCCCACCTACACTAGTGTTACTAACCCCACCTACACTAGTCGCAATGGTACTAACCCCACCTACACTAGTCGCAATGGTACTAACCCCACCTACACTAGTCGCAATGGTACTAACCCCACTACACTAGTAGCAATGGTACTAACCCCACCTACACTAATCGCAATGGTACTAACCCTACCTACACTAGTCGCAATGGTACTAAACCCACCTACACTAGTAGCAATGGTACTAACCCCACCTACACTAGTCGCAATGGTACTAACCCTACCTACACTAGTCGCAATGGTACTAACCCCACCTACACTAGTCGCAATGGTACTAACCCTACCTACACTACACAATGGTACTAACCCCACTACACTAGTAGCAATGGTACTAACCCCACCTACACTAGTCGCAATGGTACTAACCCCACCTACACTAGTAGCAATGGTACTAACCCCACCTACACTAGTCGCAATGGTACTAACCCCACCTACACTAGTTGTACTAACCCTACCTACACTAGTCGCAATGGTACTAACCCCACCTACACTAGTCGCAATGGTACTAACCCCACCTACACTAGTCGCAATGGTACTAACCCCACTACACTAGTCGCAATGGTACTAACCCTACCTACACTACACAATGGTACTAACCCCACCTACACTAGTTGTACTAACCCTACCTACACTAGTAGCAATGGTACTAACCCCACCTACACTAGTAGCAATGGTACTAACCCTACCTACACTAGTCGCAATGGTACTAACCCCACCTACACTAGACACAATGGTACTAACCCCACCTACACTAGTAGCAATGGTACTAACCCTACCTACACTAGTCGCAATGGTACTAACCCTATCTACACTAGTCGCAATGGTACTAACCCCACCTACACTAGTAGCAATGGTACTAACCCCACTACACTAGTCGCAATGGTACTAACCCTACCTACACTACACAATGGTACTAACCCCACCTACACTAGTTGTACTAACCCTACCTACACTAGTAGCAATGGTACTAACCCCACCTACACTAGTAGCAATGGTACTAACCCTACCTACACTAGTCGCAATGGTACTAACCCCACCTACACTAGACACAATGGTACTAACCCCACCTACACTAGTAGCAATGGTACTAACCCTACCTACACTAGTCGCAATGGTACTAACCCTACCTACACTAGTCGCAATGGTACTAACCCCACCTACACTAGTAGCAATGGTACTAACCCCACCTACACTAGTAGCAATGGTACTAACCCCACCTACACTAGTCGCAATGGTACTAACCCCACTACACTAGTAGCAATGGTACTAACCCCACTACACTAGTAGCAATGGTACTAACCCCACCTACACTAGTCGCAATGGTACTAACCCCACTACACTAGTAGCAATGGTACTAACCCCACTACACTAGTAGCAATGGTACTAACCCCACCTACACTAGTCGCAATGGTACTAACCCCACCTACACTAGTCGCAATGGTACTAACCCCACCTACACTAGTCGCAATGGTACTAACCCTACCTACACTAGTCGCAATGGTACTAACCCCACCTACACTAGTCGCAATGGTACTAACCCCACCTACACTAGTCGCAATGGTACTAACCCCACCTACACTAGTAGCAATGGTACTAACCCCACTTACACTAGTCGCAATGGTACTAACCCCACCTACACTAGTGGTACTAACCCCACCTACACTAGTCGCAATGGTACTAACCCCACCTACACTAGTCGCAATGGTACTAACCACACCTACACTAGTCGCAATGGTACTAACCCCACTACACTAGTAGCAATGGTACTAACCCTACCTACACTAGTCGCAATGGTACTAAACCCACCTACACTAGTAGCAATGGTACTAACCCCACCTACACTAGTCGCAATGGTACTAACCCTACCTACACTAGTCGCAATGGTACTAACCCCACCTACACTAGTCGCAATGGTACTAACCCTACCTACACTACACAATGGTACTAACCCCACTACACTAGTAGCAATGGTACTAACCCCACCTACACTAGTCGCAATGGTACTAACCCCACCTACACTAGTAGCAATGGTACTAACCCCACCTACACTAGTCGCAATGGTACTAACCCCACCTACACTAGTTGTACTAACCCTACCTACACTAGTCGCAATGGTACTAACCCCACCTACACTAGTCGCAATGGTACTAACCCCACCTACACTAGTCGCAATGGTACTAACCCCACTACACTAGTCGCAATGGTACTAACCCTACCTACACTACACAATGGTACTAACCCCACCTACACTAGTTGTACTAACCCTACCTACACTAGTAGCAATGGTACTAACCCCACCTACACTAGTAGCAATGGTACTAACCCTACCTACACTAGTCGCAATGGTACTAACCCCACCTACACTAGACACAATGGTACTAACCCCACCTACACTAGTAGCAATGGTACTAACCCTACCTACACTAGTCGCAATGGTACTAACCCTATCTACACTAGTCGCAATGGTACTAACCCCACCTACACTAGTAGCAATGGTACTAACCCCACTACACTAGTCGCAATGGTACTAACCCTACCTACACTACACAATGGTACTAACCCCACCTACACTAGTTGTACTAACCCTACCTACACTAGTAGCAATGGTACTAACCCCACCTACACTAGTAGCAATGGTACTAACCCTACCTACACTAGTCGCAATGGTACTAACCCCACCTACACTAGACACAATGGTACTAACCCCACCTACACTAGTAGCAATGGTACTAACCCTACCTACACTAGTCGCAATGGTACTAACCCTACCTACACTAGTCGCAATGGTACTAACCCCACCTACACTAGTAGCAATGGTACTAACCCCACCTACACTAGTAGCAATGGTACTAACCCCACCTACACTAGTCGCAATGGTACTAACCCCACTACACTAGTAGCAATGGTACTAACCCCACTACACTAGTAGCAATGGTACTAACCCCACCTACACTAGTCGCAATGGTACTAACCCCACTACACTAGTAGCAATGGTACTAACCCCACTACACTAGTAGCAATGGTACTAACCCCACCTACACTAGTCGCAATGGTACTAACCCCACCTACACTAGTCGCAATGGTACTAACCCCACCTACACTAGTCGCAATGGTACTAACCCTACCTACACTAGTCGCAATGGTACTAACCCCACCTACACTAGTCGCAATGGTACTAACCCCACCTACACTAGTCGCAATGGTACTAACCCCACCTACACTAGTAGCAATGGTACTAACCCCACTTACACTAGTCGCAATGGTACTAACCCCACCTACACTAGTGGTACTAACCCCACCTACACTAGTCGCAATGGTACTAACCCCACCTACACTAGTCGCAATGGTACTAACCACACCTACACTAGTCGCAATGGTACTAACCCCACTACACTAGTAGCAATGGTACTAACCCCACCTACACTAATCGCAATGGTACTAACCCTACCTACACTAGTCGCAATGGTACTAACCCTACCTACACTAGTAGCAATGGTACTAACCCCACCTACACTAGTCGCAATGGTACTAACCCCACCTACACTAGTGGTACTAACCCCACCTACACTAGTCGCAATGGTACTAACCCCACCTACACTAGTCGCAATGGTACTAACCCTACCTACACTAGTCGCAATGGTACTAACCCCACCTACACTAGTAGCAATGGTACTAACCCCACTTACACTAGTCGCAATGGTACTACCCCCACCTACACTAGTGGTACTAACCCCACCTACACTAGTCGCAATGGTACTAACCCCACCTACACTAGTCGCAATGGTACTAACTCTACCTACACTAGTTGCAATGGTACTAACCCTACCTACACTAGTAGTACTAACCCTACTTATATGGGTGATACAACGATCGTAATCGTCACTCTCATCTACCCAGTGTATTTTGTCTAACGGAAGGGGGAACTGATACCAGTGTGACTCACTTACTTCTTGTTTCTCTGATACCTGATGGTAGCGGTAGTGGTGGTAGCGGTGGCGGTAGTAGTAGTAGTAGTAGTAGTAGTAGTAGTAGTAGTAGTAGTAGTAGTAGTAGTGGTAGTGGTGGCGGTAGTAGTAGTAGTAGTAGTAGTAGTAGTAGTAGTAGTAGTAGTAGTAGTAGTAGTAGTAGTAGTAGTAGTAGTAGTAGTAGTAGTAGTAGTAGTAGTAGTAGTAGTAGTAGTAGTAGTAGTAGTAGTAGTAGTAGTAGTAGTAGTAGTAGTAGTAGTAGTAGTAGTAGTAGTAGTAGTAGTATAAATCAATAGAACTTAATATTATCTCTGTAAATACATACACAACTACAGATAAATATATAGTCATAGTAGTTGGGAGAAGGATAGAGCATCTACCATCTCGTCACTGATAATGATTACCATCTTATTGACATCGAGTTGTCTGATGTTATCAACGAGGTCTTCAATCTGATTGGGTATTTCTTCAAGGTCAAGTTTACACGCCCAATACGCAGCTAGATCCATGTCTAGGTAGTCTATGATCTTGTCTACGATATACTCGTGACTGGCTGGTATTTCATTGCTGATATCCTGTATAGGTGATAAGCAGTATGAGAGGGAGGGAGATAGATATAGATAGAGATAGAGTGAGAGAGAGATAGAGAGAGTGAGAGAGAGATAATGAGAGAGAGAAAGAGAGAGAGAGATAATGAGAGAGAGAAAGAGAGAGAGAGAGGGAGAGAGAGAGAGATTTGCTATAACCTCTAGTCCATCGTTTAGCTCATCAATGCTTAGTTCATTATCATCGTAGTACTGATGTAACAGGAAACGTATAGAGTTGTAAGCCTTCTGTTTCTTGATGTTATTGCAGAATACTGTGTGATGCCAGCATTACACAAACGAGTTAATGAGCTAAACGGGTGTGTCAGTATCGTATAGTTGGCAATGCTACGTTTCTATTGGAGCACGATTTGTATCGCTATATTCTATTTAGTTCACAAATTTAGATAAGATATTTTATAGTGATTATTAAGAAAGCATTTTAAACTATTAGATTTAAAATATACATTACTATTTTAATAAAATTATATAATTTAATGATTTATAAATTATTCTCAAAGATAAAAATCATATTAGAAATAAGATAAAACATGTTTATGATTAATAATATTTATATATGTTATAATCTTATACATATATATATATATATATATATATATATATATATATATATATATATATATATATATATATAGTATAATATATGTACACAATATGATGGCTAATAAGACCGTACCTTCATCGATGTTGTATTTAGCGATGTACCTAATGGCTAGCTTAAGTATCTTCTTCCGACACAAGTCAGATACTGCAGTGTTGGACACACACCTGTCAACAGTAGGGGTCAATGGTAGGGGTCAACAGTAGGGGTCAACACCCACATTATTATGTAATACGGAGAGAGGCGCGCGTAATAGTGCGCTGAAATGATGTCTAACCGGACGAAATCTTCAATATTGTTATCTTCGTCTAGAATGTCATCTAGAAGCTTCATGAGAGCCGTCTGTGTGTTTGTGTGTAATAAGGAGTGATTCATAACCAGTTGTTATGAGTAATCAGTAGTCGTTGAGTCATCATCAGTGATTATCAGTAATTAACAGTCATTATCAAGAATAATTCCAATGTAATATTATTAATGTAATTTAATCAACACAACGAAATTGTGAATAGATTATATAGGATATATACAAATACACTAATGAACTATAATTACTAACATATATATATATATATATACATATACTAATATACTGTATATACTAATGTACTAACAAGATCTTAACGTCGAGGTTTTAAACTACAATTATTGAAATCATAAACATATAATACGTTAACATCGATGGCAATGGTGCGAGGTGCCAGGTAAACGAGCCGTGTATATCATTATACATGTGTCTAATATATACATGTATAATTATAGCATACGTATGAGTAACCTGAAGTCCCTTATTTCCGGATAAATACGTTTCCAGCAGGTTGGTGTTGCCGCTTGATATCAGAGGCAGGGCAATCTACGTGTACGAAACGCTCTAGTATACTCTAGTACTTATATGTATGTGGTTATAACGATCAAAGATATCCAGTGTATGGTGTCTATGCTAATAATGCTATCACTGATTTGAACATTGATGTGTAGACAATGCGGAGGTAGGTACTGTATAAACACTAATGTTGTACACTATGATGTAACACTGTATAACGACTCATTATTAAATTATAGTGCTACGTTTAGTGGAACAATAATACGTTAACAAGAATAATTAGACATTTGAATACTGTGCATTTACTTTTAAATATAGAACTATATGTTTTCAAATAATACATAATGAATACATTGATTAAATACATGATTGATGAATGTATTATCATATAGTGGGCTAGATACCAGATGAAATATAGAATACTATCAAAAGTAATGCTACAATATGTTATGGCATTGGGCGAAAGTGGGAGATTACTATTATAAACTAGTGCCTTGCTTTATTTTATAGTTTATTACGCATCTAGATTAATAAAAATATAAATAAATAAAATATAAATATTATTTTTCATTAAAAGTATATTCATTTTCCGCTTTTTATTCGCGTAATATTTAAAAATAATCATTACAAATTATCATTCAAATAACTAATATTTATTAAAAATCTTGAATAAATATTAAGCAATAAAATATTTTACAAATGTAATGCGCCTTAAAAATGTGTAATTAATAGAACCGCTCGACTAATATCGGCATGTGATATTGAAAATGAATGGAAACATAGGCTTTAGTTTTAATGTAAACATATATAGGCATGATTATCTTGTACGTCATGTGAATGCAATTATTTGTCTGAAACTGTCACAGTCTGCAACGTTATGTTGCAGACTGTTCGCTGTGTGCACATAGTCAAGATAATAGAAATGTATAGATATGTGCCATTGAGCTAGTCAAGAATACGTGAAATGGTATATAAATACATTAATATTGAACTACTACTACTACTATTAAACTATGGAATACTAGATGATACCACAAACCTGATCTATAGTTATTTCTTTGAGTTTCAGAGATTTAATGCAGGAGAATACCTAGTAAATAAGCATACTGTATTATATAATGTTTGTGTTGCTTTATAATAGAGATTAAATTACAAAAAAAAACTATGTATAAGTAGGAAGGTAGAGAAGGGATGAAGTAGAGAATGGAGGTAGTGAGGGAGAGGGGGATATATAGATAGAGAGGTAAGGAGGGAGAGGGGGGATATATAGATAGAGAGGTAGTGAGGGAGATGGGGTATATATAGATAGAGAGGTAGGGAGGGAGAGGAGGGGATAGAAAAATACAGAAAGGTAGGTAGGGACAGTAGAAATAGATAGATAAATAGATAGGGAGGGATATAAGGTGATAGATAAATACAGATAGGTAGGGAGGGAGAGGAGGAGACTGAGTGACATACCTCACGATACTTCTCATCTTTCAGCATGGTCTTCACTTCGTCCACTATCCAGGGGTGAGTCTCCACTGATAACTTGAAACTGGAGCACACGTTAGTGAAGGTGGAGGCCCCTGAATTCGCTGCAACTCTCCACGCTCGCTTGTAGATGAAGCTGTCAAACTGATGCGAGGGGGGGGGGGTAGAGATGAAGCTGTTTAACTGATCGGAGGGGGGGGGGTAGAGATGTAGCTGTCAAACTGATCGGAGGGGTAGGGTAGAGATGTAGCTGTTAAACTGATCAGGGGGGAGTGGGGAGATGGAATAAATGTGATTATCGACTAGTTCCAAGTATACACTACTATTATAGGGGTAGAGGGTAGATTATATAATATAGCATGTTCCTGTGTATCAATACACACATATGTTGTAGAGTACATGCCATATCTATTTCAAATTAGATTTTTTTATATAAATAAATGATACTACTACTACTACTACTACTACTACTACTACTACTACTACTACTACTACTACCACTACCACTACCACTACCACTACCACTACCACTACCACTACCACTACCACTACCACTACCACTACCACTACCACTACCACTACCACTACCACTGCCACTGCCACTGCCACTGCCACTGCCACTGCCACTGCCACTGCCACTGCCACTGCCACTGCCACTGCCACTGCTACTGCTACTGCTACTGCTACTGCTACTGCTACTGCTACTGCTACTGCTACTGCTACTGCTACTGCTACTGCTACTGCTACTGCTACTGCTACTGCTACTGCTACTGCTACTGCTACTGCTACTGCTACTGCTACTGCTACTGCTACTGCTACTACTACTACTACTACTACTACTACTACTACTACTACTACTACCACTACCACTACCACTACCACTACCACTACCACTACCACTACCACTACCACTACCACTACCACTACCACTACCACTACCACTACCACTACCACTACCACTACCACTACCACTACCACTACCACTACCACTACCACTACCACTACCACTACCACTACCACTACCACTACCACTACCACTACCACTACCACTACCACTACCACTACCACTACCACTACCACTACCACTACCACTACCACTACCACTACCACTACTACCACTACCACTACCACTACCACTACCACTACCACTACCACTACCACTACCACTACCACTACCACTACCACTACCACTACCACTACCACTACCACTACCACTACTACTACTACTACTACTACTACTACTACTACTACTACTACTACTACTACTACTACTACTACTACTACTACTACTACTACTACTACTACTACTTACCTTAGGATGAACATGTACGTCGGGGTGCAAACTTAAGATGCTGAAAATGAAGAAAGATAGATTTGGAACTTTGCCTGTAGGTGTGATGGTGATTATGTTAGTAGTAGTTGTGATAAGGAGTATCGTAGTGATGGTGATGGTGGAGTGGTGATGGTGGGGGTGGTAGTGGTGGGGTGGTGATGTTGATATTGATGTTAGTGGTGATGGAAATGATGATGATATATTATCATACATACTAATATTGTTTAATTACATCACACAAACACATACACAAACGCATACACACACACACGTGTGAGAGAGTGATGACCTTTGGGATCTATAATGATGTTATTACAGTTCTCATGTATGTAGAGTGCCATCTGATGTTTACATGAGCAGTCGTAGAAACAGGCTTTTATGTCGTGTTTAAGGAGGTGAACTTTCGTCGATGCTTCTTTAATGTATCTCTCCTTCAGCGTGTTTAGCCATTCACCCTTTGTCTACAACGTGAGATTAGTATACAATAGAAGCGTACTATTTAATAGTGATTCGTTATGATTCGTTACACCTTATTAGAAATGTAATACGTAAGAGAATTTAACTATTATGAAAATAAATAAACAAAAATTATACACTGATATTAAATCGGTGTATATATGTATTCTATATATTCATATTTAAATGAATATTTTAATTCGTAAGTGCGATACTTATTCTATGAATTAATTTAATTAAAATGTCTTTACAAATAAATACGATAACGATATTATGTATATAAATGAAGTGTTTAATATAAAAATATAATTGATAACTTAGAATAAATCATTCTAAATTATAGACCGCATTCATTATTGTTGTAAACGATAGCTATACAATATTAAATATAATGCATTATTACATGAACACATGAGTTGTAGGGGCGCTGCAATGGGGGGGGGGACGGGGTGATATGTGCCCCCACTTTAAAATCTAGGCGGACCTATTACGTAATGGTCCCCCCCACTTGTACCACACCATTTATTGTGATCGGTTGGTCCCCCCCCGCCTACATACACACCATCGTTGCAGAACCCCTAGCGATGTGTACAATCTAACATGCGTGAAGGTGACGACATCGGGTGTTCTCTCCTCCTCGACGACAGCACTCGCCTTCCTACGGTAGAAGTCATCGTCGTCTGAATCATCCCAGTTGCCTCCGTCGCTATCGCTATCGTTGTACATCTCACCTCCTACTGGGTTATAACAGAGGACATTAGTAATGTCACACATTACACACCTACTGGGTTATAACAGCGGGCATTAGTAATGTCACACATTACACACCTACTGGGTTATAACAGAGGACATTAGTAATGTCACACATTACACACCTACTGGGTTATAACAGAGGACATTACACACACAGGCGCTGTAATCACTAGTCATTAAATATGTAGGTAGTATGGCTTCATATTCTTAATACACGTTTTACAAATTTATTTTATTAGTACGTACAAATTACGGGACATCGGCGGGGCGGGGGAGGGGTTTGGCTGATGAGAATATCGGCTAGATTTATTTATATTTCAGATAAAGGTATGCACGTAAGAAATGTTTTAATTGTATCATTACCATAATAAATAAGTATGTCTAATATTTCTAATATTTTAAATATAATATATTATATATGAAATATTATATTAAGTAAAATTATGCATTTCATCGAAGACAAAAACACGATTTTGATTTTTATAACCTATAAAGTAATGATTCAATTATAATATATATAATTAATATCATGTGTGGCCGCCACACTCTATACACAATAAATTAATAAATTTTCTAAATAATATACATTATGATTGAGAACACATGCCCTGTCGGATATTTTAAGAACTATCAGCAAAACCACCTACTAATCAATGCACAATTAGTTTGAATCTACAAAAAGATATACTTTAAATTAAATATAAAAATCTAAAATAGACAAATTTAAAACTATAACTTATTAATAAATATTATTCTAAAATTTTAAATAATATAAATAAATACTTTAAGGACGGGTATAGGGGTTTTATTTACTTGGTGAACATAGGAGATTTTATCTGTAGTATTTATTGTTTACTAAAGTCATAATAAATTTAGAAATACATAATATAATAAAAAAAATGTTATTATATTTTGTGAATTATAATTTGTATATATTTATATATTTATATTTTATATTTAATAATTATTTATATATATATATATCACAACAAATTAAAATGTTATTATAAATATAAGACCAAGAGAATGGGACCTACATTAAGGGGATATTGCCATGTGATGGCCATTTTGGTTAATTTACATGTATAGCGATAGGGAACGCATTACCTCTGTTTATTGAGTGTTTCAAAAAACATCTTCATTAAATTTAAACATTTTTTTTGTTATATAAAAATGACATTTATATCTATAATCCTAGAGACAACAAAATAAAAAATATAGAGTTTATATGTATAATAATAGACATAATTTTATTGTATTTTTAAACTAATTTTATAAAAATCTAATACATAATTATATTTTTAAATATTGTTGCTCTGAAATTGTGCATACATATACACACACACACACACATATATATATATATATATATATATATATATATATATATATGTGTGTGTGTGTGTATATATATATACATATGTAACACGTATTTATGCTGAATTGGCAAATAAACATATTTATCGGGGGAGATACACGAACGGCGAATTGAAAATGCGAATGCGAGCGAGCGGGGTCAAAAGGGGGCGGAGCTTAGATGCTCACCGGATTATCTAATGCCATACCGAGTTATTTTTAGATAAGATACACTGTATGTGTATATTTTACAGTGTATTTAGGCGTAGTACTACACGTGAGAATACGCTATGCTATATAGATATATAGTATTTGTGCATAGTAATACTCGTGTGCTTTACATTCGTATTGAAATTCTATTAACTGATATTAATTATATGTACTATTTATATATAATAGTATTTGTATTTGTAAGTGACTATGTATATACTACTGGCATTAGATAATCCGGTGAGCGTCTAAGCTCCGCCCCCTTTTGACTCCGCTCGCTCGCATTCGCATTTTCAATTCGCCGTTCGTGACTGTTATCCTATTTATCTATGAGTCATAGATTCTATGACTCTCTGGTCCACATCTACAAATAAAGACACGCCCATATATAGAGCTGGGCATCTATACTACGAAAATAATCTATTAGTCATATATTCGCGCGCCTTTATAGAGTGTATACCATATTCAATATCATAATATTTCATATGGTTAACAATATACTTAGTATATTATAATAATTATATACTAGTATAATACTAGTATGCCATAATGAAATATATGCATAATATATACGACCAGTATTAGACTAATATCATATTAAATATGTATATCATATACTATATGTTACATATTATCATAATAATTATGTATTAAATAGCTATTATTTCGATATTAACTAATACTGTATTAGTTAATATCGAAATAATAGCTATTTAATACATATTAATATTTAAATAAAATTGCAGTTAGTCCGTTGCAACCATTTAATTAATTATTAATTTGATAGTTACTATTATTAAATAATAGTATTATTTATAATAATTTATTATAATAATTATAGTAGTTAATTTAAAACTTCTTTAATTTCTAAATACATACACTATATATAATTATAAATACATTATTTACAATCGAGTATTATGTAAACCGAATTAAATCATAAATATTAAATAAAGTATATACTAACTAAATTAATTATTAAATTTAATATATACAATAATACTATTATTTAAAAAAACCTTAAATCCCAAAATGTAAATAATAAATATCAATGATTTTTAAGGTAACCAGTCACTTCGTCCGAAAGTCAAAAAATCACCTTGTCTGATAAATAAAGTCATTTCGTCCCATAGATTTATAGTTCACAAATGTAAAATAAAAATCTAGGCTTCATCCATTTATGTAAATAAAAGGAATAAAAGTAAATACAACTTTTATTTACATCGATTGCTTCATCCGCTAAATAAATACACTTCGTCCTTATTTTTAGAGAGTCACTTTGTCATCAAATTTAAAAATCTTATAAAGATACGAAAATATTATTTTATAATTTATTAAACATGAAGATATTTAATTAACATGATATAAGTTATATTACACAATTTCTCATACGTTCAAATTCTAAACTTTTATAATATAATTTATTTGCAATACTATTGAGAGTTACTATAGTATACTACGAGTATGTATATATAAATCACATATAATAATATCTGGAAAATATCTGTAATCATATGCCAGTGTTGTGCTAAATATATCTATAATATACATATATTAATATTTATATATATATATATATATATATATATATATAATAATAATTACTAGTATCGAGACATCCTATAACCTCCGAGGTTATAGGAGGTATTTCTATTATACGGAATATGTATATATAAATCATATATAAAAATATCTAGAAAATATCTGGAAACTAGTATATCCCCAATTCTATGTATATTTTAAATAACACTGATTATGAAAATTTCACATATTTTAAATTAATATTTATAAATAATTAATTTATATATAATAATTCAATTATTATACCGTATAATATACGTATTTAAATATTTATTATAAATTAAGTTTTTAATAGGATTATATTATGCCTGCTGGTCATAAGAAAAAACCGTTTAGTACAAAACAAAAGAAAGAACAACTAAGAGCAAAAAATGAAAAGAAACGTGCAAAATATGAAAAAGGTAAAAAATAATAATTACATTATTATATTGATTATAATAATTAATTATTAAATGTATTAATTAATAAATTATAGAATAAGGGTAACAATTTATTTAAAATGACAATCTTACAAAAATATTGATATATATAATAAACAAACCTGCTTTTATCTCCGATCTTTCTTCCCTTCCAACCTCAACGTCTGATGAACTCCATACTTCCCTCTCCTCCACCATCGATAAACACGCCCCCTTATTCACTAAAACCTCCATCACACGCCCTGACTCATCCTGGTATACTATATACCTACTGAAACAAAAGCGAATCCTTCGCAAAGCCGCAAAATCGTATCTCAAACATCCCTCCCTTGCTTAACTTTCCTACTACAATAACCTAAAAAATCTCCACCGACAAGCTATTTCTACCGCCAAAGCTTCTCACATCACCCACAAATTTGACAAACTCACTAATGACAGTAAGTCTATACACAGACTTTCTGCTCAACTGCTTGGTCGTTCACTTAAAGCCCCTCTCCTTACTGTCACCCCTGAAGAACTACCACTCCTATTCGACAAATCTTTCAACGACAAACTTTACACCACCCTTTCCACCCTTCCCACCCCTGTCATTCCCCCGCTCCCATCACCTTTCCCTTCTCCCTTGAAAAATTTGAATCTCCCCCACATGAATAAATCATCTCCCTTCTCAAATCTACTCCTCAACCTCATCCTATATAGATAATTAACACTGTTGCAAGGGGGTTGCAACAGTGTCCCCCCTTCATCAAATCATTTGCGGTTCACTTTCTTCCGGCTCCGTCCCTCCCGATTTCAATAAAGCAGTTATCACCCCTATCCTTAAAAAGCCCCACCTTGATTCTCTGACCCCCTCTAACTACCGACCCATCTCTAACCTCTCAATCCACTCTAACATCCTTGAACCTGTTATCTCCTCCCAACTTATCACATACCGTACAACCAATAAAATCCCCAACATATTCCAAAGCGCCTACCTCCCCCACAAATCTACTGAATCCGCCCTAACCCTCATTACCTCAGACCTACTCTCTGGCCTTAACAACAACCGTGGCACCTTACTCGTCCTTCTCGACAATATTTAAAAAAATAATATTTTATTTTCAAAATCAGGGTGTTGAAAATCATGTTGCGCCGGCCCTTAAATTATATTTAAATCAGATTTATAGTAGCATAAAATAGCATAGCTTAAATTGATACTATTGAGTGGGTAAAAGACCTGCATATGCATGTCTGACTAAAATTCAATATATTACCATACCTTGCTCTTCACACATACAAACAAGCACACATACATATAATGTATGTGACATACATTCACACTCGTAGACAAACACACACATATACAGAAACACATGCAGCCATATAAGTTCACTCTGTATAATAAGATACTCATGTCCGATAAAACGTCTCAACTTATAGTTGTAAATACATTTTCCCATCTATATTCCACTTCTTTCCGATATTAATAATATATTCTTCAAAGGTATTGATATTGAATGATAATATCATCACGTATTTATAATAAGGTATATAATTGATTATATCGTGCAAATGTTAAGGGGATATTATCAGTATATGTTAAAAATAATGTGATCAGTCATAGTACACTGTCAAGGTACATAGTACTATCACACCCCTATTTATATAGTAATATGATAGTACTACCATCACACTCCTATCTATAAAGTACCATCACACCCCTATCTATAAAGTACCATCACACCCCTATCTATAAAGTACCATCACTACCCTCTCTACAGAAGATGAGATGAGCCGTACTAACTACGATGACGAAGGCATAACGAGTAATACTGACAATGTGAGGCTCGTGAACAAGATGAATCACCAGCCTGACACTAATCGCAACACCGGCTACGACCCCAACAAGTCGGTACACATCTTAGAGGTCACGCACTTAATATGTTCAACTATGTGACACAGATAACATTTATAATAAGATATCTACTATATAAATATGTAAATTTTAATGTAGCAATAATGTAAATGAGTATTTAAACAGAATGTTAAAAAGTATCACTATTTTAAAAATAATCTTTTTTCATATATATTACATATATATAAAATAAACATGTTTCCAATAACAACTACAAGATATCATATTCTATAGTGGTCATACTAGGTTAGGTAGTACGTATACTATTATTGTAGTCTGGACTAGTTTCATAGATAATAACATGAACCTTATTTATATTTTATATATATATATAAGGATGGAGGAATTTATTGAAATTATTTAACTTCACATATATCCTTAAATCAATATCGCGAGACATAAATATCCTGCCATAACCATTTCAAAATTTACTCCATCCTAATATATATATATATATATATATATAATTAATTATCTCATATTTAATTGCAATATACATTAATAATTTTGATGATGTCGATTAAAGGTATCGATTACATTTCGCTCAAGATTCTGCTAAGCAGATTCAACTGAATAAGCAGCTTGCCACTGAACCAATCGAATGCCTTCCTTTGGTTTGTGCGTATACAACAATCTACCTATATGTGTTGACATTATTGACCACACTGTGTTGACATCATTGACCACACTGTGTTGACATCATTGACCACACTGTGTTGACATCATTGACCACACTGTGTTGACATCATTGACCACACTGTGTTGACATCATTGACCACACTGTGTTGACATCATTGACCACACTGTGTTGACATCATTGACCACACTGTGTTGACATCATTGACCACACTGTGTTGACATCATTGACCACACTGTGTTGACATTATTGACCACACTGTGTTGACATCATTGACCACACTGTGTTGACATCATTGACCACACTGTGTTGACATCATTGACCACACTGTGTTGACATCATTGACCACACTGTGTTGACATTATTGACCACACTGTGTAGACATCATTGACCACACTGTGTTGACTATAATATAACTGTATTGATGAAATCTACACACATACATACACTCACACTCACATACACTCACACTCACATACACTCACACATACATACACTCACACTCACACTCACATACACTCACACTCACATAAACTCATGCATATACCTAAACACTAATATATACATACAAACACCCACACACACACATACAGCTATACACATGTACACTACTACACTACTACTACTACTACTACTACTACTACTACTACTACTAATACTACTACCACTTCCACTACCACTACTACTACTACTACTACTACTACTACTACTACTACTACTACTACTACTACTACTACTACTACTACTACTACTACTACTACTACTACTACTACTACTACTACTACTACTACTATTACTATTACTACTACTACAACTACTACTACTACTACTACTACTACTACTACTACTACTACTACTACTACTACTACTACTACTACTACTACTACTACTACTACTACTACTACTACTACTACTACTACTACTACTACTACTACTACTACTACTACTACTACTACTACTACTACTACTACTACTACTACTACTACTACTACTACTACTACTACTACTACTACTACTACTACTACTACTACTACTACTACTATTACTACTACTACTACAACTACTACTACTACTACTACTACTACTACTACTACTACTACTACTACTACTACTACTACTACTACTACTACTACTACTACTACTACTATTACTACTACTACAACTACTACTACTACTACTACTACTACTACTACTACTACTACTACTACTACTACTACTACTACTACTACTACTACTACTACTACTACTACTACTACTACTACTACTACTACTACTACTACTACTACCACTACCACTACTACTACCACTACCACTACTAATACTACTACCACTTCCACTACCACTACTACTACTACTACTACTACTACTACTACTACTACAACTACTACTACTACTACTACTACTACAGAGTGCCTGTGAAGTCAGAGTAGATGAAATCTACAATGACAAACTTTCGATGCCTCAACGACCCAAGTGGGATTATTCAATGTCTAAAGAACAATTGGAAGCTAAGGAAGAACAATACTTTAAGGTACATACATCAGTATACAACAGTATTTATTATTAAATATGAATTACACAACTGTAAAATAATGTTATAATATAACTTATTTTTAAATATTATAAATTATTTAATATAGATAAATAAAATGTATATACATTTTATATTATGAAATATTATTAAATTTAAATATAAATTTGTAAACGATATCAATTATATCATGTACAAATAATTATTGAGTTGATATTAAATAATCATAAATTTCATGAGCTTATTTTAATTATCTAATATACAATATATTAACTGCAGTATATACAATCATCCTCTTATATTACCTTTCTCTACCTCCACACATTTCCTCTTGCGTGGACATATGTCCTTCTCATACTACCAATCTCTCTTTAACTCTCTCCAACCCCACCGCTAATAACCCCACCCCCACTCCGCCCCACTAGCAATACCTAGATGAACAGATAGATGGAGATCATCTCACCTACATGGAGCTGAATCTGCAGACGTGGAGACAGTTGTGGAGAGTGTTGGAGATGTCGGACATCATCCTTATGGTGGTAGACGTCAGACACAGTGTTAGTCGTGCTGCTAGTATAGGTCTTGTGTAGGTAATTAAGGTGTACCCTAAGATCGTTGTTGATATAGTGAAAGCTACTATCTAGAAGCATACGTGTCTCCCCAACTGCCACTACTGATCCCCATATAACATCACATTTCACGCCTAATCACAGGGTTTCCACTTCTGTCCTTCTCTGTATCGTCATGTTTCACACGAGCTGGGCAAACCTTTAATCGTTGTCCTTAATAAGATCGATATGGTTAGTAAGTTCACCACCAGGGAGAATTAGCTGGTGTTAAGCTGGTTCGTGATAATACAATTTATGAATACTACATACATAACATATATATTTAATTGTAATAAATCTTATTTTTTTATAAATAAGCAATTTTAGTCCATCTTAAGCACATTTAAATTTAACATAGATAAGACATATTATAATGGTGTAGATATAAAATAAATTAAATGTATTTTAGTTAATATTTATAATATAGCAACTATAAATTACTTAATATATGATCTATATATGGCTATTATATAATAAAATAGTTTATTATGGTAGTAAATAATTATAAATTCTATGAAATATACATATTTCTATAGAAATTCCTATAGGAATGTAGTTTACAATAAATATACAATATATTTTTTTAAATGTGCTTTTTTTAATTATTGTTCATATACAAATTATTTTCCCAAAGTTAATATATATTAAATTTATAATGTATATATATATAATAAATAGCTATCATTATTTGAATACCAAATTTGAATCAAAAAAATAATGGATTGAATACATTTTTCCGAGATAAATTATAAATGTTAAAATAAATTCAAACATTAATCATTATTTTTGTATGTACACTAAATTATAAATAAAGGTAAATATGAAATTTAATATCAAGCGAATTAATTTTTCATATTTGTAATGGATTTAATATTTTTTAAAGTGTATACTTGATCAATTAAATATTTTTCATATAATGTTATAATAATTATTTATGTCTTTACAAAACGTTAACAATTAATTACTTTTGATATACTAATATAATTATATATTATCTACCTAGGATATACTTATGAAGCATAGTATTCGGTTATTGACTATCTGGCTTATCTAGGGTGTGCTAGCTATGTAGTATTCTCTGTGAAATAATAACTATTATATAATAGAAGGACAAACATCTTTATTTATAACTAAAGTCATGCGATGTAAGATATATAGATCATAATCTTATACGCAGTTTCAATAAATAATATATAAATGTTATACTCTATTTTACCATTAAAATGTACAATACCTATTGTATATTTTAATTTGTAAAATAGTATATAAAATTGATATATTATTAATCAATATAATCAGGTAATACTAATACAATATATGTTGCTACACTATTCATTATTAATGAATAGTCAATAGTTAACATAGTATTCTCGTTACATTATGGATGTAAATAGTTTGTACTTTAAAGGAAATAATGTTATAATACTTAGTTCCATTGTATTGATTATTTTTTAATGTATATATTTGTATAGTATATTTTCCTTTGTATACATTTTTTTAAAAACTCAAAATAATGTATATATATAGGATAATTTTAAATAATATATATACACTAAAAAATAATCTAGCGTTAATATAATGAAACTAAGTATTATTGATATATAAAAATACAAATTATAAAAACAATAAAAATTAAAAGGTAAAAATTAGCCTGTAAATAATAGCCATTTTCATTATCTATTACATGTAAACTTGTGAAAGTGGTGCATCCCCTTAAGGGGGTGTGCGACGTTCGTTTTTTTTCTTAACAAAATTATAAATCAATTTTTATTTTATTGAATAATTATATTATATAATTATCTTTCATTTACAAAAAAATCATTAAGATATTTGCAATATAACTATAAATTCGATGTTTTATGACACCTACCAATCTGTCATATTCTAAATATTTTGTAAATAAATAAATAATAAATAATAATTATTGTAAAATATTAGAAATTATAAATTCATTCCATTTTATTAATATAAGATCGATTTTAAAAATTTTGAAATATATTTTTAGCTTGTAGATATTAAAAAAAATATTACTTTATTTTTCAACATCAATTTACTCAGTAACTTTTGTTATAATAAGTAATGGTAAAAACATTAATATATTTTTTTTATTATTGAATATTTGTTGATAAAACCTTCTGCATTAGATTAAAAACAATAAAATTAAATTTATAAAAATAAAATATATATATGACATTATTTAGAATAATATCTACTAATTTATAATTATATATGATATATATATATATATATATATATATTATTATACATTTATAAACTACTTGTATATATTTATATAGAATTTTATTTTATAAAGTCGTATTTATTAGCTATATATAGAAAAAAAATAGGTAATTAGCTACTATAGATATTGAACCATATTACATACTAATACTCCATGCCTATTTATCCTATCTTTTAACATGGTGAATTATATTATTGCTATATTTATCATGGCAATGTTGCATGCCCTCTAAAGCATGTTCATCTATTTACCTTCACCACTCAGAACATGCGTACATACATGCCTCTATATGATGACCACTACTGCATTCCTCTATATGATAAGTGCGTTACAGGTGGAAGCTAACCTAGTACTAGCGTGGATAGACGAGCTGCGTAAGAACTACCCCAACATCGAGAGCATCGTGGGCTTCAGCTCGTTTCCTCTCGAGAAGGACGCTGATAATCTCATAGAGGAGATGTCTATATCGTCTACCCCACGTTAGTTAGGGGGGCGGGGTAGTGATGCTTACTCTAGTGATAGAAATAGTGCTAGAGGTGATGGAAGTAGTGCTGGTAATGGTAATGGTAGTAATTCTGGTGTAGTATATAAAGTGCATTCGAATACAGAGATTATTCAAGATGTGTTGCTTAAACATAATGAATGAAAGTAATTATTAGCTCTATTATAATATATATAGTCTTCTTATGCATTCAACTTTTAATGACATTCACATTATTCTATTATTTACTCTTATACAAACATATAACTCTTCCATTCATTTTTAAATTGATTAATCCTTCTATTTTATTGTATTGATGTATTAACAAACAACACAACAACTATACTAACCACTGTATCACTGTTATGTTGCTATTCAGTATTACTAAAGCTAAAGAGAAAGGGAGTGTTCACCACCATAGGACCCCTGCATCTGTTGGACGCCTGTGAGAAACTAGTAGGAGATAAAGGTTACAGCTTGTCTAGTACTTGTCTTTACGTATGTTCATGTTTAATATCAATTTAAATCTCCTAATTTGTTATCATAGTGAATTCTTGTATTAATATATATATATATATATATATAATATATAGGTTGGAGTGAAATTTGAAATAATTATGGCGATATGGTTATGACTCGCGATAGTGATGTAACATTATATGTGAAGAATAAATAATGTAACTACTTCACGTATAACGTTACATCACTATCGCGAGTCATAACCATATCGCCATAATTATTTCAAATTTCACTCCAACCTATTCATAATATAATATTATATATATATATAAATATATATTAATTTTAATAATTATAATTAATTTTAAACAACATATTTTATTATTGTTTAAAATTTGCATAATAATAATAAATTAAGAACGTATGTGATTACATTTAAATGATCTAAATATGCACGTGATTGTCTTACCACGCAGTTCATACCAGTGCATGTATTACTTTGTTCCATCACCATCACCTCGACATCACCATCACCACCTCACCATAACCAGTTGACCTATCGATATGGAGACGTAAGATACAGTCGGACATTAACGACGTAGAGCTGTTGAACGAACGTCAAGGAATGACTGACAAAGTGAATGATGATGAGGTATGTGGTGTTCAACTGGTCACCGCTGACACGACTGTGTGTGTGTGTGTGTGCGTTGTCTCACTAGGACTGCAGTCTTTATCATAATGCGAATAGTCTTAATACGTGTATGTTGTATAACATATACCTTTAGTTACTTTCTAAATGAATATTTATATCAAATATAGTTTTATTTTGACATTTATTAATATACATGACAATATTAATGTACACCAATATATATCATTTAAATTTAGCATTAAGCAGTATATATATTATATAGATTTAATATAGCATTGTATTTATAGTGTATAGATCATTACAATAGGATAACTAGTAAGTATATATTAGTAGTAAAGTTTTAAAACCCGATGACATAATAAGTTATGCAATTATAATCTCAGTTATATCTAGAGTTAACTCTCACTTATAAACACCCACACTCCGCGCTACTACATATATCTGCATGTGAATCTGACTATTGTTTACCACTCACAATAGTTAGAAACCGTGCACATAGAACACTCCACCGATCATTCGTACAAAGATCATAAACAATTCAGCGATGGAATGCTGACGCTGGGATGTTGTGGTTAGTCGAAGCATCACAGAACATAGAACTCTCTCTTACTATCTTTCTCACTATCTCTCGCTCTATCTCCTGTTTTCTTCCCTATCTAGCTCTGTCTCACACGAGGTGAATACCTAGTAAACTCCATTCCTCCCTACAGGGTATCCAAACGTGGGCAAATCTTCGCTGATCAACGGTCTCATAGGTCACAAGGTGGTCAGCGTGTCTAAAACACCCGGTTACTAGACGACCTTGACTTTGTGTTATGCAATATCACTGTACTTGTTATAAATATAATAATTGCATATATATAAGACATTATCATAAAGTTTATATTAAAAATAACGTAATCAATCTACATATTATTCATCCTATAAAGAATGTATACATATTACAATGCTAATGATAATATCATTATTTGTTTATAAATTAAAAATAACTGAATGATTATTTTGTATTATAAATAGTTATCATCATTTATATATATAGAGTAAATCAGAATGTATATGAATACTAATATTGTATTATTAATATATGCTAGATAACTCAATGCTGGTGTGGCTGATGTTTTCTATTTATGAATATTAATTAGTTTATATTTTAAGCAAATACATTTTGTAATGTAAACTATAAGTTATAAACATACATTATTATAGTTATGATAATTATATAGAATATTAATCATATTATATAATACACACACACAAATATACCCTTATCTTACCACTTATCTCACTTGTTATCTTATATCGTGTGACCTCAGTGAGTATAACTTACCACACCTGCCCTACTAGGTCATACGAAACATTTCCAGACTATATTCTTGTGTAAGAATGTAAAACTGTGTGACTCCCCTGGTCTCGTGTTTCCTTCTTATATCCATAAGTCTTCTCAGGTAGTAGTAGTAGTAGTAGTAGTAGTAGTAGTAGTAGTAATAGTAGTAGTAGTAGTAGTAGTAGTAGTAGTAGTAGTAGTAGTAGTAGTAGTAGTAGTAGTAGTAGTAGTAGTAGTAGTAGTAGTAGTAGTAGTAGTAGTAGTAGTAGTAGTAGTAGTAGTAGTAGTAGTAGTAGTAGTAGTAGTAGTAGTAGTAGTAGTAGTAGTAGTAGTAGTAGTAGTAGTAGTAGTAGTAGTAGTAGTAGTAGTAGTATCACCTTATTGTATTCAGCGATATCTATTAAGATGAATTATAGCATATATGAATAGTGTTTAGCTAACTATATTATGTAAATATTTAATTATTTAATTGTTCTCCTTATATCAGGGTTGTTATATCTTAATTATTGTATTGATCTTCAATATATTTTATAAAAGTTGATATTACTTTATATATGTTTTACACCCAAATTATAAATATATATATTTAATATAATATATATTATTTAAATAACACATTGATAACTTCCCCTACCTGCTAATCCTCAAACACACACACACACATACATTAACCCTACCCCCTACTGCCACCCCACCAGATACTAGCGGGTATATACCCCATAGCTCAGGTACGAGAACCCTACAGCGTGATACGATACCTCTACGAGAGGTACAACATAGTTTACGCCCTAAAACTGCAGCACCCAGACCTACAGGACATCAAGGCACACGAACGTTCTAAATGCGACCGCGTATTCAAGTGGTCGGCCTACAATATCTGCGAATGTTTGTTCTATTTATAGATCTGTGAATGTTTGTTCTATAAATAGATATACCAATGTTTTTTATATATAATACAATGGTTTATTCAACCAATAATTATGGATTTATAATTTATCTTTAATTCTCCATATTGATCTATATATTCTATTTTATATAACTAAAAAGAGATATTTAATCAACTAAAACTAAACAGTTAATTCAAACGTTATTACATAATATGTATGGTATTGTATTATAAAGTAAGTAAGTTATTTAAACAATCTCATATAATAAAATCTTACAAGTGTTGAGAATATATATAAACTAAACTAAACTAGTAACGATACAGGCGTAACTTCTCCATAACAAACTAGGCGTTTAGCTAACGTAGCCCTTACATAAATAGTGCAAGACTACAGCCATTACTAAGCTATCTGTACACACGCTAGCAACAATAGTGTGATGTAACATGCCCCCTAAGAATGATTTTAAACATGATGTTGATGATGGATTCGGCTGCTTCACATGATTCATCAACATTTTAGTATCGAGAATACTCAAACAAATTTTTTTTTGATTTAGGTCAATATTTGCTGTGCGAGGGCATGTTCACTTTAAAAAAATTAACATGGATAGGAAAATTCAAAAAAAAAACAAATATGTATATTTTTCACATTTGTAATTAAGATAAAATCATAAAATTTTCAGAATATGTGTAAGGTGTATAGTTCCGTAAGAACTATGTCCTTAACTTATATCATTCGTAGTTCCATAGGAACTAAGAATGATATAGAATTTATAAAAAAATTATTTTATTTATAGGATTTTCCAGAATTTTTTTTGACCTCTTAATTTTGTACAGAATCGTTATATTTGATAAATTTATATTATATATAATAAAAAAATAATCAATTAATAACTATATAATACAATTTGGCCGAAAAAATAATAACTACCTTGGTATTTCTTTAATATTGTTAAAAATCATCAATAAATGACCATTTTTTCTGTGGATTGGTACCTTTACAAATTTTAAGATTTTTTTAAGATCTTAAGATGTTATATTTTAACGTACAAATATTAAAAATTAAAAAAAATAGCTCTTTATAATTTTAATAAATAGTCGAAGTGGCCTAATTTAGAAAATTTGTATATATATAAAATGTATTTTATTGTTTAAATTAATTATTTAATAACTAATATTGTAATTAGGGATACTATAGATAATATTTAGTAAATATTATTTACTATATATTAATGTTATCTATTGGAAGAATATAGTATTTAAGAAAATTACTCATTATTATATACCCATTAAAATAAAATGTACAGAATTCAAATAAATGTCTTTAAGGACATTTGTTTATAAACATATTACTGTAAACAATTACTAGCATTAACGAAATTTAAGATTTTTTTTTTTTAATAATTTTTTTTTTTAAAACCTCCATCACATCACCAATAATGAATCATAATATATATGGTTTAATATAATAGTATCATGAACATCATATCTATAGAATCTAGTATAAAGCAGTATGATCTGTAAAATAAAATTAATGCCCCCGCCCCTACAGCATGGGCCCTACAGCGGGGCTACTTCACCGCTAAAGCCTCTAGGCCCGACATCTACAGAGCCGCTAACTCTATCCTCAGACTCGCTGTCACCGGCAGACTGAACATATTCACCATACCTCCGGGTTACGCCGATTATAAAGGTTATCCAGCGTTCTGATGTAACTTAGGTGTATAATAACATAATGATCAGGAACACCTCAATAATGATCGGGTACAAAATATATATATATTCATTGAATATTATTCAATATTAAAAGTTTATTTAATAAAAAAATATAATCATATTTTATAATTTATTATAGAGATTATATTCTCATCATATAATATAATATAATAAATATATATATATATATATATATATATATATATATATATAATATATGGATTATATGCGAAGTAGCAACAAAAAATAGAAAACTACAAAATATGTGGCGGGCGTCTCAGAAATTAAATTTCAGTGAACGTGAGAACTAAAGTGGGAAATATGAATGAACGTGTTATTGTGAATTATAATTAGTAATATATTAATAATTGGCATTATATGATATAAAACCTAGTTTTACGTTGTGCACACTGCACCCAAACAAAGATTAGTAAAAATTTAATTTATTAAAATATAAAAAAATATAAATTATGACTATATTTTAGTATAATTGTATAGGTAGTATATCTCCTAAGTAGTATCAATTTTTAACATTTGAAAACAATCCTATTTATTTTGTTATTTAAATAACTTTGAATGCATTTATCTCAAAATAATTATTTTCTCGCATTCACTAGTATTCAAAATTATTATCAGATTGTTTATGATATATTCTAATATTTTTTTAATATAATAATAATATTTATTAGAAGAATTGTATTATTTATTTTTTTCTGTTAGTTTTTAGTATAATTATATAACTTTTCCTCCTAAAGGGTTTCAAAGTAATATGTTATATTTGTTGTTGTTGTAGACCATAATATTTATTATTTTTATAAAGAATATATATATATATATATATATCTCAAGCATAGTGAGCAATATTTCTATAGAGTATATGTAGTTATATAAATATTGACAATTTAAAAAATTAATTTTCTAATTTTGTGGAAATAACGAAATATCCAATTGCATATAATAATATTGAATTTTTTAAATACTTTTCTCTAGTAATATAGAACTATACGTCTAGTTTATAAAGATATGAAAATGTTGGCAATATTCCAATTATTTGTCCCAAAATTGAATTTATAGTAGTAGCAAGTTGTTTATCAGTTTACATGTAAATGTAAGCAATTGGGCAATTACTGAGCCCACTTAAAACTATTCCATATAATACAAAATATCATATTTAATCTTGTAACTGTTTACATTTTTATATTTTATATTTTAATTTAATTTTGAATAGATATAACTATTCTAAATCATGGACAAGTACTAACTTATATTACTTATTATTCATCGTGAATGAATATAATTTGAAAATAAAATTTATTTTGTATTTAAAAATTCCAATTGATAACATTTGTAACATTACTTATTACATAATATGAACCCTAAGCTCGTATGACGTATGTGTACCGGTATCCGCATACACTCCCCACCCCTAACACCCCACCCCCTACAGATTCACTAAGCAACGACGAAAGGAAGGAGACGATCCTGAAGATCCAGCGAGCAGTAGACCTAAGGGAGGTGTTCTCTAGCGATGACAGTGATAGCGATGACTCATCATCATTAGATACAGATGATGATGAAGGCGGTGGTGGCGGGGGTCATGTGATATTGGCTAAGAATCCATTCGATTGTCTGGAAGAAGATGAGTGAAGAGAGGACGCTGTAATTATTGTTATTGTTTACATTAATAGCGGATGTTATTATATTTGTTATATATTTATTCATTATTTACATCAGTGTGCATATTATTCTATGTTATTTTATTATTGTGTTCATATTTCTGTTCAGTTTATTTACTTTGATTATGTTATATATAGTTTTAAGTATAATTTAAGTATAGTATATTTATTTCAAATAATATGATTAATCATTATAATTATTAAACTATGTTTTAATAAATAAAAACAAAATGAATGCTTGTCAATTTATAAATATCTCCATTTAATTATAATGTATTAATAAAAGTACACATCATATGCTTTAATTATATGCTAAATTATAGACTTCTATTGTATATTTTAATTAAATATTCTAATAATTTAGACATTATATAATATAATTAGACCATCTGCCGGACACATATTTTGTGAATTTTGTATTTGACGCTGTAATGATGCTATCCTGTTTCATTATGGTCCAGGAGTATATATTCAAGATTCAAGATTCTCTGTTGCACCCATACATATAGGACATATGTTTACTACTTATGTATACAATACAGCTTTATGATCATATAATATTGTTCAATTAAAATACATTTTTAGATTTATATATATTTATTAACTACTCAATTAGGTCAATAATAATAGAAATTTCTATCCTACAGATTTTCCACACAAGGAACAAAATATTCATTGGAGTATTAACAATTTATTCTTATTGGCCATATCATAAATATTTATTACTTATGTATTATTATCAATACTACTAAATTACATCATGCAGTGTATATATTGCTCTTGAGATGATGTTATAATTGTACATAGCGTGTCTTTCTACTCAATAGTATAAGATGTGCATACACCGTTCTTTTACAGGTTTAAATATTTTAATCTTATACATAAAAATCTTTTTAAAATCAATGCTTACAATATGATTATATTAAATTTGCAATATGGCGAAATAATAATATAGAAAAATATCTTTCAATTATATCTAATTTATGAATAC
The DNA here is from genome assembly GCA_964019155.1 of Osedax fenrisi. NCBI lineage: Eukaryota > Metazoa > Annelida > Polychaeta > Sabellida > Siboglinidae > Osedax > Osedax fenrisi. Next base: position 45,226,563 of record OZ025240.1, on the reverse strand, counting down.
ATTTTTATTTTTGTATATAGATATTTAAAAAAGTAATAACTTTATTTTTTAAATAAACAACTATTTCTGTTCTTTGAAATCACTGAAATATAATTAAATATACCAAAGTTACATTGCAGAGATAGAGAGTAGACGTATTGTTCTTGGTATGATATAAATTATGATGATTGGTATTGGTATTGCTTATATCAGTAAACTAGAAATATGTTAGGTATGTGTTATATAGCTATGGAATATTAATCAAATAATATTATATTATATTTAAAAAAGATATAAGCTTAATTTCCACTAGTAAAATAAATACATTTATAATAGTTTTAAATTGTATAGGTTTAATTAATTTAATGTTAAATATGCATTCTTTGTAGATTTAATTATTGTAGAGCATTGTAAATAGAGAATAGTATTTTAATTAATTATTAATTTCATCAAATATATGTGTAACTCAACTTCGAAATAATAAATATATAAAACCAGTTATTTAATAATAAATAATCTAGGAGATAAATTGTAATGTGCGATATGTGCGAATAAATTGATTTTAATTCATTTTATTAAAAGTATAAAAAAATAAATCGCGAGGAATGAAAACCTACATTCGTAGAGAATAAACGTATAATACATAACATCGATAAACAAGGTAGTAAATAGTGAACTATTCGGGGGGGAGGGGCGTTCTCGTCGTAAAGCAGGGGCTACGTGATGGGTGATTTGGTGTCGTAGATGGCGACGTCGTTATTCGAAGCCTCTGGAGTATAGCCTCCCGAGCAGTTGTAGCCCATCTTCTTAAGATCTTTGGTGACCACGTTAAAGCTGACCGTAGCATGACCTTGAGTTCTGACCCGGGTCACTGTTACGTAATCGTATAGCGTTAAGTACGTATATTGGTATGGATATATATTAAGTAAATATATAGAATGTGAAATAGTGTGTAATTTTCAATCTAAATTAAATAACTGTATAAATGATACTTTAATATATATTAGTATATATATATAATTAATAAACTATGAATATAATTAAATATACGAATGTAAAGAAAAAATACGAAAATTAATATAAAATATGATCATAAATATTAATTATAAAAATGTATGAAATGACATTATATTGAACACGATTGCGCCCCTCCCACCCTATGATGTAACGTAACCTTCTCTTCCTTCTCCTTGTGCCACTACACTGGGGTCAGTGTATTCAGGCCTTCTGCTCATCATCCAGCCCAGGAAACGCTGAAATCGCGAAGATGATTCCGGAACAAACATAGGGAGCACTCGAGTGTGTCTGTAACAGTATAGTATTATATCGTAATCACGTCATGCTTATATTGTGTATTATAAATATGTAATAGACAAGTATTATAAATATTAGATAAGAATCTACTCTTAAATTGGTTTTTTATCCTTTTTAATGGGAAATTCATGTTTAAACTTCATATAGAATATATTTATTTTACGTTCATATTTAAAAATATTATTTACTAGACATAAACAAAGATTTGCGGTGATTAATAAATAATTTTGTCTTCCGAACATATTTGCCAAAAAATATATAACTCATCTATATATTATACGAATTCTATTATTTATAATTATACAATATTATTGTTATTTATGTAATATGGCAATATATTTCAATTGTTAATGAGGTATATTTCAAATTATTTTCCTTTGTGGCCTATGTAATTATTATAGTTATTGATTTAGACATGATGATTCATTTAGAATGATTCGTTATATAGATAATTATCTATTATTACACGTCTTAATCCTACATGTAATTGTATTACCTCATCATATATCTCATCATAGTTATTCATTTATACTTTACTCAACTTAATTCTTTTTATCACGATATACAAACATTAGAGAATATAACAAGTTAATATAATATGTATTTGATAAATTATTACCACTATATGTATATATAAACAATAAAAATAGATATCATTAAATTTACCCACCTCTATATATTAAAATGAAATATAAAGGTGTAATTATTGGGGTGGAGGAGTTAACATTCGTACACTTGAAATGTGACCTAAATGAAAGACGTTGCTAGAGGTTACCTACCGACTTCTAGTGAGTGGATAGTGCACTAACCTGCCCGGTATCATTGGCAGATGACAGACACCGTACCCGCGCACGACATCCGTACCGAATGCATCTATACCGTAGGCGTGAAGTACTAGTTGCGGCCCTGTGGGTGGAGTTAGAGCGGGGCTAAAATAGAGTCGAGAGGGTGCACTACCTCGCTAATATGTGTATGTATATACGCTCTATTTATATATATATATATATATATATATATATATATATAAATAGACTCTATTTATATTGATCCTAAGTATGTATAATGTAAGCAATATATTGAATACAATTATATGAATGGGGTTTTTATATATTATTTTAAAGGAAAATATTGTGTCGTCATCTAATTGCATTCTGAATAATACAAGTATAATTTGGGTGGGCATTAATATAGCTCTTAAAATAAGTATGATGTTGATAGTTGTACGGTGTTTCTAGCTTGCTATAGAACCCGAAACAACAACGGTGGTTATAGCTGTAACTAACAGCCGTAAGGGTTGGTACTCTTGAAGGTGACCTCTATTGGGAAATTCACAACGAGCAATTGTCTATCATCGTCGCTTTTCTTCGAGGTTTGCGTGATGCCTTCTTCTAATCCCTATTTATGTATGCATATAGTTAAATATTACATAAAAGGTAATGATAAAATTGTTTACCTATACATTTTTACAATTCTACATTCGAATTAATATGATTATTTTATTATTTTTAAATATATCTTTATATAATTCACATCAATCTAATATATTGAATACATTATTTAAATGATATTACTAGTATTCCGTGAATACTATATTTATGAAATAAATAATTATAGTAAAATTATGGGGTAGCATACTCACGTTTTATTAGTTTAAATGCATATGTGTAGTTTCACAACGAATATATAAGTATATATTAATTATTAGTCGAATGCCAGTATTTGGGTTAATACTATTAAACGTTAATAGTATAACGAAAACATTTGTCATATTTACATTTTTATTGTTATTTTTATATGAAAATATACATACGTATATGCTACTTTGGCACTTTATAATATATATATTATATGATATAAAATTATAAGAATAGTAAGTAATTAATAAATATTATATTTAATATACTAACAGATGTTATAACCCAATCTCTGCCAAATGAGTAACTATAACGAAAATATATATCATCGAATTCAGGAAACTGTAATAAATATACATTTATATAATAATAAAGTATGAATATATATATATATTATATATATATATATATATATATATATATATATATATATATATATATATACATATAGTGTATAATAATAATTATAATATAACATCATATTAAAGTATTTAATAATTAGATTATCTAATAGATTTAATAATAATTATAATTTTGAAAATTATTTTGGTATCAATTATTTATTTAAATCAATAAAATATTTAACTATAAGATTTAAATATAATATAATTTCAAATTATTAACATACATTTGCAGTTTCAATTTGACCGGTGATATTTAATAAAAATACTGACAGTTGAGAAGACATATTATAATTTATAGATTAATTATTATGCCTTTAATTTTTTAAATATCTATAAACAAATGGACGCCATTAGTAGCTAAGGCCGCTAAGGAATATTGCCATTCATTATAGAATGATTGACGATCATTGAGCGTTAATTTTTAACAAAACTTTTGTGTTCATTTAAAAATAAAATCAACTATTGAATATTTAATATTAAATTAATTATATATCATAAAACATTATAAATATGACGGAAAATAATGAATTTACATCACCGCAAAGTGATGTTCTAACAAATAACCAAATAGATGATATAGCTCAAGTGCAATTGATGGAACAAGATCCCGACATTACTTATGAAGTATAAATACAAATTTGCTTTTTTAAATAATATTTATAAATATGGTATTTAATATTATATTATTTGATAATATTTCATCTTCTTTTTAATTAATCTTTAATACTACTAAACTTAAAATATTCATTCTATATTATTTTATAAATGGAGTAATTTATAAATGAATAATATATAAATTTTATAATATAACAATTGTTAATAATGTATTTAATAGTAAACTAATAAACCGTGAAGGACCGTACATTATTATTTCGTATTAAAAGTTACAATTTAAGTACCTTACATTTAATGTAACATTAATAATGTTACATTATCTAACGCTTATGTGGTTTAACTAAATCCAACCATATGAATGGCTTCACACACATATATGGGATCATATGAACAAGTTTCGTTTGGTTCCATTGAAAGTGCACCGATTTTGTAATAATAAAATCGGTCCTCTTGTAATATTACTAATTATTAGTCTAATATGATATTAGGTAATAGTCTTACAATTGTACTATTGGTACCAGATGGGACTTATTATATTTTATCAGGTACTTGGTAATAGATTAAATTCTAAAATCGGTTCCGAACTAAAATCTATTACCAAGTACTACTTGAAGTAGTACCTGATAAAACATAATAAGTCCCATCTGGTACCAAGAGTACAATTGTATAACTATTACCTAATACCATATTAGACTATTATAATAATATATGATACATAGTTTAATAATAAATATGACAAAGGTTTGATTTTAATATGATATATTATATTAATTATATAGAGATTTATACTTTTATAATGTATACATGATAAATATTGTATTTTATTTTAAATGTTATGTTGTTATGATACTACATACTTATAATATAAGTCATATATACTTTTAATAAAGTTAGTTAACCCCTTTATTTACCAGGTGTACTGATACTATGGTATATATGTAGACCATATTATAAAGGTATAAACACTATAATTAGTATTATTAATATCATATATATAATTCTATTTTGTTTTTTAATAGGTGAGGTAGGTTTAAATATCATCATTTATCATATACACATATATATATATTGAACTTATTTGATATGATATTATAATGTTTATTTGATTCTACATTAGTGCCGTACGAATAGAGTAGTCCAGAAAACAACAATTAAAAGTAAATGAAGTAATACACATTATATTACGTTAATACGCTGACCCGAATTAATAACTAATATCAATAACTAATAACACAGAACCGTAAGAAGGGAGGCTGGCCTAAAGGTAGAAAGAGGCGTAAACCTCGAGATGAGAATGCGCCCCGTCCTCCGTTGACCGGCTACGTGAGGTTTCTCAACGATCGTAGAGAGGCGCTGAGGAACGAGAATCACAGCCTCTCTTTCACTGAGGTCACTAAGCAGCTCGGGTCGGAGTGGTCACAATTACCCATCTCGGAGAAACAGGTTCTCATCATATTCTGTATTAATTGCAATGAATAACTGTTAATTAGCACTAAAATAGAGCCATGTAGGCTAAGAGTGATTTTAAACATGATGTTGATCATGGATTCGACCACTTCTTATGGATCATTTAAATTTGAGATTTGAGAATACAAAACAATTTTTTTTTTTAATTTAGGTCAATATTGTCCATCGAAGCCCTGGTAATTTAAATAAAATTTAACATGGGAATAGATAGGAAAATTAAAAAAAAAAAATTATATTTTTCACATTTATAATTAAGCTACAATCATGACATTTTCAGAATATGTGTAATGTGTATAGTTCCTATGAATTATATAAAATTTATAAATAATTTAATTTAAATTATTATTATTTTTAAAACCTCCATCGCATTACCAATATGTATATGTTTTAATAAAATAGTACTTATGGTGTAGTACTTATGTAATATTATATTGATATCACATTTGTATTTAATATATATTTATCATTATATTTGTAGATATAATAGATAATATAAATATTTAAATAAATAAATATGAATAAATTTATAAAATATTTAAACTTGTATATTTCTATTGCACAAGATTTTGATTTCTTTATAAGCATAATTTAATGTAATTTCTTAACAAATATCAGTAAAGTTAATTTTTATATTTTTAATATATTATTATCGTAATATATCGTTATTGAACCAATGTATCAACTTAATACTACTAATGAATTGTATAAATATTTAGATTATTTAATAATTATTCTAAACCATTATAATATAAGCTTATAAATAAAAATACCCTATTATATTGTCGATAATATCAAGCATAAAGCATATTTTATATTTAATAATTATTACTTTGGTATTAATTTAAATTTTCTTACCATTTCATTACTATATATTAATATTATGAACTGCTCGCATTTTATTTAATCGTGTTAACTCTTCTGGATTATTAATTTAAAATAATTAGATCCGATACCAGATATATATTTTAAATGTTATCATTCACATTTTATAAACTAATTTTAAACAAAATATAAAATGTTGAGATAAAATCATATTTTTATTGTCTGATTTAATATATAAAATTGTATTGAAAAATATATAAAGAAATAATAATTAGAATTAAATTAGTGTTAGTAAAATTTAAACAAAAATCTTACATGTTAATTTTATAATCCTAATATTACATTTCAAATGGTTCCTACAATTCTCATTCTTAAGAAATTTTAAATTAAAAAATTCTTGTTTATAAGTTTCATCTTACTGTTCAACGAACATTAGCTGTTCAACCAGACATAATAATATTGACTTGTTACAAAATATATGATTATACCATAACACTAGAAGAAATGTGTTTGAATTATTAATATTACTATACACAACTATTTATCAAGCAACACGTACATTAAATTGACTATTATGATATTATATTTAAATTATAATGACTATTTCTGAAAAGAATATCAATTATTTTAACAAATATTATATAATCAGTTATTTAAATTTAAAATATATATTTTATTCTAAATTCTATATTATAATATATTCTATCATAATAAGCAATAAAAACTAATAAACCTACGATATAACTGACACGATATCGAAGAATTTTACACAATCTATCGTTTGCCAGAACTACTTGGACGAAGCAGAAAGAGATAAAGAAAGGTACCAGACTGAGATAGAGAGGTATCACTCGACGGAGACCTACAAAGACTTCGCTCGTAAACAGGAAGAAGGTAGCAACAATAGATCTCCGCAATACCGGTGATCTCGTGCGTAGTGATAACACACATATTAATGTACATAATTATTTATTAATAGTAGAATTTACACTGGCACGAGATTACCGGTTACCTATCTCCACCCTGACCTTCACCTCCTCAATATCACCTAGTTAATGCATGTGTTACCTCGGTGGTTTGCAACCAAACACATATATATATAATTATGTATTATATCTCACAGAGTTTAAATTAAATAATAACTATTTTAGATATAAGTGAAATGCAAGGGAAAGATGCATACGTTTTGATAATATTTCCATACAGAATTAAGTACATATTTTATTTGTATATTTAGTAGATATTATGTAATATTCTGATCTTTTATAAATAAATATATACACGTATACAGTAAGAACGTGAATATAAAATGGATACTACTAATGATGTATTATTGATTGATGGTTAAGATAATCACAGCGTCGTATAGTGATGTAGCTCACCCTATACAACCCACTTACAGAACAAGAGCAATCAGCTAAACTGGTCAAGCCAGATGTCGAACCTAGTATAGAAGAGCAGAACTACGAGATACCTATATTCACTGAACAGTTTCTAGATCACAACAAAAGTTAGCCTAATTCATATTTATCATCGTTGTGAAGTTTTCTTTATTTATTGAACACGCATATTTATGTGGGTTTAAGTGGATATCACAATGGATAAATTAGTTAAAATCGAACAAAAATTAAACAAAAAAATGTATTTTATAATGATTGATGATATGTTATTTAGTAACTGTGAACAAATTATTTATGAAATCAGTTTAGAAATAGCATAAAAAGAATATTTTATATCATTCTATTTTAAAATAAATGTTTATTTTGAAATCTACTTTCCTAACTAATATAAATTGTTATATAATATTTTATATCTAATATATAAATCTTATTAAAATAACATTTATATATAGAAATTAATTAAAATTTAAAATATTTTTTAATATTGATTTTATATTAGCTGAATACATAATGTTATTACTTTTTAATTTATTTATTTAATTTTATTGAAAGTATTTATTGTTGACTATTCAAATGCGTTTTACTTAATGAATACACTTTGTTGCTGTTTGTATATATATAAATTAGTAATTAGGTAAAAGTACTAATGCGATCTACCTAATTCTTTTGCTATATAAATAACATGTATTCAAATTTCCGGATAGACCATATTCAAAAATATTATAAATATGTATTTGATTTTATAAAATCAAAGACAAACAAAATTATATACATTTATTGTCTATATGTTATAAATGTAAAATATATATTTTTAAATTGTGTTGTATCTAGGATTAAAGATATGAATGTCCTTTTTATATAACAACAAAATGTTTAAATTTAATAAATAGTTTTTTAGAAACACTCAATATACGGAGGTAATCCTTATCTCTATACATGTAACATTCAACAAAATAGCCGTACCATGGGGATATCCCCTTAATAATAACCCAATTGTAGATTAAATTAAATACTTAGATATATTTATAATAAATATATAATTAAAGATGTACAAATATTGTTTTGCATGTCTTTCACTAATAAGATGAATTTGGGACTGTTTATAGTTTAAATAAGCTAACAATAATGAATGTATTTATTATATATATAATATGCCAAATAATTAGATACTAAAGCCAACTATAAATAACTAATAGAAAATAATTTTAATAAATCATAATTTATATGAAATTTTATTTTTAAGAAAAGATACATGTTTAGATATATATTATTTTATAATTTAATATACATGTAAATTGTTATATATTTAAAATTATTAATAATTTTAAAAACCGTTGTAAATAATGTAATTTATTTTTATATAATTATAAAAATGTATTTATTGGTATCATTTTTTTTAAATTCCTTATATAACATTAGGAATTTTAAATATTTATTCTGTTTTATTTTAATATAGTTTATATTTAATTTAATATATAATGTTATATAAGTATATGTATCTATAATAATTTTGTGAATAGAATTGTATATTTATACTGTTTAATTTTAATATATCATTTTTTTTTAATATATAATTATAATTATTAATTAAGATTATAAATATAATCTATAATTGTCTATAATAATTTTGATTAAATTAATGAATTATTTTGATTTCTATTAACATTTATATTTAAATTGTGAAAATATAAATTAATATCTATTATAATTATTGATGATTAAATATTTAAATTTTATTTTATTGTGATATTGGCTATACATGTCGGGCGGCACACGGTAACTAGTAAACACTCGTGAGCCTCGCGAGTGAGCCGCGTGAGGCGGGTGTATATGAGCTGATTATTTCGAGAAGGCAATGTGGGCGTTCTATAATATCTTACTAGTTACTTTAAGCTCTACTGCATATGCTAATATATTCTGAACGTGTAACATCTATATGAATAGAATATAGATACACACACATATATGAAAATTTATATATACGTATACTATAATATATATATATATATATATTTAAATAATAGTATACTTTATAATAGTATATATATATATATATATATATATATATATATATATATATATATATATATATATATATATATATATATATATATATATATATAATATATATACTATTATAAAGTATACTATAAAATATATATAGGCTGTATTTAAATATTGGCTATATATAATATAAATATATACATTTTTTGTTGATTAAATTACAATTATTACTATCAGAAAGTACTCGATAATAATTCGAATATTTTACGTACACATGAGATCGATATAGTTTTAGAATGTCCGTTCAATTTCAAGTAGAACCAGTATATTATATATGTATAATAATATATTCCATAGATATGTTATCCGTTATAGTAACCGAACAATTAAATATTTGTTAAAAATAAAATAAATTTGATTTTTTTATTAAATTTAAATATTTACTATATGATATTATTCGATTATAATTCGAATATGTTACGTACACATGAGATCGATATAGTTTTAGAATGTCCGTTCAATTTCAAGTAGAACCAGTATATTATATATGTATAATAATATATTCCATAGATATGTTATCCGTTATAGTAACCGAACAATTAAATATTTGTTAAAAATAAAATAAATTTGATTTTTTTATTAAATTTAAATATTTACTATATGATATTATTCGAATATGTTACGTACACATGAGATCGATATAGTTTTAGAATGTCCGTTCAATTTCAAGTAGAACCAGTATATTATATATGTATAATACTATATTCCATAGATATGTTATCCGTTACAGTAACCGAACAATTAAATATTTGTTAAAAATAAAATAAATTTGATTTTTTTATTAAATTTAAATATTTATTATATGATATTATTCGAATTCGAATATGTTACGTACACATGAGATCGATATAGTTTTAGAATGTCCGTTCAATTTCAAGTAGAATCAATATATTATATATGTATAATAATATATTCCATAGATATGTTATCCGTTATAGTAACCGAACAATTAAATATTTGTTAATAAATTTGATTTTTTATTAAATTTAAATATTTACTATATGATATTATTCGATTATAATTCGAATATGTTACGTACACATGAGATCGATATAGTTTTAGAATGCCCGTTTAATTTCAAGTAGAATCAATATATTATATATGTATAATAATATATTCCATAGATATGTTAAAACAAATTGATACAAATATTTAATTGTTCGTTTAAATTTAATAAAAAATCAAATTTATTAACAAATATTTAATTGTTCGGTTACTATAACGGATAACATATCTATGGAATATATTATTATACATATATAATATATTAATTCTACTTGAAATTGAACGGACATTCTAAAACTATATCGATCTCATGTGTACGTATCAAATTCGAATTATTATCAAGTACTTTCTGATAGTAATAATTGTAATTTAATCAACAAAAAATGTATATATTTATATTATATATAGATACAGCCTATATATATATATATATACTATTATAAAGTATACTATTATATATATATATATATATATATATATTATAGTATACCCATGATATAAATACGTATATATAAATTTTCATATATGTGTGACACACACAGATAGATACACACACATTGTGTGTGTATCTATATTCTATTCATATAGATGCTACACGTTCAGAATATATTAGCATATGCAGTAGAGCGTAACTAGTAAGATATTATAGAACGCCCACATTGCCTTCTCGAAATAATCAGCTCATATACACCCGCCTCACGCGGCTCACTCGCGAGTGTTTACTAGTTACCGTGTGCCGCCCGACATGCTTCCCCGTGATATTGAATCTATAAAACAATCATTAGCAAATATTTATATTATATACATTTATCTTTAGTATTCTTTATATCGTTATTTCACAATATAATTTTTTTGTAAAATATCTAATTCAATTAATTTATTGTAAATTATTTTTTTTACCATTTTATTATATTTTACTAGTAAATGTAGTTTTTGGATCTTTAACCGTTTGCATCCGAGAATTTGATTTCTGTTGAGCAACTTTTATGATACTACTACATATCATATATTAGTCCATTTTATTATTTAAATGTATCAACATTATAGAGTGAAATGTTTTCTTTATGATAAGATTTTTAAAAGTAAGTTTCATATCTTAGTTATCAAGTTAATTGGTATAATATAACCTTGTATAAGGTTTTTTTTATAAATAAAATTAAATATATAACAATAAATTATATTAATTAAAATTGAAATTAATATCATTTGTGTTATATAATAATTTCATTTTAATATATAAAATAGCTTGAATTTTAGTGTGTATAGTAACTAAAGTAAATATCATTGTAATATAAAGTATTTTATCAATACAAAATTTCTAATTCGATAAAAAGTTAGATAAATATTACCATTAATTATTTATGTTGTAAATTTTTAAAGAAAATAATGTATGGCAAATTTTATCGTAATGATATAAATAAAACCTACTTGGCGTAGTAATATTAATATTGGTGCAAGTATACATTACAATATTATTTACACATATAGTACAGAATTAGTGTTACTTTTTATTTTAAATTTAAAAATCTAATAATAGATAACATATGTTAATTATCTGTGCACTATTACTTGTAAATTATTCAATAATGATTCAATTTATATGATTTCTTCAGCTTATTGTTGGTTTATATATTGTTACTACTTTATAAGACTAAATGCATATACATAATATTAGTATTATATACATTAATTTAGGTTTGAAATATAATTATTTTATTTTAAAGAATTAATTATAATTGTTACTTTTTAATTGATTATGCTATTTTGAATACTTATTATTAATTGTTTTCCAGATTAATAAACTATGTTATATACTAACTAAACCAACAAATTATAACTTGTAATAAAACATTAGTTATGTTTATATCCACATTTTCATTTATTAAAAAAGTGCATATATATTTTAAAAAAAACAAATGCTCAGAACTGGGTGAAATGTAATTATATAATCATCAGATGCAAAGGGTTAATATTTAATCTTTTTATCATAAATATATTTTATTTCTACTTTTTGGTATACACTAATTTCATAAGAATTAAGTGATATTTATTATTAATATATTTAAAAAGTAATACAAATAATGTAAATATTAAAGGGTACGAATAATTTATAGTAGGGTCATTTTTATTTTACTATATACCCTCATTTGAAATCTTATAGCAATTAACAAACATGTCAAACCTTTATAACAGCGATATCATGATTACAGTGAGAGATTTTGAGATTAGAAAACTGAAACGAGAGATTGCAATCAGTGATGAAGAGAACCTATCCCTGGCAAACTACATAGAAAAGATGACAGTGGCTATTTCTAATATAAACTCTGAATCCACCGAACAGCATTCCAATAACCAAACCCTTCAGGTTATTAAACCTATTCACATTCTATATAATCTAATGAGATGTATTAATATACTTAGTTAAAAAAATAGTTTATTTATTATATTTACGTAATAATGCTAAATACTTATCAACTAGAAATATCAACTAAACATATATATATATATATACAATTAATTTTAATATGTGTAAAATTATATAGTAATATATTATACTATATTCTTTATAAGCATACATAAATTCATAATTAAATAACTGTGTTAAAATGAATCATCTAATAATTATACTTTAAAAACTTTATTAAAAAAAACTAAATAATCTCTATATTAACTTTACTTTTATAAACTTATTCAACTTTCCAATAATACATACATTTAATACAGAATCATTTAGATTCACTAAAACAACTATTGGCTTCAAGTTTTTCAAATGTGCCTATACCAAGTTAGTACTCTATTAATAATATTAATCAATTTATTAAAAATATACAACTTTACAGAATCAGGAGAGGTAGCCAGTGTCAGTAATATTGACAAATACATGAATAATTTACAATCTTCACTTATGGATACTGATAATGATGATGAGTTGAGTCATGTACAGAATGTTTCTGATATTATATCTAATATGAACTTTGATCAATTTTAAAATATGTAGATTATTAAATAATATTGTTAGTTATTCATTTATTTGATTATTATATTATAGATTCTTTTTTATATTTTCAATAAAATTAATAAAAAAAAGTAAAATTCAAATTTATTGAATACAAAATAAATACAAAAGAATTTAAGATTATTTAATTAGTTGCGTCTCCTTTTCTATTGTATTGATTGGGATTTTGTCCTGCAATTAATAGAAATATTAAATATAAGAATAATGCTTCATGATGAATGTAATAACCACGATTTATATATCGCTGACTATCATAATTGCCTCTTCCACCTCCACGTCCTCTGGAATAGCTATTAGAATTTCCTCTCATACCTCTTGGAGGTCCCATCCCTACACGATTTAGTAAACTTTTATATTATGAATTAGATTAAAATATAATATTTACAAATAATATGACATATTTGTTATTATAAATATATTAATAAGACAATATACATTTAACATAATAAATATCATTGATTACTTTTAAATTTATTTTAAACTATTATTTAAGTATTAACCATCTCCTCTCATTGGACGTCCTCCATCATTTCTAATTTCACTGCGATGTGAATCATTTCTATATGAATCATTACGCTCATCACTATTTCCATGATGTTGAGATTCTCTACATTTCAATGTATATTATTATACGTAAAATAAAACAATGAATACAAATATGCAATACCTGTTATAGCCATACTGCATAGACCGCTGATAATTCTCGCGGCTGTTTTCATGGTTATAATTATTACTATTCCTGTAACGACCATCCCCTTGCCCACGATGAGGAGGCCCAGATTGATGGGCCCCGCGTTGTTGATGATACTGTTGAGATGAAGGTGATGGCGGAGGAGGTCTCGAATGTTGCTGCTGCTGTTGTTGTTGCTGAGTTTCGTTGCTGCTGCTGCATTGATTAGGCTCTGTAATCATGGGTTCCGTAGCTTGATTGGGAGGAGACTGCTTATCGTGATCCAGAGTGGTAGAGGGTGGGTGCATGCTATGCGGTGGCAAGTTAGGGTAGTGAGATTGAGGAGGGTTTATCTGCTGCATTGCATCTTGATGTTGGAGATGTTGAGTAAGGTGGGGTGGAGGAGGTGGTTGGGGTAGCGGGGACTGGGTAGTAAGCGGGGAATGGGAAGGCTTGTGATGAGGTAAGTGTGTTTGTTGAGATGGAATAGTTACTTGAGGAGGTTGAGAAGGATGGGATACGTGAGGTTGTAGGTTTCCATGGGGTGGTTGCGAATCATGGGATGGTTGAGAAACATGGAGAGGTTGCGATGGTTGAGAAACATGGGGTGGTTGAGTGGCATGGGGGGCTTGAGTAATATGGGGTGGTTGAGATTGATGAGGCGGTTGGAAAGTTTGCTGTTGAGGATGGTGTTGGTTTTGATTAATTCTAGATGTTTGAGAAGGTATTTGGTGATTAGGATGATATGGTTGTTGTTGTTGTTGCTGCTGCTGCTGTTGTTGCATAGTTTGATGCATGGGAGGGGGGTGATGTTGCATATGTTGAGGTGGTGTCAATCTATCATTTTCTGGAAACATAAGAGGAGGACTACGAACTTCACTGTGTTGGTTGATATTATTTTTACGTTGGTATATTTGATCTTCTTGTCTCATATGAATTGGTTCTATCTTCACTTCACGATCTATTCATTATTAGGAAGTATTATTAAACTATTAACTGTACTAATCGTACTTACCATACAATGCATGCTGTTGAGGAGGAGATAGCTTAGGTTGATAAGTCGATGGTTGATGATGTCTTTCCGCTGCAGTTTGTCTAAATTCAACTTTAGACATTCCTTTATTAGAATTTACTTCATTTTAATATATATATATATATATATATATATATTATATCACTGCATAGTTAGTTAGATCATTACACAGATTTACACTTTAATTATCAAATTAACTTTAAATATTAATGGAAAACATGATTTATATTCAATTTATAACATATTTAATTTGATATAAATATTGATTATGAAATATATATATATATTAATAATTGAAAAAATCAATATTTAATAAATTAGTTATAAATTTAGTTAATTACCATTGGCTACTTCAGAATCTTGTGAAAAATTAAATATTCCTTTAACAGAAGTTACAATTTCACTAAAAGTACGTGGATTTTCAGGTTGTTGTTTAAGTTTCAAAAATTCATCATCTTCAATCTCAAGATGCCTCAGGTGATTCTTTGTTACTTTTTGAGATCTTCCTTTATTCTTAGACTTTTCAGATTCATTCATTACCTTTCCACTATATGTTGATGTTTTAACATATAATTGTTCACTATTTGATGATTTCTCCACACCTCCTTTAGGATGTTGGTTAGAATCAAAGGTAGGTTGTTTGTCTTCAACGTTGGATTGTTTAAGTTTAGTTTGAATAATTTCAACATTTGGTAGTTTTTCATCAAAATATTCTGGTTGTTCATCAAAATATTCTGGTTTAGAATCAATATATTCTGTTTCAGTATCAATATGTATACTCTCTTGAATATTTGCATTATATTCAGAATCTGTAATTATAAGAAATTATATAATAAACTATAATCATAAATTATAAGTGACCTTTTTAATTGTAAGAATTATGAATATTTACATTACATCAAACTATATCATAATAACCTTCTTGGACAGCTTTGTTGATATCTTCATGTTGAATTACTTCAAACTCTTCGAATGTCTCAGAGGATGGCTTATCTTCATTATTGTCATTATCCTCGTTAATAAATTCATCTTCCATCGTATGTTCAATGTCTTCTTTTAACTCTTCAGATTGCTCAACTTCCTTTTGAAGCGATATATTTTCAAAGTAGTCATTGGATAATATGTGATTGATAAGAACATTAAGTTCAGTAAAAGTAAAACTACTCTCTGGTGAAATTGAGACTTCACGTGATTCACAGTAATTCAACATTACTTCAGATTGAGCATGTATTCTTTCCTTATAAGATAATTCTTCATTAGATTGAACTAATTCAGCAAAAACATCTAAAGCCTCCAAATCTTTATTTTCGATTAACTATAAGTGAATATATATATTACATATTAAAATAAATTATAAATATATGTATAATTAAGTATTTATTTTATTAAACCGAAGGGCTGGGGAAACCTTCAAATTTGTTCAAAATGTTATAATAAAATGTTGAAATATACTGATTTATCTTTAAAATGGTATATAAAGTTTAAAATAAAAGTATTTCAAATCTTGATTTTAAACAAAGTCCTGTAAATATTTGATAAAATCTGAGTAATATTTGTGTTCAAATATTCAGTTATGATACGTTTTATTTTCATTATTTATCCAAATTTCATAATTTAAATACAAGAATGCAGGTAATAAATAGGATTATTAATCGATAGATTATTATGTAGACAATGACATGAAAGCATCTATTTATTAATCTTGAGATAGTGTCATATATTTTGAAATATATTTACTGTGAAGACATATTTTGTTATTACAATAAATATGCTTCCACCTACTAAAAGAAGTAAAGCTATGAAGGAAAACTATGGAAAAGCAGTAAGTATATTATATAATAAACTATAATTCATTAATTTATATTTAGTAAAACATATATAAATGTGTAGTTTATATACTAAATAACTAGAAGTTTTTAGATAATTTAATAAATAAACATTTATTTTATATTTGTTATTACTATTATCTATATGTAGAATAACTAATATTATAAATACACATTAATTAATTCATTTGTATTTAGATAATATAAATATAATTCAGTAGTTATAAGACTAAATATCTAGAAATACATTTGATAATTTGATAAATTAATTTTCATCATTATACTTTTTTATTATTATTACTAATATCTATCGGTAGAATAACTAATATTATAAATACGTAGTTAATATTACTATTATTTATATATATATATATACTAATAAACTATTATTGATTCATTTATTATAAGTAAAACATGTATAAATGTGTAGTTTAGATAATAAATAACCATAGAGTTTTTAGAATTTTATAAATAAACATTTAATTTTAAACTATATGCATATACAACAGATTTGAAGAGGTTGTCTGGCACCTCTGTAACTCGCTAAAAAAACTACGTAGCAAGAGTAACATCGAATTATCATGCATGGAGTGCCAAATTACAATAAAATGATAAATAATAATAAAATGTATAAATATCATAAATGTATTGTTATTTATTCAAAATAATATTGATAAAAACTTTTGGAGGCTATATCTCAGAACTTTTTTTTTATTTTGTTTTCAAACCTCTATTGTTTTTGTCCAATTGCTTCAATCATTATAAAAATTTCTGAGTATATATATATATAATATTACTGATAATAAGCTATCCTAATAGAATGTAATAATTTAATTTTTAAATATACTGGTTATAAATATAAACGATACTACTTATAAATATTAAAAAAAAGTTGATGAAAAAAATAAACAAAAATACACAAATAAAATATCGGTGGCAACAGATATCTTGTATGTGTTTATATATTTAGATATAGGATAGCTTTTATATATATGATAGTTAGCTAACAAAATTAGGTAACAAAATTAGGCAACAAAATTAGGCAACAAAATTAAGTGATTATATTCATTTGTTTAAAGGTTTTAAAGGTAGTAGTAATTTTAGTGACCCTCATTTTCCTTATCTTTTACATGTAAACTCAACAAGATTACTGTGCAAGGTTACCCCTGCCCTTAAATAATATTCAGATGTATTTTTCGCAGAATAATATTTTCTCATAATCACAGGTTTTACAAATGTATGAGATTAGTTTGTGAGATATCATAATTTATTTTGATTTATAAAGATAATTTATTTTTCTAATAAATGCAGCACCAATACATAAATATATTATCAGTAAAATATATATATGAATTTATATATGTATATGCATTACATATACTAATATAATATTGAAGATAAACATTTATTTAGAGCAGTAATATATATTATCGATTTACATGTGAAAAAACAAAATAGTGTCATGATTTCGATCTACCCTTAACAGATATATAAATAATTTTTTTTGGATATATAAATATATATAGTTAATCATTTTTTAATTGAAGAAATCCAATCTCATACAATCGATTTCATTATTTGATAATTTATTAATTATTTAATAATTTTAAAAATAACCAATTTTTTAAATAAAAATTGTACTAAAATAGTTTTAAAAAAAATAAAATTTTACTATATCTATAAATATTAATATATACTAACAACAGCTCCATTTTTTTCATCACGAAAATCATCACGTATAATTTCCTCTCCAAATTGAGATATAACAAATTCAAGTTTGAGATATTCTTGAAACTTTTCATAAGCTGTGTTATTCTTTTGCAATTTAGTGCGTTTTACATATTTCTTCTGATACTTTTCACTTTCTATAATTGTTGACGCATAGAGCTTCTGTAATTCTTTAATTACGTCCATTGATTGAATTACTGTATCGTATCGCTTAATCGCATCCTGAGTGAATTTTAAATATTTAAAAAAATCAAATTATGGTATTAGCAATTTAATTATAAATAATAAAGATGTATATATATATATAATATATATAATAACAAATCTATTACCGTTTGATCTTCATTCAATGTAGATCCACTTGAAAGTTGATCCTTATATCCATCAAGTTTAACCTAATAAATTAAATTTATTTACTGATTATATACTAAAATTTAGAATCAAAATCAATACTAATATATATATATATAATGACAAATAATATAGACTAGTTTATATTCTCGCTAAATATTAGATTATATAATTAAGTTGAATACAATACGATAGGAAGGATCTTTATTAGATTATATATGCATTTATTTATATAACCAAATCTAAATCAAAAAATAGTCCAACAAATTATTAAAAACCCCATATATTTGACATCGTAAAATTAAATTTTATAAAGTATATAAAAAATGTATATAATTTAATATTACATATTACATATTTTAAATTTTAATATTTATAAGGATTATATAAAGAAATTAAAATTAATAATTTATGTGAGGAATTGGGTTATACTATATATATTGTTAATTCTACATTTTATATATAATGCACCAATAGTATTATTATGTCGATTACCATGTAGATTATCAACATTAATCATAAATAAATAAATAAATAAATAAATAATATTTATTATTTCATGTTTACAACAAAGCATGAAATAATGGAGTAGTTATAAAAATGTATTTGTTTTTTTTTGCGAGAACTTCCCCATATTCTAGATAAGTTAGATTCTCATGAGTTAAAAAATGTAAATATAAATAATTAAATGTAAAGAATAAAAATACGTATAAGT
The DNA here is from genome assembly GCA_964019155.1 of Osedax fenrisi. NCBI lineage: Eukaryota > Metazoa > Annelida > Polychaeta > Sabellida > Siboglinidae > Osedax > Osedax fenrisi. Next base: position 45,206,520 of record OZ025240.1, on the reverse strand, counting down.
CAAGTTAAAAATAAATGATATAAAGAATAAAAAATATGTATCAATAAGTCAAGTTTAAAAATAAAAGATGTAGTTATATAAAAATCACAGAAACGAATTGAATGCTGAATGACAAACTATAACTGTAATAGAATAGCTAAACAAACAAAAATAAAAACTAAACAAATAAACTGAAGGTATTATAAATTGTACCCGTAAAAAAAGAATAAAATTAGATTGTTTAATTGATTTTCATATTTTGATAAGTTGTTTTTTTAATATTTTTATATAAATTTTTATAAATAATAATTTATTTAAACTATTCCAAGATTTATAATTAATAATGATTTATGATGACGGCTTGATAATACAGTTAATTTGAAACGCCAATTTCGTTATTTAGAGCATTCACACGATTCTATTTTTAAATACATGCTGCTATAACTCTGATTACTTTGATTACTCTGATTATTATTATAATGACTAGAGTGAAATGTCAGTAACACATAAAATAAAATAAATTGTTCTAAATGATTTGGGAATGTTAGGTGGGTAATAGTGAATAGTTGTAGTTGTTACACATCACATATATCATAAAATATAAGTAAAATTATATTATTTATATACAAAAGTATGAGTAATAATTTTTTTCGCAATCTATTTAGATGGCTTTAACTTTTATTATTTAGATTACTAACTCGATGGTTCCCTATTATAATGATTATATAATATATAATATAATATTATAATTTAAATAATTAAATATTATTATTAAATATAATATTAAATAAATGAATGATAACTGATACAATTATGTTAAATATCGATAATCTTGAATAACTTGATATATCTTTTATTATCAATAATTTATTAATAAATATTTATTAAAACATAAATTTAAAAATTAAATTTAGTAAATTTAATATAAACTATGTTATATAAATAAATATTTACTTAATCCAAAACATGATAATTAATTTACAAAATAATTTAATATTAGATAACCGATAATTAATTTTAAAAACTAAACCAAAATTATAAACAATGTATTTGATATCTTCAAATATTATTAAATAAGTGAAATTTTAAGAACCGAAATGAAAAAAATTAGTATTTGATAATTGAGATCAATGATTTGTAATTTTACATTACTAGTAGAAGTAGTAATAGTAGTAGTAGTAGTAGTAGTAGTATGATTATTATGTAACATATGATATACATTATGATCTAGATAACGTATATGATATGAAATATGATTTGAAAGTTTCCAGATAATGGTTTTCCAGACTATGATTTTGATTATTTTAAAGATTTGAGACCATGATTTTGAAGATTTTAGATCACAATATTTTATAGAATACCGGGATTTGAAGGTTTCGCGATCAAGATTATCAATATTTGAAAGTTTCGAGATCAGTCAACTATTTGAAATTTTACAGAACTAGTTATTATTGATATTTTCATGTTATCTCGAATAGTAGTCAAAAATTATTAAATAAAATCTAAAATAAAAAGATCTAAAATAATATTAAAAACAATTTTTATTATAGTTATGTCAATGTACTAAAATCTAATGAAGATTTAGATTTATAATCCGCAATAGCAGTCAAAATATCATTATCAGATATGGTAGCCAGTAATATCGTACCTGTAGGTAATCTCGAAAGAGGTAATTTCATACGACTATATATAATTTATTAAATAATATTTATCTGCTCTTTATAACCTAAAAAGGTAAAGACTTATTTAGTAATCTCGTAAGACTTATTAAATTTAATTTATTTCATAATTATACAGTTCTTATACGAATATATATAATAAAATATATTCGTATAAGAACTGTATAATTATGAAATAAATTAAATTTAATAAGTCTTACGAGATTACTAAATAAGTCGTTACCTTTTTAGGTTATAAAGAGCAGATACACACTCCTAGCTTATTTTATAAAATATTAACTTTCGATAACATAATAGGATTAGAGCCAACTAAATGCAATAATTCATATAGTTCAAATATCAAATTATTATTTACTTATAATACAAATCGATATCAAATTATTATACTAATTATTACTAAAAATAATATTGACTTAATTATATTCATAGTTGGAATTGTGAGGTATTTTTGTTTTTTGTTAAAATATAAATTAAATAGGATATATTAAATATAAGATATATTCTATTATATTATTATAATAATTATATATAATAATTAATTTTAAAACTTCAATAAATAGATAATTAATCTTATTTTTTTTTTTTTTAATTTTAAGGTTTTTTGTATAAATATAAATTAAATGTCATATATTAATAAAATAATATAAAATAATATTATATACATATAAATGTATTACATTTAATTCATGTTTAAACTTTAATTAGTAGAGTTATTAGAGGATATTATGTTTATACTTGTAGTTTATTTATATAATTAACAAAGATTTTTCTAAGGAAAGATATGTTATATACATATACATATATAGGTGGCGCTCTAGGTGTTTTGTATACAAAACACTTAGAGCACCACCTATATGGGGTTAATTTTGGGAACTATGTGTTGTTTATAATGTAAATTCGTATCAAACTATAACCAACTATATACTTTAAAAATATAAACTAATATATTTCAATTATTATGTATATGATAAAAACTAAGTGTTAATTGCTAATATATAAAAATTCAATATGATATGTAGGTTTTAAATACTATACATATATGTGGCTAGTAAAATCTAATTTATATTGTATGTAATTTAATTGACCTATATAAATATTTTTGTATTGAAAACGCACCGAATAGATTTAAGTGAATCGATACTACTGCTAGTAGCGGGAGGTAGTAGTTATTAATTATATAGCATATATTGGGAGTGTTATATCTATATTTAGAAAAATCTTAGTAGTAAAGTAACTTAATTATTAAGATTAGTTTTTTTTTAATATTAGCTTTTTGGTTTTATGGTTTTATAAATTAAATAGCTCTTCTATTATATATAAATATTATGTGTTAATATACTATATTAAAATGAACCTATAGCACAAAATATAATAAGATTAAATATATAATAATTAATTATTTTATTAGAAATAAAATACCTTATTATAATTTTAAAAAGCTATATAATTAATATGTTATGGTTTAATTGACTACTTTATTATTTATGATTATCAAAATTCATTTTACTAATATAAATTAAATGAATAATATTTACTTAAAATCAATATTCATAATTATCGTATCATTATTATATATTTTCATTCATTCAAAAACCAAAAAACCATGAGATAAAAATAGTTTTTTTGCAAATATGATTATACTTTGTATATAAACTCATTCATTATCAGGTATATACATACACGTTTTATACAAAATACATGGGTAGAGTATTCATACTCTATTAAAATATACGGTTACTATATATTACTATAGTATTTCGATATATTTAGCGTCCTCTATTAATAATAGAGTCTATTATAGAGTCTATAGTGGAACTATTTATATTGTTTACAAATGTTTGTCTTTAGTAGGGATAATAGCCATAATAATTATATAAACAATAACACATATATATATATAAATATTATAAATTATTATGATAATTAAATAATAAAATTAAATATTAGTTAATAGTTAATATTTATTATAAATTAATTATGAAGTTCCTAAGGAACTTCCTTTCAAATTAATATATTTAATACAATATAATATTATCCTTTACAATTTCATACGGGTATTTTTATTATATATGCTAACTACTAAATATATATGTTAAAATAGTATTATATAAAATTAATATAATATTACGTATTTTGTATAAATAATATTATATCTGAAATAAAAATAGGTTATATTTTTATAAATAAAGGAAGTTTTAATTTATAAATAGAATTGAATAGATTTTCTTTTGATAACATTCAATATATTTATTTTAAAACATTGATATTTTTGGAGATTAATAACCTTTCTTTTTTCAAAATTTCGCAACTTCTTCTCAAATACTAGGCCAAAATTCTTATATGGCTCTAGAGGATCAATTGGTGGCTTAATATCCATTTTTAAGCTGGTAGATGGCATAATATATAAAAACAAATAATATAATCTCACGTGGTACAAAACAAAGTCCTTTACCCCCAAATACATGGGAAAACTAGTATTTCATAATATAATATTATATTTATATCTCGATTTATATTTGTAACGTTTATATCCTTATAGGGTTTATATCATAGATATTTTATTGTCTTCACTCAAATGTATATGGTGTAGGTAGTATACCTATATCCATAAATATACATATAGAGATAGAGAGAAACATAGAGCTTTCTCTCTAGCTCTATTTATAATTATAGGTATACCTATTACAAAAACCATATGATTATTTTATCATAATTTAGATATGCTAATTATATAGTTGTTATCGATTAATTATATTTAATAAAATAAATTTTTAATTTATTATAAGTAATTGTATTACAATGTTATTAAACTATATTATAATGAGAACTAATGAGAATGCTTATTTAATCGAAATGCTTGTATAAACTGCGTATACAAATGCAAACACGCACCTGCTAATTAAATTTAAAGTTAAACTTAAGTCAAACTCTAACATTCACTCGCACTAAAAGTCGGATCTTTTACCCCTTAATTGGTGCAATTAAAACAATAGAATATATATAGACTATATATAGTCGCATCACTAATTTTTTTTAATAATTATATTTTGCGAGTCTATATATAGAGGCTCTTACTGTTAGATGGGTTGTGTTAATTATCTATTATGTATACATAATAGATAATTAACACAACCCATCTAACAGTAAGAGCCTCTTAATAGCAGCATAACAGCATATTCTAGAGCTTCAAATGTTTACATTGTGCTATTATGCTGCCATTATGCTGCTATTAAATGTATATTATGCTGCTATTAATTAGTCATGCTATTATTCTGCTATTATGCTGCTATTATGCTGCCATTATACTAATATTAATTTTAAAAGTATATTATGCTGCTATTATGCTGCTATTATAATAATAGCAACATAATAGCATAATAATATACTTTTAAAATTAATAGCAGCATAATATTAGCATAATGGCAGCATAATAGCATGACAAATTAATAGCAGCATAATAGACATTTAATAGCTGCATAATGGTAGCATAATAGCACAATGTAAACATTTGAGGCTATAACATATGCTGTTATGCTACTATTATGCTGCTATTACTGTTAGCTGGGCTCTAATAAAAGTCCTCTACTTCCGTTCCAGAATCTCAACAACTAGATGTTTCTTCTTCTTCTCAAACTACTATTATATCTCCTATACACTCTCGACACGTATTACCTTAATACATAGAAGAGATATTGTAATACTTCTACTTCCAAATAGCTTACAGTAGGATTGCTTTTCGTTAATATTCGAGATCTTAAAGAAAGTTGACTTTTACTATTAGTAACCTAGGTTACTCGAGCTCGAGCATCATCTTTCTCGAGCTAATTAAATTCACAGAAACATGGATCCCACCTCCTACTTTTTCAAATAGTGATTTTCTCTCTATTTTCTTTTCATTCTCCAAGATGAACATTGTATTTTCCAAGCTAATAGTAATATCCTCATATTAGCAGCATTATAGCATAACTAATCGCCTAACATATTTACATTGTACTATTATACTACCATATGTTGCCATTAAAAGTCTATTATGATGCTATTAATTTGTAATCCTATTATGTTGCCATTAAAATTATATTATGCTGCTATTAATGTGTAATGCTATTATGCTGATATTATGTTGCTATTATATAGATGGGTTATATTTATATTTATAGATCTACAAAATCTGAATAAAATATGTTCTTTAATGAATTTAACGATATTATTTTGAATATTAATAATACAAATAAAAATTGGAATTCCAATCTCAATTAAACAAAACATCAATATCCATGGTTATTTCAATTATCATGTTCACTCGACCAAGTTTCCTCACTCGATTTCTATGTATCTTACTAACTCCCTAAACATGAATTAATTACTCACTTTTCCTATCCATATTAGGCATTCTCTCAACTTTATAGTATGCAGCTGTAAGATCTAGATCTTAATCAAGTATTATCAATTATATAACAATTCATCAATTATAATTACTATTTATATACTTATTTAATTGATTGTACCAAATCTGACATTAGCACACACCATTTCATCATAACCTTTATAGTTATCATCTCTATATCATTTATTGTAGAAAAATAAAATATATGAATATTTTTTATTCTCCTCTGAACAAAACAAAATATTCCTTCTTTTATATTTACACATATCCTATACAAAACTAAACTCTACTTTCAACCTTAACTTACAAATTATGCCTCTTCTATCCACTACTATGTATACATAATACGTATCTATGGTATGATCATACATATAGAGTACCAGGTAAGATATAGAGTACCAACCTACTCTAAATCTGGTACTCTAAATCTATGGGTATGATCATAGACATCTAAGGGGCGAAGCCGTGTATTAATATATAACGTCTTTAGGTATGATATACCTACATATGATATTGTTATACTCGAGTTCACTGATCATGATATCTAAGTAAAACTTAAAGATTAATCGAATAATTATACTATCGCATTCCTTCTCCTGAAAACTTATATTATACTGATCATTGAAAATCCTATAAATCACATATCAGTAAAACAAAATAATCTTATTATATAAATAAAATCAATAACCTTTCCTCCAATATTCGTGCCATATTTTCCTTAGTAAGAAAACTTATTGCGCCTGGTCCATCTTTACACATACCATACATAACGAATATTCCTAACAATAAACTCTAGGGAATTCTCTAATTATTTTCTCTGATAAAATGTTATATACCTGATTAATCATTATTTCCTTCAATCATTATTTCTCATCAAAAATCACTATCCATAGGGAGTTGTATACTATGTAGTTATATAGATATACCCAGCAAACAATTTCGGCAGATTTAAAGCAGAATTAAAGCAATAAATTTAAAGCAGATTTTCGAACATTCTGCTTTAGAATCTGCTTTAATTATACGGCTTTAAATCTGCTTTAAACAGTGAAAAACGCTTTAAATCTGTTTTAATACTGCTTTAAATCTGCTTTAATTCTGATTACTTTAAACAGTTTAAAACGATTTAAATCTGTTTTTATTCTGCTTTAAATCTGTTTAAATTCTGTTTTAAATTCTGCTTTAAATCTGCTTTAATTCTGATTACTTTAAACAGTTTAAAACGCTTTAAATCTGTTTTAATTCTGCTCTGATTCGGACCAGTTTAAAATAACTATATATAGTATACTACTATAATATGGGTTAAAGCATAAAAGTGGTCCAAGATTTCTTCAAAAGTGTTTCAAGTTTATTTAAAAAGTGGTCCGAGTTTACCTGGTCCGAGTTTACTAGTACCCTTCAACTCGAGTACGTTACCGTGACCCGACTTCAAGACTTGAAATCAGGTTTCTATCATTCTACCGACCGAGGCACCACGCACCGTACGCCGTACGATTTTCAATCCACAGAAGTAACGGTGATCCGACGAAAACGACGTGATATGCGACCAACTCCCGACATCTATACCGTGGATGATGAATCAGATACTATAGTCATATGTATACAGTATACACCATCTACTAAGGCCGCCGGAACTATTTTTTCCCAGGGAGGGGGGGGGGTGAGAAATAAGTATAATTTATCAACTAAATACTAGTATGTAATTATTGTAAAATATATCTTGTAACATATAATAGAGTGCACATTATGATTTATTTTATATGTTAGAACATCTAATTATAATTATACTGAGTTAACAAAAGATGAATTCTGTAATGAACATATCTGGAATAATTTAAAGAAATATTTATATTATAACAAGAATAAATCCCAAAATAGTGTATATATATTATGTTATCCTACATATAAAATGTCTTCTAAAATTATTTCTTTGGCAAAATTCTTTTATCAATGTATTGTCGTCAATATCCATCAATATAAACTAATATACCCTGATGTTCATTGCATATATCCAATATTTGTATTTATGTTGTGACCTTAACCACGTGGTCTTCAATCTTCTTAACATAGAAAATATTCTCTCCTAGGACCATAGATTTATAGTTTACATATAAACTATAAATATTGTAAACTATAAATCTATGCCTAGGACACTGACATACTTGCATACTAATATATAACATACAATAATACCATACTTGATTTTAACCAATTGTACCATCAATAATTTGATTAATTTTATTGTTTCTATAAAAACAATTAATATTAAATTAATAAATCTATAATATATTATTCTTCCAGATTATTTTAAAATATTTTCTAAATGTGATAATTTTTTCGTTTGTTCTGTACTGAGTAAAAAACATTTTCATTGAGAGTAGCATTTGATCCTATTACACTTATCTAAGGAAATATATTTAAAAAATTATACTTTTAATATATTTATAAATATATATTTCTGTAATCAATAATAATTATTAAAAACTATAGGTAAAACTAACCAATTTGTCTAATAAAGTATATATACCAAATGCTATATTTAATGGCATATATGTAGGTTATATGTTTCTAGTAGAGTATAATTACATGAATATGCTTTGGCGATTTATGCATAACTATTTACGATTGCCATTGTAATTTGTTCTAATGTATTTATAATATCTAAATAGTTATTCAAGACTGCTGATATAGCCTTACATATGACTGTCCAATGGAGAGTGGACAGTGTCCACATTATAGGATACATTGATTTGAATCTAGTATTATCATTATCAATAATTACTTAGTTACTTAGTCCCGTGACGTAGGCATCGTAGGGGGAGAACATGACAATGTTTTTATTAACTTTTTCCATTTATAACGATCTTTTGCAATAACTAAAAGTTGCTGAAGAGCTCTCCCTAGGGAGATTAGAGTATTCAAAAATATCATTTAACCAATTTTTATTTGGTCTTCCTCTTTTTCTATTGCCTTCGAGTCGAAGGCTTCGACATAGCCTTGAAGAATTGTTTTGGACATTGAATCGTGTCGAGTTATATGTCCGAATTTTTTCATTTTCCTTCGCATGATTATATCAAGAAGAGTTACATACGAGCCGACTTTCTCATTTATTAAATTATTGACCAATATATTCGTCTTTCTTTCTTTATAGCTTATATTCAAGAGACGCTTGTGAGCTTTTGACTCAAAACCTCTGATCTTCTTCTTTGATTCTTCTAGCAGAGTCCATGTTTCACAGCCATAAAGCAATGAACTATAGTTATAATGAGTTGTATAATCTAAATTTAAGTTTGAATTCGATTTCTCCGCTACGCCAGATCTTTTACAGTTTTACTAGTGCTGAAACTGCTGTAGCTAATCTTATACGAATTTCAATTTTTGAGTTGCCGGAATTCGTGAGCATTGCTCCGAGGTATTTAAAATGTTTCACATTTTCAATCTGTTTATTGTACATATAAATAATTGGTGTTGGACCTTCTCCATTGACAAGAATTTTGCATTTATCATGATTAATTTCCATGCCATATGCTGTCGATGTTTTTTCTAGTGCATCAGTTATAGTTTGTAGTTTACTTTCGGAACCTACTATAAGATCAATATCGTCTGCAAATCTCAGGTTATTGAATTAACTGCCTCCTATAGATATACTAGATGGTTAGTTTGTTACAGAGTCCAGCATTATTTTTTCCAGGAATATATTGAACAAAACAGGCGATAATAAGCACCCTTGCATTACACCTACTGTTGTATTAAACTTTGTTCCAATATTATTATTTAGCAATATGCAGCTTTTAGAAGAAATATAGAGTGATTTAATACATTGAATTATATCATTGCCTATTCCAAAAGAATACATTACATGCCATAAACCCTCATGCCATACTCTATCAAAGGCTTTCTTGTAGTCAATGAAATTATGATACACTTGACGTTGTGGATCGATGTGTATTTCCATTATTAGTCTGCAGTTAAGAATTTGTTCAGTTGTGCTTCGATTTTTTCTAAAAAGTTTTTTCGATTTCTTCCGCTAGAATATCTTCGGCTTGTGGAATTAATCTGTTAAGATAATTCTCAGGAGAATGTTGCTTGTATGGCTGATAAGACTTATAATACGATATTTTGAGCATTTTTTGAGATCTCCTTTCTATGGAATAGGGATAATTAGAGAGGTTGACTATAAATCTGGCCACTGGTTAGTGGACCATACTTTCTGACAAAGATTTGTGATTATATCATTTAACGCTTCACCTCCTCCTTTTAATAGCTCGCTTGGTACATTGTCAATTCCTGGTGACTTGCCATTTTTTAGACTTTTTATGGCGTGGATTACTTCTGACTTCAGAATTTGTAGTGGCTGTTCATCATCTTTACGGCTATTATCTGTTTCTACTTTGGCTCGGTCGTTTTTTTGGGTAGTTATATAAATCTTTGCAATAGTCTGTCAATCTATCCAATTTTGCAGTATCATCTTCTAATAATATGTCGTTAGCATCTTCAAAATTTGATATTTTCCTATTTGTTGGATTAGTGATTGCTTTTATAGTATTATAAGCTCTCTTGCTATGAACATCTCTTTTTAATTCATAATCAATTTGATTACATTGTGATTTCAGCCATTCATTTTTTTTATCTTTCATGCTTCTTCTTATAAGATTGTGCACTATTCTGTATTCCTCGGTATGCTTACTACTCTTATGTTTTGTTGCTTTCAAGCTTCGTCTTTTATCACATACTTCCAGAATATCATCAGTTATCCATAGTTGTTTTCTCAATCTGTATTTTCTAAATATTTTGTGCTATATAAATATCTGTTATTGACTTTGAGATTTGTACATTATCAGTAGATAATTCATCTATATTAATATTTTTCAGTTTAGCTTCTAATTCATCTTTATATTCATTACCTGTATGTGTGTTGTACGGTTTTTCAAGGTCAAACCGTATTCTATTGCTTTTCTTCATATTTTGTGAACGTAATTTCAGTCTCATATTACAAAGAACAAGATCGTGGTCACTATTTATTACAGCACCAGGATATGATCTTGTTGATGATTTGTGTATACTTGATTTGAACCTCTGAGGAGTTAGAATAAAATCTATTTGATTATGTGTGTGACCATTTGGAGAGTGCCAAGTAGCTTTTCTTGAGTCTTTTTTTGGGTGGAGAGTATTAGCAAGTGTAAAATTATGCTTAGTAGCAAATTCGAGAAGTCTAATGCCTCTTGAATTAGTCTTACCAAGAGTAAATTTACCTACCACATTATTCCATTCTTTGTTCGAATTCCCTACTATTGAATTCCAATCAGCTTGTATAATTAAAATATCTTTTTATTTGTCTCCGTCATTATTTTTTCTATCTCTTCATAGAAAATTTCAATATCTTCGTCATCGTAATCACTTGTAGGCGCGTATATCTGAATGATAGTCATATTTACTGGCTGTGCGCCGCACAGTGTGCGGCTAGTGTTATTGATATAATTAGGCTAGAAATTGTTTTGTAGTTTAGGATAGTTGAGGTGAGTTATTTTCGTACTATAAAAGCTATTCCCTGTTTGTGGTATTTTTCTTGTCCGCTATAGACAATCTTATGGCCTTCCTATAGTTATTAATTCACCACAGTTTTTCCATCTTCTCTCCGACAGACCAATAATGTTACATCGGTATCTATCTAGTTCTCTTATTAATTTAGGAATTGTACCTGCTCCTCTGAGTGTCCGTACGTACCGTGTACCTATTGTAGTTAAATTCGTTGGTAATTGTAATGTTCTTTTAATTATCGTTATTTTCTGTGAGTGTGTTGTTAATATTTATTTAGTTCCAGTAGCTAACTTAGCACATCCATCCTGGGTATTACCGATGGAATGCGCGGACGTTGTTATTCCGGGACACGTCCGTCGGACGTCGTCCGATCCGGCATTTAAATATTATTATTTGTCATGTCATCTTTCAGTAGGCTTAATGTGTCTGATGGCGCCTGTCTCCTCTCCAGACTTTTCTCGTCATTTGTCTTAGCCCACTTACTGAAGTGGTTACCAGGGGGTGGCACGAGGAGCCGACAAAGACGATTAAGAGATAAGCGTGTACATTTTCTATCTAACCCATATTATAAAGGATGACAGCAGTAGGAAGAGAATGTGAAATACAGCACTTATCTCCCTACCCCCCCATTATCAATAGATTGGTATAAATATATAAATTTTCCAGATTTGCTAAAAACTTGTTGAACACCAATATCATTCACTATGGATGTTTCACAAGAGCAGCCTATGCAGCTTTACATTGAGCAACACATTTACAAACATAATTTAGTGAACTACAATATGTGTAAAGGTCACACCCCACTACCAGTATTTCAGAAAATATTGCTAGAAAGTGATTTTCTAGCAAGTTGTTTTGGGATACCCCCATTAAATTATATATTTCCATATCCTATATTTCCGGCAAGTTGCCGGAAAGTAATGGGATATCACACTACAATTGTAGTTAACTTGCTAGATTATAACTTTCTAGTAAACATTTCCGGAAATACTGTTAATGGGATACACCCTTAATATATATAGTAACCCTTAATAGCACATGCCAAAGGTTGTTCTTTTTGTATCAGGGTTTGTGTTCCTTTACATCAGATGCCATATTGATGCTTAAATCATAACATTATCCGAGTAAATTAGACATGGATATACCGAGATGTATATTATATTATACGTCGTATTATGATGTTTTCAGATTATTTTCAATAGTTTCGCCAGTAGGATGTGGATCCTACTTGATGTAGGATATATAAAATCCTAGATGAATACAATCCTATACATTTTTAATGATTGTATTTAACGTTTAAATTAAACAAATATAAACAGTTCAATTTGTGTATAAACCAACAAATAGCGAAATGGTGTATTATTCTTCATTATAAATAAAATTTAATCATAATATATTGGACATTTTATTATATTTTTTAATGAATAAGCAAATATAATAGATTATAAATATAAAATGCATAGACATATGAGTTATATTGCTTCACTCTAATGTCTATGATAACACTATTAATTTCTGCTAACATATAATCATCACAGAGATTATAATAATATAATAAAAATCCTTCATTTTACCTACATTTCAGGGGGGTTTTAGTTATCAAAACACCTTCATTATTTTGCCGGGGGGGTGTAACCCCCCCCCCAATCCCCCCTGTTCCAGCGCCCATACCATCTACACCCGATACACCGACAACACTTTGACATTCCGACCGTATCACAAAACCTCCTGACAGTTTGGTATGGTGATACCCTCCCATATTATTATGAAAAAAGATGATGTCATATATCTAGTAAATATATATATATTTATATATATATCCATATTCTATATATACATATATATATATATATATATATATATATATATATATATATATATATATATACAGTGCGCTCTCGATATACCGGCTCTCGATACACCGGCAAACGCGTTATACCGGCACATCTCTGAATGACCGATTTCTTTCCTATCTCTTCAATGATAATAATTGTCGATGCACCCGCACTCGTATACCGGCTCCGGCGCCTAATATCTATGCTAAAAAGTCGAATTGTAATCGATATACCGGCATATATATACATATTTCCCAACATTTCTCACTATGAACATCAAATTATGCATGATGAAACTGTTAAGTATAATATTATTGGACATAACACACTTATAACAACATCGGCATAGAAAAATGATCAAGGTGCATCAACATCATGAATTGGTATAATGTTAAAAAAAATATCAATAAACTCACTATGCGAGGTTATATCACACTCTGAGAGAATATTGATAAGCACATTACATGGAAATCCTGCAACATTTATTATAATCATATATTAACCAACACATTCTAGAGAATATGAAATTATAAACAAATTCTATGATGAACTTAGAAGAGCTATTAGTTATTTAGGTAATAATCCTAATAATAGTTATATTATACTACAACTTCAATATAAGTATAATCGGTATACATCAAGTGTTGTAACATGATTATAATTATTCGTGATTTATCTTAATAAAATGTCCTTATAGGTATACTTATATATTACCGCCTTTATAAATATCTATCATTCCCAACCATTATACCCACCAATGGGCCACCATACTACAACTGCAGCTACACATAGGATATATTCACTTGTAGACAGCTATGACTTATATACTATCCGCTACAACCGCCCTTATGAAAAGGCGTGTATTCACAGTGCCTGAGTTATCAATTCAATGGTCGCTATAGCATTAGGGTCTATAGATGACCACTGTTAGCCATCCATTGTTATCGAATAAGACGGTCAGTAATGGCGGTTACCTTTGTGTTCACGACCATCATCACCAGCAGACGATGACCACCTCGTAGTAGTAGTAGTAGTTGCGCTTTGGCCTACATCAACAGCCGTATTCTCATGAACGTTAGTAACGCGCTATAATCTACTTAGCTATCGGATAGTGTTGCATAATACACGCATTACGTAATAGTAATCATTGCTCATTTAAATCCGTATTTAATAAATACTATTTATCTATGATATATCGTGTTACATTTAATTAATACAATTATTTATTATCTTTAATCGAAATTACTAAATTAATATATATATATATATATATATATATATATATATATATATATATATATATATATAATACATATTTATATTCATATATTATATATTAATACATTTAATTAATAAAAAGTAATAAATTACATTATAATTATAAATATAATTACAATTATGATTATAAATATTAACATATATATATGTTATTTATATTTACCTATATATAATTATATAATATATTAAAATGTTATATTTAAATCTTAATACAAATCCGTTTATATAATAAGTATGACACCTATAGGTGTAGACGAAATATATTTCATGTTAGTGTACTAATTGGATTAAAATTACATTTTATAAGTTTATGAAATTAATTTATACAATATTATTTTTAATAATTTAATATAAGTAGAGTCACAGCTAACAGTAATATCCTCATAATACCAATATAATAGCATAACTAATAGCCTCACATGTTTAAATTGTGCTCTTATGCTGCTATTATATTGCCATCAGAAGTATGGATTGCTGCTATTATGTTTCTATTATTAGAATAGAAACATGATAGCAGCATAATAGACTTTTAAAATTAATAGCATAATAATAGCATAATAGACTTTTAATACCAGTATAATAGCATTACAAATTAATAGCAGCATCATAGACTTTTAATGACAATATAATAGCAGAATAATAGCACAATGTAACATTTGAGGTTATTAGTTATGTTATTATGTTGCTATTATGAGGATATTACTTTTAGCTGGGGTAATATATTTATTTCATATTTTATATATACATTTTTGTATACAATATATATATATTTTAATTTTATAATTTATTATATACAAACTATATAACGATAAATAATATATAAAATAAATTAATAAATGTAAAATTAAAAATCATATATTCATGTTTATTGCATAACATGTTATATTGTTATTTTTATTTGGTGGAGTCCTTTCATCCCATCCAGATACTTATATGAAGTTTTCACTTATAACCATATATGGCTCTAATGTCCCTTCGAAACCGCTCTCATGTTAAGGCATCCATGGTTTTAACGAGAACCGATCATTTATTTATGCACAATTATATAAGATCACTTCTAAATAATATTTTAAGACCCATTTTATAAAATTAATTAATGGTCCAGACGAGGGTCGAACCCGTGTCCTACTGCTTGTGTATCTGACGCCTTAGCCACTGAGCCACACAGGCAGTTTAATATTATATATGCATACTTATTTTGGTTATTTGATTGTGAATTGAATGATGATAATTAGAGTTACTCTGTAATATTGGTTATATTTAAAAAAAGTGAATGATTATTATGTATAAATATATATATATATTATTATTGCATAATATTATTTATTTTACAAACAATTATATTTTAATATAAATTATTAATGTATATTATTTGAAAAATATATTTTTTCCCCTTATTTTGATTGTACATTATTATAGAACAATACAAATAAAATACATAATAATCATTTATTGCAATTTCTTATTTATATATAAAAATACAAATGGTGCAATATCTTTATACTTCCAAAATGCTTCACATTAAGATATACAATTTTCTATTATTGTTGCTAAGAAGTTTGTATTATTCCAATTATTAAATTATTAAATTAAAATTAGTATTATTAAATTAAAATTATACATTAATATTTATATTTACCCAAAATAAATAATATGAAATTTGTCTAATTATTATAATTTGTATAATAAATTACTATTAATTACATTTTGTTTAGAAATAATTTATAATTCTATATATTATAAAAATTATAATTCATATAATATATATTGATATTATAATAATTATTATTAAATAATTATAATTAAACTCATAAATCTCGAAGAAGGCCGCCGATTACTATTATTAGAAATTCAGAGTTCAATTTTTATTTTGGGGTTGTTTATTTTCTTTGGTATAATACCACCCACCTTTATATCTGAAATTCTTATAATAATAATCAACGGCCTTCTTTCAGATAATTCATTAAACTCTACATTGGCCGAATCAGGGAGATATAAAGGGCATCTGACTCTATATTCAGAAATTGTTTACATACATCAGAGATCTAATGTATCATCTTTAAATTTATTACTATATAAATAAATTATTTTTGAATTTGTACCCCACATTGACAAATTCTTGGAAATTCCTCTGCTATGTTTTTAAATACTATATATAGTATATATATATATATATATATATATAATATATATATTTACGAGTGTAACGTAGTAATCAAGTTAACTATATAACAAATCAATATTAATTAGTAAATAGCCAGTTATAAGATACGCATAATGTAGTGTTGTGTACCTATGTACTAAAGTGCTAATACTTGCGCGACACTAGTGCAGGTAGATCTGCTTAAAGGTGAGGTGGATACACGGGCTAATTGTCACTCTCAAAACACACACGTGCATTCGCTAATACTCGCAAATATCTAATATATTTGATCTATAACATATGACATTAGAGCCGAATATAGTTATAAGTGAAAACTTCATATAAGTTACTGGATGAGATGAAAGGACTCCACCAAATAAAAATAATAATAATAATCTATAAAACTGGCTTATTCGAGAATATTCGCTTAAAGCGTGGCCCCCTCAGCTTAACGCCTGTTATGATGTAACCCGCGATGATGTAACCCATGATGATGTAACCCGTGATGACGTAATACATGATGATGTAACCAGTGATGATGTAACGCGTGATGATGTAACCCATGATGGTGTAACCAATGATGATGTAACATAGTGATGATTTAACCCGTGATGATGTAACCCATGATGGTGTAACCAATGATGATGTAACATAGTGATGATGTAACCCGTGATGCCGTAATACATGATGATGTAACCAGTTATGATGTAACGCGTGATGATGTAACCCATGATGGTGTAACCAATGATGATGTAACATAGTGATGATGTAACCCGTGATGATGTAACCCATGATGATGTAACCCATGATGGTGTAACCAATGATGATGTAACATAGTGATGATGTAACCCGTGATGATGTAACGCGTGATGATGTAACCTGTGGTGATGTAACACGTGATGATGTAACCCGTGATGATGTAACCAATGATGATGTAACCTGTGATGACGTAACCCGTAATGATGTAACCTGTGATGATGTAACCCGCGATGATGTAACCTGTGATGACGTAACCCGTAATGATGTAACCCGTGATGATGTAACGCGTGATGATGTAACATATGATGATGTAACCAATGATGATGTAACCCATGATGGTGTAACCAATGATGATGTAACATAGTGATGATGTAACCCATGATGATGTAACCCATGATGGTGTAACCAATGATGATGTAACATAGTGATGATGTAACCCGTGATGATGTAACGCGTGATGATGTAACCCGTGATGATGTAACCCGTGATGATGTAACCAATGATGATGTAACCCGTGATGATGTAACGCCTGTGATGATGTAACCCGTGATGATGTAACCAACACGTAGGCTACAGACACTCGAGCGCTATCCGGCAGCTACAGAAGTCTGTGCGGATACCTCGGCCACAGAGATAACACTCCGTTCGGACGTCTCCTGCCGAGGAGAAGGTTCTGGTATGTTCTGGACGAAAGACTCCATCTAGTCTACTTCAGGAGTAAAGAATACGCTGAGAAAAGTGTTAATAGAGCTAATGCTAATAGTGTTGATTAAATACATCTACAAAATAGTATATCTACAAAAATCTATAACTAAAAAGACTTAAAAACTAATGTATTTAAAATTAGATTTGTAATATTTTATTAGAATATTTAAACTATAGTACTATGATTTTGAAAATTTATTTTTCCTTTATTTTAAACGATTTCAGTAATATTTATTTATACTTAAATATTAAGAGAAATCATAGTCGTAATTTAGTTCTTACTAAATAAAGTGGTATGAATTGTTATAATGTTTATATATATATACATTATTTTAAACAGGCTGCTAGTGGAAGTATCGACTTATTGAATGCTACAATCGTCATAAACTCGCAACATAAACACACGTTTCAACTAGAATGTCATTCGGGAAAGGGTCACCTTTTTACGGCTGAGAACCCGAGCTGCTTAGAAATATGGATAGCTGGTTATTCCTCGTTCATTACATAACACAAAATATAGATAATACTGCAGATAAGATTACGACCGTTCCGATAATAGGTATATCGACCAAGATCTACGATCTGGCGAGGAGTAATGAACCGATTAAAGTCAAAGATTCTCCGACTCGCGAAAGAAGTAAATCTATGTCGAAATATCTCCAGCCGGGTGAGCTGGTCGCCAACTCGAGTAGGTCGCTGCTGATACCGCACATCGATTGTCAATCAAATACGTCCCTCGTCGATGACTCACCTAGCGTGGAATTCGACTTTCACGCCGCCTCGCTTACCCCCGATATCAGCATATCAGCGGCTCCTATTCATCGCGTGCGGTCGGAGAGTCATGTGACAGACGACGATACTACTAAAGCCGCCCACTTGATCCCTACGTCGGCGGTCTACCCAAGGTCGAGGTCTACATCGGTGGCGTCCGGTCGAGCGGAACCAACCAAAGAGGAGAAGGTTCTAGTGGAACAATGGCAGGAGTCTTACGTGTGCGTCCTTCAAACTCTGTTGACGGTGTGTAGGGGAGACGAGGTCACCGAGTTCGTTAACAAACAGCGCCATCGAGATCTGCTCGGGCGACTGTTGGATCAGGCGCGTATTAACAACCCGGCGCTACCTTCGTTATCGACATTGACCACCGACCTTGAGATGCACACCGATGGCTACGGGTTCGTGGAATGAGGGTGGAAGTACGATGCTATATGATGATTATCACAAATGAATAGTAGTACTATTATGTAATGATATGTAAGTGTCGCGTTCATTTATGAAACAAATATATCGTGAAAACCAACAATTTGTATGCGTCATACATTATGTGATACATTTAACTTCAATAAATTATTCATCATCATTATTATTATTATTATATCTAAAATGGTCAATCTTAAATGATTATTTTAATATAGTAAACGCTTACGAGACTTATCTCCGCATTGCATAACTATTATTTAGTGGAGAATAAAATGTATTAAACGATATTTTAAATATTATCTCGACATCTCAAACCGTTACCTAAGTTGACGTAACCTCTACTATCGTTGACGTAACTTCTACTATCATTGACGTAACCTCTACTATCGTTGACGTAACCTCTACTATCGTTGACGTAACCTCTACTATCGTTGACGTAACCTCTACTATCGTTGACGTAGATTTCGTCACCGTTTCACCGGAGATGAACAACCCCTGCTGGCGTACGTGTGCGAGAAGCTGCGGGAACACTTCACAGCGGAGAGGTGCGGTCTACAGCAACACAGCGACGCCTGGAGGGCAGTGCTCAGCGGGGAGAAACCTCTCAAGGTCACGATGACCTTGGCGATGATGTGTCGTCACGGCGTACCCGACGGCGTGCGGTCCGTCTTCTGGAGACGGCTGATCTACACTAGAGGTCAGCACCGTGGTTATTACGTCGATTAGAGGTTAAACGTTAAAGTAAAGTACTCACAAATATTAGTAATTAGTATGAGTATTAAAGTTCTAAATTGTTGAAAAGTAAATTAGTCATTTAGTTCAATTTTACGATATAAATTATTATATTTATTATTTCGTCATGACTTAACTGAATATCGTATATATACAGTGATGGGCACGATCACGATCGCGATCGCCGATCGTTTGAAAATGATCGACGATCGACGATCGTTAGAAAATGATCGAGTAAAATGATCGACGATCGTCAGCAACTGATCGCGATCGACGATCGTGGACATTTTTTTAAAAATGAAGAAATCCCAGCTAATATTTTTTTTCTACAAATCTTGCATGATGCTTCAACTTTATTATTAATTATTTTTAAGTCATTAAAATAAATATTTGATTTAATAAAGAACGAATTTATCCAAGACATTGTATATCTTAGAACTTAGAACTCATAATGATCTAAAATATTAATAAAGTTATAGTCCTATATAATACGTCCACGGGGAAATTGACAGTTTGACTCATTTATGGCGTAGAGACTCTATTATAGAGTAGATAATTAAACGTATTGTTCGATCTTGCATGTCTCGCACGGTAAAATATTACGATTACATTAGTAAAAAAGATACATTGGTAGGTATATATAAATATATTGATATGACGGCGTGAATGGGTGAGTACTCGCGAGTACTGCGTGGACCATTAGTGGTTCATGCAGCAGCCCGGAATTCATACGCTTATATAATAATACGATCGAGATCCACGATCGGCGATCGATGATCGAGATCGCGATCGACGATCAAAATAATTACACGATCGACGATCGTTAAAAAATGATCGAGTAAAAAGATCGACGATCGACGATCGTTAGAAAATGATCGATGAAATTGATCGACGATCGGCGATCGTGAAAATTCGTGATCGTGCCCATCACTGTATATATATATATATAATATAATATAGAACTACACATCTAGTACACACATGCATTGTCTCCTGCATTGGATACATATTATACATTTAAATAAGAAAAATAATACAAATTCATAATCTTTACACTAGTTCACGATAATAAAATAATAAAGATGAATCTTTAATATTAGATAATTTATATATCAATGAACATTATATAATAATATAATAAATAGGGTGTCGTATGATGTAATAGGTTTTTATATATATATATATATATATATATATATTATAAATTTCCATTTGAAACAATAATTTATCTATTTAATTTATATCTTTTAAGCGTTAGGAGTAATTAATGTATGTAAGAATCACCTAAAAATATGATATTCTATACGCTTATAGTTATACCTACAACTGTAAAGTAATCAGTAGCTCTCTCCCCATCGCCGTAGTTGTAGACATCAAGACCTCGAGGGGCCTGCACTACTACGAGCGTATCAAACAACAAGTGGACCGCTTCCTCGCTAGCTCGATGCGTAGGGCCACCTGTGAACACAGTAAACAGATAGCGCTAGATCTCACCAGAACTATGCCCGATAATATCAAATACAGCAATGAAAAGACTCAAGGGGTGAGTTGTTCAACTAGTGTAACACATACTCTCCTTATGATATCACTTAGTTTTAAATATTATGAATTACTTATTATTGCACTTACATATAGTTTTTTTTATATATATATATATATATATATATATATAATATTTATTATATACAAAATATTTATTAATTATATATTATAATATATATATATAATATATATTATAATATATATATATATATTATATTATAATAATTATATATATATTTATAAATAAAATAATTTGTTTTTTTCAATAAAATATCCAATTATAATTGTTTTTACATTTAAATATTAGATTTGAATTGTATGTCAAATTACATGTCAAATAGTATTTTCTCAAATATATTTTCTTGAAGTTTGATGACTTATATAATACAGATATAGAAAATTATGCAGTATATATAACTTAAAAATAAATAATTAATTATTTATTCTAATTTTACATACTATCAATAACTTATTACTAATAGTTCCAATATAGTCCATATTATGTACAGAGCCGGCTTAAGCCTACTATGGGTCCCTTGAAATTGCCCGATTTCCCCAACCTTAAGCCAGCCCTGTTTATGTATGGTAATAATCATTGATCATATATATCTATTTAATAATTTACAATGGGCTTGAAAACTTCAATTACTACATATATTTTTATAAAAGAATAAAAATTAAGAATGATAAGTGAATGAAAGACAAATAATATTTAAATAGTAGAATTGAAAAAGTAATATTAATAGTTAGAAGACTAACAATAATTTAGAAACAAATTTAAAAGCCAAATTTATAGTACACTTTATTTAACTATTATCTTATATATTGTTATTGTTATTTTTATTTGGTGGAGTCCTTTCATCCCATCCAGGAACTTAGATGAAGTTTTCACTTATAACCATATATGGCTCTAATGTCCCTTCGAAGCCGCTCTCATGTTAAGGCATCTATGGTTTTAATGAGAGCCAATCATTTATTTATACACAATTATATACGATCACTTCTAAATAACATTTTAAGACCCATTTTATAAAATTAATTAATGGTCCAGACGAGGGTCGAACCCGTGTCCTACTGCTTGTGTGTCTGATGCCTTAGCCACTGAGCCACACATGCCGTTCAATATATATATATATATATATATATATATATATATATATATATATATATATATATATATATAAGAGTGTAATACATAGTAGGAACATAGTAGGAATAACAATACAAACATTAACATGTACTATAATAATACACAATAATATAGTAAATTTAGTATGGTTTGTAGTTCTGTATACACATTTTCACCTAATCAAATTGACATTATATTACATAATATAACGTCATATATGTCATAATTCATAATTATGAGTCAATGGTAAATATAATATTATATCATAGATTTAGAGTAATAAATATAAAGCATATTAATATATATATATAAATTATTATTTTGGTAATAAACTAAAAATATATGTTGTTGTTAATTATAATTATAATTGTATCTAACTTATTCAATCATACAATCATTTTATATTTAACATATATATATTAATTAATTATTTGTAAAATACAAATTATATATAAATTATTAAATATTTTAATCTCAAAATGATACTGAATAAGTAAAATGCTTTTATATTTATTAATACTTATAAAATATGTATTAAAGTTTCTTATAGAAAAATATTCGATACACTGTAACAGTGACTGTTATTATTTACAGAAATTTTGTAATATATAAAATACACTATAATTTAATTCTGTAACAATTAAATAACGATTATATTTAAGGCTTTACAAATATATAGTATATATTCACAGTTAAACCACATATTTATAAATATATCCCATATATTAGAAATTAGTTATTATACAAATTTTGGAGTAAGGTATATATGGTATATATTAAATAATATAGGTTACATATATATATATATATATATATTTATGATTCAAAAATATTTATCACAATAATTAATCTGCTATAATAATAATGCTTACAATTTAATAATTCTCACACATGCTCGCTTATGTCAATTTTAATGACCCATTCCTATTGTATCAATAGTTTATTGTTACTAGCGTTGTGTATGAATTACATCATTGTTATGTACCTATAAACAGTGTCATATTATTTAACCTTACACACTGTTTAATTATGAGATATATATCTTATATGATATCATTATTTGTAGCTCAAAATTATGATAAATTATTATAATATATATATATATATATATATATATATATATATATATATTACTATATGTAATTTTAATTATAAAATCTCTATAATAATATACAATACATTCATAATAATAAAATATTAGATTTGGTAATTTTTAGTAAATATTTAATAAATTGAAACTAAATATTAATTTCTATTATCTTGATATTTAAATAAATAGTTAATTCATTTTAGATCAATATTTAAAAAATATCTTAATATATATGGTTCATAAATATATTGTTTTCTAGATAGCTGATTTGCAAAGAGTTTTAGAATCATTT
Organism: Osedax fenrisi; assembly: GCA_964019155.1. Lineage (NCBI taxonomy): Eukaryota > Metazoa > Annelida > Polychaeta > Sabellida > Siboglinidae > Osedax > Osedax fenrisi. The sequence continues at coordinate 45,182,241 of OZ025240.1, read as the reverse complement.
TGTATACACAATCCAGTAATTGGCTACTGTCAGGTTAGCACTACATTGTTATCATGATACCATTGTTATTATACTATTGTTATAGCAATTATTATGCGAAGAAAATATATATCACATAAGTGAATTAAATTTAATTGTATCTTTTACACAAAATAAATGTTATTGCTGAATAGTTTGAAATATAGGTAATTGTTACATAATCTTTAGAATGTTAATTTAGAATATGAATACATTTTACATTGAAAATGTATATATTGCTTTATTATATTTATCGTATTTGGCTGTATATTTAAGAAAAATGTTTCTAATTATCAAATAATGTTATATTATTAAAAGAATATACGGATATTCACATTTTTTTTTAAATGTTTTTATTTTTAAATTGTTTAGCGAATATATACTCCACAACATGTCAACATATGATAGTTTAAATAATCTATAAAGTATCAAAAATATGATTTTAGAAAGCTACATATTTTTATTATAATTATAAGTAAAAGAAAATGGCGAAAAAAGTATAGATTACTGATATTGTAACGTTAATTTTCAATAGTTATAATTGATTAATTTAGTAAATTAGTAATTAAATATAAAAACTGCATAGAAATTGATAATTGTTGGTCAATAATTATTGATTATAATCAATGAATCTTATTCAAATGTTCACAGTATGTATGTAATTATGTCTTTATTATATAATGGAAATATATAAAATTAGATTTAGAGATAATTATATATTTAAAAAATATTAATCAGTTTTTATAAATTTTATTGTCCTTTGTTAAAATATAAATATTTAAAAAATTAGAAATCAAATTATTAAAATATTCATTATATATATTAACATTGTTAATATTAATATAATGCAATTTAAATTATGTAAGAATTTAATTATTTCATGACATTTTGAATTTAAAAAAAAAGCCTAATTAAAAAATCTAATTACCTACAAAACAACAACTGTATATATCTCCTTTAAAAAAACTATAAATTAAATATTTATTGTATTCAAAAATGTACATAAATTTTCATTTATAATAGTAATATATTTTTCAAATTGATGTGTAAAAAATATAAACCAAAAGTAGAATTAACATAAATAGTTATCATTACAGATAGCATCATTTTTCATTAATTTCACAAATTCACGAGTAAAATATCTTTCCTTCGGAAAATTGTTGATCATAGTATATTATGTAAGGTTATACATATGAATGTTTCAGTATTCATTAAATAAAAAAAGTTAATATAGTTAAATTTCAATTAAAATTTGTAATAATATAGTGTAATTATTACGTTACTATTGTATGATTGATACCCTATTATTAATTATAATGTAATAAATGATGTAAGGTATAGTTCTACAAATATGGAAGTCTCACTTTTAAACATAGTAGTATGGATATATTAGTGCTGAATAATTGCAACTAAACCTACTCGTTACTTATCCTCAGGTAATGTCCCGCTAACAGTAACGTGCATACATACTATACACACACACATGCATAGTGTACATACTCTGTGTTATGTAACTTATAAATCTAATCACTACACTAGCAATAGCTCTCTATATACCATATAAATAGCACTTGCACTCTTGCACTTACATTTTATATCCTTTTTAATTGTATTCAAATATAATCCTAATATTTGACAATCCAATCACATTTATTTTAGCACTCGCACATTAGAGTCAAACAATACTGGCACTAACAGCACTATATAGTGCAGCCTCACTGCCCCACACTATGTATACCTATGTCAATACGAAGTGCTCCATCTATCTCAATATTCCGCATAAGACTGAAAAAACATCTTTTATTATAATTTGTTTTTAATTTTTTAATATTATTTGATTACACTTTAGAGAATTGTTGCTACTATTATTCAAGTGTATAAATAAACTTTATTATTATTATTATTATTATTATTATACTACACCTTCATAGGGAATGAACTTCATAGTCGCAGTTCTGTTGATATTCTTTAATGACGTCGAGGATGCATTCTGGTCACTGATAGCCATAACGGAGTGCTACTTCTCGCTGAACTACTTCGATAGTTCTCTAAGCGGAGCCCTGGCCGATCAAAAGGTGTGCGAAAGTCTATTAATAGAACAATTGTTATACTCATCTATACTATTAATAGTCCCTAGACTTATAGTGATGTATTTATATATATCCCATTTATGTAATTATTTTGTAACCATTTGTGAAATATAATTAAAATTATTAAATATATTAATAATATATATAATACTTTTATATATAATAACTTATAAAGTTAATCTAATCATGAAGTAGATTGAAATCATGTTAAAGAATAAATTATATATATTTAAAAAAAATATATATATAAAATAGTTAGAAAATAATTATAGATAATAATTGATGAAATAATAGTCCTATTAATGAAAATATACATAATAGAATTTTATTTAATAATTAAGTAAATCATTAATCAATATTAAATACATGTATATAATATATAATTGTATTAATAATATTAATAAATTTAAATGTTACTGAATTTACAAAATTGATCAAGTACAAAATATCTATTAACATTTGTTTAAATGATATACTAATTTAATTCATCAATCTGTGTTATATATGTAATATCATCTAATAGGTGCTGAAACATATTATTGAACATAAACTTCCCCGTCTTCATTCTCATATGGAGAGTTTAAAGGTCGACTTGAGTTCGGTTACTTTTAATTGGCTACTTACCCTGTTCTATGATTCTATTCCGTTTGCCACGATGACCCGTATCTGGGACACTTTCTTTCTTGAAGGACCACAGGTTCACTATTAATTAGATGTGTGTCAATGAATACAAATATTAATATTTTAATATATATTTTGTATACATTATTAAATTGTAATAATATATCTAATTATATATTGTTAGAAAAGGGTTCAATTTTATAGAAATAATTTTATAAAATTATTACTAATATTATATATGTTTTCTTAATAATTTCTTAATTTTTCAAATATAAAAAGTATTTTTTTAACAATCTTAAATATATAAATTAAAATTGATATTTTTAGTAGATTATATGTAATAATTGAGTACGATTACATATTTGTATATTCTCTATGTTTAGAATATATAATAACATACATTGTATATATTGTTTATTTAAATTAGAAATATTACAATATATATTGAAATATTTTTTGAATTAAGGTTTTAATAAATATTAATTCATTATCTAATATTCTTTAGCTCTTACTACTTAAATATATGCATACTTTCTGCCATCAACTATTCCAATGTTAAATACTACAATATTAATTAATGTATTTATATTATACGTATACTATGACTATCTACATAGTCAAATATACTTATTCATTGATAATTGTGATATAAGGTTTTGTTGAGGTTCTCCGTTGCTATCTTGCTGTGGAATGAGAACAGTCTCTTGCGACAGCACGATATGATCGCATTCCTACGCTACTTGAAAGTCAGCACCCGTAACATGTACGACGTGGATCTACTGTTCAAGGTTAAAGTGTCATTGATTAGAAATAAGTAATCTTGTAATAAATTTATCTAAAAAGAGAAATACTACATTTATACAATAGAAATTAATTATTAATTATCAATTATAAATGATAATAATCAATTAATTATAATTAATAATAGATTTAATAATAGATAATTATCTATTATGAAAATTGTATTTTCTTCGAACAAATCATTAATAATATTTAATTTATCAACTATAATAAAGATGATTTTATATTAATTTAAGTAAATTTAAAAATAACTAGAAATTAAATATACTTTAAGTTATTTAATAAATGAATTAAAGATAATCTTAAGATAACATGATTATAACTCGAAGATAAAGTAAAGTTAATTTGGAGTTAGATCGAAGATAAACCAAACTATGTTATTTACTATATGCTTGCATGCCCTAGTACCAAATCGTTATAATTAAATAAATTAGAATAACTAAACAACATCGTAAGTTACCCGATCACAGTTAGCATTTGAAACCTTGGAGCCGTTTCCGTCATGGAATCAGCTGCAGGACATGCACAGGACGGAGCTGCGCCTGATTCGTAGCGAGTTGCTCATCAGCAGCACTACGGACACCCGCAACCAAGACCGCGGTATCCTCGCCAGCCTCAAGAGAAGGCGAAACAGTCGAGAGGAGCGAATACTCGGACTAGATTACGGATACCTGTACGAGTTCGCGGTGAAGTGGGCGGACAGTTAGTCACTACGGCGGCGGTGATGTCATAGTTATGGCGGTGATGATGTAATAGTTACGGTGGTGATGATGTCATAGTTATGATGATGATGTAATAGTTGTGATGATGTAATAGTTATGATAATTATGTCATAGTTGTGCTGATGATGTAATAGGTGTTACGATGTAATAGTTGTTATAATGTATTAGTTGTGATGACATAATATTTGTAATGATGTAATATTTGCAATGATATAGAATAGTGGTAACATTTATCAACACTGTTGCTATCTACATTATTTTATATCTATAACCCTGTATTTAGTAAATACTATTTACTAGTGTTATTAAACTTATGAATAAATAATATTTAATTATAGTTTATAATATGATATCATGAGTTCAAATAACTCTTATGTGTAAGTATTATGAATATTGAATACATTAATGATAGCTATTCATATAGATCAATTTAGTAATGTTGATATTATTGATATGTAATAACAATACATACCATGTATACAGAAGAAGTATGGCTATGCGAAACATCTGCGAGGAATTCACGTATTGTAATAATAAAAGTGGATAAATGTCATCTGTCAACTACTCGAATACAGGTTATCAGTGAGTTGTATGTTAAATGTAGGTCATCACCGAGTTGTATGCTACATGTTGGTCATTAATGAGTTGTATGTTAAATGTAGGTCATCACCAAGTTGTATGCTAAATGTAGGTTATCAGTGAGTTGTATGTTAAATGTTGGTCATTAATGAGTTGTATGTTAATTGTAGGTCACATGTAGCAGATATATAGGCACATAGAACTTGATATATCAATGACAAAATAACAAAATCTATTATTAATATATTATACGAATCTAATTATAGTTAATTGTTATTACTAATGATCGAATGAGTGGTAATGATGAATATAGGTCAACTATTTATTTGTATTTCTATTAGTAATATTCAAACTAGAACTAATTCCGATATATTATCTTAAACACTATTCAGATAAATTCCAGAATAATGTGTAGTACATCGTTTGAGAATTGTTTTGTTGTTGGTACGTTGTCATGGAAGCTGCTAGTCTATGATTTTAGAATGCGTACATTTCAGTGGCATAAAAACTTGTCCGATACGCCGATATGTATATGTGCTACAAAGGACTTAAGGTTTCTAATCGATTAATCAATGTTTTAATTAGTTATTATTTATTAAAAATATATTACCAATAATAAATATAAAAGCAGGATATTTTATTCTATTAAATTCATTTTATAATAAGTATAATTAACTATATAACTATTTAATGTGATACATATTTGTAGTTCATCTAGTAAAAGTTCTATTACTCAAATGGATTCTACAATCTTTGTCGGTCTAGCGAATGGTTCTCTAGCTGTATGTATTTGCAAAAGTAAACTTATTAACGAAGACGTTCGTACCACGATATATTCCCGTATCTAATAATATATTCCCGTATCTAATAATATATAATGTATAGCCTATGCCACACCAATATTACCTAGGATTTCGATGAGGTTATCGCTGGGGATATTAAAAAAATAGTATGTAATAGTCCCGGTGATATCCACATCGAAATTATAGTTAAAACTTAGGTCTGGCATAGACTTATTACTTATTTAATATATTATATATATAACATTATGTACCGAGTATACAACATGTGTTGCTAGATATATCCACTAATGATAACCACATGGTATACGTTACTAGATAGTACCTATATATATAGTATTGTACATAGCAGAACCTATAGTAAGTGTAATACTGACCGCGCGTTGCTAGATCGAACCTCTATACTTGTCGATTGGAAGACACGCAGTGACCTCAGTCATAATGGTGAACATGGACACCTACGTGTGGGTCAGCTGCGAGGATATCGTCAATGTGATCAGCCCAAAGACACTAGAAATTAAACATCGCTTCTCAATAGGATCTGGTAAACAGGTAGTCGTTGCGTTCGATTATTTTTTAATTATTCAGTTATATTAAAATTGTTAAATTATTCATTTAATTGTGGTATGTATACATTCTTAGATATATGATATTATATTACTAGAAACTATTATAATAGATACAATAATATATTAATATAATATTATAGATTTTTAATTAATATGTACATTTATAATCCATATATATATTTAAACATTATTATTATTAATATTCAGTTATAGATGACATAATTATATAAGGTACGGACTATGACGTATTCATCCTTTGGTGTTTGGTTGACGATACAAGGTTCACGATTACTTACACTTTGGTCCACAAGCGGTAAACCTCAATGCTTATTCTCCTATGAAGTTGGAACCAACAACAACCACGTTGATGATTTCATTACACTTGTAGGTCAAAGTTTAATGTTATTGTATTATTATATAATCATTATGCAATAAATGTGAAGCATAATTCATGTGGATTATAGAAATAAAGTGTCCTCATCATTATAATTCACACTTTTTAACAAGTATAGGTAATATAGGTAATATAAGTCATATTACCAAAGTAATATGAAGTATAATGTTTAAATATTCATTTATATTAAAAGATAGAAATATTGAATTTTTAATTTATTTTCTATCAATTTTAAAGTTAATATATATATATATATATATATAGTTATTATATAATTGGTATCGTAGGATAATAAATAGGATTGCCATTATAACTTAATAATGGTTATTATCAATTTTTACAAATCTATATACCACACATGGAACATAAGAGTATATCATATATAGTCTATATATATATATATATATATATATATTATCTTATTTGATGTTAGAAAACCAATGATATACATATATTTTGTAAATATATTGTGAAAACTTGTATTTTCTAAATTTATTATATATATATATATATATATACAATAACAAATATGCTTTATATCAATGCAAACACAATTAAATAATATATATATAATAACTCGAAGAGAATACTCCATAGGAAGATCACAAAAGTATGAATGAGATCACTGCTATAGAGATATTCAACGATATGATATGGATAGGCATGGTTGATGGAACTCTATTGATTTTTAAGGTTTTACGACGGATAGCTAGTTATATATGATCACCTATAGTATCCATGCTTAACATATGTATTATGTTGTTATACTAAAGATATTTATAACATATTTTAGATGAACAAAATATATCTTGTATTCAATATTTTAATTAAATTTAATTAAATTATAAATTAAATAAATATGCTACAAATATCAATTAAAATTATCATATAACATTAATAATATATTATTATTCAAAATTAAAAAATATGCGCTATGCCCATATATATCCTTTATATAAAACTTATTTAAAGAAATAACTATTGATTGAAGTTGAAAGAGGAGATTAGAAAGAAGAACGTATCAAATCTTCTTAAACTGAAACTGCCGATACAGAAGAAGCGAGGATCAACAAATAGGTCACTGTATATCAGCTCAACTTCAGATGATATGTTGTTAGTACTTCTTATGAGATATAATCCTTTGTAATAAATGATATTGATAGGCTTAAGTGTTCCTTTAAAGACAACTCATTATTTAATAGTCATGAATTATTGTTATATTATTATTATTGTTATCAGATGTTGGCATTACCAGAATAAGTATAGAATCAGTAATGTAATTTTTATAGAGATAATTACCCTTATAAACATGAATATATTTAATATTTATTCAAAATTTAAGCCATCAATATAATGTTTCATAATATTAGTTATAACACAATATAAATTAGACCGTATTACTTATATATGTATTTATATATTAAAGTTACTTACTTTTACTTTGAATCGTAGGGCGAATATGAATATTTTTCATAACAATATTGTCACCATTCATTTCAGTTAATCATTATTATAAGTAGGTCGCTGATATATTTGGTTGTCCATACATTCCATCTTTGGGCGGCCACGAGGTCTTGCACCTTGGATATTTCTTTGTTGAATAGTTTAATGAGTGTATTATAACGTGATACGTGTCCAAACCAACACAACTTTCTTTTTTTTATTATTGACAATAGTGGTTGAAACTTCCCAACATACTTATAGAGTACGAGGTTCTAATATCTCAGTTCTCTCCCGTTATAGTTAATTACAAACCTATATGATATACTACATGTAATATTACTATTACTTAACTACTAGTACTACTAATACTACTACTTAACCACACAGTAGCAGTGACATGTCTAATTCAGGTATATCTTCACCCTCCCCCCTGGGGGTGTTCTCTTCACCGGTAGCGAGATGTGTCCCTGAACTAGATATGGGTTAGCAGACAATGTTATACCTTGTTATCAAATACATTATCTAGAATATTCCACTATATGATTAATACATTTATTACTTTAATCTAATTTTAGCTTTGTTAATCGCTAACATATCATTTCACCTGTTGGGCATGAGAAAATAAAATGTTCCTAGATTATTCTAGAACAATTATCGACCATCTCCGTAAGTATTGATCTACGATAATCGTATGCGATTTTATTTTTCAGAAGAACTGTGCCTTATCTTCTAAAGATTTATATAAAATCTACAATATCAATCATGTAAAATCTAAAGTAAGTCACACTTCAAAATGAAATAGAGAACAATATTTTTATTTATATAAATTGATATATAATTAATATTTTATATAGAAATTATAATTGAAATAATTTTAATTATATAAAAATGGTAGCGATTGAACTAATCATAAATTATGATTCATAAAAAAATATTTATTAAAGTTCATAAGCAGAGTGGATTAAATAAGTGAAGTTAGTTGAATTATTAAAATAAAGTAGTTAACTATATCATATCTAATTCCGACTATAAAAATGTATATAGAATAATTATTATTGTATATATATATATAAATAAACAGAAATATAGAACAAAACTCTTTATTGAATGATTGCATTGACCACAGATTCGCAGATACTCGTGAATGGCCCAAGTTTCCCGTCTGCGATAGTGAAGAGTGCAGCCGAAGCTAGTATATCACAAGCAACTGGCTACTCCTCCAAGTCATACACCGATTATTCTAGTGTGTTTGTATTCCATTATAATAGTATTTATTAATCTATATTACCTAGTTTAGAGAAATAATTTATTCTGTTCGAGTGGGGTACATATATAGATTTGTACTCTAAATCAGTATACATTTGTAATATATATTTAAATTATTAATAATAATTAACATTCTTCATTGTACTATAAATAATATCAATAAAAAAAGTAATTCCCAACATATTATTATTACTTTGATAATTGTGGAACTAGACTTCTCAATTACAAAAGCTTAGAGCCACGCCTCCAAATAAGCCCATAATAAATCTCAGATATACTGTGGTATAACACAGTCCGTACATATGTAGATATTGCTCGCTGCTTTCCCACTCGCGAGTGTAACGTCATATCGGGTATAACAACAACTCTAACGCACACACACACAGATATTCCGACTCAACCAGTAAATCGTTGAGCTCCCCCGACCCGGAGGTGGGTCTGTTCGCGTTCAGCGCCGCGTCCCCTACGGTCCAGTACTCGTCTTCCCCGTACGACGTAATCGCCGACCAATCTGATGCGGTGGCGGGTGACTACCGGCCGAGGCGCCGTAGTTCTGGGGCAGCCGACCGCGACCCCAATGACCTCGTAGAACTACTGCCCGTGGCGAGCATGCGAATATCCGAGACGGCGATACGGTCGGTGGTGGCGGTGGGGGGGGGTCGAGGCGGGGCTACGGCGGTGCTTACGGTTAGCGGTACCGGGGCGGACAGGTGGGCCCTACTGAAGTGGACCTGCCACAAGGACGATCGCGACGTCTGGAAGAGCACGTTCGTCAGGAAATACCCGCGAGAAGACGGCGGCGATTGACAGCCGACTAACGCAGCCCGCTTTCTTAATGTTTAACGCTTACTTAATAATTATTCGTTTGTTAATTTGTTTAATTTAAATTTGTCTTCAATTTTTAATTATATAATAATTATTTTTTTTAAATTTAGAAAAATTAAAATTTATCTTATATTTTTAATTATATATTATTCACATGAATTGTTTGCTATATATTTTAATTGTTTTACAAAACACTCTTATGATTACATAATCATACGTCATGTGATATGTGTGTTTACAGTACTTTTATGTGATAGGTTACAGTATGAGAACAATAGTAATTTTTCTATATATTTATTAAATGAAATTTAATAATAATATATAATAATTAACAATAAATACTTTCTAAAATAAATAATTAACATTTAATAATTGAATTTATAATAATTGTATAATAAATAAATAATAAATAAATGCCCAAATTTAGACGGGTACATAATACAGATAATACAGATAGACTTTCAACAAATTCATTTATATTTTATACATGTTTTAATTTACTTTTTTATAAAATTGAGGTGTTTTTCTTAAATTCATACTCTTTGCAACTCCTGTGTATGGTTAGTATTAGTTTTCTCAAGATATTCAATTATAATTAGACATTTATAATTAGAGTATGTATTCGAGATTTGTTAAAACAAAAATAAGCACAAATATATTTTAATATATAATATATTCCAATATATTATAAAAAGTTAAAAATAAATACATTTATATATTTTAATAAAAGAAATTATTATTAATATAGTATTTTCAAAGATGTTGTGAGGCAAAGATATAACACAGATCCCTATCTACGCATTAATAACAATTCATCCAGCTGCTACAGTTGTACAGCTGTAGTGGTACTAGTTTCACACCTGAAATATATTTAGGCTTGGCGAGCTTTTTATACAATGATGTTTTCTTTGTTCTATTATATTAACTACCAAAATATCCTTTTGCTTTATTATATATTAATAATGATTGATTACAAATGAACACTTAGTTTTCATCATATAAATAATAATTAAAAGAAATTTTTTTTACATTTTAAAAGTGTATCACTCGATACAAATTTATATTATAAACAACAAATTTATCCGAAAATTGACCCTATATAGGTGGAGCGGTTCACGTTTTGTGTACAAATATAGTGTTATCTCTCCTTAGCAACAATCCTTGCTATTATAGTATTAATATCTTATTAATTATAAAATAATAAAATTATAAATATGAAATATTAAATTACACTAATAAAAAAATGTAATATGTTATTTGTTATAAAAAATAGAAATATATCATATAATATAGAATTTTATAAATAATTTAATATATGATATTCATATATTTTTTGAGTACAAACATGAACTATACGTAAATCGCTAGTGCAAAGATTATAAATGTGCACGGTAAGTAATATGTTATAACTACTAACTGGTGGGAGATTCTAGAATATCGAACGTCTCCACGTTATCGAGTTTGGCTCGCTTCCTTTCTTGGCGTCGCCACACCCGACCAGATTTCCCCTGATGGCGAGATGGAGTCTCAGTGACGGAGCTCGTCAGTAGTTTACCTGTCGCAGTGTTACAGATGTGATTAGGGTACAGCAAGATAATGGTCTAATTTGATGTTCTACTTAATTTATCACTATATAGCTCATAATGCTATAACACTTTATATATATAAATAATAGCAAAGGTTATAATTATTGTAATAGCTTATGCTTATTTTATCATTCAAATAGTTAATATATATATATATATATATATATATATATATTTATATGACTATATACACACCTACTACATTACTATAAAACTACACCGTCCCATTCATTTATTTTATATAAAAGTTCCTATTTAATCAACTGAAATTCTACATTCTACATTCTTTCAAGTAGTTAAATATTTAATTTGTATATAAATTAAACTTGTTCCAATCTACTGAGAATGTATTAGCGTTTTATTGTACACATCATATAATACGGTTCATTTAACTAGATTATTAATAAATATATATCAAAAGTTATGAATCATAAGGAATCATAGTTCATTATTTAATTTTATAATCTTAATTTGTAGGTTATATTATCTAATATATATATATCTAGTAAAATTTCTCTAATGATAATGTATGTAATTATATTATTGATTCAATTTTGTATTTAACTTATTAGATGAATTAACACAAAAATAATAAATTTAATTTCATTATCCAATATAATTTTACAAATATACTTTGAATTTCAAAATATAAATTTAATATTTAAGTGAAAAATGAATTATAAAGAAATGAGAATTGTGTCTTGGTGACAATTGTTGGATACACAGTACCTAAACGGGAGAGAGAGAGAGAGGGAAAGAGAGAGAGAGAGAGAGAAAGAGATAGAGAGAGAAAGAGAGAGAGAGAGAGTGAGAGAGATGAGAGAGAGACAGAGAGAACTAACGTTTATGTACATGAGTGTCGTCGCTATCGCTAGAGGTTGCCCTACGTTTCCTCTTACGGCGAGGTGACGGGGTCTTCAAGATCTCCCTACAGAAGGTACCGCCCCTTCTCACACCCCCCCCGCCACCGTCGTGTTTAACGGGCGTCGTCTTAACCGCCGCGAAAGAGGCGGCGTAAGACGAAGTGGCGGTGTCGAACACGAGCTTTACGGGCCGTACGGGTGGAGACACCTTCTTGGGGGTCTGATGCTTGAAGCTGGGCCCTTCGTCGTCGTCGCGGTGGTCTGGCTTATGCGGCGATATCGTAAAGTAGGCGCACTTCCTACCGCTAGGGGGCGGCGTACAGTTCGTGGTGGTGTGACGAGACGGCGTCAACACTCGCTTGCTGGGCGTCTGACTTCGCTTGGTGGGCGTCGCCCGTTTAGTGGGCGTGGTTAGCGCGGTGGTGGAGGCGCTCCGGTGCAACGGGGAACAGCGACCGGCGAACAATTGGAAGGCGCGAGTACTAGTCGCAGCTGATTGGCTAGAGGTGGCGCCGGTGGTGGAGGAGGAGACGAAGGAAGCCGTAGATTTAGAAGAGAAGCTTTTAAAGAGGCGACGAGGGGACTTTACCGGCGACCGATGAGACGGAGTGATGCTGCGGTAGTCTTGCGAGGCTACAGGCGGTCTCTTCACGATGTTAGTGCCTAGGGGAGGTGGGGGTAGGTGGTTGTCTAGAGTTGGTGGGGGTAGGTGGTTATGTAGAGTTGGTGGGGGTAGGTGGTTGTGTAGAGTTGGTGGGGGTAGGTGGTTGTTTAGAGTCGGTGGAGGTAGGTGTTTGTTTAGAGTCGTTGGGGTTAGGTGGTTGTCTATAGTCGGTGGTTGTCTAGAGTCGGTGGGGGTAGGTGGTTGTTTAGGGTCGGTGGGGTAGGTGATTATCTAGAGTTGGTGGGGGTAGGTTGTTGTCTAGAATCGGTGGGGGATGTCATTAATGACGTTATTAAGTGTTGGCGTGTTTTATTATATAGAAACTTTACTACATTATTATAATATTAAAATTCTGTTTGCGACTAACATTATTTGATAAGAAATAGATACATATGGAATACATATATTTAATGAGGTTATACTTATAGTTAGGGTAGATGACCTATAATGACCTCTAGATATAGAGATAAGGTAGATAATGACCTTGACTGAAGGAAGTGATGCCATCGCAAGCCCACGAAGATCTTGCATCATCGTCATCGTCGTCAAATGTTGGAGGAGTTCTGGAAGTAATGATGAGTCATGATGATAATGAGTCATAATGATGTGTCATGATGATGATGTCATCATAGTTAATAGCTGTAGGTGATGCGCTATAAAAATATATCAGTTCATTATACCTAGTGAATACACATATTTGTATACATGTGATGCTACATTTGTATTAGTGTTGTCAAATTTTCTAAAAAGTAAGTCTCAGTATCGTATCAGTATCGTTCGAAACTGTATCAGTATCGTATCAGTATCATTCGACAGCTGTATCAGTACCAGTATCAGTATCGTTCCTGTGCACTTAATGGAAGTGTAGTTTCTTCTTCGATATGAATCATCTCTTAAATTTGTATACAATATTTAAAATGAATACACAAATTTAAAATAATGATGTTGATGGTTGCACGAATAATTTTAAAATGATGCAATGTGGATTAAAAGTGTCGCGGATACATACGAAGGGCGGGGTAGTTTGATTGACATTGGCGCCTATTCACACAAAGGGACGCTATGTTTAGTAACAGTGTCGCGGATACATACGAAGGGCGGGGTAGTTTGATTGACATTGACGCCTATTCACATAAAGGGACGCTATATTTAGTAACAGTGTCGCGGATACATACAAAGGGGGGGGGGGAGTAGTTTGATTGACAGTGACTCCTATTCACACAAAGGGACGCTAAGCTGAGTAATAGTGTCGCGGATACATACACAGAACCGCTATGTTGGTTGAAAATGGCACGAATAAATATAATTCCAAAGATAAACATTGGAATGTATTTTAGATATCCAATAATAAAAATCCGAAATAATACGAATCTAATATTTAAAGTCCGAAATAGTCCGAGTTAAATATTAAAGTCTGGTCCGAGTCCGATATATCATAAATTATACTGTATCAGCCGGTATCAATGACCTAAAGTCCGAAGTCCGGGTCCGAATGACAACGCTAATTAGTATGCACACTATGTATTACATAGTTATGCTAGTATGATTGTTAAATTTAATACTTTCATTTATCAGTATTATTAATTATGTAAACTATGGATTTAAAAGAATAAAAGGGAGGCATTTGTTTTTAAATATTAAATAAATTCAATTTTGAATTATTGTTTTCTCATAATATTTATATATCGAGTATTAACTTGGTCATAATAAAATATTATTTAAATATGATCATTGTAAATAGTAGAATTATAAACATTAAGATAGTACATTATTTAATTAAATAATATGCACTCAGGATATAGTCATCATTTCATAACAATTCTACAATGTGATTAATACTTAATTTATAATTAAAAAAGAGTTTTATTCAAAATAATATTAGTGGCGATACTTTTGGAGCATGTGATCTATCAATAATTAAATATTTATTGAGTAGTATTCCTTTAGAAATGTATTGTATTTATCTAAACAAATGCATGAATATTATACGGTATGCGATCTCCAATTAGATATATGTATATTGTATTCTTCACTAAAGAATTACAAATCACACATCTCTAAAACTATAGCTGAACATACAGAATATGAACAGGGGCATTATAAATGAATACATTTTATTTGGTATTATTAATTATATGAACATATTTTATTTATTTATTTAATACATTTTACTTATATAACAATATAATATTTTACAATATTGATATGCAACAGAATAAATTAAAAATAACGGAATTGTAAAATTTGTAATAAATTTATATAAACTTTATATTCGTTTTTCTCAATAACTTTATTTTTTCTAAATAAAATTTTTAAAAATGCATAAAATAAAACAAATACTATTCAATATATGATGAA
Source organism: Osedax fenrisi (assembly GCA_964019155.1). Taxonomy (NCBI): domain Eukaryota; kingdom Metazoa; phylum Annelida; class Polychaeta; order Sabellida; family Siboglinidae; genus Osedax; species Osedax fenrisi. The sequence goes on along the minus strand of OZ025240.1, from coordinate 45,166,642 downwards.
ACTTTTACAACTTGTTATCAACATGTATATATATATATACAGGAATTCATATTTTATTAATTTAATCTAATATAATATATTTAATTATAATAATTTATAAATTGTATTAATTTGTTTAAAAGTAGTTCTTTAAAATGTTAGAAAATATAAGGATAATTTAAAAAAATAAAAATTATGAGTATATCATCAATGTAAAAAGTTACAAATTCCTACTTACTGATAGCATAACATTCCTTATTTTCAGTATGTAAAGATTTTATGTTTTGTTGTGTAAATAAATAAATAGTAATATCACCATTATTTATATTGGTATATAAATATTCTTTAATACAAATTTATTTCATAGATATATTGTTTTATATAATTATTAATAGTATAATTTATACTATAGTATATAATTAATTTATTATATAAATGAAGTGTAGAAGGCTATATTTATGATGATGGGATAGTCACTAGGAGGACATAACCTCCAGAGTTCACACACATACATACCTGGTAGTTCTCTGAGAGATGGAGTCCATTCTGAACAGGTTTCTACACACTCTCTGAGACTGAGATTTAGCTGTACGATGTAATAGATGGGTGATGTAATAGATGGGTGATGTAATAGATGGGTGATGTAATACTGTACGTACGGGAGGAGTGTGATGTAATATAACCTAGCCCTAATTTGTGTATGAAATGTTTACGTTGATGCGATCAAATGATTATATAATTATTAAAATAATAATAGAAAAGAAATAACTATAGAAATTTATTTATTAAAAAATAGAATATATTATGTTACACACGGGTGTAACACAATCACTAACGTAAACGAAGCGCTATAGATCGACACAGCTTGTGATTGTAATTAGCTTTAATTAATAAAACTGATATAACGGAATAAAGTAAAAATTAATTAAACGATGACGATTAATATTATTTGTGTTAGTTCATAATTTTCACATTATTGTTTGTTTGTTGTATTAACGTATGTGTTAGCATTAGCACACACATGTCAACGTCATACCCTTGACTACATACAGTTGTAGTTGTACATAACTACAGTTGCTTACATAACACACATTAATCACCAAAGTAGTGTACAGTCGATGCTATCACACTATCAAACTAACAATATTAGCATACACACACACGTGTATATGATATAACACTTTCAATATAAACAGTTGATAACGATGAGCTAACATTTAATTTTGCAGTCAATGAAACTAGAATTTGACCTCGTTCTTCTCATTAGCGCCATGTCGGAAGGCTGTGAATAGGTCAAGGTCATGGTCAAACATCGTTATTAGTTCACCATCTCGCACTCATAACGTTAATCTCTATTCAAACAAGTATATATTATATTGTTGTTTGTTATGAGCAACTATAGATTTCCATTTTATATAGGTAAACTATTAATCTATGTAACACACACATAAATGAAACTTTATGCTAATTAATACTTTTTCCGATGTATAGGATTTATTTTAATTTTACAACATTATAATTTGTTTACAAATTTTACAAGATTTACAATATTTAAATGTGATATCTTTTTTATGAGCTAATAGTTATTAAATAAATCATTTTTAATCTCGATATTGGTTACAAACCGGGTTAGGTATTCAGCCTCATATTTAGACGTGAATGTTGCTTTATTATATATAAATATGATATACATCATTATACTTAGTGATTATGTTCTCGTGAAACTAATGATGTTTATAGGTTGCTTAATTCCATATATGCATCTTAGAAAATTGTACTTATGTAATACAATTATCAATTTTAATACTTAAATATTTAAAATTAAATGTTTTTAAAATTTATAATTAAGAATTTCTGTCAAAGGGTTGAAAATCTTTGCGTTATATATATATATATATAAGTACAAAAAAGAGGTTTTGAAAATATTATTCTTTGCTATTATATAATACATGTATAATTATGAATGTATAATTTATAGATAAATTAATTATATTATTTTATATTAATAAAATATATATAAATTATTAAAATGATCATATTTGCATATAACTTTATAATTATGATTGTAAAATGTACGCACATTTGTTTAATTTTATTGTATCATAATAAATCCTAAATAAAATATTAAAATCTCTTATTAAGTAGTACATGTTTATGAATATATTTGGAAACTTATATTTTACACTTGAATAATTGTATTATATCAAGCACATGTCCTTGATTGTATTGCAGTATGCAGCGTACTGTATCCTCCATGTGTACATGTTTTCAATACAAAAACTCATTTTTAAATTAATGATTTCAATATTATTAATAATTGTAAAAAATAAATTTATAAAAACATAAATAGTAATAATAATATTATAATAAATATATACATCATATTAATTGGAATGCATACATTAATTATATCGAAAAACATGTTTTAATTTAACCACATTTATAAATAAATATCAAATTTTAACAAATATAATTTATAAAAATGAAAATATTTGTTATGCTATAAATATATAAAATGTACATATAAACTTGAATTTTGTAGATTCTAAATCATAATATTTATTAATACAGTAAAAGCCGCTTGTATCGACATCCCAGGAGATCCAAAAATATGTCGATACATCCGATTGTCGTTACATATGATGAAGGCGTGGCTAATTTTAAATTACGCCCACTTAATAGAATATGTACTTGTATTATCAAATATCAAATATATGATATCCTTAATTTCTATTATATCGTTAATTGTGTATATTAAGTTAATACTATTAATTATTATACTAATATAAATTATATATAATTATATAATAAATATATTAAATTAAATAAAAGTATTCTTGAAATATATATTTTATTTTATTATTGATTAAGTAAAATAATTAGTAATATTTGTTTGTTTAAAAGTTATTAACTTTGATATGAAACAAAATCGATAGAAACCCAGGGGTTATTATAGGGAGCGTGGAACGCACGGCGTGCGACGCATACTATGCGTGTATATGGGTAATATATATATTACCCATATATATATATAACAATGTGCATAGTGTAGTGAATCTACAATAATACAAAGATTAATTCTTCATATCATCATAACTTATTTGATAATATACATATATATATATATATATATATATATGTACTATAGTCCATAGTTTATTAATATGATCAACTATATATCATACATACTATAGTATATATGGTAAAAATGTGTAATATTTTCATAATGTCGATACACGTGATGAAAAATTCTAAATTGTATAGTAAAATTTTGTCGATACAGCCGATTTGTCGATACAGCCGATTGTCGATACACGTGATATTCTGTAACATGTATTAGATGGAAATTCCAACAAATATATTTGAAATTGTCGTTAGAACCGATATATCGATACATGTGGCTGTCGATACAAGCGGCTTTTACTGTATATATAAATAATATTATCCGTTTATAAGTGAAATTAAAAATATAATATGTGTAGTTTATACTTATATAGCTGTATGTTTTTGCATACACAATGCATTCATTTACATGTTAGAATATTTGAGTGGCATATATTAGTCACACCTAGTTGAACATGGAGAGAATATTCTATAATATAATTACCTATATTAGGATATATTACGACTATTATGATAATATAAAAAATAGAATAGTGTCTAAATAGAATATATCATTTAAATTAAATTATTATTTAAAAATAAGTTTTTTATATATTTCCATAGTATATATAAATTTAGACATTTTTTAAAATTTCAATTTTCATTTATGTTACCAAAATATAGTATAACCAGCTTCAAAATAATATAAATAAATAACAAATATAAAAATATTACATATATAAGTCAAATATTGATGATAAATTAATAACATTTCTAAAGAATAATATTTTTATTATTTATTCTAAAATTTAAAAATATTTCAACTTAGTTTCTTATTTGTGGATATACTACAAATGTTTATAATAGTTGATAATATCTTGTTACTAGTCAGATATAGGTGGTTGCAGTATACTACATGATAATTCTATAGTTTACAGGTTATTAATTGTTACAAATATTTGTAATATCACTGGTAATTTGATGAACAATTATAAATGTGTATCTAATATGAATGTAGTATAATAAAATAATATTTATTTGAATATCTCTTTTAATGAAATAGTAGGTATGTTAGTAGAACCCAGTTAACATAGAGGATATAGTCACAATTAGTCTCATCAGTTAGTTAATCTATTTAAATATTTATAATTAATTAATAAATAAAAATGCGCATTAAATATCATATTCTACATCATATTACATATAGGTTCCATTAATTTGCACCTATCGGATATGTCCTATCCTTTCATATAAATGCCTACTATGCAGTACATATTTAGTAATATAAAGGACACAAAATGCCTACATGGAGATCCAATAATACCGGTGTAGAACCACTGCTGTGGTATGCCTGCACAGTGTGTATTGCACACCTTCACACATGCAATAGAAACAGATAATAGGTTATTTAATCTAGACAAAATAATACTTAGCAATAAATAGATTGATAGAAATATATTGAATATAGAAATAGATATATAAAGTGTTGATATACGCATGTAGTGGTGCTGTGCTTCACTTACTTTCAGTTCAATGGTTAGCTGTCGCGTGTTCGTACACAGGCTCGGGTTCCGCTTCAGTGCTTTCACTCGCGTTACGTTCGAATTCTGAGAGTTCTGCGACAGTTGCGATTCGGTGGGCAGATCTGTGTTAGTAAAGGCTATATAACTATATAAGTATAGGTGGCATCATGTAGTATGGAAGGCTATTGTATTAGTATGATATAGGTATGCTACTATTAATGAAACATTAACATATATATATATATATATATATATAATATATATATATATATATATATATATTAATAATATATATATATATATTATAATTTATTAATACATTTTATGAATTAGATACAAAATTTAATCTAACAATATATATGTATATATTATAATTATGAATATATACATAATTACATAATCTTCTACTATATTAAATAAATTCTATTTAATTTTATATATATATGCATATATGCAAGTGTAGAGATAACACAAAAACTGTTAGAGAGAGGGGGTAGCAGTTATAACTGGTCTTAATGATTTGTGATATTTTAAATATTTAAATAATATTTATATTTAAATTTAATATATATTATAAATAATTAAAAACATTAACATATAATTATAATTAATATTGTTTTTTATATTTTTAAATATATATTAAATATATTTTTAAGATAATTATAATTATTTGAATAAAGTTTATCTTGCGAGTGAAGCTAAGTAAATAAACTACAAATAAACTATACATTATGTAAAATATTAAAGTTTTAACAGGATCAACTATATCAATAAATTAGATTAAGCAAAGCCGGGTCAGAACATCTAATTTAAATATACATTGCAAGAAGACGAGATAGAAAGAGAGAAATAAAGAGATAGAGAGAGGGAGAAAGAGAGAAAGGTAGATATAGAGAGAAAGAGACAGAGAGAAAGATAGAGAGAGAGAGAGACAGAGAGAGAGAGAGAGAGGGTGTGTGTGTAACCTAAACACCTCCTGGTGAAGTCTTCATTGGACAGTATGGATAAGGAAGATACGGGTTCAACGGAAGACTGAACGGGGGACAGCATACAACTCAAGGTCGCGGGTATAGGCTGCATTAGCTCGTTGTAGATGTCACCCAGTAGTCGGCTGCACCGGTTTATATATCTGGGGGGCGGTTATAGTCATGTGACGCGTGGGTGTAATATGGGGCTAGAAGACTAGGGACCAGTTGTTCTGAGAGAATAAAGTGTAATAGGATTTAGGATAATATTTAACATTACGAGGATATCTAAGGATTGTCTTAGGATAATTTTTAACATTACGAAGATTTCTAAAGATTGTCTTAGGATAATATTTAACATTACAGAGATAGCTAAGGATTGTCTTAGGAAAATCCTATGCCACTTAGTTTTCTGTGAACAACTTACCCTAAGGGTTATGTAGGCTGAATCAAACATAGTTATTATCATTATATCGGAAATGTATAAATAACCACAGTAATCATACAGGTTAAATATAATAATTGTGTTATTATACCCACTCTTGCAACAGTTTTATACATGCATCTAATATGATATGTATGATACGTATATGATAGATACAAAGAAATGATGTAATATATAATGTGAAAGCCTACATAGAAATACATAGATAGACATATGCAGATGGGCTTATATTGATAAGGGTAGGTGTTACCCATGTTCTATAAATAGATTTTTACATTTATTTTTTTAGGAAAAATAGCAGTCTACTAAAATTGTATAAACTTATTTTTTATTATTTTATCAATACAATATTTAACCTAATGATATATATTACATAGATTTATAATAATTTTGAAAATAAACGATAAAATTATGAATATTTTACTGATCATTACATTTAAAAAAATGTAAATATTGTGTAATTATATATATTATAAATTATCTGACAATGTTAATTAATTTAAAGCATTATTTAATAAGTTACTATTTATTGAATGAGTGAAATTTGTAAAAATAATTATTCTAAGTAATTTGATTCTAAATATTTATAATATAATTATGAAAAATATATGAATTATATAAACAGACGATAACTTATCACATTATGTTATTATAAATAAAGAGACACCTATGAATATTGGTTATTTAAATGTATATATATATAATATTATATATTTTACTTTTTACCTAAAAACTATCTTATATTTTATGTATTTTTTTATAACATATTCAGATTTATCGATATGTTATTTTTATTGTATCAAAATTAAAAAAAAAGATGCATTATAAATGCTATAAAATAGTTTTTATATGGTAAAGGGGATGTCATAAAGATCAAATTTATACCTAATTTTGTATAGAATTTTCATAAAAAAAATTACTTTTATTTCAATCATAAATTACTTAAAATAATATATTATTGCATATATGACTAGTATATAATGGTGAATTTTGTTTGGCAATATTCCAAATATCATAGAAGATATTATACGATATGTACTGCTCTACCTATCTCCTATCTTTTACATGTAAACGCACGTCATTACGCTACCATGACGATCTCCCCTTAAATTATTATTATAATTTATTTAAATTTATTTAAATTTATTTAAATGATATATTTTTAAGTGTTTATTTAAGTTATATTTACGTAACATCATTTATATATTATTTTAAAGATAATATATTGTATTTCAATAATATCATATACATAATAATTTGAAATACAATTTTATTTTCTCAATTTCAAAGGTCATCTAAAATTGATGGAGTTTGGCACCATTTTTAAATTAAAAAATTATTCATTTTTAAATCAACTAATATTGATGAAAATTGAACAGATTTTTTTTAATACAAATATTATTAAATAAATGATTTATCTATCATTTCATGTTAAAATAATGCAATTATCTATTATATAAACATGTAAAAAATCACGTTATATAAGACGTAGTATAAAAAAGAGTTGATAATAATTTGTAACATAATGTATATATAGAAGTGAATAGATAAGTTATATTTCTACTATTTTAAAAATCTCAAATCTATCATAAACATTGCTCATTTATTAACAATATAAATATGAGTAGATTGAACTACTCATCATTAAAATAAGCCAATCACATCTAAGCATGTTCAGTGTCAATTAGTCTTGTTATAATATTAATTATGTATTATAATTAGTTAAATGTTTTACTTTTTATAAACTATATCAATTATAATTTACCATTATAAAATAATTGTAAATTATCGATAAGTACACAAACTTTTATTCTATTTTATATGCTAGTTATTATATAATATAATAATAATATTTATTTATTGTAACTCTCTATATATTATAATATTTATATATTAAATATATATATATATATATATATATATATATATATATATATATATATATATAAATAATAAATATATATTGTATAAACATGTATATTTGTTTATCTGTCATTTTATATTTATATTATTTTCTAAGCTATTATATTATAATATTAAATTATATTATTACTAGTAAAATGCAGTATTTACATTGATCTTCATTTTCTCAGTATATTTTTTTTCTATATTGTATATGTAACAATAAAATTATCAGGGTATATAGATAATAACATGTATAATAACTAAATCGATAACTTTCACAAGGTTTTCTTTGTTAGATAATTGTTTATAAAATTATGAAATACAATATTCTATATAATCTTTAGTAAAAAATCAATAATTTTCACAATAAAACTTAAGGTGCCTTCGCATCAAAAAAGTAGCCGGATTATCCGTCGGATATTTCGTCACGAGAATGATTTTAGCCGGATTTTATTATATTTCGGTGTGAAGGCAAAAAATATTCACCAGATTATCTGCCGGATTTAATTGGAACTCGTTCTAAAATATCCGACAGCTTGACGGATATCCGTGAACTTTCAACTTGCGTTAGTGCGGCGGGCGTTGGAGCGTGCCACTCGCCATTTGAATTTAGATCAAACTTGTATTAATATGGGAGGAGCTAAGTATGTAGCCTAGACTATGATTATATAATGAGTACACCAGTTGATTTGACCACATAGTAGTGCATATATATATTATATATATATATATATATATATGTATGTATGTATATATGTATGTATATATGTATGTATATATGTATGTATATATGTATGTATTTATGTGTGTATGTGTCAGTGTGTATGTGTGTGTGTGTGCGATTGTATAAATATGTGTATGTAGGTAGGTAGTATATATATATATATATATATATATATATAAATATAATTAATATATATTAATTATATATAATATATTATATATACTTGTTTATATATATAATTCATTATACATAAAATATTAGCATATATATATATACACACACATACCTAAATAATACATAATAAATACATACCTACCTAACTACCTATATAGTATATTGTACATAACTACCTACATAAATATAATATACAAACAAATACATGCACTAATATAGTAAATAAGTGCACCTATTTCTATACATAGAGTAATGAATCATACAATGGTAACATCTGATTAATACTTGTGATATATGAAATATCCGTCAACTGTTCTAATCAAATGAAAATCCGGCTAAAATAATTCTCGCGGATATCCGTGAGAAATATCTACCAGATAATCCAGTTACTTTTTTGGTGTGAAGGCAGCTTTATAAATAACATAATAACTGAATGAAATATACACAAACCACTTGAGTTTAATAGTTCAGTATAATTTATATTCATTCATATAAACAGTTATAGTGTTACCTATATTGAAATTATAGTTAGAGCTATTTATAACTTCCTACCCAATATGCTAGAAATCCCTATTTGCATGGTGTGTGTATTTAATCATATTTGTAGATAAGAATGGCACCTATCCATAGACATAGAATTAGTTAGACTGCTATTGGAGATAAAGTTTGTTCACCAATTTGAATGACAATCTGCCATTGTGTTTGTCAAGTTTGTCATTTACATCATATTTCCAATAAAAATTAAAATTCACTTACTATGACTCGCAATTGCTTTAATAAATATGATAAATCTATTAAAATAAGCCAAATGATTAAAATTTTATAAATAAGTTCACCTATAATATAATATTATAAAATAATTTTACCAAACATTAGTAATAAATGAAGGTATATAATATTTATTTTTAAATATTTTCATTTAATCACTAAATATCAATTTACTAAATAATTAGCGTAAATTATATAAAATGGAGTATACACAATTTTAGATTAATATATAATTAATAAATAAGTAATTTAATATATGAAAAATTCAAATTAAATGTATATTATAATTAGATATTTACAACTAATATTTTCATATTTTTCATATAAATTGACAAATTATAAAGAATATCACTGAATTATATTTGAATCAATATATTTAATTCAATGAATTATCATTATATGCAGATTATTCAAATGGTGAACAAAATACATTGCAGATTTATATTAATAGCAATCTATCCAATTCTAAGTCTATGCACCTATCCCATTAAATACCTCGAACATATCACTGAATATAATTTATGTAAAATATAACTATGAAATTATTTAAGTTAATTTATCTAATTAATCTGGCAAATTTTCTATTATAACACAATATAATGATTGGTATACTATGATTGAATATTTAAATAAGATAACTAATATCTATGTACAAAGTAGAACTATATAAATAATATAACTATTATATGTGAGTGTGTGAGTGTGTATATGTGTGTGTGTGAGTGTGTGTTTGTATGTGTATGTGTGTGTGTATGTGAGTGTGTGTGTATGTAAACCTGTCAAGTACTTGGTCGTTGAGGAAACTGGTGAGGAAGTCGGGCTCCTTGAGGAATGATATACTCCTCAGTAGGGACACAATCTGTAATGAGTCATCATGATTTATCGTGTGATGGAATGCGTGTGATTATGTGTGATTATGTTATTGATAAACTTAACGAATAATGATTAAATTAGATATACTACATTAAGAAAGTGGAAACGTGAACAACATGCGAACAACATGTGAACGAACACTTTTCACATCATTACTAATGTAGTAACAGGTATAGTTAGATGTATTAGTATGTAATACTACTACTGCGTAATATCATATGTTTGAAATAAGCTTGAAATCTAATCACAAAGATTTAGAAGTTCGACTGCAATACAAATAACCTCGTTCATATAGAGCTCTATTTTATCATCGTCTTCCATGTCGAGAATACAGATTTCTATGTGAAGTAGGGCATGGAACTCGTATCTGTGATTATTATTGTGTTTCATTACATATTAATATATATATATATATATGTATATATATATATATATTTTTAATTTATTTTAGTGGATTTCTTTCAACCCATCCAAATTAGATGAGGTTTTTATTAACTTATAACCAAATGGCTGTAATATCCCTCGCCACTCTCAATATATATATAAATATATATTTTTCCTATAACGAGAATGAATGCAAACTTGATGATTTTCTCCTGAGTGGTGGTGACTTTAGGTATAAACAGTTTACTGATCTGTTTGGTTTGCTTGAGGACATTCTTCTCAAGGATTTCAATTAAATGTTGCTGTAGGTAAGCGAGGCTTTATATTATATATCTAGTCATAGTGTACACATACAGGAAAGTAATACGTATAGGAATGAAGGCAAGCAGTAAATATATGTGCATGAAATGTAGGATATATAGGATTATTTATTTTATTTATAAACAAAATAACTTTATAGACAAATATAATTGTCTTATAACATTATTTGAGCGATTATCTTATATTAACTTATATATTACTACAATATATAGGTAAAATATAACTATGACACTATTTAAGTTAATTTATCTAATTAATATGAACATATGTTCTAATATACATCACAATATAATGATTGTTATGAGAAGTAGGGCTTTTAATTAAAGATAACTACATAAGTAAGTGAAGTGCACATTGTGTACCTATTCAATACTAATACTAATACTAATTCTACTACTAATTCTAATACTAATTCTACTACTAATTCTAATATATATACAGAAATAACACCGCATAAGTGACTTTGAGGCAGCACTAACATTAGAAGTATCGTCCGTGGAGAGAATGAAGTCCAGACCCCTGGTGATCAAACTATGAACCGCGTCGCACACGCCTCTCTCCTCGGCTACTGTATCTCTGTAGGCTGTCTCCACCCACTCCAGGTACTGGCTCTCGTCGCTGAAGTAGAGTTTAGCTGGGGGCAAGCGGGGTTATGTAGTTGGGGGTTAAGTAGAGTTTAGCTGTGGCGGGGCAATCGAGGGTTATGTAGAGTTTAGCTGGGGGAGCGGGGGTTATGTAGTAGGAGGTAGAGTAGAGTTTAGCTGTGGCGGGACAATCGAGGGTTATGTAGAGTTTAGCTGGGGGAGCAGGGGTTATGTAGTAGGAGGTAGAGTAGAGTTTAGCTGGGGGCGGGGCAAGCGGGGGTTATGTAGTAGGGGGTAAAGTAGAGTTTAGCTGTGGCGGGGCAATCGAGGGTTATGTAGAGTTTAGCTGGGGGAGCGGGGGTTATGTAGTAGGAGGTAGAGTATAGTTTAGCTGGGGGCGGGGCAAACGGGGGTTATGTAGTAGGGGGTAAAGTAGAGTTTAGCTGTGGCGGGGCAATCGAGGGTTATGTAGAGTTTAGCTGGGGGAGCGGGGGTTATGTAGTAGGAGGTAGAGTAGAGTTTAGCTGTGGCGGGGCAATCGAGGGTTATGTAGAGTTTAGCTGGGGGAGCGGGGGTTATGTAGTAGGAGGTAGAGTAGAGTTTAGCTGTGGCGGGGCAATCGAGGGTTATGTAGAGTTTAGCTGGGGGAGCGGGGGTTATGTAGTAGGAGGTAGAGTATAGTTTAGCTGGGGGCGGGGCAAACGGGGGTTATGTAGTAGGGGGTAAAGTAGAGTTTAGCTGTGGCGGGGCAATCGAGGGTTATGTAGAGTTTAGCTGGGGGAGCGGGGGTTATGTAGTAGGAGGTAGAGTAGAGTTTAGCTGTGGCGGGGCAATCGAGGGTTATGTAGAGTTTAGCTGGGGGAGCGGGGGTTATGTAGTAGGAGGTAGAGTAGAGTTTAGCTGTGGCGGGGCAATCGAGGGTTATGTAGAGTTTAGCTGGGGGAGCGGGGGTTATGTAGTAGGAGGTAGAGTAGAGTTTAGCTGGGGGCGGGGCAAGCGGGGGTTATGTAGTAGGGGGTAAAGTAGAGTTTAGCTGTGGCGGGGCAATCGAGGGTTATGTAGAGTTTAGCTGGGGGACCGGGGGTTATGTAGTAGGAGGTAAAGTAGAGTTTAGCTGGGGGCGGGGCAAGCGAGGGTTGTGTAATCGCAGGCAATACATAATTGATAGATTGTGTTTATTAATAAAACACTTCCTAAATATATACAATTAAAATTCTTGGATGTATTATTAGCAATGATTTTAGCAATTATAATAAATATATATATATAGATGCGTGTTACTTGACAAATTAGATAAAGACACTGGTTAGGGTCTAACGTAGAATGGGCATCGATGATGGCAGATGGGCAGTACACGAGGTGGCGGTAGTGGTCGCCGAATCCGATGAACGACTTCGAGAGTTCTGATTGGTCAGCTTCGAGTGACGCAGGATCTTGTCGGTACGCGTGAAGTCAAACTCTACGATATTGATGAGCGGAGGTGAGGTGAGGAGAGGTGAGGTGAGGGGTGATGAGGGGAGGTGAGGTGAGGTGAGGGGTGGTGAGGGGAGGTGAGGTGAGGGATGGTGAGGGGTGGGGTAGGCTTATTAGATGGGCTATATTAATACATAACACTGCACTGCTAACAATTCACGCACTATTGTTACCAAGGACATACTACACGAAGGCTCGTTTAGGTAGGAGAATGGTAGGTACATGTTTCATAGTTATCGCATATATATATATATATACGAAGTCCTATTTATTAAATATTAAATGTTAAGATCATTAATTAACAAATGTCTGGTAATAACATATATTCAATAGATGTATCAAAATATATTGGGACCGGAATACAGTTATAAATATTATAGCATTAGTATAGGATATGTGATTGTATATGGCAGGAAAAGTAATTATATATCCATATAACATGAAAAGTAATTATATATCCATATAACATGATGTTAATGAAATAATTTTATATAATTTAAAAAAAAACTAAAATAACTGTTAAAAAAACAGACCAACCCTTATATATATATATATGATAATAGATTAGATAACAAATAAGAGTGCACGTTTAATGAAGCTAGTTACCTTTGGAGTGTTTCCTATAGGAGTTCCTGTGTTTCCTGGGAGATCTTCTTAATACAGCTTTGTACTGCAGTCATATGGGGATTATATATAGTACATACATTATTATATTTGAATTCTCACAAGAAATATATTATATTTCAAATATTATTACATTATATAATGATATTGGCAAATAGTATATTAAATATATATTAAAATTATTTAATTTGATATTATAGAATGAAAATGATATAATAATTATTATAATAAATATAATACAGTACTTATTATAATACATATAATATAATACTTATTGAAATACATATTATATAACATAATATATTTTTAATTTATCTAAATAATTATTTAATTATAATGAATATACAATAATCTACAAGAACTACACATTAATCAGTAATATTATTATAATTTTGGTTGGGTTTGGGTTTGGGTTGCTTTGGGTTTAGTTAATTGTGAATACAACGATCATAACTAATAATATCTACATTAAAGTTTTGTAGTCGGTGTACTATAATCGCATGCGTTAATATAAACCGTTTCTTGGAATAACGTATCCGCGTCCATAGGTTGAGAGGTGTGAAGGTCATCCCAAGGTGAGATACCCAGAGCTATATACGTTTGTACTAGATATTTATCTTGATCGTTACTCTCAATAGGCCGAGAACTGTTTCAATAAATACACATTAATTATATGGTAGGGTCTCTGGAGGAATAGGATCTACTTCACATATGGATTCAATATGTAAGGAATATTGAATGTATGAATGAATTAATGAATTAATTTATTTAATGAATATTGGCTATAATAATCGGAGGGATATCTAGAAACTATATTTAGCTTATTAAAAGGCTACCATTAATATAATAAAACATTTGATTGATTGATTGATGTAATACAAACACTTTATAACAATTGTTAGCATTGTCTAAAGTTCGTGACAACATCTCGGATTTAAACTTTAAACTATTACAGTATTTCGCTTTCATTTTATCTGCAACAACATGTAATAGGTAAGAGTTATGTAATATTATATTATAATACTATATATTATATTATATTATATTATATTATAATAATATAACAAAGACAATGAGAGTAACCTTGGCAACGATCACTTTCGATATCGGCGCTCGACTTCGTACACTCGGCGAGGAGATTTTCAATTTCGGAATCTACTTTATCCGCGTCTTGATCGTAACTATTACAATCTTTGAGGTCGCGTTGTTCTTCGACG
The DNA here is from genome assembly GCA_964019155.1 of Osedax fenrisi. Lineage (NCBI taxonomy): Eukaryota > Metazoa > Annelida > Polychaeta > Sabellida > Siboglinidae > Osedax > Osedax fenrisi. The sequence continues at coordinate 45,151,581 of OZ025240.1, read as the reverse complement.
CGTTTGAAGGTCAGAGCCGATGAAGTGAACATACGAACGATACGAGCCGAATAATCGGTTACACTCGATAACAACCACGTCTCATGCTCCGTTATCATTAACTGCGAGTGAGCGATAATACGGTTAGTTGCTTTTATTTACGAAATTGTCTATAAAATAAAAATATAATATAGTATATTAAAAATAATATATAATTTATTAGACACTTAACATTTTTTTAAACGTAATTACTTAAATTTTATAACGATAGGAAATTAACCACAAATATAACTATACTTACCAAATCTAAACATTTACAAAACAAAATGGATAACAATTCATTCCACGACTGACACGAGGTGGCCGTCACATCAATAGAGGTGTCCGATTGTTCTAGAACACGCTGCGAGCGCGGACTGAAACCAATGATATCGTAGCGCTTAACGGCATTCTTAAGATCGGTGATCTCCAAGGTTCTTTGTTCCTGATTGTCTACGTTGTTTACAGCATTGTTATGAATAGTTTAAAAATGGTAACACAAATCTTATATATAATTTGAATGAATTTTTAAAAATGAAATCATATTATCGAATAAGTAAATGCAATATGAATTTTTATTATTATATGAATTTTATTCTATTTATATAAATAATTATCTGACTTTATAATATAGTAAATACTACATTAAAGATATATGTTATGCATTAGTTAACGGGATGATGGGGTTACGTACATTTCACTAGAGGAGAAGGTGCCGGAGTGTATTTGTTCAACAGGAAGTAGATACGAGCGCTTATGGGTACGGAGGTTTCCGTGTGAAGGTCGCGCAGACTTATCACGAGTCCTTTCAAGGTCGACAGCGACTTGCTGATCAGCTTCCTGCCAGCGTTAGCCTCACTTTCAATCTTAGCGGACAAGAGTGTGGAGAGGGCAATGTTACATAATGTTATGTAATGTTTAAAACATAGTACGGTTGCAGTATAATAAATACAGGGTAACAATCTATATATAAACTAAACAGATATGACTCAATAACAATATTATATTAAGTTTCTATGGAATATTATAAATCCAATATAAGTAGTCAGAATAATACAAGTATTACATAACAATTTTAAGTAATCCTATTTAAAATAATAAAAAAAACAATATTATTTTTTTTAAGAATGATTAAAAAATGATTTATAATTTAAAAAATATTTAGAATACTTATTTAAAAGTTGTTGTTTTAGTGACATTGCTACTTACACTACTGAATAACATATGTGCTAATTGCATACACAATATTGATACCAGGAATGTAAACAAGAATGACAGACAATAATACATCAGATCTACACTGCTAAGTTACCATTGATTTACACAGATAAATACATCAGGTCTACGTTAGTTATAAATACATTGTAGGTATGCATTTATAAACATGAATAATACAAATTTTATAGTATATAGTATACACTGTGTAGTGTATATATTATAGTGTAACATATACACATATGTATATATATACTACTATATATATAATATATTATATATACTTATAATTATAAATAAGAGATTGTTGCACATGTTATGTCTATATCAAATATGTATATGTATATATGATATACTGTGTCTGTATTATAAAAGTAAGTGTATCGTGTATCACGTATCACACTCTTAGGTTGACCTACTTAAGTTACAATATGACACACTTATTTCTATTATTTATATACAACTCTATACGACACATTAGTATACATATGTGTGACACACTTTTGTAATATGACATACTTAGGCGAAATGCTTACATCTATATGAAACAAGCATGGCAACGTGTATGTGAGAGGCTGTAGTAGGTATATTCTCACATGCATCTGATGTCACTCACAACTTAATAGTTAATAGTATATCACTATTATTACTAATGATACAATACGTATATATTATATATTAGCTCTTCTATATATATATATATATATATATATATATATATACACGCATATATGTAAATATTCAATATATTATACTATAGTATAGTAACTATAGTCTAATATAGTATATATCGGGTGGATGTTATGGTAGTACTTGAGTTCTAAATCAGATATTCCTAGCTTAATGAGTGTTATACGATGACTACTTCATCGATTGAGTGTAATAAACATAACAATACTATGTTATAGGGTTACGATGTGAAACCTGATACCTCGTGTGTACTACTTACATTGCGGTAGTAGCGATATAGGCAGCTCATTGAGAATGGGCAAGTTTGATTACGATTACGCTGTAGCATCTAACCACAACATTCCTCTAACTAGATCGCCATTAGATCGCATGTAACGCGTAGAGATCACAATAGAGAACGCAGGTTATGCTATCAATACTTAATACATTGATATTCGATATGAAAGAGAGAGAAAAAGTGGCTGATAATTATAATTGATCCCCCCTATTTTACAAACTGGGTACATATTATATACTATATAATATATCCCGATTCACCATATTGATTACCTATATTACTGTATTCTGTTGCACTCTCTATACGAGAACTAATGTTAGTATTGCTGACAATACATACGAGATTAATGGCTGCTATTCATAACAAAATAATGTGTGTATTATAGTGAATTAATAATTAGGTAGGCAATATATATATATATATATATATTACATACATATATCGTTAAACTAATACTAATCGCGAGATTAGTATTAGTGAAGAAAGAGTAAATAAGTTAATAAGTTTAGTGAATGCTAACTTCGAAGCTACTACTACTGTAACACAAGATGCTAGATATCACACTCGTGTATCATATTTCATATCATACAATTCTTAAGTCAGTGCATTATTTAGCCTAGTAGTGTTCACATAACTAGAATGAGAACGAGTATCTTAGGAATGTAACCCGCTATCGAGTGAGGCAGGTTATCTTACACGTTAAGATATTACTAGTTTACCGACTTTACTAAGTTGGCTAATCTTATACATAAAGTACTAATAAATAATAAAATAGTAATTAATAGTACATTATTTAAATATATATGTTTTGATTTATTAAATAATAAATTCACACATGAACATGCTTCAATTATCATAAATTAAGATTTAATAAATATATTCTAAAATATAATAGATAAGGTGGACACATTTTAATGTAAATATAGGCATAATATCGTATATCTAATATAATATGTAATTGGATATTTTAAAACCCATATAATTTTTATATTACTTAGTAATTATACAGTTATAAAAATAATATCTATAAAAATAGAATTATATAAAAATGTATTTACAAATAGAAGTATGTGAAAGTATAAAAATATTTAAAATTACAATAAATAAGTAGATCAAATGTAAAAATATATGTCAATAAATTAGCATTATATAATGTAAACTATTAAATAAATATTAATATAATTGCAATACAAATATATTTTCTTATCAGTATTTTCCAGTGTATGCCAGTTTCTAAACGTATCCTAAAACTTAGTTTCAAGATAACTTTCTAAGAAACTTAATCGTAAGAAGATAATTTTAAAATTAATTCTAATAATAGATTATTGTGTACCTGATTAAATGTCCCTATGTATATCATCGATGTAAAGAAAGTGGATAAGCAATTGAATGTAGTGTATGACAGTGCGATAGAGCTGCTAAAATCCAGTCACAATTTCTACTAAATCCCTACTAAATTTTAAATTATTATTATTTATCTATATATATATATATATATTGATAATTACAATCAATTTTAATGTACTTTCTATAGATACTAAAATAATAGTTATATATATAAAATATACTATATAAACAATCTTCATAATTTTGGTTTTAAATGAATTTAAATTGAAGATTTTACATTTTTCACTTCTATCTATTATGACTAAAATCCATTCAAAATCACTGATAATTTTATTAATTTATCTATACAAATTCCACTTGCGTATCTATCTTTTACATGCATTGTGTGTTTCAATTGTTTATCTACTTTATCTATATCGATGGATTAGATATATATATATATATATATATATTTAATAGATGATACTTTCAAAATTGAACTCTAATAATAGTATTTTATTTATTATATTAAAAATGATGCTTTTTTGTGTGATATAAAAGTTTTCAAATACTTTACATTAGTATTTGAGGTAGTTTTAAATTAAATTATTTTAAATTACTTGGAACATATACATTTAACTAGTGAGACAATATAGTTTCAGATCGCTATATATAATATGTTGTAGATGCATAATCAAAGCGTAGTTTATATAGCTATTTGGTGATATTTATTATAATTGATAATACCTTAGAGTATGAAGAATGTTCAATACTACTAAATGAAAATGTAAGCTACAAACGAGGTCATGATATATTGAATCACTAACATCACCGAGTGAGTAACGCTATAGCTATTATAGCTATTATAGCTAAGCTATAGGACTCTATAGTTTCACGTTCAACGATAATCAAGTTAAATTAGTAGAAGCGTCAAATAACAGTATATCAAAACCGACTATAGAACAGGTTTCATAAAGATATCGAATTTTTCACATTCTCTAATGTAACTGCAAGATTAAGATGAATATATGAATCATTATTAATGATGAAGTTGTTCTGTCAATAGTGTGACTATAGCTGTTATTCATGCGAAATACGTGTAGTTATTATTTAATATATGATATATAAATATTATTATATTTAGTTACATATTAAATATATATATATATATATATATATATATATATATGTGTGTGTGTGTGTGTGTGTGTGTGTGTGTGTGTGTGTGTGTGTGTGTGTGTGTGTGTGTGTGTGTGTGTGTGTGTGTGTGTGTGTGTGTGTGTGTACTTGTATTATATTTTTATAAATATTTAAATGTATAATAAATATTTAAAATATATAATCATAGGTATGTTGTATTAAAATAAAACAATAATATTTTAAATATTACATATTAAATCATAATTACTGAAAATGTCTCTTAACAAAATTAAATTTGTAATTTATATCTTAAAATTTAAGACTTAAATATAATGACTAATAATTATTATTATAATATATACTTACTTAAAATATTATATAAGGATACCTAGTAATATTATAATACTTATATATTTAACTATATATTCATTCATATAAATATGTATAATATATATTATATATATATATTTCAGTAGTTATTCAGTATTAAAAAATTGGGTTTAAGTCCGATGAATTCATTATTTATATATACAAATAAATTAAGGTAAATTTTTATATATTTATTATAATATTATAAGTTATTTTTAATTATATCCTTATACATTCACTGTTTAAAATTTGTATAATAATAAATTCATTTTATAAAATATATGATACAGATTTTAATATAAATATATTAATTATATAATTTATGATTCAATTTTATATTTTTATTAATATAATTATTATTATAATAGTGATTTATATTTACATTTAAATTATATAAATAAAGTATATTTTACTCAGAATTATATAAATTTAAGCTCAAATATAATTAAAAGAATTATATTACATTATCATAATGTATTATTGAATACATCTAAGATTTTTTATTTTCAACATAATGATTATGTTGAAAATAAAAAATCTTAGATGTATTCAATAATTGAATAGCTTATTCAATGAATAATTCATATATTAATCATTATAAATATCTATTTTTATATTTATATCAATATTGACATATAAATAACCTAGTACATGTATATATTAATATAAAATAGATTATATCTATATATAAAAACCTCAGATGTATCAATCCAATAAAATGTTACTTTTTCTTCTTTATAACGTTGCATGAGTGTTTTTGAAAATAAATTCTTGACAATTTTTGAAGATTTAAGGTTATCTAAATTAAATTTGTCTTCGATATCTTCAAGTGACTGGGGACAATCAGAAAATAGAAATATTATGTTTGAATGGGTTGGTTTCTTATATTTTGTATTAGATTTGACCGGCGATGATAAAACATCTGGTTCGTCCCACGGAAATGAACTTATACACTCAACGAGGGAATTTTGTAAAGTCTTTAGCCACAGAGATGCTTTTGGAAGAATTGGTTTAAACTGAAGCTTGCTTTTATCTAGAAATTCAGTAAAATTTAGTTCATCAAAATCTTTGAATAAATTAGAATTTTTTCCTCTGCCATTGAAAAACTTATAAGCCCATTGCAGATGTGTTGCCTTATCAGAAATGTAACTTAATAATTGCAATATACTTCTTTCTATTAACAAATCTTCTGTTTTATTTAGAACATATGGATTACTTGAACCGTCGATTAAAAATAAAACTTGATATATTACATTACTATTTGTCATTACAATCTATATTACTTATTTTATCTTAAGAACTATATAATATTTTTAAGATTCCCAGTAGTTTTAACCTTTGAACCTAAATTAGATTGTTATTAATAATATATTATTATATATTTTTTTCAATATTTAATTAAGCATGTTTAGTATTAATTTACAATCATTTTTAAACCTTGTGATATGTAATATATAATATATGTATTAAATATAAATTGGTTAGTACCATAATATAATATGAATCATTTATACATATAAAAACTTCATATATTAAAATAACATTTTTTTAATTTTCAAATAAATCAAATTTGGTAACAATGATTATTTTCAATTGGGTTTAGTTACCAACCAAAGATTATTATAAACAATTAAAAACCATTGGTTAACATGTTGGATTACACCTTTTATATTTTATAAACAATATTAATTATAATTTAGAAACTTGACTATTAATTTATATAATATATTACTATTAATATCGGGTAACTAATATAATTAAATGTATTATATGAATATATATATGTATTAGCCGTTCAATTATGTTATGGGTTTGACGAAAACTGTTATTTTGTATGTCCTATATTATATAGGCTATATAGGATTAGTGTACATCACTACATTGCTACCAATCTATAATAATACCAAATACCTTTGATGATACTACAATACTAGTCAATCCATAATATAAATAACTCCTATAATATCGGTTATATGAGATATAACAAATATAGGTCCCACATAGACACTTATAAACTCCAAGGCTTCCTTCGTTTTTTGATTCCCCTCATTAGTATTATCAAGACCTCCTATAACCTCCTATAACCGAGGTTATAGGAGGTCTTGTTATTATAGATGAATAGGGGTATCCCTAATTGTAAATTACAAGTTGTAATATTTAGTTGTTCGATGATATTATCTACTTTACACAATTATAATTTCTAATATATGATTAACGTATTCATATAATCCACATATAAACCCCCATATAAAGATAGGCATATAATATGCATATAATTATTTGTTTTTATAATTCATAGAAATTTGAGTCACTTCATCTAAATATATTATAATTACAAGAATACAGTTTATCTTATATTATCTTATAATGTGATAGTTTGATAATAAAAATCGTCAATTAGTTTTTTTAAAGATCTAGATTGTAAGATTCATAAATATATGAATCTATTAATAACTTAAATTATATATATATATATATATATCGAATAAATAGGTTATCTAACATACTGGATTTTTCTATATATCATAAATTATACATAATATAGTATATAATTTAACGATTTTAATAATTTAAGTTTTTTTTAAATAAATAAAATACGATATATGATTGACTTACATTCCACGGGTATTAATTTCAGAGTTTTTCCATCAACAAACATAATATAGTATATATTTATATAATGATGATGATAAACCGTTTATTAAAGCACTATCATTATCACTATCATAGGCCTATCATTTATATATATATATATAATAGACTATAGGCAAAACCTCCTATAACCTCCGAGGTTATAGGATGTCTTGATATAGGCTATAGGCCCTATCGTATAGGGGCTATACCATATACTTACTATATAGTATATAGTATACTATGTATACTATACATATAGTACCTATATATTTATAAATCATATATTGTATTTAATTTATATTCAAAACATAAATATATTCAGGATAATCATTTATAGTTTATATGTATTACTTTTTTTACTTTTTACTTTTACTTTTTTCGACTTAGGGACCAGATGTGCGTAAGCAATCACCGGTCCAGTAGATAGTTCAGTCGAAGTCCTTCTTGAAAAAGTAGGTCTTCAACAGTTTCTTGAAGGTAGAGGAAGTATTGGTGGTACGAAGTGCAGTCGGCAGATTTTTCCAGAGGTATGGGGCAGAAATAATGAAGGATCGAATGTTAGACTTATGCAGCTGATATTTTTGGGTGGTGTTAAGGAGGAACGTGTCATTGGATCGGGTAATGGCTGAGTTCTTAGTGGTACTCTGGGGGCTAATAAGAGAGGCCAGGTAGTCAGGAGAGTTGTGGTATAGGGCTTTGTGGGTTAGGAGAATTAGTTTGTAGGAGATTCGGGAGGAAATGGGGAGCCAATGGAGGGACTTGAGGTAGGGAGTGATTGAGTCATTGGATCGGCGTGGAAGTAGGAAAATGCAGCGGACAATAGCGTTTTGAAGGCGCTGTAGGCGAGTAATCATATATGCCGGACAGCCGTATACAAGGTGGTTGCAGTAGTCGAGATGGGGGAGAATGAATGACGATGCGATAGTGATGGCTACTTCGTGAGGGATAGATCTGCGGATGAAACGTAAGCAGTGAAGGTGGTAGGATACAGATTTGTATACTTTTGCAAGTTGGAGTTTGAAAGACAGCGTTGGGTCGAGTGAAACTCCTAAGTGTTATATGATATGCGCGCCTCTAGCGAGAAAGAGGAGAAAGAGGAAGTAAACAATAACAAATAATTAAGAATATAAAATGTTAGTTATATTTATATAGTATAGATAATTAGATATATATATGTATTGTAGTATATAACAATTGGCGACGAGGATTAACTAAAAACACAGAATATCTATTATTAAGTTTAGTTTAGTAAAAATTAGTAAAGATGACTAATTTCGGAACTATTGGAGAATTCTGTGCCGATGAGGAAACGTTTTCAAGTTATTCAGAGAGAGTTGAAGCATATTTCTTAGCTAACGAAATTAAAGATGGAGAGAAGAAGAAGGCAATATTAGTGACGGTGATAGGAGCCAGGACATATAAATTATTAAGGGACCTATTAATTCCAAAGAAGCCGATGGAAGTCACAGTACAGGTATTATTAGAAACACTAACAATACACTATGAACCAATTCCATGCGAAATAGTAGAACGGTTTAGATTTAATACTTGCGATAGACAAGATAACCAGAAAATAGTTGATTATATTGCCGAACTAAGACGAAGAAGTGAGCATTGCAATTACGGTAACAAATTAGATGAACATATAAGAGATAGGCTAGTCTGCGACGTTAAAAATAATCGAATACAACGAAGATTATTATCGGAAGAAAAATTGACGTTAAAAAGAGCTATTGAAATCGCCGTGGGACTGGAACTTGCAGAATTGAATTTAGCAACAATTGATTCTTGTCATAACAATAATTCGGTAATAAACAAGATTGATTATACTAGACATAATAAACGAAAGGAAGAGGAAATCGGAAGTAAAGTAGAGCATAGTAGGAATGACAAGTACAAACTGAAATGTACTGGTTGTGGGAATAACGGTCATGAGGTAGACAAATGTAGATGGAAGAAATGTAAATGTTATACATGTGGAAAGTTAGGACATTTAAAATATAAATGTCCCCATAAAGAGACTAATTATTTAACACAAGAAGCAGATGATGAAGAACTCATATATTCCATGTTTACCGTAGAGACAAAGGAAGATGGAGTTATGACGACTACATTACGATTTAACGATATAAGTTGTACCCTACAAGTAGATACGGGTGCAGCGGTATCGATTATATCAGAGAAGACCATGAAGGAGTTATGGAAACCAAGTAAACAACCGAAGTTACTATCATCATCTGTAAAATTACGTACTTTCACGAATGAACTTATACCAGTGATGGGAAGAATAGAGGTAAAGACGGACGAAGGTAAATATATTAAATTGTATGTAGTAAGAGGATCTGTACCAAATATAGCAGGTAGGGATCTAATTAAACTGTTATGACTAGACTGGGGGAATGCTGTTCCATGTAATCGCATTGCACATAGCTCGATGGGTACATGGAAACAAGAGTTCCCAGAAATTTTCAGGGAAGGATTGGGTTGTATGAGGGGCATTAGTGGTAAATTATATGTGGAAAAAGATGTTAAACCAATATTTTTTAAAGCACATAATGTTCCATACGCCATGAAAGACAAAGTAGAGACAGAGATAGAAAGATTGAGGCATGAAGGGGTTATTGTAGAAGTAACTCATTCAGAATGGGCAACACCTATAGTACCGATCTTAAAGAGAGATGGAACCATACGAATTTGTGGCGACTATAAAATTACTATAAATAAGGTATCGAGGTTGGATTGTTATCCAATTCCAAGAATTGATGATTTGTATGCAAATTTAGCAGGGGGGGTTGAATTTAGTACCCTAGACCTATCAAACGCATACTTACAAATGCCATTAACAGAAGAGTCTAAGAAATATACCACAATTAATACCCATATAGGACTATTTCAGTATAATAGGTTGTGTTTTGGTATAGCTTCTGCTCCAGCGATGTTCCAAAGAGTCATGGATAACTTAATAAAAGGTATACCCAATGTATGTGGATATTTAGATGATATATTAGTAACGGGCGTAAATGAAGTGGAACACGACCGCAATTTAAGGAAGGTTTTAGAACGACTAGAAAAGGCCGGAATACGACTGAATGAAAATAAGTGCCAATTAAAAAAGAACGAAGTACAGTATTTAGGATATATCATTAATAAGGAGGGTCTACGACCTATAGAGTCGAAGGTAGAAGCCATACGAGATGCACCAAGACCGACTAATACAACACAACTTCGTGCCTACTTGGGCATGTTGAACTATTACGGAAAATTTCTAAAGAATATGTCTAACTTACTAGGCCCAATACACATATTGTTAAAGAAAAATAAACGATGGCACTGGTCTGACGAATGCGAAAAATCATTTATAGAATCAAAGAAGAGATTAATGTCGGCCGATCTACTAGTTCACTTTGATGCAAGTAAGGAGATCATAATTACATGTGACGCATCACAATATGGAATTGGTGCAGTGATGTCTCATATAATGGAAGATGCGACGGAACGACCAATAGCGTTTATTTCCAGAACTTTAGCGCCAGCAGAAAATAATTATTCACAAATTGAGAAGGAAGCACTGGGGGTAATATTTGCAGTGAAGAAATTTCATAAATATTTGTTTGGAAGGAAATTCATTATTGCAAATGATCATAGACCTCTATTGACATTATTCAATAGTAATAAAGGTATACCACAAATGGTATCTGGAATGATACAACGGTGGGCACTAACATTATCCGCATATGATTATACATTCAAATATTTGCCGGGAACTAAGATACCACATGCAGATGCACTCAGTAGACTACCATCACATAGGGCTACAGAAGAAGTTCAACCACTACCTGAAATAATATTTACCATAGAGACAATAGAGGACAAATTAATCGACTGTAAGTTATTGGAAAAGGCAGTAATAGAAGATACCATGTTAAAACAAGTTAAAAGATACATCAGAGATGGATGGCCAGAAGAGAATACTCTGAGAAATGAGGGTATTGGATATTATAGAAGGAGAACTGAACTTCATACTCATAATGAATTAATATTATGGGGGTCAAGAGTTATAATACCACGGTCATGGCAGAGAAAAGTATTGAAATTATTACACGAAGGACATCCAGGAATGACACGTATGAAGGGTTTAGCAAGAAGTTATTTCTGGTGGCCCTTAATGGATATGGATATATAATCAATTGTTCGGGAATGTCCCGGGTGTCAAAATAGTAGAAATTTGACTGAATGCAAATACAGTTCGTGGCCAGATCCCCAACAACCTTGGAAAATAATTCATATGGATTTCGCTGGCCCTTTTTTGGGTCATATGTATTTAATAGTAGTCGATGCATATACTAAATGGCTAGACGTAATAGTAATGGGGCACGTTACATCTTGTAAAATAATAGAAAAATTACAAGAAATATTCGCGACACATGGTTTACCACAGATTATCGTTACTGATAATGGTACAAATTTTGCAAGCTCCGAAATGTCACAATACATGAAGAATAATGGTATTAGACATCTATTTTTACCGCCATATCATCCAGCATCTAATGGAATAGCGGAAAGAGCGGTACAGACATTTAAGAAAGCTATGGGAAGAACAGAAGGAGAAGGATCAATTCACGAGAAAATACAGAGATTCTTATTAAATTACAGAATTACACCACATACACTAACAGGGAAGGCACCATGTGAATTACTGATGGGCAGAAGAATTAGATCAAAATTAGATCTCTTACTTCCCATGGACAAAGAAGGCGAGTACAAACAAGAAAAGAGGAACCTGTATAACCCAGGAGATGCTGTATTCGCAAAAGACTTTAGGAATAACCAGAATTGGCTAGAAGGTAGAATTGAAGAAATACATAATTCTATAGCATGGGTTAGACTACCAGATGGAAGAAGTATTACACGTCATATAAACCATCTACGAACGAGAGGTAGCCAAAGTATATTGAGGAAACCACCAGAAATAGAGGAAGACGTTCGTTCAGAACCTGGCATAAGACAAGAACCTATTATAACACCAGGAAACGCTATAGAATCTGAAATACCACTGTCGAATTCGTTCCATTCAGAAGTATCAAGAGAACAAACAGAATCACAGAATGTTGAAGATTCTCCGACGATTGATGTCCCACCAGTGAGGAGATCATCACGGGAGACTCGTCGACCCAAACGTTTCGACGAGTAGGTGATCCTGATTTATCAGGATAGACATCAGCATCGACTGATGTCGAGGAAGGAAGAAGAGACGTGTTATATGATATGCGCGCCTCTAGCGAGAAAGAGGAGAAAGAGGAAGTAAACAATAACAAATAATTAAGAATATAAAATGTTAGTTATATTTATATAGTATAGATAATTAGATATATATATGTATTGTAGTATATAACACTAAGTTTCGTACTTTGTCAGAGTAGACAATGGGTATGGAGCCAGATTGAATGAGCGGCGGTTGCTCTATGTGGTTTGATCGGTAGGGTAGGTGAAGTAATATGGATTCTGACTTAGCAGGGTTGAGCCGGAGTGAGTTGGTGTTGAGCCAGTTGTGGATATCTGTGATGCACTTGGTAAGCTTATCTGGTGCAGAAGATGGATCGTCGTTGCATTTTAGATAAATCTGGATATCATCAGCGTATGTATGGAATGATATATCCTTATGTTTGTCCAGAATATTGAACAGTGGAAGGAGGTATATGTTGAAGAGGATTGGGCCGAGAACGGAACCCTGGGGAACACCATGTGATATCATATGTGAAGGATTTTAATAGTGTGTATATTATAATGATATCAATGTATATTAATTGTATCAATTAATTATATCAATATATATATTAATGATTAGTAGTCTATTTCTAATGATACAAAACGAACACACATTTTGTTGATAAAATAGTTGGACACAATTGTCCATTAACTATTGATATCAAAGATTTTGAAAAATCAATTCAATTTGATAAATATTTAAATTTAAAATATATTTACTTTACTTTACAATATACTTAACTACATATATGTATAATAATATATTATTATATTACTATCTATATACATTGAATATCAACATATGAAATTATTTAGTTATATAGATATAACTTATTAAAAACTAGGTTAAATATTAATTTTATTTTAGGGATTAAAATAAGAATTGTGTTTACATTGTAAATTACAATTCTCATACTATTTATTTAAATTGGAAATTTAAACTGAACATAATTATTAACATTATCATAATCATTATGATAATGATTATGTTCATGACAATTATGATAATGTGATTGCGTGATAATGAGATTGTGTGATGATAACGATATTTTAATTTGTATATTTTTTTAAATACTATTTTTAAAATAATTTTAAAGAGAGGCGCTATTTTAAATAGCGCCTCTCTTTAGACCAATTATCCAACAGAAAAATCATCGATCGCTATCATAATGATAGTGTACCTAGGTTACCTAACAATGATAATCATTACGAAATTTCTGAACGAATTTAAACAGCAGATTTAAAATAATTAAATTATTTTGAATTTAAATTTAATTTAATGATTATTATAATCGGTATCTTTCAAAACGTTATGAATGCTCATCATCATTATTAAGTCGATCTCGTGTTAGATATAATGTTTAACTAGATATCCTTCATACATTCTAAATATATTAACTGTGACCATTTTTAAATTGTATTTTTTTTCTCACTTAACTGCTGATATGAACCATATCGATTTTTAAATCAATATCGTAATGATTATAGTTCATCAATTTATTATTTTTAGCTAATAACTAAACTGCTATTATTATTATGAAATTAATGATGAATTTATAGTGTTACATATATTATATATATAGTATTATACTATACTAAGTATAGGCACAACTGTTCAATTATAAGTATATAAATATACTATGTATTTAAAAATATAATATTTTATTCGAATTTGATAAAAAAAATGAATGAATGTAGAATATGAAATGAAAATTAATGAATTTCATATTTAAACACAATATTTGACTTCAATAAATACATTATATAGGCTATAATTAAAAGTATCATAAATAGTATACATTTGCATAAATCCATGACATTATCTGTCTATTCAACAGTATCAATGTATACTATACATATTTATAGATAGTATCGTAGGTATTACATAATTCAATACATTCCTATCATAGGAATCCTATGTTATTGTGATTATATAATAATGTTTTTATTTTATTATGATTTATCTTTAAACATTTGTTCAAAATATTCTGAACATAAATATATATATATATATATGCATACACATATCTTACCAAAATAATAACATGTATTATTTGCATATATATTTATAAAATAATATTACTTCTAAGGTGTTATTAATAATTCAATGCTCTATGGATAATTATATAAACCCAAATGAATTTTGAAATATATTCTAAATTTGAATTTCCAATATATAACAATTAATTTTAAATTATTAATTTGTGTAGCATAACTACGGTATTCTATTAATATATAACCGCGAATAGCGCATGCAATACTGTCTAATAGGATTAATATCTATATTATTACATCATAATGTTTCCCCCAGCTCCTACCATCCTCTATAATTCTCCAACATACTACATTCTCTGCTTCTATCGATTCAGATATAGATAAGATTAATATATACCACATACCTTCTACCCCTTGTGAATAGTAACGATTATTTATTTTTCTCATACTCAAAATAATGTTATAAAATAAATACGTTTATTATTAAACTTATAAATAAAAAACTTATAAACTCTCTAAATAACACAAGTTCATGGTAGTATCACTTTTGATCAGATATGAGAGGGAATTTTATATATATATATATATCAAATGTATTAGAGATATTTATAATTAATAATATCTTATAAATATATATATATATATATATAAATATATTCAGAACAAATAATACTAATACATTTGATATACATGTATTATAATCTATACTAACACACTACAGGATCAAATAGGTATACATCTGTGATTGAATTAACACACAAATACATGATTATCATTATCGTATTGTTGGGTATTTTTACGTTTGCAATATTAGTCTTCAACAAAGTATACATTCATGGGTTTGTTTTTTGTAGACCTCTTTACTATTTATAGATTATGTTATATTGATTAAACATTGAAAAAAAGTAAAAATTCAATGATAAAAGTCTATTATATTATATTTGTTTATATTAATATTTAGAATTATTAATAAATCTTCATTTTATACAATATAATATAATTATAATATAATATTCTAATTTCGAAAAATAAATATTATTATTTTTTAAATAATCTATAATTTATTATAAATATTATGATAGTCAATAGTACTGAGAATAGTAAAGTTGATGTATTATAAACATGTATCATAGGCACATTTGACACATGTCACTCACTCAGATTACACCATCGACACTCCGATACACTAGGTACTACAGAGCTTTAATTATTTACGTTGAGTCGTTCTTCAATGAAATATACGAGACTGAAGATCAGTCCCGCGAGGGCGTGGCTTGGATACCCGAAAGTGGTACCGATCTAGTGAGGACGTTCAACCCCTTCGCTGTAGAACTAGTCGATAACTGTGACAATGATGTTGACAAGGATGATGTTGACAAGGAAGGTATTTCATTACGTCATTATTATTATCTATATTATTAGATATTTCATTATGCTGTTATAGCCTATTTGAAAAAAATCAGAATAATGTTTTAATATAATACTATATATATACCTTGTTACCTTGTGCCATCGAGTCGTAACCGACCCCTGGCGACGTCCATGACAATTCCTCTCCATATCACTCTATTTCTGGCTTCTGCTAGTATCTTCATGATGTTGTCGTTGGCTATATAATTCTGCACATTGTTCAGCCACGTTATGTGTGGCCTACCCCTTCGCCGTTGACCATCCATCTTTCCTAGCATCAGCTGTAGCTCCATCGAGTCCGCTCTCACCACGTGTCCGAAGTATGATAAGGCAAGTTTGACAATTTCTGCCTCTAGCATTCTTTTGGGTTTTATGCTGGCAATGATTTCTATATTTGTCTTCCTATCTATATAGGTCACTCCAAGCAGGTTTCTCCAACACCACATTTCGAAAGCATCGATTTTTGCTCTTTCCTTCTTCTTTAGAGTCCAGGTTTCTGCACCGTATAGAATAATCGGGAAAATAAGTGTCTGTACAATTTTTACTTTAGTGGCGAGTCTTAAATCTCTATCTTTAACAATTTTCCTCAGACTCCCCATTGCACTTTTTCCCATTACAATTCTTCTGCGTAATTCCATATCTATTTGTCCGCCACTTGTTAACAAGGCTCCCTATAGCATATATATATATTAATTGATAAAGAAATTACTTTAATAAATAGGAATGTATATCCCAAATATTACAGTAGAGTAAATACATTATTTATATATAATTTGTATATTTCTAATTATATATTCTCTTGTGTATTTATGATTTACATCACCTAAACTAACTTTTTCATTTAATATGATATATATGAACCGACATTTATTCTCACATTTGTTTACAATAATGTTCAGTTTAGATATACAAAAACTGTTATCAAGTTAAAATTCAAAATATTAGATACAATATTAATATTTTTATTATATTATTTATTTGATGAGAGACTGATTAGGATTTATCGTATTTCATATATTTATAACCAAATTATATCAAGTATATTGTTCACCTTATGTTGTTATTTAAATTATAATATTTAATAAACAATAATAGTATATTTAAATTAAGATTGTGATAATGTTGTTAACATTTATTAAATTCCTTATGATTATGATATTTAGAAATGTCAGTTATTTCATCATTAGTATCACAAACACTTATCCAAGTTACCTGTCAATAATATTATACAGAGGTCATCAGAATCCATGTGACCTCCAAGGATGACATTCCTTCGACTTTATTGACGATACACAACGTCAACATACAAAGACTACATCATACACTACTATTGGCCAGTACAGAGACGCCCCTACGAGATAACAAGTGGGCGGAGCTTAAGACATACATGATTGACAGCCAGATGATGAAGAACTACCTACAGGCTACTGATGTTGAAGTTAGGTTAATGAGAGCAGTAGTGTGCACTAGGTATTGTGATAGTGTGCATTATGTAATATGCGATAGTTGCAATAGTTGAAATATTACACTATAGTGTACGATATGTGGTGTGTTAGTGTGAAAGAAAGACATAAAGTCTGGTAATGCATATTTTGTGAAATTGTTATTTTACGAGAGTGATTTTATCGTATTGCATCATTATCCAAGAATACATATTTTAATTTTATATACAAATCAATGCGACGACTCGTTTTTAAATTACCAATTATATTATGTGGAAGACATAAAGAATATAGAAAAACATCTTTCAATTCATACCGTAATTTTAACTAAAATATTTATAACTTCAAATATTTATAGAGAAATTCAAATTAAAATAAATTAACATATTTTTATTTTACAAATTAATAAATGTCTCTGATATCTTCGACTCATAATGAAATCATTGACAAATAATTAAAATATATCACTGAAATGTATATAGTTGAGATTAAAAGTGATCATTGTAGAGATAGTGGAGGATCGTATG
>OZ025240.1:45083273-45123273 GCA_964019155.1 Osedax fenrisi | reverse complement strand
TGCTACTGCTACTGCTACTGCTACTGCTACTGCTACTGCTACTGCTACTGCTACTGCTACTGCTACTGCTACTGCTACTGCTACTGCTACTGCTACTGCTACTGCTACCACAATACTACTACAGGTATTTCATGCAGTAATACTACACATAAAGAATGCACACTGTAGCCTAGCATCACACATCATGGCCACCTACCAGAGAACTAAGTATTCTAATGCATGTTTCTACAAGGTTTACATGCACCACTCTAGCTATGAGTCATACTATTAGGGTCTGGGGGTCACTAAAACGGGGGCTCAAACATGTGATATCTATAGGGTGTGAATTGTTATTATTATATTGTAATTATATGTACATACTGTTTAGAGTAATAATAGTATAGTCTTATATATTATAATCTATAATATATTTTATATTGTATTCTATATTGTATTAAATATTTGTATTCTAGATTGTATTCTATATTATATTATATATCATATACATATATATTATTATTGCAAATATTTTGTGAATCAAGGACATAACACTCACTATCTATGCAATGTGATTAATACTTTACTGGTAGTAGTACCGAAATCACTGAAATACTTTTAGGTTTGGGAATTTTGCGATTTGCATACGACAATGTTTTCATTGTTCTATTAAATTAATAGCAATATAAATTAGCTTTAAATCACCTTCATGATATGTATAACATTTAAGACCAAACTTTCTTATTGATTTGTTATATATATATATATATATATATATATATATATATATATATATATATTAATGAACACTTAGTTTCATCATAAAAATAATAATTTAAAACACATTTTTTACATTTCAAAAGTCTTTAATTTATATTATAAACAACACATTTATCCACATAATCAACCTATATAGGTGGGCTTTTCATATTTGTTGTAAAAAAGTTAATCGCACTATTTTGTATAAATGTTATAATCTTTCCTTAGAAAAATCTTTGAGTATTACATAGGAGAAAGATAGGTAATACAGACAGATTTAGATAATGTTGTATAACTTTATAAATATTAGTCTTAATTCATAATTTTTTCAATATAGATACATCTTATTATATACAAGAGGACTGCCGAATCATTATTTAATTTTAGCTCATCTAATTGAAATTATTTAGGTGACCATATTACCCCACATTTTGCATCGGTGTAATGTGAATGCATCTGAAAGTTTACCTTTTCTTTTTGGAATTTTACATTGAGACAATGTAATCTATTCTCGGTAATGAAATATTCTAGATGTCTGCCATGTCTGTTGCAATATTACGGTATGAGAACATGTTGCATGAGTTTTGGCCATGTGAGCATTAAAGTCACCTGTAAATATTGATATATTGTGTTTTGGGATGGTGCATGTGTACGATAAGAGGTCAATATACAAACTGTATTACCTTTTGTTCGTCTGATATGTTCGTTGGGCTGAAATATGATGTAAAGGTATTTCCAGAGAAAGTTGCATGGATTATGCATTCATTAACTTTTACGATATTTGTAAGTGTAGATTTAGCAAAGGACTAATTAGCAAACCTACACTACCGATAGAACTGTTCATTGTATTTTGCTATGCAGATGCAGTGATTAATGTTCAACCAAGATATAATTCATGATATTTAATTTCAATTTTTTTATGAATCTGTCAGTGTTCTTGTATGCCAATTACTACAATATTATGCTCTATAGCAGATAAAACTAATTCAGATGATTGACATTCGCTGTTGAAGTTCCTGATGTTGAATGGTGCTACTTTAATAATCTTGTCACACTTGAGTAGTCTTGAATATGATAATGATGTTGTTGTTGAGTCAGCAGTTTTCTTTTCAATATCTAAGGCCTGACCAAGTACCTTGGTATTCCGCGCGATAGGCGATGTGGCATATTGTGTTGTTGGATTGATTATTCATAGTGTTTTTCAATAGCTAGTACGCTAATGTATACACTACCACTACATCGCGGTCAGTTGTAAGCTAACTGAACTATTTACTTAACCGTTGACCTTAAAGGGGTTCATCCGCTCAATCCAAATCCACCTGTGTTAAACGTTTCCCGTTACCCTGGTAGGGTGGCTTGTAGCCACTGGCTACGGAGTACTAGAACTTGCCAAATGTCCACTCAGATTTCTTGTTCGGTACTGCTTATTTAATATTCGCAGCTCTCCTCAAAATCTAAAGGAGATTCCCCTATCCACCACATGGGGACACGCTGGATGAGAGTTAAAATCTCCACACCAGTATATTCTAATATATTATTATTGTGCATTGCTTTTATAATGCAACATAATGTATTAATAATTATGAATAATTATGTTTTAATAAAAATAATGTGATATAATATATCTGATATTAATTAATATACTACTACTACCACTACTACTACTAATGATGTCTCTGGTAATACTATTAATTCATCATTACAGAAACTGTTCATGCCATCCTCCAGTGGAGATGAGACACAGCACACCTGCAGGTCAGTGTCTATAGTGTTATTGTTATACTTGCCTATTGTTGTAGCCTATTGTTGTAGCTTATTGATTGATTGAATGATTGATTGATATTCAAAAAAATATATAGTCCAAAGTGTAAATTATATATATATATATATATATATATATTGTAATAAGGTATGTTTAAAGTTGATTATAATACTGCCTTATTTAAATGAAGTCTTATCATTTAAATTTGAAGTACTGATACATTTTATGTAAATGTAATATATTAAATTAAATTTAATATCATCAAATCGTGACACTTAACCTCCCTGCCGAGTACACACCCTAGTGTACCGGTTCCACTAGTACCCGACCCACTACTACCGCCCATTAACCGTAGCCCCCCCCCGATACACAGCGTATGTCTCAGCGAACCCGTACACAGAGCCATCCTACCCTGTAGACACGCCTGCTGTTGCAGGACATGCTTCGCTAACATGGAGTGCTGCCCTATCTGCAGGGGTGTTATCATGTCCTTCATTGATATGTGATGACTCGTGCGTATTAGTCACGCCTAACTGTGTTATCACATGTGTACGCGCGTATGTATTCTAATAAAGATATTTTATTTAAAGATGTTATTTAAAGAAATATGTTAATATATATATATATATATATATTATTTTAATATATATTGAATATATTTTATCAATATGAAACTTGTGGCAATAATTCTGAAGTGATACACTTTTATCTTCTATATATAAATATATATAATTAATGAAATACCTACATTCAGTGAATGCAGTCTTAATCTGTAGTGATACCTGTAATGTTAACTGTAGTAGCATGTGAACGCTGCACAGTTTAAACCTGATATTCACTAGTATGCAGATGTCCCTTATACTGGTGTATTATAGTATACTAACCTCTAGTCTATAATTAATGATGAATAAACAATGGACTTATCTCGTATACATTAAAATCTGCTTCCTTTCATCGCTTTATTATACTAAGGACATGCTAACGCATATTTTGTGAAACTTTTATGCAATAATTCAATACAAAAATTCAAAGCAAATCTCGTTTTTAAATCAATGATATCAATATGATTATATAAATTCATAATATAATTTAATACGCATTATATATAAGTTTAAATTTCGACATAAATAATATAAAAAAACATCACACAATTCAAACATAATTTACAAATAATTTGTATGATTTAATAAAATATGTTTATAGAAATGTAAAATTAATAATATGAATGCATTTTATTTCACTAATAAACTAATATCTTTGATTCTAAGATTAAAATATAATTAATTATAGCACTAAAAGTATCTAGTTAGGAGTACACAAGTAACCGTTGCAGCAAATACCGAGTGGATATATTTATCTACAATATACGTAGAATCCGAATATATCTCCTTCAGCCACACTAACACTCTTATTCACTTCCTTATCACTGAACCTCGCTTCTAATTAATTGTCTGAGTTATAAGATAAAGTTCCCAGAGCGAATTCAATGTAAATATATGCCTTGCTTCAAACTACCTAGATTATCTGTAGATAATATCACCTATGTGTACAATCAAGTTAAGCATGCTTTACATGCTACTTGTATTCACTAGTGATGTAAATGATGCTCAAATCTGAAGCATCAATGCAGTCTCAGTTACCTAAAGTCTCAACTCGCGCTTGTTGGTCTAGAGTCTTGGCAAAGGCTCCAGCCGAGCTAAATGGAAGTTTTTTTTTCCATAAATGAAAGTCTCGGCTCGGCATTACAAATCTTGGCATCATTTTTATCACTAGTATTAACACGCAGATTTATTTATCACACATTATTGTTATTATCATAGCCTATTTTATATAGATATTATAGAGTTTCTCCTATTTATCATCTATTTTATTCACATTGTAATATAATCGTGCACACATACTTATGCATGTATTATGTTCGTCGATCTCGTTTAGTCTTTATGTTTATTATTCGTGGTTTATATGAATTACACTAAGCCAGGTCTAAGAAGCCTTAGCTAGTGCTAGACCGGCATTGTTAGAGTATACTATTTATCCTTAGCCAGTGCTGAAACAGCATTACTACTGAGTATCCTTAGCTAAGTTTACTGGCACACTAATAAACAGCTCTACCTGATTATCGACTAACTTACTAATACTTAACATAGTTATATTATATTTTCCATACGAGTTAGTCTAAAATGTAGCAAATAATCGCACGAATATCCAGTAGTACTGGTCCAGTACTATCTGTGAATAATAATCATCAAACACTTAGGATGTTCATGAAAACAGCGTTTCGAGTGAATATTCACAAGCGCAACATTATCTTACAATACGTATCGTTAAATAATAAAGTAGGTTAATACTTATTCTATTTAAATGATAAATAAAATGATGATCTAGTACCGTTGTACAATTGATGTTCCTATGCGTATACACAACTATAACTAATAGGAACAATATGCTATGTTCCCTGCTTACTTTGCAGCCATCACTACCATCAACACTAGTAACTCCCTACAGCCTATACACATTGTTTATGTAGACTTTATGTGACTTACAGTGGGACAGATACACGTAATATACTACAGGAATCACAGTACAGTGGGTGGTCTTCGCTCCTAAAATCAACGACTATATATAGTATAGTATATATATATATATATATATATATATATATATATATATATATATACAGAATATTTCTATTCACAAAGAAGCTTACGAATATACTCTCACTTAAATGTGTACTAATTTCTTATTATATATCGAAATGGTTGATTACCTATAATGAATAGTTAGTTTTACCAAGGTGAATGCCTATGTGAATGATTATGAACATGGTACCCAATCAATCCTACCAATCTATCATGTATTAGCTCCTCGAGCTACACCCTGATAACGAATTCTACTGGTCGGCTAAATTACATGAGTGTACTATAGCCAGAGAGGAATGGGATCCGCTGGACTAACCAATCCCAAGAAACACATCATGAACAACAAAACAAATATACTCATACCAGCTCGGTTGTCGCCCGGGTTAAAAAGGACTGCGCGTATTGTTGACAATCAGTACTGATAAAAAGCGAAAATAAAAACAAAAATATTCTAAGACTACGTAACAACGCTGTAATAGGAACATGGAATTTAAGAACACTAAATAGAATAGGTAGCATATAAGAACTAGAAAATGAAAAGATACAGATGGAAAATACTCGGACTCTGCGAAACAAGATGGAAAGATAATGGTAATCATATAACAGATGATGGCCATCAATTCTTCTATATATATACCACTATAGTGGTGAAACCAAATACCACAGAAACGGTGTTGGAATTGTAATTGAATTCACTCCTATTGCAAGTAGAATTTGCACTATAAGAATAACAGCTAAACCTCTTAATATATTTATAATACATATATATTCACCTACTTCAGATTACACTGATGAACAAATGGAAAATTTCTACTCACAACTCCAAAGTACAATTGATATTATGAAAAAGAAAGATATGCTATAGCGTATTATAATTATAATTGTTCAGGGGGACTGCAGTCCATGCATAGAACGCAAAAATTGGGAAGGATTCAATCAATGAATGGAGTGATTACTGTGGAACCGTATGTAACACCTCTACTAATGACATAGGGCTAATACTCTTATAATTTGCAAGCTATAATGATTTAATCGTGGCAAATACATTAGGGAAACATAAACAATCGAGAATATCTACATGACATTCACCAAATGGTAAGACACATAATCAGATTGATTATATCCTGATGAAGAGACATTTTATATCAGGTATTAATGTTGCTAAAATACAATCTACTCAACAAAAATATAAAAAACGGCATGAGGGAAGTGAAGTAAACATGGATAAACGAACAATGTGAAAGTATTTATAGTTCACTTGTAAGTAATAACTCCAAAAAAGAATATGCTATTGTAAAGGCATTCACAAAGAAAATACAGGAAAGTCACAACACAATTCAAAATATAAACGGAACATTACTGACTGAAGAAGGTGACATATTAAAAATATAGACTGAATATTGTACTGACCTATATAACTTCGAATCGAATGGAGACGAGCATTTGATAAATAACCACCAACAATGTGAATAAGAAAAAAATGAAGTCAACATCAGAAAGGGTATCCTTTAAGAGAAGAAGTTGTTGCAGATATAAAGTCTTTAAAGAAAGGTAAAGCGGCTGGTCTAGACAATATTCCATCGAACTAATAGTAAACAGTGGCGATTCAATTATTGATTTAATGCACAGAATTTGTTCAAATATTTCATAAACAAGTAAATGGCCAGAAATATGGACGAAATCAATAATAGTAACAATCCCGAAAAAGGTAATCTAACACAATGCACTGATTATCGCACTATTAGTCTAATCAACCACGCTAGTAAAATTATGCTAAAAATAGTTAAAAAGCGTCTAGATCCATAAGTAGAGCAAATATTATCTGAAGAACAAGATGGATTTAGGAAGAACCGTAGCACAATAGAGCACATTTTCAATTTACGTCTCATCTGCGAAAAAAATAATCTTCAACAAAATAAGTTGTACCATCTATTCATCGACTTCCGAAAATCATTTGAAAGAGTTTGGCAAAAGGGACTTTGGTCTTCAATGCAAACATTTAATATCGACAGAAAGTTAATTGATATTATCAAAAACCTATACGATAAAGCGAGTAGTGCAATACTGAGAAAAGGAGTAATTGGTGAAGACTTTCCAATAAAAACTGGTGTTAGACAAGGATGTCTACTCTCATAAACTCTGTTTTAATCTCTTTTTAGAAGATATAATGCAAAACGCACTTTTCTGTCATAATGGAACAATTAAAATGAACGGAAGACTACTTTGCTGATGATATCGACGGTATTGCTGGTTCGGAAGATGAAATGATATCTCTAGCAAATAAAATATCAGAGGCAGCAAGTAAATTTGGTATAGAAATAAATCCAACTAAAACCAAATTGATGTTAAATGATAATACCTGTAACCCAAATATCATAATCTAGAACGAATATATTGAGACAGTTAACCACTTCAAATATCTAGGATCAATAATTGATGAACAAGGTTCCAGAAAAGAAATACTAGCTAGAGCAGCACATGCAAATCAAGTATGCAGCAACCTGAAAGTAATATGGAATGACACATTAGACTGGGATAAAAGCTAAAGCTTATGAACTATTTAGTGACGTCACTCTTTCTATATGCATGTGAAACATAGACACTAATTGCTGAACTAGAAACTAGGATAAGAACATTTGAAATAAATAATTTCGGCAAATTATCTGGTGTTACATATAATGACAGAATAACAAATGACGAAAGCAGAGCCAGAATATCGCAAGCTGGGCGCTATACAGACTTACTAACAATCGTTAAACGACGAAAATTAACATAGTATGGTCATGTGACACGTTAGAAGGACTTGCCAAACTAATCCTACAAGGAAATATAGAAGGACAGAGACTTTGTGGTCGACCTAAAAATATTTGGATCGACAACATCAAAGAATGAAAGGACAAACGTTTGTGAGAAACCCAACGGATGGCCCACAACAGGAAGGAATAGAAAATATTTGTTATAAAGAAGACACGCCCCACGGCTACCAACGCTAAGGGACCAAGGTTACAAGGTTAGCTTTACCTGACTAGTGAATACATTGTTAACATGTGAGGGTTACATAACTACTAGTGACCGCTCTTAATGATAAGAAATGAATATACTAAAGTTTGGAGACAACAATTCACTCTATTTTATAATATTAGTGATGGAAATCATATATATATATATATATATATATAATTATATATATTTCTGGAGTACCTTCCTAGTTAGCAACACTATCATCAGATAAAAATAACTGGATACTCGAGGTGCTCTCCAATGAAAGGTGAAGAGGCTCGATGTCGATTACAAATCACAAAGAGGTCCTATAAGATTTCTACTGCTTCGATGTGGAACAAGCTACCTCTGGCGATAAGAAGTGATCCGTCTATCTAAATATTCCGCAAAAGACTGAAGAAACATATTTTATTATAAATTATAATATTTGTATTGTTAATATTATTTGATTACAATTTAGAGATTGTTGCTACTATTATGTAAGTGTATTAATATACATCTACTATTATTAATATTATATATATATATATATTGCATATTTAATCTCACTAAATAATTACTTTTTATTTATAAACATTAATTAATATTAAATAGCACTCCATGGGTAGATGAATCCTTTAATAACTATATATAGTTAAAAAACAAAACATAATTAACATTGATAGGGGAAAGTAACCTAATACGGACAATTTAACAATAAATGGTCTTAATATTTTATAAATCATTATTTGTATTCAAAAATTAACATATATTAATATTATATAATTATTGATATTAGTGTGATTTTAAAATATTATTTAATATTTTAATTCCATAGATAACGGGGGTGTCCGTATTCGGTACCCATGTCCGAAAACGGTATATATACACAACTATATAAACTATATAGTATTGATGAATCAATCAGACAAATTACAATTACATTATTTATAATTAGTTTAATGAACAATTTATTCTAATTTAAAGAAGAATTTGAAACTTTAATTGTCTATCATTCGCTAATCTCTATTCATGAAAAGCGTAAAGGTCAATGTATTAGTTATAATATCATTATCAAATAATGAGCAGGTCTGTGTCAACACATACGTTTGAACATATACATATTATAATCATGTCATTCGTTACACTTGTGTATGATTTATAGTTTCTGAGATACCGAGTGTATGATACACTGTGTATC
This sequence comes from Osedax fenrisi, assembly GCA_964019155.1. Classification (NCBI taxonomy): domain Eukaryota; kingdom Metazoa; phylum Annelida; class Polychaeta; order Sabellida; family Siboglinidae; genus Osedax; species Osedax fenrisi. The sequence goes on along the minus strand of OZ025240.1, from coordinate 45,113,957 downwards.
CGTATTAGAGCATTGCCCGACGTATTAAGATATGTTACCCTATATTTACGAACATAAGAGCAGTGAGCGACTCAAACACATACATATATGTATGTATACACACACATACATATATATATATATATATATATATATATATATATATATACTAATTTAGGTATAGCTATATATAGTATTTTAAGAATTATCAATTACTATAAATATATATATATATAGGTACACAAATATTTTATAGTATTTTAAGACATAATCAATTACTATGTATATATATATATATAAATATGAATACACAAATATTGTATAGTTTATTCAAAGATAGGTTAAATATAAGATATAAACAAGGGGTGATGTTGGTTTCATCATATGTTAGTAATGAATCATATGTCAGTAATGAATCGATTATTATTAAGCGATATGTCAGACATTTCACCGACATTTCACAATAAATGCTATTAATGTAAGCTCGGGTTTGCGCGTGATAATTATACTAGTTATCTAGAGCAGAAAACGTACCTCTCAGTATATATGTACAACATAGTATAGTAGATATTCGCAGTAATAATGTTATATATACCCCTATAGGGGGTTATCTATAGGGTTATATAGAGTGTATCGCTATGTATAGGCCCTATAGGGCGTAGTAGAGTGTTCCCTCGCTTACGAATATTAGATGGAAAAGCCGTATTTGCGAATAATTGCAAATATCTAGAACATTCGATCTATTAACCGCGATTATTATTCGCGAATAGTGGCGAATATTCGCGAATGTGGCCTCAACTCCACGCTGTATTACATTATAGTTAGGATATATAGATAATGAAATCGTTTTAACGCGAAAGAAGTAGGTGACTCCGCCTTCAAGTTTGTAATCGAATAGAAGGACAGGATGTTTACATTTCCGGTCACTCCTCCTCCGATTATTACGCAATAGTGTGTCCGTAGCGTGATAATGTTATGCAATAAAGTCCGGTAGTGTTATATTGTCAGCAAGATACCGCTCTATCGAGTTGTATCCAGGGGGTGCTAGCGGAGTTCACCTTTGACCGTAGATAGAGCCGCCAGCCCCGCCAGCCCTACCCAAGACCTAGGTCTCTAAGGGCTACACTTAGACATATACTGTTGTTGTTGTTGCATAAGCATGGTCAATTCGGCCATATTGATACGGCCATCTCTGTCCAGGTCCCAGCCTTCCATCACCACCATGCGCATGTAGTCGATGTCGGATTCGTCGTAGTCCTGTGTGTGGGGGTGGGGGTTGGAGGTGTGTGGTGGGGGTTGAGGGGGTGAAGGTGTATGTGTGAGTTATAGGTTAAGTGTGTGTGCAAATGTGTTGTTACATAGTATGTTTGTAGGTGTGTTTGCGAACAAAATGATAACATACATATATACCGCTTCACATCTACTCACGTGATTAATAGTGAATCCCCGTAGATACCAGAAGTACTATATAACTACTGAAATAGATGTATGATTGACGCTGTTTAAACATTTGTAACAATGTTTTCTTTATTCTATTAAATATCATACAATATAAATTAGCTTTAGATCACCTCATAGATATGTATACATATAGAATTTAAAAACGAAATGTCGTATTGCATTGATATACATTAATAATGAACACTAAGTTTTAATCATACAAATAATAATTGAACACCTTTTTTTACATTATAAAAGTATATAGTTATATAACAATATTAACAAATTATATGCGCTTTTCACATTTAGTTTACATAATCGAATCATTCGATTACGCCGTACGACGTACGGCGTACGTCTTACTCTATTTGGAAGAAAATTGTATATATGTATATGTGTGTATATATGTATATGTATGTATGTATGTATGTATGTATGTGTATGTATATGTGTGTATATATGTGTAATACACATTGTGTATGTATGTATGTATGTATATGTGTAGGTGCGCATACGTGTATGGGTGATTGTATACGGTATACCATCCCCCAGGAGACTAGTGGTAACACTTAAAAACCTATTACGCAATATATGCAGCACGTGATATCACATTAAACGTATAAGACATACATATCGTACATTCATATCGAACCTTATGACATCATACCTCATACAAGATGTTGTTACGTAATGTCCGCAGAATATCGCGTTATTACGTAATATTGTGCATATCGCATGTGTGACGTCATGTTGCATGTTTACATTATAACGATGAACTCTAAGATGAACTTTAAATGTGACATTTGTTAGGTTAGCATTCATGCTTCATATTACATAACCACACAATCATAGTTATTTATAGATTAGCACTCATATTTCACATATAGAATACGTGACAATAACACTGTTTGCACATACGTATAACTATTTTGTTATTTACATTAAAGTACACTTAATAAGGACACATATGCCATGACGCAAGGAGATAATGATATCTTATGAAAGTTATTACATAACACCCGGGTGTTAATGAACATTAATGACAACCACTGCTATTTATTTGCAATTATTTAAATAATAATTTTCCATATTTATTAAAATAAATTCTAAATATTTCAGTACCCAGCTAACAGTAATATCAGCATAATATCAGAATAATATCATACAATAATAGCCTCAAATGTTTACATTGTGCTATTATGCTGCTATTATAAGTTTTTATTTGTTGATATTATGCTACTATTATGCTGCCATTACAAGTCTATTATGCTGTTATTATGTTGCTATTACTGATAGCTGGGTAATTTCATTTGTATTATGTATTTGTAATATGTGTTAAGATATTACTTGTTCGTCTAAACTGCATTTTATATTACGTAATTGACATACATTTTGTATTTAATATTATGTATATATATTGCAATGTTATATATATATATATTATAACTTTTACATACGAGTATACGAGTATGGTGTGTGTATTGAAGTTTATTGCATTACATTCGCATGTGATGCATGCGTCTATGCGATGCTATACACAGCAGTGTGTGCGCGATACCAGCCTACAGCCTACAGCTATAGAGGGCAGCACTACATTAGGTACTACTGACCTCCTGTACTAGGTCCATGAGATCTTTAAGTAGTCCGTTAAGCTCCTCCTTCTCGATTGTTCCGCTGTGATCCTTATCGTACAACCGGAACACGTGTTCTATGTCCTTGTGAGTTATCAGCGTCTTGCCCTGTAGGTGTCACGTGTCAGATAGGGGGGATGTTACGTAACGAGGATGTCACTCGTAGTGGCGCCACCGTGTGTACGAACACTGCATTACGTGTGTATACACGTATACTATACTATATAGTATACTTCATCGATATGTAAATATACTTATATGTAGTTGGTAACATGTTCCTGGTAAATAGAAATTATGTAAGAGTAATATTATTTCTTCAAAGGAATACACATATATATATATATATATATATATATATATATATATATTATCTCAACTACATCGCTAATTAATTCCTTCGACATCTATCTTATTGATTATAGTTTATAACTCTCATCAGATATTGATCTCCCCTTATCCTCTATACATGATCATATCAATATATCTATATATAGTTATTGACAATCAATATATATATATATATATATATATATATTGACATATACATCCCATCTTAACCGTATTATTCACTTATAAGTCAGTTACTAAAATGTTCCACTTATAAGTGGGGCGCCACCTATATTAATTGATATTTGTATCGGAACTACTGAATACGTTATATTTTGTTACTAAGATATAAAATTAAATTATAGAATAAATTCAATGTTTCATTGTATCATTAGTAATATTCATTACCTATATTGGGTAAATTATAATATTCAATTGTAACATTTACATTTTCTCGTATTTCAATAATTTGATTTAGAATATGAATATAAAATCATCGATTGGAAGTTTATTTCAAAGAAGTTATATATTAATAACTTCACACCTCAGATGTCTATGGTTATCCCTTCGTAATTACTGGATTATTGTAAACAAACAAATCAAAATATAAACAAACCAATTAATATATATCTACTATATAAAAGAAAGTCTATTTAATTATATATATATATGTGTGTGTGTGTGTGTGTATCTGGTGAGGTAACTCGAGAACCGGGGTACGTCGCGAAAATATTTTATACCCGATCTTAATAAATTTGCAACAGTATGGTCTTGGTCCGGAAAATTTTTTGAATTTTATACCGCGTACCCCAGAAAAACCTGAAAAATTGACTTTTTGCCATTAAAATGATTTTTTGTCGTCCAAAATCTTCGGCGTCGCATTTTTGAAATATTTTATTTACATTTTTTCGAACTATTTTTTTGAATTTTTTTTGATTTTTTTTTGAAATTTTTGGAAATTTTGGAAATTTTTTGAAATATTTTTGAAATATTTTTGACATTTTTTGAAATATTTTTGAAGTTTTTTTTAAATATTTTTAAACATTTTTTTGAAATTTTTTTAAAATATATTTTGTAATATTATTTATATTTTTTGTATTTTAAAAAATATTATTTGAAATAATTTTTTATATTTTTCAACTATTCGTTGAAATATTATTATTTTAAGATATAATTAAAATATTATAATTATATAATAAATATATAAATATTATAAGATATAATAATATACTTTTTAAAATATTTGTAGAACATTTATAAAAAATATATTTTGTAATATTTGGAAATATTTGTTGTATACTAGGAATACAGAATCAGGAATAGCTATAATTAATAAATAATAGATAGGCAAACAATCAAAAATCGATCAACGCAGGGTGCGGTTTGGGTTTTCGATATTTATTAAGTACTATTTTGTAATATTGGAAATATGTGTTGTATTTTTTAAAATATTATTTGAAATATTTTTGAAATATTTTTCCACTAATTTTTGAGATATTAATATTTGTATAAATTTGTTTGAATTTTAGCAACAATTTATGTTATTGTATATGAAAAGCAGAATCATGAATAGCCATAAATAATAAATAATAGATAGGTAAGCTATCAAACAACGAGTAAAGCAAAGTTGGGTACGGCAAGAAATTCCAAATCAGGAATAGTTATAATTAATAAATGATAGATAGGCAAATAATAAAACACCGAGCAACGCCGATTTGGAACTGTTTGGGTTTAGGTTTTCAACATATTTTGGAATATTTGAAATATCTGTTGTATTTTTTGAAATATTTTGTATCTAATTTTTTAAATATTAAAAAAAATATGTTTCTACATATGTTTAATTTTATTTAATTGTATATACTAGAAATGTAGGATCAGGAATAGCTCTAATTAATAAATAATAAATAGGCAAACAATCAAAAACCGATAAATGTCGAGTCGAGTACTGTTTGGATTTGGGTTTAGGTTTGAGTTTTCGACATTTTTTTAAAACATATTTTGTAATATTTTAAATATTTTTTGTATTTGTTAGCAATTATATATTTTAGAATAATCAGGAATAGCTATAATTAATAAAAATAAATAGTCAAACAATCAAAAACCTAGCAACGCCGGGTAGGGTATGACTGCTAATATGTTGAAATATTTTTTATATTTAAAAAATATTTTTAGACACTTTTTAAAAATATATTTTATAATATTTTAAAGTATTTTTGTATTTTTGTATTTTTACAAAATATTTTACGAATAAGTCTTAAAAAGAACAACGCTAGATCTACATCGGATACAGTTAGATTTATTAAATATTAGTTAGAAGACAACAATTAAAGAATAGCTATGCATAATTAGGAATAACTATAATTAATAATTGATAGGCAAATAATAAAAAAACGAGCAACGTCGGGTTGGGTTCGGCAAACAATTCTAAATCAGGAATAGTTATAATTAATAAAGTATAGATAGGCATATAATTAAAAACCGATCAACGCCGTTTTGGGACGGTTTGGGTTTTCAACATATTTTGTAATATTTGAAATATTTGTTGTATTTTTTAAAATATTTTTTGAAATATTTGTTCACTAATTTTTTAAATATTATAAACAATATTTTTCTATATTTGTTTGTATTTTAAATAAACTTTATTTAATTGTATATACTAGAAATATAGAATCAGAAATTGCCCTAATTAATAAATAATAAATAATAGATAGGCAAACAAACAAAAACCAAGAAATGCCGGGTCGGGTATGGTTTGGTTTTAAAACATATTTTGTAATATTTTATATATTTTTTTGCAATTTTTAGCAATTATATATTTTAGAATAATCAGGAATAGCTATAATTAATAAAAAAATAAATAGGCATTCAAAATCAGGTATGGCTACTAATATGGTGAAATATTTTTTATATTTCTTAAAATATTTTTAGACACTTTTTAAAAATATATTTTGTAATATTTTAAATTGTTATTTTTAATCTTACCAATTATTTTACAAATAATCTTAACAACGAACAACGCTGGGTCTACATCGGATACAGTTAGAATTAGTAAATATTAGTTAGAAGAAAAAAATTAAATATTAGCTAAGTATAATCAGGAATAGCTACAATTAATAGGCACATAATCAAAAACCTAGCAACGCAGGGTAGTGTACGGTTTGTGTTTGGGTTTAGGTTTGGGTTTTAGACATTTTTTTAAAACATATTTTGTAATATTTGAAATATTTGTTGTATTTTTTAACATATTATTTGAAAATTTTTTCTACTTTGTTTTGTATGTCAGCTAACATTTATTTTATTATATATATCAATTAAGAATCAGGAATAGCTATAATTAATATATAATATATAGGAAAATAATCAAAACCGAGCAACGCCGGGTCGGGTACGGCAACGAGCAACGTCGGGTTGGGTTCGGCAAACAATTCTAAATCAGGAATAGTTATAATTAATAAAGTATAGATAGGCATATAATTAAAAACCGATCAACGCCGTTTTGGGACGGTTTGGGTTTTCAACATATTTTGTAATATTTGAAATATTTGTTGTATTTTTTAAAATATTTTTTGAAATATTTGTTCACTAATTTTTTAAATATTATAAACAATATTTTTCTATATTTGTTTGTATTTTAAATAAACTTTATTTAATTGTATATACTAGAAATATAGAATCAGAAATTGCCCTAATTAATAAATAATAAATAATAGATAGGCAAACAAACAAAAACCAAGAAATGCCGGGTCGGGTATGGTTTGGTTTTAAAACATATTTTGTAATATTTTATATATTTTTTTGCAATTTTTAGCAATTATATATTTTAGAATAATCAGGAATAGCTATAATTAATAAAAAAATAAATAGGCATTCAAAATCAGGTATGGCTACTAATATGGTGAAATATTTTTTATATTTCTTAAAATATTTTTAGACACTTTTTAAAAATATATTTTGTAATATTTTAAATTGTTATTTTTAATCTTACCAATTATTTTACAAATAATCTTAACAACGAACAACGCTGGGTCTACATCGGATACAGTTAGAATTAGTAAATATTAGTTAGAAGAAAAAAATTAAATATTAGCTAAGTATAATCAGGAATAGCTACAATTAATAGGCACATAATCAAAAACCTAGCAACGCAGGGTAGTGTACGGTTTGTGTTTGGGTTTAGGTTTGGGTTTTAGACATTTTTTTAAAACATATTTTGTAATATTTGAAATATTTGTTGTATTTTTTAACATATTATTTGAAAATTTTTTCTACTTTGTTTTGTATGTCAGCTAACATTTATTTTATTATATATATCAATTAAGAATCAGGAATAGCTATAATTAATATATAATATATAGGAAAATAATCAAAACCGAGCAACGCCGGGTCGGGTACGGCTAGTATATATATATAAACAAAGCATATACATCTAAGGGGCGAAGCTAAGAAGATATTAATGGGAAAACATCTTTGTGGATAACTATACTAATTTTAAAGATTTATACTACTGCCACCTATGTAAATAGGTTACTCCTAATTACGTTGAGTATACTAAACGCAGTATATATACTTTATATAATATAGTTGGATACATCTATAGATTTATATTAGTATAGGTATACATGAGTGATATATAGGGTATGACCTATAGTTATTCGCTGAACTTATAGAAATACCATATAGGTATCTAGGTATACACTTCCGATACCCCTCCCCTACTTCCTACAATAATGACAGGTCCATCAATAACTGGCTACGTCACGCTCAGGCCTACAAGCATTACTCGTCATACTATAGTTAGAACATATATGTTCTACATTCATTAGTTATTCGTCATCTACTTACGTAGCAAGATATACCTCTTAGTTCCTACGATCATATATTCCTATAGGATTGGTATACCATGATATTTTACATCTCATTATAAATAACATTTTAATCTAAAATCCAATAGGCCAAACAAAACACACAACTTTCATGCATGACATAGTAGTTCCCAATGTAGTGACTATACATGTATAGTATACAGTATATTTACAAAATCGATATTAACTATAGTTAATGAGTATCAACTACATGTATACTGGCAAAATTCACGCAATATCATATATGTATGCAGATCCCAGAAAACAGTAATAACCTCACATGTTTACATTGTGCTATTATGCTGCTATTATGTTGCTATTCTAATAGCAACATAATAGCAGCATAATATACTTTTAAAATGAATATCAGCCTAATAATAGCATAATAGACATTTAATAGCAACGTAACAGCAGCATAATATAATGACAAATAATAGCAGCATAATAGGCTATTAATTTAAGGTTATTAAATATGCTGTTATGTTGTTATTATGAGGCTATTACTGTTAGCTTGGATGCATATATCATATTATCTAATTATACATTTAATCTACTTTAAATAAACTCCAAAAAATCTTAAATTATATCAAAATATAAAATATAGTGTTAATACTTAATTAAGCTTACTTAAATAGAAGTATTGGCTACTATATACATACATATATATATATATATATATATATATATATATATATATATATGTATGTATATAACCTAACTAACCCTATAACTCATATATGAAGCCTATAGGCTATAGGCGCTATAGAGGTGTGCACATCAATAACTACCTTAATAGTACCCGTCTACACCACGTCGGACGCATACTCTACTATACTATAGTAGTAGTCGCCAGGGTGTATCGAATAGCTATGACGTAATACGGATTACGTAACCACCATCACGTGACCTGCGCGTGATGACGCAATACTTCGCGTAAATAAACACAACTCGCCTAGTTACGCGTGTTATTATTAGCTCACTAGGCTCAGAAGTAGTGGTCACGATAGTAGGCTTAGTAGCGGCCTTTGTTATAATAGTACAACTATAGGTGTATTGACCGATGTAGTATAGCCTATATATTGCATATATACAAGTATCACTACTGTTATCACTAGACTAACAACAATATCTTTCCTTAGAACAATCTGTGGTATATAATCAGTATACTAATCTACTATAGTGGATATAGTAGCGACAGGACATATATGTATATTATATATATAGTATAGAATATGCTATCTTACTCTCTAGCTATAGATATTCGTAAATATATTTCAAAATACAACGCTCCTATTGGTCAGCAGTGCCCTCCCCATCGCGCATGACTCATGCCCATCCCATCCCGCATAACTCATGCACACACACGCGAATGCGTACACGGATATCTATCATCATCCATTTATAATTAAATATCGGCATCTCTGACGGAACGAAGACTAGGGATGAACGGACCGAGATGTACTTAGGCCTGATTACAACGCCGTCCAATCAGAAGCCGACACAATTACGTAAACAACGAGACGACGGTACTACGTGGTCAACGCGTTTAATTACGTAATCGAATGAAATAATAAATCAATTATTGGCTGTGATGGTATAATATTTTGACAGTTCTGAAATGTACATGAGCATTTGTATGGAGTTAACGATACTATGCATTAATGAATAGAGGGGTTAACCGATAGTTAGGGGTTAACGTGTAATTAGTTGATATACCTATAGTTTAAAGAAACAGAAAGTTAAAGACGGTATTAAATAACCTATAGGAGTTAGGAACCTAACCCTGAATATCGGACGACAGAGATAATTCTCCTTTACTTTTATTAATCTGAATAATATGTATACATATTATAATAGTATAAATAAACATAAATATTTAAATATATATATATATATATATATATATATATATATATGTATATACTCAGTTATAATTGTATGTAAAAAGTAATAATAGTGATATTTGAATGTGAGTTAGTTTATAAAGTAGGGGAAAGTCTCCGATTACCGACCTATAAATGATTATTTGTAATAACTTATTCAATATTAAATATATTTATTTGAAATTATGTATACATAATTATAATTATAATTAGGGTAATATTATAGAAATGAATAATGTGGCTATTTTAAATTTTTGATATAATTATATTTACAAGAATAAACAGAGGGTCAGTAATCGGATATATGTGCCTAATACTGACCCCACTTCTCCTATTACCGACCCCCTAAAATAATCGTGGTATAAATAATTGAAGTATTATAATATGCAATACAAATAGTAACATTTAAATTTAAACTTTATAGTAATTATATTAAAATAGTGTATATTATTATTTAATATTTATTTATTAATCAATATATATATAATCGAATGGAATCATGAATCCTAAATCTATATCAATGATACAAAAACAAATTATGACATAATTAAAATTAAAATAAGGATCTATTTTGATTGGATATTATAAATCACATTGGGTCGGTATTAAGATAATTTAGTGCGGTAATTGGAAAATCATATGGGTTGCTATAATTAAGATATATTGGTTACTATTTATTCAAATTAAATTATTTTTATAATTGTTATAAACATTTTATTGATCTAAAATATTATTCGCAGTATTAAGAATATTACATTTTATTAAATAATAATTGTAGGATTGTATATTTAAAAAAACAAAATACTTATTCATATTCATACTTATCCTATCATTAAATTACTAAAAATCATGTATATATATAATTTTTTGATATCTCTTATAGTTACTGAGATACGAGAGGGGGTCGTTATTATGAGGGGGTCGGTAAGCGGAGAATTTCCCCTACATACTTATACATATACTTGTATACATACTTTGCCATTTCGCTTAATTGCAGTTTGCCATCTTTATTTCTATCGAATATCTGTAACTAGAATTGGAAGAAGAGGAATTTGATTACGTCATTTAGTATTGTCTCGAGCTCGCTAATAATGATTTGTATATATTTGTTTAACTTAGTAACTTATATTGTAGTAATAGTATTAAAGGGGTTTCACACCATGGTGTTGCAACTCTAACGTAATTATTAACTCAAATAATTGCGTTCGAGTTAGTGTGAAGCCCATTTTAGGTAAACAGCGAATATAGGTTATTTAATTATATATTCAATTCATAATATATTATATGATATCCTTTAGGATATTAACATGTGCATATATTAATAATACTTATATTAAAGCCTATTTAAATTATAGGGTATACTTTTAATTAGCTTTTAGGTGTACACACTAAATAATGTATATGTTATAGGTAGGCCTATAGTCGTTTAATTTAATTATTTGCTTAATAGATAGCCAATCATACTAGATAAACAATGATTATAGTTTATTTACTTACTATGGCAGACGTGTATTCTATTAGCTTTTCATCTGTGACGTCCATCTTAGTTTGTCGTATCAACGATTTTAGAAAACTCTGAAAATAATACATTCAATTGAAATTAAATAGAATAACTACATATTATAATATATTACAGCTATATCTAATATATTAAATTATTATTATGGATAATTTAATAACTAGTATAATATTTATATGTCAATAGCTGCATATAATTAAGATTATTATGATTTTAATGAAGACTTTAACCTACTATGCAGACTTCATACACATTATTATGGTAACGTCTATTTATTAGTATATGTTCACCCTATAAAAGGCGCTTACTGTAACCTAATTTTTAACAGTTTATATATGAAAACAATATATTAAAAATCAAAACAATATATTAAAAATAATCACATATAAAGAATGTTAGAGATAAATTAATTATATATATATATATATATATATATATATATATATATATTGCACGACAACCACATCATGGTTTAACACACACACAGAGACATACCCATACAGTGGCATGTACATACATGCGTACACACATGTATTATCTACCTTTAATTCATCTGCCTCGATATATCCACTGCAGTCAGTATCGAATTCCTTCCAGATCTATATAATATATATATATATATATATATATATATATATATATATATATATATATATATATATATATATATATATAATTATATATTATAAACTATTAATTTAGGGATAATTTTAGTTTGGTTATTATTCTATAAACAATACTTCCTATAACCTCGTAGGAAAATACATATATTTAATCATTTTCTATTATTTTATAATTCAATATACTTACATCAATTACTTACACAAATGACATATATGGTCTAATGTAACATATAACTAAGTGCTTCTATAGACACAATTATAATGGATATCAATAGAAAATAATCTATAGAAGCACTTAGTTATGTATATATATACACTATACTATAGTATACTATAATATAATATAAACTAATTTAGATTAATATATATAAAACCTTCATGAATTCCACGCTAGAGTCGAGGGGGTTATTATTTCTAAACAACAGTAGAAAATTCTGCTCAGTTGGTAGAATTTCAGCTAACTGCAGAAATTGTTAGAATTCTATTAATAGATTAGTAGTAATGATGAATAATTTATTTAATTATTCAACTCGATTCCATTAATTGTATCTATTATATTATTACGTAATTCTAGGAAGACATATTAATCAATAAATATAATTAATTTTACACATGTATATATATTGAAATTATATATGCATATATGTATATATATATACACATTATAATTATCATATATATATCATGTATACACTATAGTGTATACTAAAAATGAAATATATTATATTATATATATATATATATGTATACTAAAAATGGTGTGATATTCAATTGCAAAACGTTGGGAAGATTGGGACATCCCGACTGGTTACATTTCCCATTATTAAATAGGTGTATACACTGTATACACCTGTAATACTATACTATACATTATGTTATACTATACAGGTCCATATAACCACGATATGTATTACGAACAGTTCTACATATACGATTATTATGATAGTTAACTGTAAGCGTTAGATTACAATAGTTACTGTCTGTCCATATTGTTGACATAGTATGTTTATATATATTCTTACCTCTCCTATCTCAATTTTATCATCTTTATTTTCATCGAAAGCTTCCATGAACGCATCTCTAATGCTTGTCATTGAAGAATCGGATATCTGACAATGGTATTTATAACAATGAACCTATTGTAATAATGAAAATGACCGATGTGATATTAACTAAAAACTATAACATGTTGTTGATGTAAATACAGGACGAACTTAACGTAGGTTATTTAAATAAAATACTTTGGGATATTCAAATAATAAATGTAAAATTAAATTATAAAATTATAATTCTAATAAATATATATTAATATTATATTATATAATATTATATATAATTTATATATATTTATATATGGGGTAATTGTCTCGACAAGCAGCAATGCTTCTACAATTACCCAGGTACTTGTACCTAAATCTGATAATAATAATAATAATAATAATAATATACTATCAAAGTCTAAAATTACCTTCAAGTTATCTACCCAATGTCACTTACACCCGTTAGACCACGAGTATACCAATATATATACCTACACATCATACCAATATACAATATATATATATATATATATATATATATATATATATATATATATATTAATATATGTGTTTGTGTGTGTGTTTATGTGTAATATACAGCTACTGTATATTAGTGTACTAGTAGGTTATAGCTTCGTTCTCGACTTAGTACCATCGATATGAAGAAAGATACTCGATATGTTCTTTATATCGTATCTTAATACGCATGCGTGGATAAAGTATGTACACACGTGATTAGAGTGAAATACATACATAGCCTGCATACATAGTATTATATACACACATACATATCAATCATAAGTATATTCAATATAAAACATACCGACTATGTCACATCTAGAATCTCCTTCAATTGTAATATCTTACTTATATATCTCAATATCATCTACTGTAAAATCCTCACCACCACGACTAAACCTTACTGTCTCAATATTTACTTATCCTGCAACCAGTTGTCGTGTTGACTCATCTCTGTAAACCTGTGTGATATATCAGTTCAAACAACAGCATTATAGTGTTGCGAGTTTCGGTGAGCGCTGTTACTAACACAAACTATTACATACCGGAAAGGCTTACTTTATTTATTTGAAACTGGACACCAGTTTTGATTTATTTAAATCATAAATTAAAAACTATAGTTGTTTAGGAAGTATACTTCTTATACAATTTATCTTTTTAACCTATATTATTATAATACTATGTAGTTCATATTAGTTATTTTGATCAATTATATTATAATGGATATTACTATCATACTACTTTTAATATTACTATTTATTACTATTATTATTATTATTATTATTATTATTATTATTATTATTATTATTATTATTATTATTATTATTATTATTATTATTATTATTATTATTATTATTATTATTATTATTATTATTATTATTATTATTATTATTATTATTATTATTATTATTATTATTATTATTATTATTATTATTATTATTATTATTATTATTATTATTATTATTATTATTATTATTATTATTATTATTATTATTATTATTATTATTATTATTATTATTATTATTATTATTATTATTATTATTATTATTATTATTATTATTATTATTATTATTATTATTATTATTATTATTATTATTATTATTATTATTATTATTATTATTATTATTATTATTATTATTATCATTATTATTGAATTGAATTGAATTGAATGAATATTTATTATGAATTTTTCAAGTTCGATTTAGTAATAATTAACAATATGTAGTGATAAATTCACAAAACGACAACAAAACGTAGATAGTACACATATAAAAATAACAATAGTAAATTAGAAACGTATCACATGTGCCGGTGATAAAAACATTTAATAATTAAAATTAATAATTTATAAAATTATATATACATATATATATATATATGTATAAATAAATATTAAGTTATAATTTTTTTAATATGATTTTTAAAGGTATATAAACTATTTTTTAATACAATATGTTCATCAAGACCATTCCAAATTTTAGCTATTCGATTATTTAGTAGATTTTGTGTTACATTTAGTTTACATGTATTCATACTAATTTGCAGAGAATGGCCTCTGGTATTGTAGTTGGTCTTTTTGATATTAATAATATATGATGTATTCATAGATACCAATCCGTTAAATAGCTTATATACCATAACAAGATCAAATCTAGTTCTTCTGATTTCTAGAGAATCTAGATTTAGGTATATTAATCTTTCATTATAAGGTTTATAAGGTAAACCGCATCTCTCGATTAATCTTCCCGTAAAGAATTTTTGGACCTTCTCTAGTTTTATCTTCAGTCCTTTGAATGTCCTGGCATATTATCCCGGATTCCAGACTGTCGACGCA
The DNA here is from genome assembly GCA_964019155.1 of Osedax fenrisi. Classification (NCBI taxonomy): domain Eukaryota; kingdom Metazoa; phylum Annelida; class Polychaeta; order Sabellida; family Siboglinidae; genus Osedax; species Osedax fenrisi. The sequence goes on along the minus strand of OZ025240.1, from coordinate 45,098,300 downwards.
TATTCAAGGTGGGGTCTAGCATATGATATATATGCTTTTCTAATAGCTGGCATATTATTAGTAATGAAACAGCGAAATATACGATTGATAACACAATATGCACTTGTACAGCACACACCAATATGTTCAGAGAAATGTAATGATGGATAAAATTTGATACCAATATCACGATACGATCTACAGTTTACTATTGAAACATTATTTATAGTATACAATGGTTTATTAGTATTACCTAATGTAAGAGCAGCTGCTTCTTTTGCAGCGTTTTCTAATTGCCAAGAATTAGACCATTCATAAAATGTATCAATATTATGTTGTAATTTATATCTATGATCTATGTCATTAGATATAAAACTCAATTTAGTGTTATCCGCGAAAAGATTAATGGATATATCTTTATCAATCACTTCGACTAAATCATTGATATATATTAGAAAGAGTAAAAGCCCTATTACAGATCCTTGTGGAACACCAGATATTATTTTAACTGTATCAGACATTTGATTGTTAACTCTTACTCTTTGAGATCTACCAGATAGAAAACTACTTATCCAAGAATGTATGTTACCACATATACCTAAATTAGTTAATTTGACAAGTAATTTACTATGAGAGACCTTATCAAAAGCTTTAGCATAGTCAAGATATATGATATCAATAAAACTGCCTTTATCAATTGCAGTAATCCATTTAGTATAACAATTTAATAGTTGCAGTTCAACAGATTTTTTATGACGGAATCCAAATTGAGAATCAGAAATTAATGAGTTACTTAATTATTATTATTATTATTATTATTATTATTATTATTATTATTATTATTATTATTATTATTATTATTATTATTATTATTATTATTATTATTATTATTATTATTATTATTATTATTATTATTATTATTATTATTATTATTATTATTATTATTATTATTATTATTATTATTATTATTATTATTATTATTATTATTATTATTATTATTATTATTATTATTATTATTATTATTATTATTATTATTATTATTATTATTATTATTATTATTATTATTATTATTATTATTATTATTATTATTATTATTATTATTATTGAATTGAATTGAATTGAATGAATATTTATTATGAATTTTTTCAAGTTCGATTTAGTAATAATTAACAATATGTAGTGATAAATTCACAAAACGACAACAAAACGTAGATAGTACACATATAAAAATAACAATAGTAAATTAGAAACGTATCACATGTGCCGGTGATAAAAACAATTAATAATTAAAATTAATAATTTATAAAATTATATATACATACATATATATATATATATATATATGTATAAATAAATATTAAGTTATAATTTTTTTAATATGATTTTTAAAGGTATATAAACTATTTGCTAATACAATATGTTCATCAAGACCATTCCAAATTTTAGCTATTCGATTATTTAGTAGATTTTTTGTTACATTTAGTTTACATGTATTCATACTAATTTGCAGAGAATGGCCTCTGGTATTGTAGTTGGTCTTTTTGATATTAATAATAGATGATGTATTCATAGATACCAATCCGTTAAATAGCTTATATACCATAACAAGATCAAATCTAGTTCTTCTGATTTCTAGAGAATCTAGATTTAGGTATATTAATCTTTCATTATAAGGTTTATAAGGTAAACCGCATCTCTCGATTAATCTTCTCGTAAAGAATTTTTGGACCTTCTCTAGTTTTATCTTCAGTCCTTTGAATGTCCTGGCATCTAATCCCGGATTCCAGACTGTCGACGCATATTCAAGGTGGGGTCTAGCATATGATATATATGCTTTTCTAATAGCTGGCATATTATTAGTAATGAAACAGCGAAATATACGATTGATAACACAATATGCACTTGTACAACACACACCAATATGTTCAGAGAAATGTAATGATGGATCAAATTTGATACCAAGATCACGATACGATCTACAGTTTACTATTAAAACATTATTTATAGTATACAATGGTTTATTAGTATTACCTAATGTAAGAGCAGCTGATTTTTTTGCAGCGTTTTCTAATTGCCAAGAATTAGACCATTCATAAAATTTATCAATATTATGTTGTAATTTATATCTATGATCTATGTCATTAGATATAAAACTCAATTTAGTGTCATCCGCGAAAAGATTAATGGATATATCTTTATCAATCACTTCGACTAAATCATTGATATATATTAGAAAGAGTAAAGGCCCTATTACAGATCCTTGTGGAACACCAGATATTATTTTAACTGTATCAGACATTTGATTGTTAACTCTTACTCTTTGAGATCTACCAGATAGAAAACTACTTATCCAAGAATGTATGTTACCACATATACCTAAATTAGTTAATTTGACAAGTAATTTACTATGAGAGACCTTATCAAAAGCTTTAGCATAGTCAAGATATATGATATCAATAAAACTGCCTTTATCAATTGCAGTAATCCATTTAGTATAACAATTTAATAGTTGCAGTTCAACAGATTTTTTATGACGGAATCCAAATTGAGAATCAGAAATTAATGAGTTACGTTCTAGATAAAAATTAATTTCCTCAACTAATATACGCTCAAATACTCTAGACATAATTGAGGTAATTGAAATCGGCCTATAGTTTTCTCTATTTGAAGGGTCACCTTTTTTGAATATCGGAACTATATAACTTACTTTCCACATGTCAGGACATACACCAGCTGATAAAGTTTTATTAAATAATATAGTAAGTGGAATAGATAGTTCATATGAGAATTGTTTGAAAAATATTGAAGGGATATTATCTGGTGGCAATGTACATGATAGTGATAGATTTATTAGATGCTTTCTTATGTTATGCCTATAGAATAAAAAGTTATTTATAGTTGAATTATGTTTAGGTGGAGATAAATGAGGAATATTATCATTATCATTAATAAATACAGAAGAAAATTGATTATTGAGTATATTAGATTTAACTGTATCTGAAAAAATATATGTATTATCGTCAGATTTAATGGTACCTATAGTGGAAAAAGAGGAACATCTTGAATTAATATAATTATAAAATCGTGATTTGTCATTAGATGATAAAATTAATTTTTCTCTATCGATAGTTAATTTTTTAATGTTATAATCTAATAATTTTTTAATATTTTTCCAATTTATAAAATTATTATGTGAATCTAATCTAGTTTTATAATATTTTAAACATTTTACTTTTAAACGTAGAATATATTTTGGATATGTTTTTTTATTTTTGATATGTTTATAAGCTGGAACATTATCATTAATAATATTATATAAAGTATTATAAAAAATATTAAACATATTATTAATATCTGTTGAATTAGATAATAATAAATTCCAATCAATAGAAGAAAGGGATTGATGTATACTATATAAATTAGACTTTCTAAAATTTAGCCCAACTTTTTGATTTATTTTTAAATTAGCTTGGAAAGGTAGAGAAAATGAAAATGATATATGGTCACTAATATATTTACCAAATCCAAAAGGGGGACATTCATTAATTTTCGAAATAATCATAGGATTATTGGTTAGTAATAAATCCAGCAAATTATTATTACGAGTTGGAAAAGTAATTAATTGAATGAGTGAGTTTTGACATAGACTATTTTCAAATTCGCAATATGTTGATGGGTAATTAGGAAATGTATTATCATTCCAATTATAAAGAGGTAAGTTGAAATCTCCTACAATAATAGTAGGTGAAATTGTATCACATAGTGCAAATACAAATTTACAAATCGATTTATGAGTGTTAAAATCAGTTGAAGGTGGACGATAAATACAAGATAATCTTATATTTTTAGTAGAATGTAGTACAAGAGTAATATGCTCAATATTATTAAAATTATTGAAATATAATTGAATTGGATTTAAATTAGATTTGCAGATTATCGCTACACCACCTGAATGAGATTACCTATCATTACGATATATTTTATAGTTAGTATTACCAAAAAGGAGTAAAGCATCAGTATCAACATTTGTTAGAAATGTTTCAACAAGACAAACAATATCATACATGTTAGAACTAAGAATTAACTCTAAATAAGGTAGTTTGTTTCTAACACTGCGACAATTTGAAAACATTACTTTTAAATTAGATGAATTTGATAGTCAGGTTGAATTGTCATTAGAATAAAAAGATTTTTGATAAGTTATAAACGATGTGGACCACTTCTCATAATCAACTTCGGGAATTTTTGAATGCCAGTCAATCTTATTATCAACTAATTTATGAAGCTCGTATTTCATTGTAAATTTGTTGAAAACCAATTTAATATTAGAGTCCAACATATTTGATTTTATAGCATGATATAGGATTTTTTTACGAATAATTTCAGAATTTGGAAGAGATGTTCTAGTAAAAATATTTTTAAAATCATGAATTGTATTTAATTTAATTTTAGAGTTATTGATAATATTATTTTTCGAAATAGGTGAATCAAGCTTTAGAATAATAGATTTAAGACTGTAATTAAAGCTAGAGTTAAATTTATAATTTGGAATATCAAAAGTTGTGGAAATAATGTTATTAAAATAATTTAAATAGTTATTATCAAATGACATATTATTAATTGTAGGCAGATTTTCAAAAATAACTGTATTTTCATCGTTAATTTTGATAGCATGCATATCAGAATTAATAGAATTAATAGACTTATTGATATTTATAAAATTATCACTCAAAACACTAGCATATGATTTTGTAGGTTGATTAGATATCATTTCACTAACTTTAGAATTAATTACATTAATTAATTTAGTATTTATCATTATATTATTATTAATGTCAGATAGGTTAAGTGAATGATTATTATCAGATTTACTTAAATTCGATGCATTAGTTTTATCACAAGAAAGACAATTAAAATTAAAATTAGGAGAGTCGAAAATTTCCAGCACATACTTAGGTGGATTACCATTAGACCAATGGTTTGATAATATTTTAGCCTTATGTAAACATTTAATGTGTATATGATTACCACATGAACAACTTAATAATTTTTCTTGAGAAATATTTGTACATATATAGCATGTCATAATACCTATAAATTACTAATAAATATGTATACTTATTAATAACAAGCCATAAGGCTATTATATTAATACATATATTATAATATATTAATTCAAGAAATTGGATTATATATATATATATTATCTGTAGATATAGAATACAGACATAATATTATAAATGTATTGGTGTGTGTTGAACAAATGCATACAATATAGAAAATCAATATATAACGCTACTAACTATTTTTAGACAATATAGCAGCAGTATATCTCGAATGCTATTCAATTTTGAAACAATAGAATCTGGATTCGAAATAGTAATTTTAGAAAACACGTCTGTTCACTCTGAACGATAGAGACAGAATGATTATTATTATGATATGATTATTATATTATTATTATTATTATTATTATTATTATTATTATTATTATTATTATTATTATTATTATTATTATTATTATTATTATTATTATTATTATTATTATTATTATTATTATTATTATTATTATTATTATTATTATTATTATTATTATTATTATTATTATTATTATTATTATTATTATTATTATTATTATTATTATTATTATTATTATTATTATTATTATTATTATTATTATTATTATTATTATTATTTAAAAACCATCGATATAGCGTTAAAACAACACTTCCAAGAATATTAATTTGATGTATTACGATACTCAGCCACACACACACACATACATATTTACACAACACATCCATAATATCGCCACATTTACACTAATATACACATACAGATATACACATACACACACGATGAACATACATTAATAATACTAGGTTATTATACTAAGTTATTTCAATAATAATTAAAGTGTAAATAGTTTCCTAAAACATACTTTAATGATTTCAATTTTACACAACACAACATGAAAAGGCAATACACTTTATTTGGTTATCATTAGGAATACTGTCAACAATATATTTACTCTGATAGGGCCAACAGTAACAGATCATAATACTATATACATATATTAAAAATTCATAAAACCTTCACCTATAAAATAAACTATTACATACTGTAGACTATAGTTTTATTTGTATACAAATATTAATAATGGAAACTATACAAACGACTTACATAAACTGGTAATACTCGACTTCAATAATACTGATATTGCAATACATATAAGAACATATACATCAGATACATACCCACTTACAACTATTACGTTCTAATAAAGGTGCCTCCTTAGTGAACACCAAATCTATCCGACTTACATCGAATATTCATGAACAAATAAATATTTTTGCGAAATGATAAAAGTATTATAAATAGAAACACATACACTCAATATAACAAAATGTACTTAAACGAAATAAAATTATAAAAATCCGTGTTATGGTGTCCGTATTCAAAATGGTGTCCGTATTATAACACAGGGTGTCCGTATTCGGATATGGGTACCGAATACAGACACCCCCATTATCTACTGAATAAAAATATTAAATATAATTTTAAATCACAATAATATCTATAATCATATAATATTAAGATATTGTAATTTTTGAATACAAATATTGAGTCATAAAATGTTAAGACCACTTATTGTTAAAGTGTCCGTATTATTTGTCCATCTTCCCTTACTGACATTATTAATAAATATATACATTACGAAAAGTCCTTCTAACATTAAAGAACTCAATGAATACTCCAATACTGAAAAAACTACCACTAGAAAAATCACTTCCTGAAAACTACATACCAATAATGTATCTTTTTTATCTAAACAAATAGAAAAGATAATCACAAACTATCTTACCCAACATATCATGAAAAATAAATTATATAATCCAATAGAAAGTGAATATGAACAAATCATAATACTGAGACTTTACTATAGTAAACCATCAAGTATACTTGATCTTATAATAAATATATCTGCCAATATTAAAAATAATCATTAAGTTATACGTAATGTACCTACTAGTGATGTAAATGATAACGAGCTTTTTGATGCCGAGCCGAGACTTTTTGTACCAATTTTTACAGTACCAATTTTTATATATTTCACATGTACATCAATTTAAAAAAAAAGTATCTGCGCCAACTTCGCGATTCAGTGAATAATAATGTAAATTTCATCTAGTGATATAAATAATACCGATATTTTACATAGAGGTTCCACAATGTAGTCATTTGGGTCCTCTACTTTTCAATATATACACATACGATATTAACTCCATATTAACTATTATATGTATGCCGATGATATCCAATTATATATATTAACAACTTTAAATGACCAACCAGAAACCATAACTAAAATAAATAAATTAACTACTGATCTAGGGGAAAGTAACCTAATACGGACACTTTAACAATTAATGGTCATACAATTTTATGACTCAATATTTGTATTCAAATATTACAATATCTTAATATTATATGATTATAGATATTATTGTAATTTTAAAATATTTAATTTTTAAAATTTAAACTTTTTATTGAATAGATAACGGGGGTGTCCGTATTCGGTACCCATGTCCGAATACGGGCACCCTATATACTATTAGATAAATTATATATTATTTATGAATCAATCGGACAAATTACAATTACCTACATTATTTATAATTAATTTTATGAACAATTTATTCTAATTTAATTAGTTAATAATTTATTTATTTTTATTATTTTTTTAATTAATAACACCATTTAAGTATCTAAATAGTGTTATTATAGATTCAGCTTAATTGGTAGTATTAATATTATAACTCACGCGATTTTGATAAAATCAGAATAGTTCACACGCTGCGCGCTGATTGGTTATAGGCATCGATGTAAATACATTTTTTATTTACATCGATGGTTATAGGGTGTCCATATTAGGGACTTATATGACCCCTATATATATATGTACTTATAACTTAATTAATATTTGATAACAATTATAGAAATTATGTATATAATGTTTAAAATAATTTAGTTTTTCATAATAATATAATATCGATACATTTGTATATTGTTGAGAAGTTGATTTAGTTGAATTTTGTTCTTCATAAATTTAAAACGTAATACAAAAATCAGTTTCTTGGATATATTAACCCTATTTTGAATAATTAAAAAATAAAAAATACTTATTTTTACTATTTATATTATTATGAATATTCTATTCATCAACATTTTTTTTGTAGGATTAATGGTTTCTGAGATACCGATAGTGTCCATATTCGGTTATTTTTCCCCTATAAATATTTTTCAAAAACAAATATTTAAAATTTAATAAACTGAAAACTTAATGTATTATCTTCCATACAAAATGAATATTGCACATCCCTTAAATAGTATACAAATAGCAGATAGTGAAATAGAAATAAAAACGGATATAACAATTCTAGGTGTTGAACTATATATACAAACACTTAACATTAAATAATCAAATTTCAGCAATAATAACACAATATTACAATAAACTATATAAATTAAAACAAATAAAGCACCTCTGAACCGAACATCTCTTAATATAATAACATCCGCTTATATAATATCGAAACTTGATTACTGCAGTAATTACATGTAACTCGCTACTTACTTATATAACTAAACTACAAGAAAAAATACAACAACATTATAAACCAAACCTGAGAAATTATTTTAAGTTTCCAAAATGAACACATATATGTATAGTATACTATATACTACCTACAAATACTAAACTGTTTTATCTTTACACATATATCTATTTACAAAACACTAACTATTATATATAAGTATATATATGTATACATACTAAACTTCTTACATATATAAAATAATAAATTGAATTTAAAAAATAGATATAACTTGAGGTCATCAAATAATATATTTTAAAAACACAATCAATCAATCGACTAAACTTAACTACATAGATACTTACTTGAACTGGACTACTTACTTTATGAACTACACTCCAAACTATTAATTCTTATTATTATCATTATTTTATTTTATTTTCTATATTACTCCCGAACAATTTATTTATAATTGGATTTTTGTGAATATATAAATTATAATATATATTATAATATAATATTATAGTATACTACTACTACTACACACATGCATACTAATATGCACACACACACACACACACACACACATATATATATATATATATATATATATATATATATATATATATATATATATACATGCGTGACAATTGTGCGATAAATAAAACTATTACTCATGCAAGCAAGGATGGCGACGATGAGATAATCTTAGCGTGTAATTATAGCAGGGTCAGATTCCGCGAGATAATCCGAGGCTCGTGATTGAGTTTAGTAATCCTCTTATTTAATTCACTGGGAAATAGTGGCGCCACTATTCATATCATGTATTATATAATATATATTATGTAATACGTATGCGTATTATGTATCTGTTCACGTACGTGCGCCACGTCTTGCGGGTATTGCTTGAGTAATTATTAATAGTATTATTAGATTATATAATTAATAATTAATAATATCGCACAAATTCTTGTTATGTACTAAGCTATAGCTTATATGCGAATAATCAATTACACAGTGTATATATATATATATATATATATATATATATATATATATATATATATACACACACATATATATATATATATATATATATATATATATATATATAGATTATTGAAAGTGTAACATTGAATTATGAATATTCATCAAGGATTTAACTTTTTATTTACGAATATATAGATATAAAACAATACAATTTATACAGTAGTATTTATATTATACCATATGTTTGTACACTGTACTATTTATACATTACTATTGTGTTTAGATGAACTAATTACGATTCATATATATATATATATATATATATATAAACGTAAAGTATACAATTTAGTTTAGTTTATTAGTGCACTAAACTGTTTATATATATGTCAGCTACATATGTCACCTACATATGTCACCTACATATGTCACATACATATGTCACATACATATGTAAACTACATATGTAAACTAAATATGGTATATGATATATACATTATAATGTTATAGCTATGCATATTTAGTAAATGATTTAGTAAATATTATTTACTTCATATGGTATTTATATATAATAGTTACTACATTGTATGCATATAATGAATACATATATTGTCAGAATATTTCGAGCCTATAGGAATAAGGACAGTAAGGACATAAGTGATGTGTAACCTTAAAGAGTCGTTATATTGAGAGAGATATATATCATATATGATGTGTAATATATCTCTCTAAATATAACGACTATTTTTAAGGTTACACATCATTTATGTCCTTTAATAATTACTCCTTGTGTCCCTTCGAAGCCGTCCTCATGTTAAGGCATCCGTGGTTTTAACGAGAGCCGATCTTTTTGTATATAAAATTATATAAGATCACTTCTAAATATTATTTTTGTTGTTGATTAAAGCAAAGAGTCTTCCTTAGCATAATCATAAGTATAGTTATAGTAGGCGTGTCTATACAGAGTAGGCGTGTCTATACATAGTGGGCGTATCTATACATAGTAGGCGTGTCTATACATAGTGGGAGTGTCTATACATAGTGGGCGTGTCTATACATAGTAGGACTGTCTATACATAGTAGGCGTGTCTATACAGAGTAGGCGTGTATATACATAGTAGGACTGTCTATACATAGTAGGCGTGTCTATACAGAGTAGGCGTGTATATACATAGTAGGTGTGTCTATACATATTAGGCGTGGCTATACTGACCCCCGCTTCATCTGACCAGTTCACGCTGGTAATGAACTCCTTTAGGAAGTTGTCGATCTCGCTGCCTTCGATGTAACCGTTACCTGTGGGTAGGTGCAGGTAATCGGTAAGAGGTCAGAGTTCAACATAATCATACCATCATCATCACCAGTACACGTCATATATGTATACATACGCTCATACTCGCAACATCACTGTATTGTTAGCTTACCATAGCTCGATACGAGTCACGTGTTATCGAGGTACACCACGTGGTATCGTATTACATCACGTGGGGTATCACGTTACTTATATCGAGGTGTGGCTGAGTAACATAAATACGCAGATCTAGGTAAATCGCATGTCAATGTATATGATCCTATATATATATATATATATATATATATAGTGTAGCTAATTGGGTGACACCTATTATAATATTTGACGGGTCTGCGTATTGACATGCTAACCTACTAACCTAATTAAAAGTAACCTATTTACCCGACTTCGTTATGTATATCTAACGAATCAAAACTTAATATGTAAGTATAGTATACATGTATGTGTGTATACGTGTGTGTATGTGTGTGTGTGTGCGTGTGTGATGCAACATATTAAATACGATATTTAACATATATTACAAATATATTAATATATGATAATATATTATTATAATAGAAATAATCACGATGCGATTATCAACAATTTCAATCGATAAAGATTTTTTTTTAGTTTTTAAAAGTTACTATGATATATTTTTGAAATTATATGGGAGGATGTAGTTTATTCCATCTAATTGATGACGAGGAACTAACATTTTTCCTCTCGTATTTATGTAATGGGTAATTTATTGGAATACATAAATGTAATTGGTGTTTCATAAAATTCGAGTATTTGTTTAATTTGTATGATGTTATATAAGTTATAGGGTAGGTTATAAGTAATAATTTTACATATTTTGTAGTTGATTCTTTAGTATGTAGACAGATAAGTTTATTACGTAAGTTAGTAATGCTGGTTGTATATTCAGTATTCTGTAGTCGGTATTTCAAGAGTAAGTATAATAGAACGGTCAAATATAGATTGGTTTATTATTTTGTCTATTTTCAGTTTTCCAGATCCTGATAATAGTGAGTTACAGTATTGTAGTATGGAAGTCTGGGTCAGTTGTTTTGTAGTATTTCTATGTAATTAGTGGCGTATTGTGTTGTAAGTAAGTACTATTTATGAGTGAGGCATGTACTTTTAAATAGTGAATGATTTTTAAAAGTTAACAATTTAAGTGAGGAAAGAAGTGAAGAGACAAATGTAGTATAATCATGATTACTGTAGAATAAGATAATTTAAAAGTAAGTCTAGTAAAATCACGAATACTACAATCAGTTTTAGTTATTGATATAGAAGGTATACATATCTTCTCTATAGAGAGTAGAGTAGAAAGTTACAATATTCAAGACGGAAAAATAGAGAGTTGTTAAGAATAGAACAAAATATTATAGGCATACATTTTTTAAAGAACGAATTTTATATAAGTTAAGTAGATAATTTACATAAATTAGATATTATGATATTTACTTATATAATAATAATAATAATATAAATGTTTATTGACTCAATGAAAACGATAGACGTTTATATGCGTCAAGTTGATATAATAAAACAAATAAATAAACGAATAATAATACAAATGTTAAAGAAGACATTATAATGATAACATATATGTGATATAATCTACCAAATACTAATGAATGTATTAATGATTTTTTTAAAGTAAATTGTAGCTTAGGACGAGCCTTGCCTATGTTATACAGGAAATAATTACCAGTGCGGACATGTATTGGGTAAAGTTCCCAAATACGGACACTCTCAGTATCTCAGAAACCATAAATCATACAAAAAAAATGTTAATGAATAACATATTCATAATTATATAAATAGTCTAAAAAAGTATTTTTTATTTTTTATTTTTTAATTAGTCAAAATATTGCTGATCCAATAACTGATTTTTTTATTACATTTTCAATTTATGAAAAAAAAATTCAACTAAAAACCTTCTCAAGAATATACAATTGTATCGATATAAAATATAACATTATATTATTGAAAAATAAAGCATTCTAAAAATTATATATATAATTTATATATTTGTTATCAAATATTCATTAAGTTATAAGCATATATCTAGAGGTCATATAAGTCCCTAATACGGACACCCTATAACCAATCAGCGCGCAGCGTATGAACTATTCTTATTTTCATAAAAAATTCGTGCGTTATAATATTAATACCACCAATAAAGCTTAATCTATAATTTGTATTATTTAGATACTTAAATTGTATTATTAATTAAAAAAATAATAAAAAAATAAATTATTAACTAATTAAATTAAAATAAATTATTCATAAAATTAATTATAAATAATGTAATGGTAATTTGTCTGATTGATTAATCAATAATATATAGTTTGTATAGTGGTATATAGGGTATCCGTATTATAACAAATGGTATCCGTATTCGGACATGCAGGTACCCATGGGTACCGAATACAGACACCCCTGTTATCTATGGAATTAAAAGATTAAATACAATTTTAAAATCACAATAATATCTATAATCATATAATATCAATATTTGAGTGAGTGCGTGTGGGTGTAACATTATAATATATATGAACATGTACACTGTACAATGGATATTGTATACAATGGAAATTGTATATATATATACACTGTATATTATACAGTATACTGTATACAGTATACTATACAATGTATATTGTATACAATGGATATTGTATACTGTACAATGTACAATATACATTTACAGTATAAATTATACATTATACATTATGTATACTGTACATTGTACAGTATACAATATCCATTGTATACAATATACATTGTATAGTGTACACTATAGTGTACAATGTCATGTATACATGTTCAGTGTACAATGTACAATGTACATTTTACATAGTACAGCGTACATCATATTTATAATGTAATGTAATAACTATATATAGTTTACAATATACATTATGTACAACTTAAATAGTGTATTCAATATACATGTATTGTACAGTGGAACATATAAGGTAACGTTATATATATATATATATAAATATATATATATATGTGTGTGGCTCAGTGGGACAACCAAAAGCGGAGGTCCAGGATTCGACTCCAGGCAGTTCTTGTTTTTGTATTGTGTTTAACAAAAACTTAATAAACGATAAATCCAAACACAATACATCTTGTTTTACTATTTGTATTGTATTGTCCGGAGCCCCACCAGTTATTTATAACATGTATAAGTCTATGACTTCTTGAGGGTTCCATTTAAATGGATACAATTATATACTCTATTTATATTGTATTCAATATATTTCTATATGAGATTTCAATGAATACAGATTATTATTAGTATTATTATTATTATATATAATAACCAGCTGAAACTGTGTATCTCAGAAGGTTAATGCAATTAATTCAATTCGTTCAATTCCTGTCCGAACCAAATACAATAAGTAGTCAAATACTATTTATAAGTAATTTTATATAATTGTTTATACATAATGACAGGCGCTCGTTATATACGTAGATATATCTTAACATGAAATCGATGAAGATATCAGAGCTATTTGGTTATTATTTGGTGACAAATTTCTTCCAAATGTCCGGAGCCATCTAGGAACAGAATGAAGGATTCTACTACAATAAAATAATAATAATAGTAAATATAACTATAGACGTATACAACTACAGTTGGGTACGTCTATAGTATATATGTACGTGTGCGTGTTTGTATTTATATGTATGCGCGCGTCTGATGCTATATATATAATTATATATTTGAAATAGTAAAATACATGATTATAATGCATTATATATCCATGGAATATATATATATATATATATATATATATATATATATATATATATATATATATATTCAATATAAAATCACGTGAATATATTAAGTATACGTGTTAATATATATTTACATTATCCATACAGGCTACATTTCATATCACTAAGCAATGGTATATATATATATATATATATATATATACCTATATGTCATATACTACAGGCATTCTTATCGTGAGTATACTTGAATGCAGTAATATCAATATTGTAGAATATCGAAATATCGTCATTATGTGTATATAGATGATACGTTTATCTTGTATGCATGGGGATATAAGGGTATATGGAGGGGGGTGGACCAGTTATTAATACCAAATCCCCATATATAGTATAATATAGGAG
>OZ025240.1:44943273-45078273 GCA_964019155.1 Osedax fenrisi | reverse complement strand
TGGAATAATTATATTCTATTTTTATACTATTACTTATACATTCATATAATGGTGATAGACATATATAATATAATTTTTTTTTATATTTCCATTGATCATTTTTTTATTCGATTTAGAAAAAATTTAAAAATTAAATTAAAATTTCCGTAGAATGATTTAATTTTTGATTTAATGATTTAAGGATATTTTTATATACTATATGTGCTAAAAGGAAATTTTACTTGTAAACATTTTTTATTTTCATATATCTGTAATGTAAATTTGTACGTTAATTTTCAATGTAAATTCTAATATATTTTTAAAATACTTTTTGCTTTCTGAATTTTTGTCGGTTTTCCATTTAAAAAAAAATGATATCTAGAATTAATAATATGAGTTATTCCGAGTTAGCTGACACTTTTCTATGAAGGGAACTAACAAATTTAACAAAACGGACTATAGCCTAAAAGGTAATTATAATGTAATTATAATGTACACTGTACACAGTATATACACTATACACTGTATATTATACAGTGTACAATGTACAATGTACACTGTACAATGTACACTGTACATCAATACTTATCATAGTATGTAGAGATAAACTGCAAAATGTGGCATATTTTAATTATATTTCTATAGAGATATTATTATATTGTAATACGTTATATGTGTATTCAATTTATATACATATATATATATATATATATATATATATATATATATATATATATATATATATATATTAATATATAAATCCATATCTCTATAGCTTATTGCGAAACAATTAATAAATTCGTGACAATTTACATGAAATCTATATATGGGCAGAGTTCTTGCGAATAACACACACACACACACACACACACACACACACACACACACACTAAAGAAGAAGCAGCAGCAGCAGCAGCAGCCATAACTTGGTAATAAGGTTCATTAGTTAACGGATACGGTGGTCAGGAGACGAGTGCCTATGTCCAGTGGACCTAGGTGTCAGCTACGGTGTCAGCGATGGTGTCAGTGACTGTATTACAGAACCGTATACGCCAACACCTACGGCGCTCAAAGTAGATGTGATATTCACATCACTATAGTCGGTATACCACACATATGTGTGTACGTCGTACAGTGTACGTGTATGCGTATATTCGTATGTGTGTGTATGCGTATGTGTGTGTATGTGTTTATATTTATATATGTGGTAGGTCTACGTGTTTATGTGTTCAGCACTTAGTTAATGTATATTCATTACGTTTATAATCCATTTGTAAAGTGCTATAGCATGTATACATACACATGTATATATACATACATTAAATACTATAGTAAAGTGCCTACATTACACACACAAAACTCATATATATATATATATATATATATATATATATATATGTGTGTGTGTGTGTATATTTGCATGTGTGTGAGTGTGCGCGTATTACATATACTACAGCAGCATATATGGTGCTATAGCACTCCTGTGGTGTCCACTCAGGGAACAGCGTCAAATGTGACTTCGTATGTGTATGTGTGTGTGAGTGTTTATGTGTGTGGATATTCTCAGATAGAGGGAAACACTTACATTATATATGTAAAAGTAACAGATCATTTCAATAAGTCACCAAGCACTATAAATAGTGCCATTTCAAGCATGTTATACTATTTCCGACGTGGCAATACATTTCCGACATTACTATATGATAATTAAAATACATATTAGTAAGCATATACGATATGAATCCTTTATCCTATAGGATAACTTATATTATTGTTATTATAACAGGGTGGTTGCAGTTTCCAGATTTATGCAAGTTTCGACTTCTATGCATTACTCACAAGGCTATATATATGGGAGTTCCGTCTTACCTATCGAAGGGACTCATAATTCGAACAACTACTCGTCCGAGTCACAAATGTGAGATGATGAAACTCTCTCTACCGCTTGTCTCATCTATGTATGCAGATACTGCTTTCACGGTTGCTGCTCCGAAGTACTGGAACAGTCTTACCGATGAATTACGCACCATGTCATCATTTATTAGTTTTAAATGTCGACTACATACATATATGGTATCATTATAATGTCATCTTTTTAAATTTATTATTATTTGTGTAACTATTTATTTGTTTTATTATTTCAACTTGACGCACATAAACGTACATCGTTTTCTGAGTCAATAAACCTTTCTATCATTATTATTATTATTATAACATAAAAAACAATACATTTACAAACACAAATAGACAATTTAAATTTCGAGGAATTTGGCCATACAATTCCATATTCCATCTGACATTATGACATATATCCCTACTTCAGCTAACTATACTTTAGGTTGATTCAACACATGCATATACATGATATTACTGATATAAGAGAATAGTGGGTATTGTTATTACAGTCCTACTTATAACTACTATAGTACCATGCGTGTATTTATAGTATTTAGACAAGTGATATGCTAATGGAATTCTGTAGAATGATTGATGTGTTATTGTCATATTAACAGATTGTATACCACGTAACTTATGGGAGATTACTGGACATCATTATTAACTTATAATTATGAATGGTACCTAAATAGTTTGAGAACTTATCCTCTATAATAACTTATTATTAATAAGCCATAATTTAAAATTTGTAATTTTATCAAATGTGAAAAATATTATTCTACTTAATTAAAGATTATATATTTTGTTGGAATTATTTATATAATTCTTGATTTAATATTTTAAATTCTCGATTTCATTCATGATATATATACATTATTTTTTATTAATACCAACTATTTATACAATAGACATATTTATGTATAATGTACCTTATTCTAAATATATTTATGTTATTATAAACATTCATCTAAAACAAATATCTAACCGGGAGGTAATATATAATGCAACATATAACATTTAAATATGTGACATTAATGTTAGTTCATTTTGATTAATGCAATATGTACCATATATGGTACATATTGCATTATTAATGTATACCTGGATTATATCGCACACAGTGGTATTATAATAATGAATAGTAATATGAATTATTAAATATAATGGTGTATACAAGGACACTGGTGTTCTTGTGGTATATTTAGCTAACACCCGAGGTATATGTACGATGTTTAATGTCCTTGTCAATTATTAATGTTTATCATCGTCTGCTAATAGTCACCTAATGATCGGATAGGTGCATTACAATATAATATAGAGGTGTAGCATCGATGTAAATAACTTTTATTTACATCGATGAGGTGTAGCCAGTGGAGATATAGTGTTAATATAATTAAAATACCCACTTCACCTATTATAGTGTATGTTTCGACATCCATAGATGTATCTATGGATAGGTTTATATATATGTATATATAATTATACTTTTACATTTATATATATATATACATAAATATATTACAAAAATTAATAAGATATATTCATAAATTAGAAAATAACATACAAAATATATGCACACTATAATATTATTTGTTTTATTTATTGATTCTATATAATAAATCTATGCGCAATAAAATAGTGATTATTCTAAGTAGTATTACGACGTGGAAGGTGTTCGTTCTATTGTTTATAACAGCCCACTTAGCGACCAGGCACCGTCATTGTTAACTCGTCGAGTATAACGAGCTGGGGCTAATGATGTCCTGCGATGTCCTATAGGACACATCCCTGGTGACACTGCACTAACTCAGTATACATTGTCCAATTGGTAATGTCCACTTGATATTGTCCATTTGATTGTGTCTATTTGTAACTTCATTATTTTATTTCTTTATAACTGTATTATTTAATATTTGTCTTGTTCTTTTATATATATATATTGTTCTTGTTATTTTTCTTATATTTATTTATGTTCAAATTGTTATTACCTTCATTATTATTATATTATATGACGCCGATAAACATATGATGTTTTGTAGTCAATAAACTATTTGATAATAATAATGATAATAATAATAATAATAATAATAATAATAATAATAATAATAATAATAATAATAATAATAATAATAATAATAATAATAATAATAATAATAATAATAATAATAATAATAATAATAATAATAATAATAATAATAATAATAATAATAATAATAATAATAATAATAATAATAATAATAATAATAATAATAATAATAATAATAATAATAATAATAATAATAATAATAATAATAATAATAATAATAATAATAATAATAATAATTATAATAATAATAATAATAATGATAATAATAATAATAATAATAATAATAATAATAATAATAATAATAATAATAATAATAATAATAATAATAATAATAATAATAATAATAATAATAATAATAATAATAATAATAATAATAATAATAATAATAATAATAATAATAATAATATCCACTTGATAGTGTCCAGTACACTATAGTAGCTAACAATATTGAACTATCCAGTTCTACATATATATTAATACCGATCATTATTTATAACTGTACAATAGGATCCTACTATATATGTGTGTGTTTGTTTTTGTGTATGTGTTTGTATATGTGTGTGCACGCATGTGTGTATCGGGGACGAGGATGCAATTGTTGCGAGGGGAAATCTTTGCCAGTTAGTGGACAGTCCGCGATTACCGACCCCTAAATGATTCTTTGTAATAACTTATTCAATATTAAATATATTTATTTGAAATTTTGTGATTAGGGTAATATTATGGCAATGGATAATGTGGCTATTTTAAATTTTTGATATAATTATATTTACAAAAATAAACCTGGGAGTCGGTAATCGGATACATGTACATAATACCGACCCCCTTCTCCTATTACCGACCCCCTAAAATAATCGTGATATAAATAATTATAGTATTATAATTTCCAATAAAAATAGTATATATACATGAATATAATTAGTTATAACATTCACGCAATTTATTTTATATTGAATTTATGTTTTAATAGTAATATTAAATTTACATTTAAACTTTATAGTAATTTTTTTCAAATAGTTTATATTATTATTTAATATTTATTTATTAATCACCTATGTATATAATCAACTGGAATCATGAATCATAAATCTATATTAATGATACACAAACAACTTACGATATATTTTAAAGTAAAATACGGATCTATTTTGATTGAATATTATAAATCACATGGGGTCGGTATTAGGGTAATTTAGGGGGTCGGTAATAGGATAATTATATGGGTTGCTATAATTAAGATATATTGGTTAATAGTTATTCAAATTAAATTATTTTTATAATAGTCATAAACATTTTATTGATCTACAATATTTTGCTCTGTATTAAGTTTTTATTTTAAATAATAAAGTATTTACAATGATTTAAATAAAGTTATTATTCAAATATTTAAAAAGTAAAAATATAATATTACATTTTATCAAATAACAATAGTAGGAATAAATATTTTTTAAAACAAAATACTTATTCATATTTATCATTAAATTACTAACAGTTCGTGTATATATTATTTGTTGATATCTCTTATATATAAGAGATGCAGCTATAAGAGCTGCAGCTGTACTACATTACATCATTACTTTGAATCTTCTAACCTTTAACCCCGCATAGCTAATATATCTAAATCACATTTTTATCATGATACAAGGTGCCCCTTTTAAATATAATGAAATATACACGGTATACCCAATTAAGGACACATTAAGGATACCACTCGTAATCATACCACTATACTCATAAACGCGTTCGTACTTTCTCGTACTTTCTCATACTGCTCCTCCATATCCTATCATAGGAGTCCTATCATAGGTATCCTACGTACACACCTATCATATACCTAATTAATCGCTACTCCATCAACACTGCACTATTCGTATGAGTGTGTATACAAGTACTATTTCTTCCATTAATTAAACGCCGAAATCATTTCCATTACTGAATACCACCAACTTCCACCACCTCTCTAAATGGTTCATTTAAAATATTCTCTCCTACATCCACTCACCCATAATTACATCATGTAATTTACATGGATTATATATATATATATATATATATATATATATCTATTGTAGATGACTTGCCTACTAACATTAATGTGAGACGCTCATAGTGCACATAGCGCACATTGTGCGTCCTACTTACGTTCTCAATTGCCATTAAAACTCGCTTGTACTTTTTCGTTAAGAATATTATACTTCTCTTTTGTATCACTTCCTGCTTTATCTTTTACCCCTCTAGATATAATGAACTGATATTTAGTAGGTCAATATTCCTCCTACGACTTCACGACCACTAAAATACTAATTCCTTCAAAATACTCCCCGACTGGTTCCCTCATAAATAATACCCTACTCAGAATATTCTCATCAACTCATACATCTTCATTCCGCCAAACCCTCCTATAAGTCTAACTATTCCTATACTCCACTTCGTATACCCTCAATCTAACTCTGTAATTTCTCTTATTTGTACTTATCCATCGTCCCTATGGTACCATAGTTATGGAAGTATCTCCCTTTACCCATCCATTACTATACTAGCCATCTTAATGAACACATCTCCTTTATTAACTTTTATTTTATTGTCAAATAATGATGTTATTTATGACTTTATATTTACTTTTCATTTGTGAGCATTTATGAAGTGTATATACAATGTTGTGTGTATAATAAATTAATATTTTATATTATTCATATATTGTATTATTAAAATTAATTATTTATTATATTTATTTTGATCGCATGTAAATATTGTGTACAGTTAAATCACTATTAAAAGTTTTCATTCGTTTGTTGTCATTCAATTTCCTATATATAGGCTATATATAGGCCATATATTTCCTGCCTATAGGCAAGATATATCTATAGCCAATTGATACATATATATATATATATATATATATATATATATATATATATATATATATATATATATATATATATATATATATATAGATAGATATGTATACACATATATATACCAAAGATATTGTGAAATCCTTTGGAAAATCTTTGGATATACTATATACATAAGCATACAATGAGTGCCACATAGGCGAAATATACCTACATATGAGTCATATAGAATGCACTCAACAATACTGGTGTACGAACGAACTGGTATTTTGTGAATTACCTACAAGACTTTTCTGGTATATCTTAAAGTATATATTTATCAGATGTGTTCATTGTCATCAATGTTACCGAGTGATACACTGAAGTGATGATATTACACGGACAAACACAGTACTATAAACGTTACGTAATAGATATAGCTATAGCTATCGTGTGATGACGTCACCGATATAGCGTCATCACTGACCACTCATTCAAACACGGCTATCTATCACTACAGAAGATTGCCGTGTATACTAGTAGTAGTAGTAGTAGTAGTAGTAGTAGTAGTGTATAGTGTACATAGTATACAGTGTATATAATATACTCTACACCGTATACTATAGTAGGAGAATACTACTACTACGATTACTACTACAGCTATCGCTGGCGGGCACTGGTCAACCACTAGACAATCAACAGCGTTGACCATCTTAAGGCGGGCGGCGATAATCCGACTATTCCGGCCACTAATTCAAAGTAAGTGGTCATCTCCGGGAATATCTATTTATAGATTTATTGGCCTTCTCTAACGGTGTTCGCTACACATATGCTATGGCGTGTAGATATATATATATATATATATATATACTATACTATACTTACACGCATGCGTGATGCCCCTCCCTCCTCTACACAATTGTACGTTGCGGTATCACGTGTTTGATTGCGTCATAGTTACTATCAGTTATGGTCACGTGCCCTATATTAGTAGTATACCATAGTGCCTGTTTATAGATGTGCCCTTTTGAGTGGTGTTTTGTTGGAAATTGCCCACCCCTATTATTTTGTGCCCATAAATAATCAGATTTTTTCATAATAAATTATATAATAATACTATTTATTTATTATAATTCAGTGAAAGTAGTTGATTATAATCTATAATCTATAGATTGTTATACTTAAATATGTCAAACCAATATAATTATATTTGGAATTTTACCCCTCCCACCTTCAAATACTTAAAAAAGGCAACTACTTATTATAGTATACTATAGTATACTATACATATACTATAGCATAATGTACTATTGGTTACGCAATAGTAGGTATTATACTGAATGGTGTAGTTCACTTTTAATGTATGTATAACATCTAGAAATGTTTGTCCTGTCCTGTAAACACGTACTTAAGTGCCCCGTTTCAATTCACTTACGTCATACCCATAACAATAGCCGCAAACGGGGGACTTAAGTAACGTACCCATATATGGGTGTGTACACAAATGTACATACAAAGGCCATTATGTTTACGTATGATTATAGTTCTAGTCCATAGTCTATAAAGGTAACTTATATTGTGTCATACATACACCTGTGTGTGCATGCGTGTATGTATGTGTGTATATGTGTTAACATAGTGAAACATATATATAGGCTATAGCAGAGTATACTATCGTATCCAGCTACATATATGTTATTGTTAATATTAACTATATTAGTATAAACACATGCGCGCCATATGTTAACGTAGCTGTAATTGTGCTAATAAGCCCGCCCCCCCCATAGCTGCGTATGTGTGCTTATGTGTATACGTATGTTCATGCGTAGGTGTGCACGTATGTAGAATATACATTGTCGGGTATGTACGTTAAACACGTACGGCATACGGATACGTGTTAATGCATCTACTCGTTTAGTATATATGAATTTAAAATTCGTTACGTCGAATATTAATAATACGGGACATTTAAAGCTATCTAACCCTTCTATAGAATATCCTAGATGATGGTACACGGCGATACGCGTGCAAGTATTCACTCAGCACATTACGTAATACATACACATGGGGAAGATGTTTCGCGGGATGAGCGGTCGGAAGCTGGAGAGGGATGCGCCACTCTTATCGTACACACCGGTGCGTCACTCCCGCACACACACCCGCACACGAGTGCGCATACCGATATAAACAACGAGAGAGCGCGCACACAGGCACACACGATATTAATGAATAGATTAATTAACGCCGTAGCAGCGGAATCCTATAACCACTAGCACTTCCGCTGCCCTGTAGAGATGTTCAACATAGCTATTATCACCATGGCAACGCTAGCAGTCACGGTTACGTAATACCACGTGACCGATATCACGTGACTAACATAGCTGTACATATCCAGTGCT
This sequence comes from Osedax fenrisi, assembly GCA_964019155.1. NCBI lineage: Eukaryota > Metazoa > Annelida > Polychaeta > Sabellida > Siboglinidae > Osedax > Osedax fenrisi. The sequence goes on along the minus strand of OZ025240.1, from coordinate 45,069,079 downwards.
ATAGGTGGAGCTAGCTATAGTCTAACCGAGCAACTGGATGATGACGCTGCTACGAGACACATGTGGCGAGGCGTAATGGTTGCTACTATGTAATGAGTGTCCGGACAATTAACTACAGTTATAGATATAGGACAATTCCCCTCTGATAATATTCCCTCTTAGGCGATACACCTGTACTGCGATATAAACGTGTATTCCTATCTAATATCCCTGATATGTCGACCCGTGCTCACGCTTGTAGTTATATTTAGATTCACGTGGACAATGCTAAAACACAGTATATGGTATACATTACAGTGGATACATTACAATGGAAGAAGTGATTTCTATAAATTGAGTATCGGATCGATGGCTTCATTAATGCGAATTCTAAGCGAAGGACAGCGTTGTCCTTGATACGAGCAAGGACTCCCTCCCGTACGAATGCTCGTTTATTAGCTAATAATGATGTAATCGGTGGTTGCCTGAACGTTATGTTTCTCAAAAGAAGGACATACTCGTCCTGTTCATGTCCTAGCGAGGCATTCTCATAATCACATTCACATATATACATCTGCTTTCTCTGTAATAGCTCCAAAATACTGGAATTCTCTACCATATGACATTATGTGTTTGAAATCCCTGTCACTATTTAAATGTAAACTATCCACGCACCTATTAACATTGTAACCTACACTCCCTTTTCCTTCATTTTTATTATACTTTATTAATGTTATGTTTGTTTCCTTCTCATCACACCCATAACCACCACGTGTCAATAAACTATTTTAAAATAAAATAAAAATATACACAAATACGCGATAGCACACACAAAACTACACACACATACACACATATGCGTATAATAATATACACACATACATATACATCTAATAATATACACAACTACACACATACATACATATATATATATATATATATATATATATATATATATATATATATATATATAGATATATATAGATATATATACATCTAATAATATACACATATACACATATACGCATAATACAAAACACAATCAAACATACGCGCACAATGCTCGGATCACACACACATAGAAACATTAACACACACACACACACACACACACACACACACACACACACACACACACACACACACATATACACACACACATACATACACACATACATACACACATACTAGCGCTAACCACACGCAGTATTACGTGACGTCATACGAGTTATTAGTAAACGATTGCGCAATACAAGATATATCACGTGGTATCACGAGATTTAATAACGTGATCTAATCACGTGGGCATCAGAATCATCAGAACCCTATCGTCATTATCTATAATGATATTTGTAACGGCCCCACAAGTAATTGCAGCGGCAGCCGTTAATGTTTACTTATCAAGGGGCGTGTCAATTGTATACACATATACATCAAGTTCCGCTACATATCCACTTTATTGACTTTAAAGTTTTAGAGCTAGAAACCGCTTGTCATAAATGGGGCCTAAATATCAATCCTCTTAAATGTGCAATTCTGACAATTGTAAAAAGGATATAAAAATAGGTAATAAAATTATCCCCAACGTTAACCTGTTAAATTTTTTTGGCAGTCTCGTCGCCAACTGTCCAACAAGAGGATGTTCCGCTGATAATTTAATAGCGTTCCCGTAATTCCTGAGACGTATCCAGAAAACTCAATATTATACTCTACAAATCCATTATTCTCTCAATAGCTATATAAAATGGGGCTAAAAGAGATACATTCCCTGCTGGTTTTCGAAATAAGGTATCTAGGAGTATCCTACGAGTTACAAAGAATGACAGATACAGTGATATAAAGATTAGAAAGTCACTGAACTAATTGAAACTATAGAAGAATAGTTGATTAAAGTATATGTTCGTATTGAAGATGTCTGTCTTTAATTGAGAACATTTGCAATAACCGGAGGAGGAGATATATTTAAAGATCTATCCTATGACCTATCCCTCATATAGAGAAGGAAGATATCTTCCTTCTCTATATATTTAATATCCTCATACGTTGTACGCCACGTATTCCTCATTGCTGGTAATTCGACCGTATACCGTATACTATATAGGATGGCCGAAGATTAAGGGAAATACAACTTCGTGGGTTCGGTCATGAATCAAGAATCCTAGATACGAGTAATTCTAGCAACATTCTAAACTTTACAAATCCAAGGCGAAGAGGACACCCACTATAGAAATAGTCGCATGTATAGAGAACAGCGCGCTGTTTCACTTCTGAAATCGGACAGAAGGGCGGAACCTAGGCTATAGCGAGAGGCCTACAGCGAGTATCATGTGTCCTGCAAGTGGTAATCAAATCCTACGAAATTAAGCCAAATCAATGATATATATATATATATAATACATGCTTATATAGGTATTTTATATTGCCCACATACATGTATCCTATATATGTAATTGACATTAACAAGTAAACCGTGATATGAACAAATATACATAATCTATCGATCTGTTAAACTTATGCATACAATATAAGATGTATGATGTAGAAGTATAGGATACATAGGGATATATAGTTAATATTGATGTGTATCCGGGAATTCACATGACGTTTGATTGAGATAACTTTTTACTAGTTATTAATGAAGTATAAATTACCATACGTGTAGCATGCATGCTTTTTATATTAGTAACATAATATATATATATATATATATATATATATATGTGCGCGTGTATGTATTTGCTATATACTATGTTAGCGTATGTGTTATTATGTAATTAGCAATACTTCGTAGATGTGTTAACATATATTATTAACATTTAACATTACATAACAAATATAATTATACGCGAAAGCATAACAATGAAAAAATATATTATGTATACATAATATATACAAATATATATATATATATATATATATATATATATATATTAATTTAAATTGTATGTATCGATGTATATTTTAAATAATGGAAACTAGCAGTCAGTGACCCGTGATTATCATAAATCTTATATTTGCGTTACAGGGAGAAGCTTAAATATGGTACTTACTTTGATAATATATATATTATCATAAATTTATATATATATATATATATATATATATATGTGTGCATTTATTAATATAATTCTCTAAATATACATCTTTATATGTTAATGTGTTTGTATTTTATACGTGAGTGTCTTTGTATATGTATACGGCATATAATATATTAATTTAGTATCATGAGAAATATATACATTGTACATTATACAAGTGTTACGAATAGTTATGTAACCCATTGTCTATTGCTATATGTTATACGGTGTATACACCATATATATATGGTTATATGTTATACTATAGTATATATGTATAATAAGTTATTACATAATTAGAGATATAAAGGAGAATGGGTATAGAATAGCATCAATATGCATACATATGGCATGATGCTATTATATACCCATTCTCCTTGATATCTCTAATGATGTATATATATATATAATACTTAATATACTTATAATAAGTATATAAAGTGAAAAAGTCCATACTTTATCGGACAAAATGTAACATTCTCACTAGACTTACTTCCTTCGTATACGGGTACAGTATACTGCCTTAATATGAACCTCATATTACGACTATAGTCATAGTGCGTATACGCACAATGCTTCGAACATACCACTGAATATACACTATCTAACACGTATCTCGTCACGTACACCATTCAAAGAACTCCAGAATATCATTACTTTTGCAAGAAACCAGCTCATATATCCAATTATCCAATTACACTCACACACAAATATGTAAACTATTCTTCACATGTTTTATTTAAAGAAAGTAGTGACCTATATAGCGATTGGAACCATACATGGAAGACTCAAAAAATCGATAATTTCTATTTTCTTAAAATAAAACAAATGTAGATGGAAATATTCTTACAATTTACATACCTTTATCACAATTATATGGTAGTGTTTTGTCCAGTATACTGGCCAACAAACTTGAATATACATTATACGAAGAACTTATTAGCCTAATATTTCAATAACAGAATCAATAGACTGTATACATGACGATTTTAGAATTAATCATATTGATATGCATAATAAGTCCATTTGACCCATTTATTTTTCTCAGTGTGGGATTTATTTATTTAACTGTTTTGTGATCAATCGTTTCAAAAAAAGAATACATTAATATACATTAATATACATTAAAGCTTCGAGTAATATTAGTAGTTTTAATTTGTATGATTGAAGATGGGCCAATATAAATTAAACCATTAATAAGTTTATATAATATTATTAAGTCGAATCTCATTCGGTGTATTTCAAGGGAATCGATATCGAGAAATGTAATTCGTTCGTCATAACTTAGATAACGTATTTTACAACGAGCAAAAAGATGACGAGTAAAGTACATTTGAACTTGTTGTTTAAGTCCGATGTAGCCTCTCGACTCTATAGGGGAAAGTAACCGAATACGGACAGTGCCGGAATACGAACACTCTCGGTATCTCAGAAACCATAAATCCTACAAAAAAAATGTTAATGAATAAAATATTCATAATTATAAAAATAGTCTAAAAATGTATTTTTTATTTTTGAATTATACAAAATATTGCTAATATATCCAATAAACTGATTTTTTTATTACGTTTTTAAATTTATGAAAAAAAATGTCAACTTAAAACCTTCTCAAGATTATACAAATATATCGATATAAAATATTACACTATATTATTAAAAAATAAAGCATTCTAAAAATTGTATTTTTAATTTCTATATTTTTTAATCAAATATTTATTAAGTTATAAGCATATATCTAGAGGTCATATAAGTTCCTAATATGGACACTCTAAATTTCTTAATACGGACACCATATAACCAATCAGTGCGCAGCGTATGAACAATTATGATTTTAATAAAAATCGCGTGCGTTATAATATTAATACCACCAATAAAGATAATTCTTAAACAATTATTATTTATATACTTAAATTGTATTATTAATTAAAAAATAATAAAAATAAATACATTATTAACTAATTAAATTACAATATATTTTTTATAAAATTAATTATAAATAACGTAATTGTAATTTGTCTGATTGATTCATCAATAATATATAGTTTATCTAATGGTATATAGGGTGTCCGTATTATAATACAGGGTGTCCGTATTCGGACATGGGTACTGAATACGGAAACCCCCGTTATCTATGGAATTAAAAGATTAAATAAAATTTTAAAATTACAATAATATCTATAATCATATAATATTAATATATTGTAATTTTTGAATAAAAATAATGAGTCATAAAAAGTTAAGACCATTTATTGTTAAAGTGTCCGTATTAGGTTACTTTCCCCTACCAGGATTCCATACTGTAGATGCAAATTCTAGATGAGGTATCGCATATATGGATGTATAGCTTATAGGCTATATACTGTTTATATAACAGTGACATTATTTGTAATAAAGCAACGAAATATAAGATTAATAAAATACAGGCTTTAGTACAACACACACCAATATGTTTTTTTAAATATGGATTATCATCGATAGTTATACCTACATCTATATAGGAAGAGCAATACCTAATTCTAGCATCATTAACATAATATGTTGGAATGGTAACTTTATCTAAAGTCAAAGAAAATTATCTTTTTTATAATATCTCTATCCAATGTTAGTCGTTTGGTTTTTTCATAAAGTGATTTTTTTAGTACAATTCCAGGCAATACACTTATCATGTGAATTAAATCTCTTTTTGAATAATTTGAAACATTTTAGTTTTAATTTTACAATATGTTTAGGATAATTATTAACTTTTTTATTAGGTTTATGTTTAGGAACATAATTATCAAATATGTCATGTAAAGTTGTATAGAAAATTTCAATCATATAATTAATATCATGATCACCATCAACTAATTGTGTCCAGTCAATTCTGGAAAGAGACTCTCGAATACCAGGGTAGTTTAATTTTCGAAAATTTAAATCATAATCGTATACTTCTTGTAGATATAAATGAAGGAAAATTTAAAAAGAAAATGATATATGATCACTATTACAAGTACCAGTCCTAAATTCACGACATTCATATGATATCATAGATTATTAAAGGACTATATGTTAATAGTAAGTCAAGTACATTCAATGAACGTGTTGTAAACTTAATAAGTTGAACGTGAATTGTAATTATTATTATTATTATTATTATTATTTAAAAACTATTGATAGTGCATTTCTAAGAATATTAAGGAATATAAATAAATACAATCAAACGATACCACCAGGGATTCGATACCACCAGATTCCCATCACCGATATGACTTCATCATCAATATTACGTAACAATACGCTACTTATGATCAAGTGACTTAACATTCGTAGACATCTTGAATAACTATGCATCTGGCGACCTTTAATACCACGATTAGATAACGATTACGGAACGTGTACATCCGGTGTTCTATGATGTTATAATAAACTATACATCTATTATAAGAAATTAATAATGTACATAGTTTCTATGGAAAAAGTATGAATAGTTAATATTTTCTAATTAATATTTTCTATAGATATACACGAATATGATATGATGTGCTTCGTTTAATTATCTTTAGTATAATAACATTATAGATAGATTAGGGGTAGGCATAGATATAAGTATATACACCTACATACGTTTATATTAACATATTACTATGAATAAATAAAGATTGGTTGTCTGTATAATGATATGTGTGAGTATACACATAATGTATAAATACATTTTGTTATTGACAATTCGTTAGCTTATTTCCTAATATCTATAGATTGTATACAATCGTATTATATAACATATATAAACTGATATAACCTAATATACTAATTTGCAAATTAATAATGTATATATATACGTATTTTTTATGTATATATATAAACAAAATATAGATTATAATCTATTTTAATTTGTATACGAATTTTATATTTAAAAACAACTTTATATTCTAAGCATGTAAGCAGCATAATAATCACAAACATCGGCACCCAAGTGCACTTGACCCATAGTGCACTTAATAAATCCATTTATATTAATCTGAAAACATCGGAATTGGCTCTGTAACATACAAGTGGAATTTGTAACACGTGTAATGGTATCGATATTTAGAATTATATTTCAAATATCAACCCCGCATATAATAAAATATATCTGATATATTATATTTTAGAATTTTCTATTTACTAAGCAACTATAGTTGCTTACATATATTCTTACATATATGTATTATAGATAAGGTATTTAAATTAGAAGTATACATATATATATATATATATATATATATATAATTTATCATGTATACGTATTTAACAATGCTCTATTAGGGTTAGGTATATGTATATATGCATTTACTCATGAATATGCATAGTTGACCCATTTAATGTAATCAAACAACAACTGTCAATAAACATTATGGCTACGATTTTAAATTAAATATTCGTGAAATAAAAAATATATATATATACTATAGTATATCAATAGTTAATATAGTATCAACATAATATCGATTACATGTTGTATGCAACTAAAGTATTCGATTAATAAAATATATTAATCTTGACGTATGCACTATCGGGATAGGCAACTTTATATATAACTTTATATATTACGTAGATTTTCATATTCACTAGTAATACTATAATAAACTCTTTTAAAAGTATATCATTTAAATAATTATAATAATAATTTAAAAAAAAGTAATGAAATTTAATAACGTTATACTTTAATGAATATAAGATCATTTTTAGATTTGTATAAGCTAACATAAATTATATTATATATACATTTAAATTATATATATTTATATATGGATCTTGATTTATAATAACATAATGTGATAAGTATCGTCTGTAGAATGAATTTACGCAGAATAATTATTTTTTTGTTTACTAATTATATTATATATACATTTAAATTATATATATTTATATATGGATCTTGATTTATAATAACATAATGTGATAAGTATCGTCTGTAGAATGAATTTACGCAGAATAATTATTTTTTTGTTTACTAATTTCATTCATTCGAACACTATTAACAAAGATTTTGCGAAGCAAAGATATAACACTCCCTATGCATGCAACGTAATTTAGTAATACCCAATGCCGCTGCTAGCAGTAGTATCGAAATCACTGAAATAGATTTAAGTTCGGCTCTGTTTGCATACAACAATGTTTTCATTACTATATTACATGCAGTATAATTTAATTACATGCAATATAAATTAGCTTTTACTCACTAAATATATACTTATAGCATTTAAAACATACATATAATATTTGTTTGTTATAACATATATATATATATATATATATATATATATATATATATATATATATATTAGTAATGAACACTTAGTTTTCATCATATAAATATTAATTTAAAGCATATTATTTAACATTTTAAAAGTGTATAGTTAAATACGAATTTACATTATAAACACATAGTTCCTATAAATAACCCGCTATAGGTGGCACTGGGGTATTTAGTATACAAATTTCGCGTAAGTGTTATATCTTTCCTTCAGAAAATAGTTGCTATTAAATTATTCAATAATGAAAATATGAATTGAAATTGTCAGAAAATGTATGATATATATTTTCATTTATAAGTATTACATAATAATTGCATTTTTTTAAATTTAATAAAAATAAATTTAAAATATTCATAATGTTATCTTTAAAAGTTTATTTTCAGAATATAATAATTTATTAGTTCAACATAATTTTATATTTAAATATTTTCTTTTATATTCTATACAAATTGCAATTATTATATATATATATATATTTATATATATAGAATATCTATCATTATGTTAAATATTGTATGTAATTAATCAATTAAAAAAAAGTTAATATATTTTTAGAAGACCACTATTTTTCCTATTAAATACATGTAAAAATCTATTTATAGAAAATATGTCGAACCCAGCCTTAATATATATATATACTATGAATGACATGTATTTAAATATATGATAACACTATCTAAAATGTGATAACGAATGTAAAGTTATTTGTTATCCATCAATTCAATATATTTAAGTATAGGAATTATAATTTCTATACTTAAATTTCTATAATTTCTATAATTTCTATAATTTCTAAGATATATATCATCATATTTTCACATCATATTCAATTTCCCTAACAAATTCAGTGATATCGTTAGTATAACAATTACGCTCGATAAATAGGGAGTTACACCAACACTTCCTACAACCCCGAGCTTTATAAGGATTGTTACACCCCTTGGTAGAAAATAAGAGAAATATATATTATAGCTTCCTATTACTGCTATAAATAATATCGTATACTATTTACCAAAACCTTAATTTACCAATGTAATAATATATATATATATATATATATATATATAGAGTAAAACCCCTCTACAAGAACATATATTTTGTACCAGAAATGTGTTCTTGTAACGGGGTATTCTTGTAACGGGGTTTGACCCTTTATACAGAGTATACGATATACACTTTACACTACACTGTAGTGTAAAGTGTATGCCGTATACTGTACAGTACTACCGTGTACACTGTATATAGAGGGAGTTATATTGTACAATGTATACAACGGATAGAGGGCAGTATATATAGCGGATGGTGGGCAGCTAAGAGACAAGTATCTATACAGTGTATACACTGTGTATATATAGAGACATAGCAATATATATAGATGTGTATTATTAACAGATATACACAGATCACTACCTATATATAGATATAGAGAGAACATCACTGTTGTTGTATTAATGAGACACACTGATGCATGCACACTTCGTGTTGTATTATATTTGTATTAGATTATAATTGAATAACACTTCTTATGCAGCAAAAATAGGTTGAAATAATGGTACATATATGTATGCTATAGCAATGGATACATTGTTTACTTATAGAGAAAACATATACGAAATTTACTATATACGCTACAAACCATTTATATTTACTTTAGATCGTCTTGTTTTCTCAATCCATAGAACGAGCGACTTATCTAGTTTTGGTTCCTTGCTGTATCTCATTCTTTTAGAATTATCATCCCCCATTCCAGTGATATTATATCTATCTTTATACCATTTCGATATGAGTGTATGAGATATATCATACTTCCTCCCTACTTCACTTGATTTAACCCCTACTTCAACTTCTTGAATTATTTTCTTTTTTAATTCTATAGTGTACTGTTTTCGTTTTGGCATTTTAAGAAATAATGAATATAATACTATAAAATATTGAATTAAATATAAAATATGCAGTCCTTGCATGATTGTTATTGGTCAATACATAATGACGTAAATCCGCCTTCTACTCGTAGGGTACCTATTACTTTATCTAGTATATGTTCGTTAAAGTACTCGCACCGAGCACTGCTCGGCGAGCAGTCGTTCAGTCAGTCGTTCATTTTGTAACCTACACTCAGATGCATTGTATTATGATTTAAATGTTATTCACTATATTAATTATTCGAAATGATTTCAATTTTACAAGATATTATCAAAGCCCGCATCAAGGGCTTAGATATTATTATAATTTTCTTAAAATGTTCTTATAAAGGGGTGAAATTTCCAAAAATTTGTGAAAATTGTGTTCTTATAACGAGGTTGTTCTTATAACCGATGTTCTTGTAACGGGGTTTCTTAACATGTAAAAAGGTTGAATTCCAACCATTTGGGTAAAAAGGTGTTCTTGTAACGAGGTTGTTCTTGTAACGAGGTTGTTTTTGTAACGGGGTTTCTTGTAGAGGGGTTTTACTGTATATATATTATTTAGTAAACTATATTTATAAATAATATTCAAATTAACATGTTATGTAATAATATTTAAATTATTTATTATTATATAACAATCTATATATATATACTATAGAGTATATTTCATTATATATTATTCTATATAAATATGATATAACATTACACTATAGTGTGTGTATAACAGCTATTATGCAATCCTTATTCACGGTAATTATCGAACTACTATAACCGCGCTCTCTGTCTATTAATATATTTAAAATTAATTAATATCGCGAACCATATTATCGTAAGATATAAAGTCAATACACGTCGTTATAAATAGCAGCCTATAGTGGCGTCATCGGCATAAGCAGAATTACCACCACTCTAGTGGTAAACAATGCGCCTCACTTACGTTATCGATACATTGTTGTTAGCCGCATTATACGTTATAGGACATCGTATCACGTGATAACTTCATATACCCGTAGACATTATATAGTACATTATACACACATATCGTATATATATATATATATATATATATATATATATATATATATATATATGTGTGTATATTAGGAGTATATTAATATGCAATCACGTGACCCGTGTTACAAACATGATTATTCACACAGATAACCTATATATAGGTTATCGTATACGATAACAATGATTATGCAACACATCACATTTTAACTTGTAATATGTCATATCACATGCATATCACTAAATGTTTTTTAATAAATTCCTAACGTATTTTTTAAGCGGGAAGTTATTCTATAATCATATCTGTATGTACTTTTTTCAATTAATAAAATTAATAATATAATAAAGTTTATTTAAATATTCATTTATCTATTTCTTAAATAAGAAAATAAATCGTATCAGATGAAATAATTGATACATTTATATATCTAATTATTAACTATTAATTTTGAAAACATACTTATACCCTTTATATAATTAATATATTCATGTGTATTAACTAAATATTTTATATGAAATATAAATATATATATTAGCTAATATATTAGCGGATTAATTATTAATTCATATTTATTGATAGCTTTATTATTTATTTATACACACAAATATTGTTAGTAGCGTTTTACATTATCTAAAAGAATGATTTTTAAAAATAAAAAAATAAATAGAATATTATTAGAATATTATATATTATATTAGATGATAGTGCTTTTTTCTGTTACAAAATGTGATGTAAATCTATAGTCTATATAGAGATGTATGTGTTGTACTGTGTAAGCATTACACTAAGCTCTACACTGTAAGGCCTACATAGTACATGATAGGCATTATCATCAATATGAATAGAGTAACATGTGGGCCAAGTACAGACAAGGACTTATAAGTGTTTACATAATAATGGAATTTAGCTGTTCTATAAGTAGGAATGTAACCAATTCAGTATACCAAAAAATAAAAGTGGCGGATTACAAGTATAAGATTGAAAAGTGAGTCATCGCAAAGTGAGTCATCGCAATGTGAAAGATCGAGGAGATAACAGCGAGTATTCGAGCTAAAAGATAATCTAATTTAGTCTGATATAACGAGAGTAACCTACAGTAAAATAAACTCTGTGATGAGTAGAGGAAGGAAGGGGTCGAAGGTAATTCCAGAGGAAATATGATTGAGTAGTTTTTTAAACTTCTTTTTAAGTAAGTTTACCTGACTAGGGTTTATCTGACCTGGTAGTAATAGAGCTCGATAATGTAATTAAGAAAAATGTGTTTAGATTGGATTTTTATTTATTGGTAATTGAGATATTACAACAAGTAGGAAATAATCCGATATACCATACGGTTTGATCCATAGGTTCTACCACAATAATTAGATAATCTAGAAAATATATTCAGAAAAACAGGACCAAATAAGGAATAAATAGATGACGAAGAGTGCTTCCTGGTTTCATTAAAGTTTCGATGTCATACAGAGTTAGTGAAAGTATATAAATAATTATCGGTAATTTTTTAGAGATAATGAAGTGGGATTTGTATAATATCGAATTGTATCAATCTAGGTTGAAATGTTGCTGTTAAGTTAGAAAAGAGAACACCCCAATATTTGGGGATATAGGGGATAGTAAACGAATACGGACAGTGCCCTAATACGGACACTCTTGGTATCTCAGAAACCATAAATCCTACACAAAAATGTTTAATGAATAAAATATTCATAATTATATAAATAGTCTAAATAAGTATTTTTTTATATTTTTATTATTCAAAATAGTGTTTATATATCCAATAAACTGATATTTTTATTACATTTTAAATTTATGAAAAAAAATGTCAACTTAAAACCTTCTCCAGCATATAAAAATGTATCGATATAAAACATAACAATATATTATTAATAACTAAAGCATTCTAAATATTATATGCATAATTGATATATTTGTTATCAAATATTCATTAAGTTATAAGCATATATCTAGAGGTCATATAAGTCCCTAATACGGACACTCTATAGATTTCTTAATACATACACCCTATAACCAATCAGCACGCAGAGTGTGAACTATTCTGATCTTCATAAAAATAGCGTGCGTTATAACATATTAATACCACTAATGAAGCTAAATATAAAAATGTTATTATTTAGATACTTAAATTATATTATTAATTAAAAAAATAATAAAAATAAATAAATTATTAACTAATTTAATTATATTAAATTATTCATAAAATTAATTATAAATAATGTAATTGTAATTTATCTGATTGGTTCATCAATAATATATAGTTATCTGGTGGTATATGTGGCGTCCATATTATAACACAGAGTGTCCGTATTCGGTACCCATATCCAAACCCCATTATATATTGAATAAAAATAATAAATAAAATGTATATAAGTAACCAAGTCCTAACCCTTATGAACACACCTAGAAATCTAAACATTTTATTCAATTGCCGAAGTAGTATTATATTACTATAGCCTACTATGTTAATCGTAAAGTAAACTTTAGTAAATATGTTGTTTATAATATGATCCACCAATATTAGCAGAAATGTGTATACATATATTACATAATATTTATAATATATTGATACAAAGACAATAAATCAGTGAGTTTGCATGATGAAATACATAGGGGTCGCCACAATTCGATATTTACCATCTCATGGGGATATAACATACGATGATCTCGAGTCGAGTAACTCATTAACAATATTAGTATATGCGGATGTGTATATATTACGCAATACATTCTATAATTATTCAATATTATCGATGAGGAATAATTAACATATATATTTTTTTGGGGTTTTATTCCGGATTCTAAATTATTATGCACATAAGTATATGTATATGTATATGTAATACATATTATATATATATATATATATATATATATATATATATATATATTCCTATAGTAAGCCATTTGAAAGCTTAACAATTTATAATCAATGCACTCTAAGTGCATGTATTATATATTTAATATAAAATATAGTCTATTATGCTTATATATACATATACCTATAGATGTAAATATACTATTCACAATCAGTAAATATAATAAATTCACATCTGCAAAACACGTGTTCGCCTGCCGATTACCTCACGAGTTCACGACCTCTCCGCCGCCCTATGACGTAACGCGCGCCCACGCGCCGCTCGCCTACCTAGCTATGACGTAACTCACTGTTACGTAACTAACCATCTTTATCGTAGTGCAGCCATATGTCGAGGAACTGCGTGGCGGTGAACCGCTCGAACGAGTCGGCGTTGTCCACCCGGAACTGTTTCAGGAAGTTCTCTTCCCTCTTGCCGCCTCCTCCACCCGTCGTCGTTGTCTTCTTAGCCATCTAGCGATAGACGAATTAATAATGGCGGAGGCGTGCGACATACTCGTAGGAAAGATGAGGCATATCGAGCGAACTATTACATACTAATTATAAATATATCCGTATGTGAAAATATATTATTATTGTTATTATTATCATTTTATTTTAAATTAGACATATAAATAAACTTATATATATATATATATATATAATTAATACCATAGTATTATATATGAATATCAGTATAATTAATGAAATATAAATGAGTTGTAATTATGAAAATGATGTATTATACAAAATATATACAAATATTGAATGTTAGCATAGTTTAAAGAGTTACGAAGGAAATATAATATTATAATAATAAAGTTGACAAATTAATAAATTAGAATAATTTACAATTCGCATGAATAATTAGTAGGTTTTACATAAATGATATGATATGATATATACCTAACATATATGTTTACATAATTTTGCAGCAGGTCGATTCGCCCGATAAGGAAAATACACTATTAATTTCCTATAAGTATATAATTATTAATTAAATTAAATTAATCAAATATAATAATTAGAATGAATATAACTCTATACTAATTATGTAATATAAGTTTGAATCGACTAATACAAGTTCGCGCGAATCTACTTAATTTCGGTAATTTAGCTATAACATTATCTACATAATAATGAAGGTATACTGTATACAGTATCTACATTATAATTAAGGTACATTAGGATAATATATCACAGCAATATCGACCGATAACTTATTCTGTGATTTGTAATTCATTATTATCAGATATATATATATATATGATATTGTGAGTTTTCCCATGCAACATTTATTTGTGATCAAAATACTACAATGAAATAATGTTATAGATATAGAGCAATGGCAACATCATTCTTTATATAGTGTACTATAACTATAGCTATATATAGCTAGAGTTAATCGGGCAACTCGGGTATATATAAAGTAGGATTGCAAAGCCTAATTGGAGTATGTTTATATAAAAATGATACATAGGCAATATTATAGATTTATTAATATGTTATGTAATAAAGTTATGACTAACAAACTCTTGACAACAATCTATTAATAATTACAAAGCATTCAGTGAAGATGACAAAAGTGTTATATCATCAGCATAACAAAGAGAATGTATTAGGGGAAAGTCCCCGATTACCGCCCCCTCCTAATACCGACCCCCTCTCGTATCTCAGTAACTATAAGATATATCAAAAAATAATATATACACGAACTGTTAGTAATTTAATGATACATATGAATAAGTATTTTGTTTTAACAAATATTTAATCCTACAATTGTTATTTAATAAAATGTAATATTCTGTTTTTACTTTTTAAATATTTGAATAATAACTTTTTATATATCATTGTAAATACTTTATTAATTAAAAGAAAACCTAATACTGCACATAATATTGTAGATCAATAAAATGTTTATAATTATTATAAAAATAATTCAATTTGAATAACTATTAACCAAAATATCTTAATTATAGCAACCCATATGATTTTCCTAATACCGACCCCTAAATTACCCTAATACCGACCCCCATGTGATTTATAATATCCAATCAAAATAGATCAGTATTTTACTTTAAAATATGTCATAAGTTGTTTGTTTATCATTGATATAGATTAAGGATTCATGATTCTATTATATTATATACATACTGATTAAGAACTAAATATTAAATAATAATATATACTATTTTAATATAATTACTATAAAGTTTAAATTTAAATTTAAAATTACTATTAAAGCATAAATTCAATAAAACATAATTGCGTTCATGTTATAATTAATTATATTTCTTAATATCTACTATGTTGATTGGATATTATAATACTAAAAGTATGTATACCACGATTATTTTAGGGGGTCGGTAATAGGGGAAGGGGGTCGGTATTAGGAACAGGTATCCGATTACCGACCCCCTGTTTATTCTTGTAAATATAATTATATCAAAAATTTAAAATAGCCACATTATTCATTACCGTAATATTACCCTATTTACAACATTTCAAATAAATATATTTAATATTGAATAATTTATTACAAATAATCATTTAGGGGTCGGTAATCGGGGACTTTCCCCTATATTACTATTTAAATAATAACATGTTTAGATTTTATTCAGTATTCTAATCATAATATTAGCCTATAGACTATAGACATATATGAATTACATAACAATGGTGAAACAATCGCACCTGTAGGTAGATTTTAAATCATGGTTGAATAAAGGAACGGTCTACTTATATTGCATTAAACGCTTGAATGCACACATGATAAACATAAATGAAAAAAATATAAATTTTCATATATACATACATATTCACATACATACACACACACAAACACACATAAAACCTACAGGAGTATATATACACATATTTACACATATATATATATACACAATAATTCATGGTCGATTGCATTCGCCATATATAGAACATTCGCTAAGAATGATCATTGTATACATTTTGTTGTGTGAAGTGATTCTAAGGTAAATGAAGATATTTTAAGACAAATGCAAACAAATTATTCAATTTGAGCTCATTTTGCAGACGCAATAGACCGTTAAAAATTAATAATAAAATGACATTGAAAAATAATTTATAACGAAAATATACGAAAATACATGAAAATGGTTGCTACAACTTAATTATTTCATATTTTGTATTTCTAGCTCTCATTCTAGTAAATATGATATATGTTTTCTAAAAAAGATTATAAAAAGTGAAACAAAATTTTGTTTATTTTTTATACCTTTTTGAAAAATATTGATTTGTTATTAAAAAATATAGTATAAATATTATATTTTTATAAATTAAATATCTTTTTTTTAAATTTTACCTTTTATATTATATAGACAGATAAATAAATTGTAAAAAAAAAATGTTGTTCATATATTTGAGTTATTAAAAAAATCCATTAAAATAAATAAATTAAATGTCGTGTATTTCATTTCATTTATAGGAAAAAAATTAAACAATTTAATTTTGTTTAATTTCATAATTATCACATTAAATTAATTTACTATTCAAATTTCATAATACAAACACAATTATTAATAGGTAAAAGTCAATTTTTATCATTTTTGAAATTCCCATGTTAAATTTCGTATTCTCTCCATGTTAAACTTCTGGGAATTATAGCGAGCCCTATGATGGGCAACAATTAATATAAAAATATTTGTCGACTGAATTGTCACTATTAACGTTCGCTATCCGATGTATGATCCTATCACTTAACACTATTTCGTGTATACCAATACAACTTATAGTATGTAACAAACATTATTATATTTTAATTTTATAAATAATATACTATGATTCAGTCTATGAAATGCAATTTTGCATCGACAAAATCTAAAAGTATATACGCTTATAAGCTTATAAGCTTATAATCCCCTCGCACTTCCTTATATACGCTTAAAGGCACATCATACATTTCAGAACTGATTATATAGGCTAACTAGACAATAATAGAAACTTTGTTATAAGTAACCTTCCCTATATGGTAATATATAATATTTCATATATACATAGAAGATAATAATTTGAAGGAATATTTATTATTTTATTTTTATTTATAACAATAGCTTATAAAATAAGAAGTATATCTTATAAGGTAATATGCATACCTTATAAGATGTAGGATAATTTTAGTTTACTTAGGAAATATGAATGAAGAAGCGTTTTTATTAATTATTAAAGTTATTAGTTTGTATTCAAATTTATTGTAGATAATATATTAAAATTAACAATATGTCCGATATACAGTGTACTGCAGGATCATATAGGTAACCTATATACCTACATGATGACCTATTTCTTTACCTCCCTTGGTAGAGTGTATACTCGGTGAGATTTATTATGCATTAGTAAATTGAATTATATCGATATCAACATTATTGTTTATGAATAAGAATCAGAGTTGGTACTACTTAAGATAGAATTATAATGAAATTAGTGACTCATCAATAACATGCGCATTAACAACATTATTAGATGTCGAAGAATTGTTTTCATTTTGCCGGAAATATATTTCAAAAATGATTACTGATATTATTGATATTAATATATGAGATACGATTAATTTGTGTTCACTAAATTATAATTATTAGTCCAAATATTTGGACTAATACTTTGTCATGTATTCTAGAATTATTGATATTACGTTATGGTATTGACATTCACATACATACACAGACACACACACATATATGCATTTTATATATACAGTCAACTCTCGGTAAGTCGGAATATGGAGAAGTCGGAATTATCGATAAGTCGGACACATATAGTTGGTTTGGTTGGATTTGTATCTAGTTCCATGTTAAATTAATCGAATAAGTCGGATAAGTTGGTTGGACATGTCGGACTTTTCTATAAGTCGGACACATATTATAGTCATTTTTATGATTTTTATACTGGATAAGTCGGACTTTTATAAATTGTCAGAAATGTTTACTTTAAATAATGAATAATATAATGTTAGTAAGTAATATTAATGAATACAACATGTTATGTTGTTGATTGTTGCATAATTCCACATTTCGGTAACTATTTAACTCGCGCTACGCATTTCATGTCATATTCGCATGATATTCTCAGATAAGTCGGAAATATCGCTAAGTCGGACACTTTTCCCGGTCCCTTGCGAGTCCGACTTATCGGGAGTTGACTGTATATATAAATAACATGTATATAATTTTAATTTTAACTGCATAAACTTTCACAACTCCGTATATGTGTATGATTGTTAATATATTATGTTATATTATGGTATACCATAACGTTATGCCATGTCGAATATTCTAGATTATATGATCAATATTTGAACTAATAATTGTAATTTAATATACATAAATTAATCATATCTCGTATATTATATATACATATAATAATTGTAGATATGATAGTAACATACACATCGCTGTGCAAGACTACACGTACAATATAGGATGTTATGTAATGCTAATTAAACGAGCTATATATAGAATATATTATAGTCTGCTTTGTAATAGCGACTAGAATAAATAGCGAATATTATGATGTGTGATTCTCACGTACTCATACGTGTACATACACACATAAACGCACACATACATACACATACACACACAAACATATACGCAAACACACACATACAACAAACATACATATACACTGCCATTTTATGTATCCTGACTCCTACATGTCTGAAACACAGATCAGATATACCGCAGTATTCTACTAGATTATGTAATAGATTATGTAATATGGTATGTAATAGGTTATGTAATAGGTTGTGTTGTGTTGTGACGTAAGAGATGTACATATGATATACGACGTATTTATTTACATACATGTATAGTGTTGTATAGGTGATATTGTTCATTATTTAATATATCCTATAGGATACACGTATTCGCATATTTATCATATATGTGTGGAGTGTCTATATTATATAATATGGAAGGTTCATTTGTAAACATTATTAGTAAATATACATGTATATCTAGTATATCTGCTATTATATATTATATATGCTATTATATTATATATATATGTATATATATATATATATATATATATATATATGCTAAAGAACACCACACTAACACCAGACTGTATGGTTAATATATGAACCATACGCTAGGATATATCTATTATAAATATCACGTGTTATATGATAATCACGTGACCTCCACTTTATGATTTATGTCAGACCATATATAATAATAACAGTAACGCCTAATTATCATTTCATTTAATAACCATGTTATATGCATATATGTATACACACACACATATATATATATATATATATATATATATATATGATATATGTATATATGTATATATGTATATATATATATATATATATATATATATATATATTGTTTCCTCACTTTAAACTGTAGTATGCGCAAAGATTTTGCGAAGCAAAGATATAACACTCCCTATTCATGCAACGTAATTTAGTAATAGCCCCAACCGCTGCTAGCAGTAGTATCGAAATCACTGAAATAGATTTAGGTTCGGCTCTGTTTGCATACAACAATGTTTTCATTGCTCTATTAAATTACATGCAATATAAATTAGCTTTTACTCACTAAATATATACTTATAGCATTTAAAACATACATATCATATTTGTTTGTCATATATTAATAATGAACACTTAGTTTTCATCATATAAATATTAATTTAAAGCATATTATTTAACATTTTAAAAGTGTATAGTTAAATACGAATTTACATTATAAACAACGCATAGTTCTTAAAAGTAACCCGCTATAGGTGGCACCAGGGTATTTTGTATACAAATTCGAATTACACGATTTCGCGTAAGTGTTATATCTTTCCTTCGGAAAATCTTTGGTATGCGTGTTGGTATGTGTGTGTATATGTGTGTATGTGAATATATATATGTGTGTATGTTTAACTATCTAAGGTCTTAGACTTACAACTTACGACTTATACATAGTTTGTACATACGTGTACAATGTATACAGTGTACACTGTACACTGTACATTGTACATAGTATGCATAGTAAAGTGTGTGAATATGTATAAGTGAGTATATATACGTATACGTACATGTACGACGTACATATGTATGTCGTACATTGTATGTCGTACATATGTATGTCGTACATATGTATGTCGTACATATGTATGTCGTACATATGTATGTCGTACATATGTATGTCGTACATTGTATGTCGTACATATGTATGTCGTACATATGTATGTCGTACATATGTATGTCGTACATATGTATGTCGTACATATGTATGTCGTACATATGTATGTCGTACATATGTATGTCGTACATATGTATGTCGTACATATGTATGTCGTATATATGTATGGCGTACATATGTATGTCGTACATTGTATGTCGTACATATGTATGTCGTACATATGTATGTCGTACATATGTATGTCGTACATTGTATGTCGTACATATGTATGTCGTACATATGTATGTATACGTATACGTGTATTTGTGTGCGCGCATGTGTGTGTATGTGCATACATATGTGTATGTGTTTTAATTATAAAATAACTAATTTATTTCCCATCGAATGTCTTTGATATAATGTATTATAAGAAATGGGTAGCATGCATGTGTGTATAGATAGCTTAATGTCTGCGGTTACTATAGTGAAGTAAATGATGCCAGGCAAATCTAAATCATGATACAGTCTCATTCTCAATTACCTAAAGTCTCAACTCGGCTCGGTCTCGTTTGGCTAGATTATCGACTCGGGCTCGTTTGGTCAGATTCTCGGCTCGGCTCGGGATCGTTTGGCTAGATTCTCGGCTCGGCTCGGGATCGTTTGGCTAGATTCTCGGCTCGGCTCGGGCTCGTTTTTTTTCCGAAAATTAAAGTCTCAGCTCGGCATCAATAACCAAAAGTCTCGGTTCGGCATCAAAAAGCTCGCTATTATTTACACCACTAGATGAAATTTACATTATTATTCACTAAATTCCTAAGTTGGCGCAGATTATTTTTTTTAAATTGATTTAAATGTGAAATATTTAAAAATGAGTATTAAAATTGAATTTCAAAAAATCATCATTTCGGCTCGGTAATGTTTTGTAAAAGTCTCAACTCAGCTCGGGATCGTTTGGCTAGAGTCTTGGCTCGGTTCGGGCTCGTTTTTTTTTCAGAAAATGAAAGTCTCGGCTCTGCATCAAGCATAATTTAAATCACTAGCGCATACTAATATATAAGGTATACCCAACATCTCAGACTATATATATATAGTAAACCCTATAGGATTACTATTAAGTTATCCTTATAGATATATGTTATCACACTTGTGGTTTCACTCGATGATAGGTACGTGGTCCCTTTCTAATGTGTATACTTAGTTTTCTTTAAACACTGCAGTGTATGTAGTAGTATTGTAAATAATACCGAGCATTTTGATGCCGAGCCGAGACTTTTGGTTATTGATGCCGAGCCGAGACTTTCATTATCGGAAAAAAACGAGCCCGAGACGAGTTGAGACTTTAGGTAACAGAGACTGAGACTGTATCATGCTTTATATTTGAGTATCATTTACATCACTATTATGTAGCATGTTAAATCACTAAAATGAACACGATCGAGATCGAGATCATAGATTACGGAAAAAGTATATATGCCCATCACTGCCCTTACCACTATCTATAATATAGATTCTATATATAGAATCTTCATATTGAATATAATATTCATATATGAATATATCTATATATATTCAAATTTATACACAGATATCAAGGTATTGTACCCAGTCATAGGTGTTAAAATAATCTAAATACAAATACGAAGCGAATAAGGGGTTATAACCGAGTTATAAGGGGTAATACGTACATTGCAAGTTATACAGTATACACACTATAGTGTGTATAATTGTATACAATATTCACAATTCAGTGTACAAATCACACATTGCACAGTTGTCTACAGGGGTATACTGTCTACACTACATACAATGTATAAGCAGGAACCACTTTCAATTTAAGCTCACACATATATATACATATATATATATTACACAGTATACACTGCCAGACATATAGGTCACAGTGTATAATACACATCATATACAAGGACAAATAAAGATAAATAAAATTCTCAAATATATATATATATATATATATATATATATATATATATATATATATATATATATATATATATATACTATATGAATGCATGAATTAGTTTATTTAAAAAACACCGAATTTAACGGAAGTCCTCACCGGTATATAATATATACATATATATATATATATATATATATATATATATATAGATATATATATATATATCGGCGAGTAACAATTGAATACAATGGAACACGGTCACGAGGTTAAAATCACGTGATGTACGTGCGGTTAAGAATGAGAAACACGTAAGCCATAGCTCATGAACTATATATAGCATATAGGTGTGTATACATATATATATGTATACACACCGAACACATACCCCTAATACACCGGCTATAGATACATATATATATATATATATATATACATACAAATATACTTTATTATTATTATTATATACGAGTATACGCGTGTGTATACGTGTGCATATACATTATGTATGTGCACGTATATCTATATATATATATATATATATATATATGGTTTGATATCTATGTATGTGTGTAAATATGTAATGTGTTTGTGTGTGTATGTGTATGTATGTATACACATATCCATGTATGGCATCCAAGTATACATGTTTTACTTGTAGTCCGGTAACTCATGAATCATAAGGGGGGACCATCTTACTCGCTCGTATAACACATCGTCTCCATTCTTCTCTATATTAAAGCTTTCTCAATAATACGCTAGTTGGTTTAGATGTCCACGGTTAATATTCGTCATCCAGTTATTTATTGGTCGTCCTCTTCACCTATAGGTTCACCTAGCTTCACCTATCTCTTCAACTAAAGTTCCTTCTACTTCGCACTTTGATATAGTTTTAGCCAAGCCATTGTGTCGACATATGTGGACTAACTACTGGAGATTTCTTCACCGTTAATAGTGACAAGAAGATGCTAATATTTGCCAATCTGGTTTTTAATTATTTCTTGAACATATTTGTTCGTCTTACGCTGACGATAAGTTATTCTTAAGGGTCTTCTCTTATCTTTACTCTCGAATTACTGTACCTATTCGTCTTTCTTTTCCGTCAAACTCCATGTTGCATATCCGTGTAATAATATCGATACTAATAGTGACTCGTATACAATGTATAGATTGTATTCAACAGGAAACGTTAAATTAGCACTATACGCCATATCGTGTCGAGTCGCAGCATAGCCGAATGTAGCTGTTGCTAATCGAATGCGCTCTTCGTTTCTGGTTTATGTATGCGTATGTAGTGGAAAGTTTCCGAATACGGACAGTGCCCGAATACGGACACTCTCGGTATCTCAGAAACCATAAATCCCATAAAAAAATCTGTAGTGAATAAAATATTCATAAATATATATATAGTCTACAAAAGTATTTTTTATTTTTTTATTATTTAAAATATTGCTGATATATCCATATAAACTGCTTTTTTTATTAGGTTTTTAAATTTATGAGAAACAGATTAAATACAATTTTAAAATCACAATAATATCTATAATCATATATTATTAATATATTGTAATTTTTGAATAAAAATAACGAGTCATAAAATATTAAGACCATTTATTGTTAAAGTGTCCGTATTAGGTTACTTTCCCTATAAGTATGTACGTATGTGCGACACTCATTCGTATCAAATTGATAAATTATTGTTATCATAATATCTAAATTTGATATACTCCCGTGGATCTCCCGTGGGAATTTACTTTTGGTAGTTGGATCTGCCAAACTTCATTTGAGGTTAGCTACCATTTATCACTTACATAGTATCATACTATGTAACATAGTCTGCTGTTTTGCCTATATTACTACATATCATAAAAGCATTGATAACGACCTGAGAAACGAGTAACCTGATAAGAACATGGATTCAAAATGCATTCACTGCAACACATCGACAAAAGCTGAAGCATCACATGCTGAAGGACACGTCGTCGTATGCAGATGTACAGCTACAATCCACTATAGATGTCTTTATCCGGCGAAAGAAATATCGATGCAATGGGGTAATAAAAACTCACCTTCAAAACTATTAATAGCGTTTATGCAATCAATAGCCTTTAAATATACATGCCCTACCTGCCGTACTACTAATAATACACCGATACCAACTACTAATACTATACCCACACTAACTATTAATACTACACCAATACCAACTACTAATACTACACCCATAACAACTAATATTACTACACTCATACCTACTACTAACCATAATACAACGACTACATCTACTACGTCTAATAACATAACTATTGAAAATAAACTAAATGATATAATGCAAATACTAGACATACATACTACTCAGATTAACAATATCAAAAAAACGGAATACTACAACACCAACAAAACTAACGAATAAGACACTCATTACCTCATATGCACAAGCCGCCAATACACCTACTACTAACCATACTAATACCGACATAAGATTGATTACCGATACTGATACCAACTATACTGCTACTACACTAACTGCCACCACACAAACTACTGTTACTAACGCTACATACAATACAAAATGTGAGGACAACATAAACACAATACTAGCTACACTTAAATCACATACACAACAAATCCAATCCTTAATGACTCACAATAATAATTTAACAAATAAAATAAACAACAATATTTCCCATCATGACACTCATTTTACACCAACATTATTTACTTCACCACCACATACTAACTACAATACTCACTTCCCACATATAACCAACACTCTAAAACATAACACACACACAAACTACATAAACATTCCTAAACCTACAAACCACCCACAGAGACTGTATACAGACAACTTTACTCATAACTTGATACAACCTAATATTAATAACCTCAATACTAATCTCCTAAAAATTAACCGAAATGAAATTAACCGTAATGAAATTAACCGTACTGAAATACCTAATAGAAATGTTTATAATAACCATTTCTCTCCTATTAACCTAAACTATAACAACAGACCCCAACCAATAACCTTCTTAAAACCGAAATTACCAAATAATACCAATCTAACTGTCACTATTGAAAACATTGACAAGACTAACATGAATCGCACATACATAAACAAACTACTAACTGATTTAAATATAAATAAAAACACTGTTGCACTTGTGTCTTTCGGGAACACCAGCTGCTTCATCACATTCACAACTTACACAGCTAAATACTACTTCACAAATCTAAATTTTAAATTAAAAAATACACCATATAACAAACTATTCATACACAATTTACTGACACCTATTCAGATCCGCCAAAAAAACATTTATTACCATGCAGTTAAATCTGGGAAACTGGATGGTTACAAATGCGTTTTAAATCTAGAGAATGACACCTACGAATTACGACTTAGACGTACTGATAACACGACTGACTGGAAAAACAAACCACTGATACCGACTGACACACAAAAAATTGAATGGCAAAATTCCCTAAACTCATTTAAATTTGATCGAACAAAAAATACGAACAAAACGACATGACTATCATCCAATGCAAACTTACTGACCACACTGATAAATGCTAGATCTATATCAAAAAATATTGACTTAATAATTTCATACATATCTAGTAAACCTTACAATATTATAGCTTTGACTGAAACTTGGCTGAATGCTAAAAATAAAATAATCCCTGCCGAACTTGAAAATTTAGGTTACACCATGATATCTAAAAATAGAGATGATGGAAGAAATGCCGGTGGTGTTGCTTTGTTAATACAAAAAGACATCATCGTCACATCATCCAAAGTCTACCAATCGACTAACTGTGACTTACTACTTACAAAAATAAAACATAACAATCTTTCACTGTCCCTACTTCTGATATATAGACCACCAAATAATGATTACCGTTCCTTCATTACTGACTTTACTGACATTATACATGACCACTCTACCGAAAATCTTTTAATACTTGGAGATTTTAACTTTCACGTAAATACGGACTTACTACATCACTATAAATTCAAAATGACTTACAATGAACTAAACCTCACTCAACATGTAAACTTCCCAACGCACATTCATGGAAATACCCTTGACTTAATTCTAACCTTCACTGACTCTAAACTGTTAAACAAACCCCCTGTCAGACATACTTTACTTACTGACCATTATTCCATTGATTTCACCATTACAATGTCATACACTACACCTAAACGAACAACAGTCACATACAGAAACATCAACAAAATAAACTATGATGACTTTAAAAACGATATAAATAAATCAGTTATTTCATGTCACTTAACAGCCTACTCACTAACTGAATTACTAACAGACTTACTCAACAAACATGCACCACTTAAAACTAACTACTTAACCAAACACGATAACCAGCCCTGGTTTAACTCAGATCTAGGGAAATTGAAACATATTTTTAGAACTCAAAATAAGAAATATTTAAAACACCCAACAATAATTAACCGAACTCAACTGCAGAAATCCAGATACACTTACAGAACACTTTTAAATCAAACCAAAACAGACTACATTAAAAACAAAATAAACCATTCACAACATGACTACAAGAAACTATTCAACATTACCAAAACACTTTTAGGCAAGAAAAATAAAATAAGTCTTCCCACTACAAATCTAGATAAAACACTCTGCACTAGATTTGGTGATTTTTTCTCTGAAAAAGTAGAAAAACTTTGCTATAATCTAGATTTACAACGACAATTACTACCAACTGATACGACAATCCTAACTACAACCTGCAAACACACATTTACAGAATTTGAACGACCTACTATAACTGATATCTATAACTTAATTGTTACAGCAAAGACAACATCTCCTTCTGACCCTATTCCACTGAAAATGACTAAAATACTGGCTTCTACACTAGCTCCCATTTATAAACAAATAATTGATACTTCATTAATGACTGGTGAAATACCCAATAATTTAAAATACGCAATTATCAATCCTTACTTAAAAAAACCAGATTTAGATGTTGAAGTACTGAGTAATTATAGACCAGTATCTCAACTTCCATTACTTTCTAAAATTCTAGAAAAAATTGTAAACAAACAAATAATATCATATTTAAATACTTACGACTTACTAGACAGAAGACAAAATGCATTCCGAAAGAATCACAGTACAGAAACGACACTACTATCACTCTTTGACGACTTATACACATCACTAGACAGCAACTTACCGATACAACTGATACTACTGGACTTATCTGCCGCTTTTGACACTATCGACTTTGACATTTTAATAGAAAGACTTAGATCTATCGGTATAGGGAAGGTACCTATCAAATGGTTTTCAAATTTTATCCGGGGTCGGAGTTTTTCTATTAAAATAAACGAAACATTATCACAACCTTATGCTATTAAATATGGAGTCCCACAGGGTTCCACTCTTTCTCCCATACTATTTTCCATTTATTTACTTCCACTCAACAAACTACTGACTAACTTCCCACACGTGAACTATAATCTTTACGCTGACGACATAGAATTACACGCCCAATTCATTCACTCAATTAACTTACAATCATGTTTAACCTCACTGCAAATTTGGCTTACAAAAAATAATTTGTTACTAAATCCAACAAAAACTGAACTAATCAACTTTATAACCAATTCCACGATCAATACTACAGTTCCACTAATAAATATAAATAACATAAATATAATACCGACTGAAAATACAAAATACTTAGGTTTCCACTTTACTAACAAACTCGACTTTACTAAACATATCAGTAAAATGAAACAAACTTCTTCCTTTCATATATATAATTTAAAAAAACTAAGACCATACTTAACCAAACATACAGCTATAATTCTATCAAATTCACTGATAATGTCTAGATTTCTATACTGTAACTCTTTACTAGCCGGAGAAAACAAAACAGTTACTAAAAATATTGACCGATTAGTAAATAGAACTACTAGAATTATTTTTAATCTAAAAAACACAGATTACACTACTAGCATTACGAACTTACGGAAATCACTAAACTGGCTACCTACAATTGACAACATCAACATTAAACTACTAACTATACTTTACAAAACTACAAAAACAACTCAACCTCATAATTTACATACTTTACTTCACAAACAAACCACTAACAGACAACTGAGACAAACATATAGACTTGACATACCGACTACACGACTACGAAAGTACGGTAACAAACGATTTAGCTGGAGAGGTGCAACTCTCTGGAATAAACTTCCCCAATCCATACGCAAAGAAGATATCTCAATCACCACTTTCAAATATAAACTCAAGGAGCTATTCAAACGTTCCCCACTAAAATACCACATATCTAACCCTCTTTGAAATGTAATCGTGTTATTATATTATTATATTTAAGAATGTTATTTTATTTTATTATATTATTTTTACGGATGATCGTTAAATCACGGAACCCACACCTGTAAACTGTTCGACAAACAGTAAAACACATTGTAGAATATTATATTAATCTTTGTGTATAAATAAATACTATTACTACTACTTACTACTACTTACTACACATTGTGCTTATGTGCGTGTGTTCGTATACGCCGTATGTATATAGTACGTAACTTGTATTTAATAAACTACATTTTATATATATATAACTAAATAACTGTAAGCTACAGCTTCACATGTGAACGCTGTCACGTGATGGCATTCACTGATACACGCACTCACTTCCGCCATAATCACACGCTTATATCTGCAGCTGTCGGTATATACGATATGATAACTTATTATTAGTTATCTATAGATAACTAATAATAAGTTATAACTTAATAAGTTATAAGATATATCATATCGTATAAAGTATAATAACGCCTGATACTTAAACTTAACCCTTAAACACATTAACACGGAATTATTATTGATGTATATATTTAAACTTTATACTGTCAAAGTGTATATATAGACATCAATAATAATTCAGTACTATAGTATACCGCTAATATAGTATATACTATATACTATATACTATATATAGTATATATATACTATATAATAAAGTATAATTAGCTAGAATATATTTATGTGGCATTATACATTATACTTTATAATGTATAATATTAAATTACTAAGAACATCTCGGAATCATCAGCATTATCATTATGGCATCTCCTAGTTATGCATTACTTCCGGTTCTTACCGTAAGATCCCCCCACCCGCGCATTAATAGTGATGATAAGTATGTGTCCATCATGGGTATCGGTGTAACATCATAAGCGGCTGATACCTTTGAGTATGTATGTCATACTACTTATTTAATGTGGATGTTTATTAGGGAAGCGAATAGGTGTCAACAATTTGCACGGGAAAATAGAGAACTAACTTTAAATTAGATAAATGTGTATTTACATAGTAACAATAAAGGTACAAGCATTCTATTTTTATAAAGTAAGTAATATATGACGTTCATACGAATTATCTCATTTGATTTTTTTTTAAATAATATGTGTTTTTTCTTCTTCATTTATGTACATTTTTCAACAACAAAATATTAATAATATTATTTTCTTCAATTTAATATATATGATATAAACATGTTTAATTATAATTGTATATAGATAAATTTATTTAAAAAAATAAATTCCATGAAATATCATTGATTTTAACAAAAATGCATGTAAAATGACAAACAAATTTACTTATTTTAATAATTCATAATTTATATCTTTTTTATACATTTTTTAAAACATTAATCGCTACCGTAATATTACACAAAAACAAAATGAAAACTAAATTAGATACACGATATAATCAACATATCTATTAAATACACAATGTTGCAGCTAAATGTCAACATTAGCAGTACTATTAATGCGTGTCGCATGCGTGTTACCATAACTCACTAAACATCCGCTTTATTGGGGTGTCTTCCTTCAGTGGCTATAGCCACTCAATGTATATATATATATATATATATATATATATATATACCGAACTTATCTTTACATTAATAGTATTCTTTTATTAAAGTATAGAATACATACATATCTAATGTAGTGTATATATATATAATATGTATTAATATTATTACATGTATATTTTCTCATAAATATATAAACTGGCACTATAGTGCCAGTTTATATGGGTATATCATATATATTACTGATAAAACTAATTAGTTATCAGTTATCATG
Source organism: Osedax fenrisi (assembly GCA_964019155.1). Classification (NCBI taxonomy): domain Eukaryota; kingdom Metazoa; phylum Annelida; class Polychaeta; order Sabellida; family Siboglinidae; genus Osedax; species Osedax fenrisi. The sequence goes on along the minus strand of OZ025240.1, from coordinate 45,037,687 downwards.
TTCCCCCATACCATCAATATAATCACATCAATGGCCCCAACCCAATATTTATATAATATGTGTAGGATATTAAACTTTTCATTTCATATCAGAGTATTAACGGGGGTCAATAACGGTACTTAATATATATATATATATATATATATATATTGGAGGTTATATGATATATTGGTATCAACATACGCTCACACACACAGGTGTAAGGGCAATGTATTAATGTTATTCTGTTAATTACGTTAATCAACAATACCACCACATCATTATACACTGTAATATACTACTATACAATTGCACCTGTCTCCGCAGGGATTTGAACCCGACACTTCAGGGCCACAGTATATGTTACTGCCTTGGTCACTATATGTATGCACACCTATAGAGTATATACATCTATTGTGCGAAGCATCCTTCGGAAAATATTTGGTATATATATATACACTACTCTATATAGTACCCGAGAATATATATATATATATATTTTCGGGTACTATATAGAGAAGTGTATATATATATATATACCAAATATTTTCCGAAGGATGCTTCGCAAAATATATGTATATATATATATATATAAATATATATATATATATATACTTATTTTCATACATTTAATAATAACATTGAATTTGTAAATAGTTGTGTATTAATTATAATTAGTATACATGTATTATTAGTTAGTTAATTATAGTTATAATTTATAAATTAAGAACATAATAAGTATGCGTGTCAATATATATATATATATATATATATATATATATAATATATATATATATATATATATATATATATATATATATATATATATATATATATATATATATATATAATATATATATATATATTTATAAATATATAATTATATAAATGTAATAATTATGATATGTCAACAAGATATATAATCTATATTAAGTAGTAAAATAGTATATATATACTAACTAGGTGAGGACAAATAAATGAAACAATAAAGATAATACAGAGAATGGAACACTTAATTTAACAGACTGGGATGCGAGCACGCCACGTATTATATAACGTTATTTCGACACGCCCAGTTACGCCCATAGTTCACGCCCCCTTTCGGTCTATGTCCATTATCACGTAGAGGTTTTGTTAGAGCTGATTCTATCGATGTTGTGATAAGCTGGACGGGTTCTGATTACAGCCGCTAGTCTAAATATCGACTATAATATTGACTCGACGTATATTGTGTCTATACTGTATATCGTGAAATATACACTGTATTAAGAATATACATTTTATACATATAGCTGTAACATGTATACATGTATACATATACCCATATGTGTATACATCCCTATATATGGGTATACCATATATTATATATATATAATAGATAGGCTATAGCTAGTATAACATCTATAGATAACAAATTATAATAATTACATGATTTCCTTTCGAATGTTATTTATAAATATATATATATATATATATATATATATATATATATATATATATATATATACATCGATTAATTTGAGGTATTAAAGAATCAATTACAAAAACCTTATTAACACATATAAACAGGGTGATAGTAGCCGCGGCTACCCTCGTAACATTGGTCGCTTATCTCAAGGTTATCTAAATGTGAACCGGAGTGGGGAAATCTACAATTAATACAAATATTCTTCGTAACATCCTATAGGGCACTTTCATCAGGAGTGCTGTCACGTGATCCACTATCCGATATTAACGATCACGTGTTTGACGACTTTCCTCTTCTATCGTTTAGATGGCAGGTAGGATGAATTCGCTCAACCAATTACATACAGTACCGTGTATCGTGTACACGGTACACGGTACTCATATATGAAATACCGTCTCAATTATTGTCAAGTACCGTACACTGCATTTTATACGTATAGTAATATAGTCGATATTATAAACTATTTCATATATATATATATATATATATATATATATCGTATACGGCGTACACTGTACGGCGTACAGTAACTCAGTAGTACAACGACTATACGGTATAGTATATATATACTATAGTATACGTCGTACATTTTATACAGTGTTTTGTATTCTGTATGTATTCGACTACTTTAGCGATCGTTACGTGATCTCCGTAGGTTGTATACGTCAGCCTATGAGAGTGTAACGCTGTGCGCAACTCGTGTACCGAAAACCTATTTGTATTCAAATCCTATAGGTAACTATATACATCCTTTACTATAGGCATAATTCGTATACGATAATTGGTTATAGGTGATGTAATAGGTATGTAATGTATATGATACCGAGCTGGACATTTTTTTTATTTATATCGAGCTGAGTCTTTCATTATCGGCAACAAGCCCGAGCCGAGGCTATTTCTCTAAGAAACCGAGCCAAACCGAACTGAACCGAGCCGAACCGAACAGCGACTCTTACACGTATACTCGAGTCGAAAATATTATTTTTATGTTTATGTATAATCATAATTTTATATATTTATCCATAATTTTCAAAATATATCATGTAATTTATAGAAATAGTCTCAAATATATTTAATTATATTTAAATATATTTAATTATATTTAAATATATTTAATTATATTTACTCAGCTGGGAACTAATAAACGAAATCACCGGAAGAAAATGTACTCAAAAATCTATGATAAAGGGACGAAATCAGAAAGAACGACTTCAAACATGGTTCAAGGCTTACTAAGCAGGCCACCTGAAACAGAGGAGGATGAACCGATTACTCAAGTTTTACCACCACTGGAAATAAAACGTGGACCACTTGATATCAATGAATACAAGCGAGCAAGTGGTCATTGCTGAATATAATTCCGATACCAAAATCCGGATATCTTAGTATGGGTGGCAACTACAGAGGTATAAGTCTTAGCTCATTAGTGGCACAATCTATAATCGTTTGATAATGAATAGAATTAGACCGTATCTAGATTGTCATCTGAGAAAAATCAGAACGGTTTCAAAGTGGAAGAACAACTACTAATCAGAGACTCTCTCTAAGGAGACTGATATAATGAGTAAACGAAAAGAATATTGATGCTCTACTTATATTCATTGACTTTAAGAAAGCTTTTGATACAGTTCATAGAGGAAAAATGCTGCTAATACTAAAAGCGTATGGAATACAGGAAGAGTTGGTGACAGCTATCAGTATCATGTATGAAGATACTTCTGCCAAAGTCATAACACCGGACGGAGAGACGGAAACATTCAGTATTCTTGCTGGTGTTTTACAAGGTGACACACTTGCCCCATACCTCTTTGTCATTGTTATTGACTATATCATGAGAAAATCTCTAACGGGAAGATATGAAAAGCTTGGTTTCCAACTAAGGAAGAGACAAAGCAGAAACACCACCCATAATAGTCACCGATATGGACTTTTCGGACGATATAGCCTTAGTTAGTGATGGTATCAAGGAAGCAGAGGAGGTGCTAAGAAGATTCGAACTATCAGCAAAATGTATAGGACTAAGCATGAATACAAGCAATACAAATCACGTGTCATACAACAACAACCAACAGTTTGATATCAAGACTATAGATGGAACATATCTGAAAAGATTTGAAGATTTCAAATATATCGGGGCATGGGTAGATAGCAGCGAAAAATATGTCAAAATCAGAAAAGCGCAGCTTGGAGAACCTGCCATCAGATGAGCAATAGCTGGAATTAAAAACTCAGTATACTGTATAACTGTAAACAATACTATACAGTACTGTAAATAATACTATAAACACAGTATATTCCTATAGGAAGGTCAACATTAGGCTAATGATTGCAACTGTTGAATCCGTTCTGTTATACGGCTGTGAAACATGGACCCTAACAAACTCACTACTCAAAAAGCTGGATGGAACATATACACAAATTATGATAATTGTTTTAAATTTATGGGGCACTAGAAAGATTATCGAACAAGATCAGAAGAAGAAGATTAAAGTTAACGGCCATTGCCTACGAAGAAAAGACGAGGTAGTTTCGGATCTGGTTCTGTGTCAGACAACCTATGGAACTAGAAGGCGATGAAAACCACCTGATTCGTATATAAAGACTCTGGAGCGTGATACCGGTATACGATAAAACGATCTACGAGCGGCTATGATGAATCGTTATGTTCGGAAGTCAATAACTGTCCGGGAATCAATAAAAAGAATCCCGAAATAAGTAAGCAAGTAAGCAATATTGAAATATATTTTATAGTATACTACATCTATAATGTTTTACCAGTGATGAAATCGATGTTCAAATTGGTAATAACTGAGACTGCATCAATGCTTTGGGTATCCGAGACTGAGACTGCATCGATGCTTTAGGTAACCGAGACGAAGACTGCATCGATGCTTTAGGTAACCGAGACTGAAACTGCATCGATGCTTTATATGTAGATACTAGTCATGTACACCACTATATTGTATATAGGCTTATTTGAGATATATTCTATAATAAATTACAAAAACCAGTATATTAGTTTATTTTAATTTATGATATATTTTTTATTATTTTATAATTATTATAATATATGATTGATATATTATTATTATTATTTTAATTATTATAAATATTATTATTATAATTATAATAAGTATCATCATTATAACTATAATTAATTATATATCTAGGAGTAATACCTACAATTATTAGTATCATCATAATTACAAATATCAATAATCATTAATTTATTAATAAATATATAATGATAATATAATAATATACAAATGATAATGTGTATAAATAGCACTATATATAACTATAACGTTATGAAAGTTTAAATAACAATATATTACGCTTAATATTATAATTACGTAATATGATGTAACAATGACGTAACAATGACGTAATCATGACGCAACTATGACGTAATAATAGTGAGGCACTTACGTAACTCTATATCGTTAGGCTGCTGATACGGTGGTAGCAGTCGGTGTTGTTGTTGTTCTATACAATCTATATATATATTATCGAGAACAATACATTGCGGCAAAATGTAAATAACATATAAGCTAAATCTATAAACGGATTCCTCTATATGACACATACATACTTCTGGTGTTATCAATGATGTAGTATATATTTCGTATTGCCTTCCAGTATATAAGATTATATACGGTATTGTTATATGGTCGCGTGCTATAGCAGATACTATAGTATATATATATATATATATATATATATATATATATATATACTATACTATAGTAGATACCCTAGTATCAAGGTAGATACTACAGTATCATGAAAGTGATGTCAGTAACTTCGTGTTATGTAACTATAGTTTAACTTTTATAGGTGCAAACCGACACGAACTGATCACCCCTAGCGAATGGGAATATTCAATTGGATCAGCTAAAATATATAATTCTATCCCGTTGTGTTATCCTATCCTATATTAGTTTAATCAATCGGATACGTTCTGCAGGTGTTTTTATAATTCCAGTATTTTGAACTTTTGTCGTTTACTTTACTCTCGCATACCCAATAACTATGTCATCCTTAAGCATGACGATGTAACCCTACTATTGTAAGTTACAATTTGTAACCCTACTATTGTAACCCTAATATTGTAACCCTATTATTAGTTTAACAATATAATATATATATATACTATAGTTATATACTATAATAGTTATATACTATATACTATGTTTTATAAAACAATATGTTATTGTATTATGTATATTATTATGTTGCTATTGTTTTGTGTAGTATTGTCTAAATGCCTATGTATCTATATCCTATACTGTATAGGCTATACAATGTATAGTATACATTATGTATGTATGTGTATATAAAACTGCCTGTGTTGCTCAGTTGACTAAAATAATAACAGCATGCTTGATAGAGATGTATAGCGGAGTTCTCAAATACTGATGATCGAGTAGAAGATCAACAATATCATCATCGAAATTAAGCAAGTATACTTATAAGCAAGTATTTATCTATTTTTAAATATATCTACACTCTATTGTGTAGACACACAATAGAGAACATTATTTACCTTTATAAATAGTATGTATAGTATATACTATATACATAGGACATATACAGTATGTACACATGTATACCACATGTATACATTAACTATGAAACAACATCACAATTTAGGTAGCTATGTATTAATAATACAGCTAATTAATAAGTATTTGTTATGTCATAATTAATTATATAATATCTTAAGATATTTATTATATTAATATATATATATATATATATATATATATATATATGTGTGTGTGTATGTGTGTGTGTGAGTGTGTAAAATGTATGTATTAGTGTTGATTTCATATGAAAGTCTACATTGATTGTGTCTACATTGATTGTGTCTACTATAGTGGATATGTGTTGATAGAGGTATACAAGCTTGTATAGTATTTCAAATTTCGATTTTCTGTTTTGTCAATAGATCGATATTTATATATATATATATTTATATATATATATATATATATATATATATATATATATTTGTGTGTAGGTGTAGGTGTATGTAAGTTCATATATGTGTATTAAAATATGAAATTAAATTCTAATGCTGATTATAGTTACTATTTACAGGCCTATAGGTATATATAGTTAATAGATACAACTGTATATATAGTTATGTGTTCAACTTAATGAATAACTAACTCTATTAATTACTTAATGATATGTAGGATACATAGGATTTACATTATAGTTATTGGAACATATATATATATATGGTGTGGAGATAATAAACTCCCATCCATCGGCTCCCCAGGTTGCGGATAGGGGAACGGCCACTAGATATAGTGGTTAGCTGCGAATATCCAATAAGCAGTGCCGGACAAAAATCCAGGTTGCCCTTGGGCAAGGCATAGTACCTATTAGCCTCCCAATCAGGGATACGTGAAGAGATTAGAAACGTTCTCGGATGATCAAGAAGGAAAACTTACCATAAACCTTACGAGAGGACTTGCGACCCTCGTCTAGGGTACATACGTAACCATTAGCAACAAATAGAAAAAGTATGAATAACACAACAACAATAACAAATCCTATACTTTCATATGCGTAAACATAATATAGCAATATACGGTATACAAGAACATAGGAGAGTACATACAGAGGATAGAGAACACGAAATTAATCAATATAATGATGACCCTGGATACTAACTGTACTCAGTATCAGCATGGAGAAACCAAGTACAAACTGCAAATGGTGGAGTAGATATTATAATTAGCAAAGAAGCAAATAAAACCCTAATAAACATTAAAAGAGTTACGAACAGAATTTTAATAGCTAACTTTCAAGGAAATCCTGTACTAACCACTATTGTAACATATGCACCGTGTGAATACGAAGACAAAATAGTAAAGAATATTTTCTATGAGCAACTTAGAACAACTATTGAATCGGTACCATCACACAACTGCCTGATTATACTAAGTGATATGAATGCCAGGATGGGACCGGAAGATGTACAATATACCTACAACATAACAACTAATAATAATGGAAATAGGCTTAAAGAAATTATGGAAGAATACCAACTATTAGCAGCTAACTCACAATTTCAAAAGAAAAAAGGGAAGTTATTGACTTGGATTTCACCACTAATTAATTCACCAGTAATTTTGGAGCGATTTGAGGGATCAAGTAAAACTACAAGAAAAGTATGCAAATGATGTAAAGGAGAAATTCAACATTCAAAATTTGGATTAAGAATCATTGTCTAAAAAGTACTAAAGTTTGGTGGAAGCAATTAATGAAACCGCAGTAGGATGTATGAGGCAAATCACAAAACCTAGAAAGAAACTGAACTCGGATGACCCTCGAATCATTAGGGCCAGAAATGCTATAAGTACTGCATATAAGACAATTACTGGGAAAATAGGTCATAGTAATCTATATAAACAAAATAAATTTGAGATGTATCAAATATATAAAGAAATAAATGATGAAGACCTATAAAAGAAAGTTTTAAAAATTGAGCAAGCTGATAGAAGTATGAGATACTTAGAAAGTTGGAGCTTAATCAATGAAATATCGGGCAGGAAGAGTAGCCAAACATCACAGCTAAATGGTAACAGTGACGAGGATAGAGTTAACCAATGGTATATCCATTTCAGAAATCTTCTCGGAAACTCAACTGAGGCTATAGACGAAAATGAAGAATTACTTCCTGTCTTTGAAAAATTACCCATAAATGACGATATATTTACACCATAGGAATATATCAAGGCAACAATGTCAATTAAATGTGGAAAAAGTGCTGGACAAGATGGTATAATTCCCGAAGTAATCAATGATGTCCAAATCAATGACATTATGCTTGATAACAAGTCGTTTGAAAACTGTGAACAGCCCCACTTATGTAATATCTCCAATATAATACATATACCTAAATCTGGAAATCTCACTATAACTGATAATTATCGGGGAATTTCTCTCACGTCTATAATGGCCAAAACCTATAACCGCATGCTCTTAAATCTTATACGACCAATACTAGACCCTCTACTAAGAAACCATCAAAATGGATTCAGACATGAAATAACAACAGTTGGGCAGATTCTAGCCATAAGAAGAATACTAGAAGGTGTTAAGAGTAAAAATATACCAATTGTCTTTACATTTATCGACTTCAAGAAGGCATTTGACTCAGTACATAGAGGTAAGATGATAAAAATACTTAGTTCATATGGTATACCTGATAATATAGTAAATACAATAGAAGCAAGCTATGCTAGTACTAGATCTAAAGTATACTCACCAGATGGTGTAACGGAAGAATTTGATATAGTTAAATGAGTCTTACAAGGAGATACCCTATCACCTTACTTATTTGTCATAATACTCGACTATGCACTAAGGAAAGCTATCAAAGGTCGTGAAGAGGAACTAGGATTCACTATTGTCCCACGTAGAAGTCGAAGGGTGCACCCAATTGTTCTAACTGACCTAGATTTTGCTGATGATATAGCCTTAATATCTGATTATGTACGTCAAGCCTCAGAGCTACTACAAAGAGTAGAGTCCGAATGTAGTAAAGTCGGACTGCTTATCAACTATAATAAGACAAATGTAATGACCTTCAATACATTAGATCCGATAATATTAAAAACAGCAGATGGACAAATATTAGATGTAGAAAAAGATTTCAAATACCTTGGATCGTGGATAAACTCGTCTGAAAAAGATATTAAAGTAAGAAAGGCTTTAGCTTGGAACGCGCTACACAGCATGCAGACTCTATGGAAATCTAAGACAAACCTACCACTTAAAAGACGACTATTTGTTGCGACGGTCGAAAGTGTATTACTATATGGATCAGAATTATGGAATTTGAATGTCAAACAACATAACTCACTAGACGGCACTACACACGAATGCTCCGGAAAGCTTTGAATATAAAATGGCAGGAACACGTAACTAATAAAGAAGTATATGGCCATATCCCGGGAAGCTTCCGTTGGTCTCCTCCAAAATTAAGGCCAGAAGGATGAAAATGGTTGGACACTGTGTACGCCATCCTGAACTCTCAGTTCACCCTCTGATTCTGTGGGAACCATCTCAAGGTAAAGCAAGTCGTGGTCGCAGAAGAATAAGCTATGTTGATATGTTGAAGAAAGATTGTGGTATTCATGAGAAGGAAGAAATAAGAACCAGCATGCTGGATAGGGATGTCTGGAGAAAGTTGTGTCATACTGATGCTCGAGTAGACTGACAAGATCATCCTCAAAATTAAGCAAGTAAGCATATATATATATATATATGCACAGTTACGTAATAATAATAATAGTTTATTTAGATAGTTACATAATAGTATACTATTTACTACTTTACCACATATACGTATAATCACTTCTCTAGTGTAATCAAATAATAATGTTAAACAAATAATTATAATAAAAGATGTTTCTTTAGTCTTTTGCGGAAAATTAAAATGGAAATAGCACTTATTATCGCCACGGGTAGCTTATTTCACATCTAGGCATCAGACATCCTACAAACCCATTTGTGATGTTAAGTCGACATCGACCTTCATCCTGTTGTATCGGATATCGCCTCGAATAGTTTTTCTCTCTGATATTGTTCATATAACGTTCATAAATAAGAAGGTCTCTAGAAATTAATTTGTTAATTAAACATAAAGATCCGTAATTAATTCTAGAAGATACCCCCGATCATTTTTATTTTCTTAGATAATATCTAGGATACCTACTAATACCTATAGAACCTATTATAACAGATATATTAAATATATTAAGTAGGTACAATAGTACATCCCCTAATAACCCGTCTAATATGTGTTTAATATAAACTAGCTGCAATTAAAATTAAATATTGCCGTAATATAATCTTAATAAAACTAAACTTTCAATATATCGAATAGTTTACTTGATTAAAGTATCTGATTGTGATAAATTGCATGATATAATCAATATTCCTAGGGATTTAATTGTAGATAAAGACGTGACTGATTATCAAATATAATATCATGAACATAACAATTAGAAAGAGAAATTTTCTCTGATATTATTATTAGAATTATTATATATATATATATATATATATATGATATTTCACATTGGGTGTTTAATCTATTATATATTTCAAAGTATAAATATAAATAGTACGAATTAAAGGACATAAAGTGGATATCTTTGGAACCCCGTGTAATGAAATATTCTCAGCCGAAATATACTCATGAATCTTAACTAAATAATTAATATCTTTCATAAGTATAATAACTATTTTCAAAGCATCTCCGGTCATTCCCAATAAGTATACCATGAGATTTACATTGTACATTGTACGATAAACTGAAGGTTAAATGTCAAGTTATCATAATTGAATACGACTATGTTCATTTAAAATAATTAAATAGTATTCATTGTAATGAGCAAACCAGTTTCAGCAATATTACTATATCTATATGTTATAGCTATATCTATATACCTATATGTTATAGTATATAATTCATCAAAAAGGTTATTATCATTTAAATAATTAATGAGTAACTTAGATATATTTTTTGCAAATCATTTACCTATATCATTTACCTATAGGAAGCATGAATATGCGTCTAAAATTATAAAAATTGAAGCAATCAAGGGATGGGATTTTATGGTTAGACTTCGGAATTTCACAATTATTTAATAAATAAATAATAATTGTAGAGAATAGGGGAGTAATAGTATTTGCTAAATTCGTATGGACCGAAAGAGTAAGAGGGTCAGAAAGGACGATGATGCTTCATGAAGATAACGTAATTATATAATTAAAAACATCAACAATTGGAGGAGGGGAAAGTTATCAAATGAAGAAGAGACTGTATACATATATATATATATATATGAATTGATATTGAAGGGACTAATATCCTCATTTAACACAATATTATTAAATGTATAACAAATATTAATAACTGTAGAATAAAAATGCTCAATAAATAAGGAACATACCTTTTCATCAGAAAAAGGAGGATATTTAAATGTGATTCATTACCTTGGAGTTGTCTAGTAAAGTTTTTAGAATGCTTTATTTTTTAATAATATAGTATTATATTTAATATCGATACATTTTGATATTCTTGAGAAGGTTTTAAGTAGAATTTTTTTTTCAAAAATTTAAAACCGTAATAAAAAAATCAGTTTATTGGATATATCAGCAATATTTTGAATACTTACAAAATAAAAAATACTTTTTTAGACTATTTATATAATTATGAATATATTATTAATTAACATTTTATTTGTAAGATTTATTGTTTCTGAGATACCGAGAGTGTCTGTATTCGGGCACTGTCCGTATTCGGTTACTTTCCCCTACCTACTTTTGATTATATTAGAAAAATTATTTTGAAATATAGTTATATTATCCAGAGAAAATCTAGATGGCCGATAAATTAAAAATAATTAAAACTTAATAATCCCTAACGAATCCTTTAAAAGTCAATCGAATCATTTAAACATTCACTGAAATCTAACTTAATCTTTATAAAATTAGAATATTTATAAACAAAAAGAATAAAACACCGACACCATAACCAAACTGCAACCAATACCGCAACAAATACTACCAACTATATTATAAATACATCTATAGGACTATGTGATATAGGACTGTGAATAAAACAATATAGTGTATCGCGCACGTATACGTATGTAGAGTTATCCTATCAGTTACACTTATCACTGATTATAGAAGAATTAAATCAACTTACCAATTTAGGTTTAACATATAAGTTTAATATATTATATCAGAAATGTATTATCAATTAAAAAAAGAATTAATCAAAGTGACATTCGTTCTTATTTATATAATATTTATTAAAATAATGTAAACTTATTGGTATATCTGACATAAGGTTATTGATTATATTAATAATATATATATATGTGTATATATATAATAATATGTATTTATTGAATCAAACATATAATAATAGCGGATACAAATTGACCCCTCAAGAAGTCATAGACTTGTACATATTATAAATAACCGTGAACAATTATAAATAACTGTACACACCCTCATGAGGGGCCCATGGGCATGCAGGACAATATAAAACAAATAGTAAAAAAAAATTATTGTGTTTTGATTTATCGTTTATAAACTTAATATATTAAGTTCTTGAAAAACCCAAGATAAAAACAATAACTGCCTGGAGTCGAACTCTGGACCTATGCAGAGGTCATGGCTTACTAGCTTGTGGTTGTCCCACTGAGCCATAGACCACATACAATAATGTAGAGTTATACGTATACAGCATACGAACGAGTCGTATAATGAGACGTGTGATAATATATATATATATATATATATATATATATATAATACTATATATTTACCAATATAATCGTGTTATTCATATATAATCAACTTTCGATATCTCGGTAATCAAAGGAACGAATAAATGTGTCTGATATATTGGTTTTCTGAGATATATAATTATTATAACATAAATTTACATATATACAAAACCAAACTATAGTTTTGTATCAATGCTATAGCATTTGTAACACCAAATTATGAGTTAGCGGGTTTCAGAGATATAGATAGTCTGATATGTCGAGAGTTTACTGTATTTATATACAGGTTTGAAATATTGTAATATATGTTTATATAAGTATGCAATACATTAGTAGAAAACTGCTTTTATAGAATGTATGTATACATACATACATATATAATATTGTACTGTTAGTATATATATATATATATATATATATATATATATATATATATATATATTATAATTAAATGTCTCATAAATTATATTATAGTAAATGCAGTATGTATATATATAACTGAATAGTATTATTAAATAAATATATTTACTAAGTACAGATTTTGCGAAGTACTATTATACGATTATCTATGCATAGAAAATCGTTACTATAAGTTAATAAAACATAAACATGACGCACGTGTATTTCTATTGAGTTACATTTGCATTCCAGTACCGGATGTTATGATTACGTTTTATTAGGCCTAAGTACACTTCATTCAATTCTTCTGGGTAAGGGTGCCCAGTAAAACTACATTATAATGTATACTCTATAGAGTATACTATAGTATATTATTTAATAACAACGAATAGTACGACGTATACGTTATAACGAATATATAACGCATGTCATACGGCTATAAAGGCATGTATTATATAAAGAATATGCATGTAGATGCGTTAGTAGATGCGTTAGTAGATGTTAATAGCGTTAGTTAGCGAGATATCGATTATTAGTTAAATACGTATTATAATCTTCAATTTGTAGTCAGATTATTATTTAATATTTATTAGAATTCAATTAATATTAAATAGACCAAAATAATGATATCCATTTTAAATTACCTCAATTTTAACTTAAGTTCATTCTATAGAATTGAAATAATAAACATAATGAAATATTAGAATAAATAAAACTTAACTATTGTTTTTAATTCATTCATATAATTAATAATAATATTAAATATATTGTTGAAAATTAATTTAAAAATCTAATAATTTGTTAAATAATTTTTTTTATTTATCTATTTGGACATTATAATTATATTAAAATTAATAAATACATATTATCAAAGTATTTAGAACGAAGAAACAAGTATTGCAAAAACCCGTTTAAGAGTTAACGTTTCATAGTATAAGAGTCAATCATTAATAATTGAAAACTCTAAAAGAGCAATTATAGAAAACTTTGATAAACCCTCCCATTCATATGTATCCCGATCCGGATCGGATCGCCTATCCAGGATCGCGATCCTGCCCAATACTGGTGATAGCTATATGTACGTCTATAAGATACATTTCTAAAGAAAACATAGATTTTAGAAGTAAAATACATTTTGAGGGTATATTCCTAAAAGTAACTATTAAATTAAGATAAAATGAAATTCCCCAATTAGATGCATGGTTAAATATTGTAACTGATAATACTAATAAAATACATATAATATCATGGCAAATTCAAAATGAGATTATTGAGTAATTTCACATGCAGTCTTAAGAACAATTATTAAAGAAATAGGTCGATTTTACAGTTTAATGTGTAATGGCACACAGGAGATTTCAAGTAATTATAATTTTATATAACGATTATAATTATTATAAAGTAATAATTAATTGATTATATTACAAAAATTGTCAATAAACGAACAAGAATTGAAATATATTCGACATGTCATAGAAAAACTTGCAGTTACATACATGGTTACATACGTATGTACATACCACGTGGTTCTATATGAAAGATCCTAATACAGAAACTATAGCAATTATGCTAAAATATGCATTGGTAAGATTGTGTTTGCTGCTCGAGAATTTACGAATTAATTAATATGATGGAGCAAGTAATATGTCTGGCAGATACAATGGCAGGACTACCTATACATGATTTAATATGTGAGGAATAACCGCTGCAATATTACACCCATTGCACAGCTTATCGAGTAAATATAGTTGCTCAATATGTTAATGAATCGGAGTCTATTATATCCATATTATCTATAGTTAATTAAATATAAATATTGTACTATAATTCTATAATATTTAGAAATAATGTTACATCTTGTAAATAGAATATTTACAACCCATTGGAAAATAATAAAGGTCACTATAAAAGTCTCACGGATATTACAAAGAAATGCATTCGTCTTTAGATGAAATGATTCATAGAAATGATATTACCTCTAATCTATCTAATAAATGCAGATCAATTATGAATAAAATTGAATACAGTGATATGGGATATATCTTGAAAAATATAAAGAAAATATATTCTACTGTCAACATATTTATAAAATTAATCATTGCATTACAGGTCTTAAGACCAACAAGTTCAGTTGAATATGAAAAAAGTGTTAGTAATATATGTTGCTGCTCTCATGGCGTCACATACATATAGTCATGTCCATTCATGTATGTTGTCGGAACATTTCAGTCTCGGACGACCTTTCTTTCTCGTACCATTTACAGTAGGGACTACCTTGAAGGAATGTTTTTGACATAGAGTAATCGTCGCGAATTATATGACCATACCACCGTAGCTTTCTCTCCTTCAATTGTGTTAGTATGTCTTTGTGATTGCCGATTATCATGAAAACTATGTTTCTGACTTCCTTATTTGTTATTCTGTCTTTATATGATATTTTGAGTAATCTTCTTAGACCTCTGAAATCCATTGTTGTTATTCTTCTTTGAAGTTCTTTGCTGATTGTCCAAGTTTCACATGCATATAAAAATAGTTAACTTACAAGAGAATGTAAGAGAAGAATTTTAGAGTTTAACGTTAAGTTTCTGTCGTTCCAAATCGGATTAAGTTTTGTTAATGAGGATGTCGTTTGGGCAATTATTGAAAGGTTCATTTCCTTTGTCGAGCCATTATCATCTAAGATGGAGCCTAAGTATTTAAAAGTATCGACTGATTCAATTATTTCGCCATGTAAGGAGATACTATAATTGAAGTGCCCTTCATAGTTTGTCATGATGTTTATCTTGTTTGTATTGATTTCCATGCCATAAGTTATAGAAGTAGAATATATTTTGTTCATCAGATTAACAAGTTCGTGTTCACTTACTGCAAGACCGTCGACATCATCCGCAAATCTCAGATTTGTAATTACTCTTCCTCCAATAGTGTACCTTTGTGGTCTAGTAGATCTTCGTTCATTATTTGCTCCGGCATTATATTGAATAATGTGGGGGATAATATACATCCTTGGCGTACACAGGTTCTTGTGGTGAACCATTCTCCGACTTTACCTTCATAGTATATTCCGCTTATTGCTTTTTCGTAGAGTCTTTGTATTACTTTTATGAGTCTGGCATTGCTATTGAATCTTTTCATTGTATCCCAAAGTGCTGAATGCCATATCCTATCGAAAGCTTTTTTTAAGTCAATGAATATATGATAAAGCGGTTTTTTATGTTCGGTGTATTTTTCTTGAATTATTATTAAGTTAAAGATGTGTTCATTATTGCTTCTACCATATCTAAAACCAGCTTGTTCTTCTGACAATAGTTCTTCGGTAATTGGTTGCAGTCTTCTCAGGATAACTGTCAGAATTGTAAAATGAGACTTATGGTTCTATAGTTCTCACACTTGTGAATATTTTCTTTCTTATGTATACATATAATTAAGGATTGGGTCCAAACCATTGGCCATTCCCCAGATTTCCATATTTTATTGCATACATTTGTTATCACTGAGATCATATTTTCACCTCCAGATTTCAATAATTCTCCGGTTATATTATCTACTCAATGTGATTTACCACTTTTTAGTGACTGTATAGCTGATACAACTTCGCTTCTTAAAATAGGATAATTGTCATTATCTGTAGGTTCTGTCGCATTTAATATAGACGTATCCTTATCGTTATTAAAATTGTACAAATCTGTGAAGTATTCCGTCCATCTTAAAATCATGCCCTTTTTATCATTAATGCAATTACCATCTTTATTTTGAATATTAGTTGAAGCTCTCGGTTTAAGGTTTTTTCTTTAACGATTTTATAGGCTTTCTTTGTATTATTATACGTAAAACATGTGTCAATTTCCTTACATTTACGAATAAGCCAGTCTTATTTTGCCTTCTGCAATGCTCTTTTGATTTGCGAGTTAATTATCTTGTACGTACTTCCAGTTTAGAATTTGTTTTTCTTTAATTTTCTCCTGAGGTCACATATGTCGAGTAATTCGTCTGTGATCCATCTTTGTTTATTTTGTCGATTCTTTCCGAGGATATCATTTGCAGAATCAGTAATAACTGATTATGTGATAACAGTGATACTAGAGATGAATTAAACACTTATATCGTAATTTGTAAAGAAAACAGAAAGTTGATAAAAGCTGATTTCATCTCATTAAACCTACCATGTATTACATATGTGAATAAAATGTAGGTATTACACACAATTTTTACCTACACACAATGTAAACAACTATAGTTATATATATATACAATCTAATATATATATATACTAATAATATATTATAAATTAGTGGACCCCCTTATGAAATATACCTTCCTGCACCCCTATATATATATGTATATATATAGAACTATATAGTTTCTGAAATATGACGAAGTAAATCATATGATATAAATTACATATATGATATATATATATATATATATATATATATATATATATATATTTATATACATATATTTTATGTATACTATAATATAGCGTTGACATACGCAAGTTATGAGTCAGATTGAATACAAACGTATTATATAATAGTGAAACAACTGTAATTACGTAATACATTGCATAATAATAACACATGTGCACATTAGTACACGCGGCATCTTAATATACTATAGCCTTGCTTGTAGGGGATCGATATATAACCCATTGCGGACAATTAATAGAAATAATTCTGATGTTAAAATAATGACTTGAAGTATTGAAAGTGTTACTATTATAGAATATAAAAATTCTAGTTACTTTTACATACTATATGTAATCTTATATATGCTTTATTTGTATTTTATTTAGTAACCGGTGGTTACGGAAGTACTTTATATGTAATGCAGTTCCTAATAATAACTAATAGGGCAACCTATGACTATTATAGTCTATGTTAATGCAAGTATAATAATTATATGAACCTATATTTAGTTTTATTATTAACTTAAATATATAATTGTTGATAAAGATTTAAACATATTTTATGGTATATATGATTCATAATATTTGGTCTCTAAAGAGACTGGCAAAAATTGCACATAGGACTATATTTCAAGTCCTTAGCGCGGGGTATTGGTTATAGTTTTCAACTAGCAATAACCACGTCTCGGATAAACCTCATTGACTATGGTACTGCCACTGCGCAAGGATAAAGTTACTTAGAGTTATTGAAATTCATATATATTTATAATTTTAAAATAATATATTATTATTATATAATTTATTATAAAGTATAACAAACTAATTAATCTAATATCATTATTTTATAATATTTATATAAATACTGTGTAATAAAAAATAGTATTCAAAATACTTAATAATGTAATAGGTAATAATAATGTAATACATTATTAAATAACTGAATATATATTTAATTATTTATCGCATAATAATACCAAGATTTTCCTTTTAAAAATCGTATATATATATTGTTATATTTTTTTTTATGGATTCCTTCATCCCATCCAGGAACTTCAACCAATATGCATTTTTAACTTATATGGTATATTGTCACTTCGAAGTCGCTCTCGTGTTATCCATGGTTGTAACCCTTTTAACTCTTTATCCAGGGTTTAAACGATAGCCAACCATATATTTATATACACTTATATAAGATCACTACTAAATATTATTTTAAGACCTATTGCAATGGTCTGGATGAGGCTTGAACTCGCGTCCTAGTGCTTGTACATATATATATATATTATTATTATACATATAGTTCTATGTTAGCCAACTATTTGATATTAACGTCACTCAAACTTATAAAACATAAATTTCCATCTATAAATGTATATTTGTATATCATCCATCAATATGTCTTGCATATCAATCAAATGTAATGTGATGTAATGAAATGTAATCCTAATATAGGTAGGTCCTATCACTTGTAGCAATACCTCCTATAACCTGGATGATATATGATCTCAGGTCTTATCTAGGTATTACTTATAGTAGGTTATCTTATCGATAACAAAGGATTTGCTAATAACTTAATTTAAGTATTTTAATATTTACTATTGTTAAGATGTATTTATAAACTGAAAATCCTTCGGTAGCTTAATTTGTCGTTACATATGTTATCAATTAATAAATAATATCGTATTCCAATATATAATATTTATGATACATATATTTTTGGATTTTAGATGTTTATTATAAACAAAATCATCTATTCAATAAAATCATACGTATAATAAGTATAGTATATATTTATAGTTTACCTATCTATATATAAAAATATATGTATACATATATTTTTAGATACACGAGAAGAATATAAATATGTCATTAGGTTTATAATTGTATATGAATGTTTATGATAATTTAAAAATTATGTTAATGTCAGTGCTATAACCTAACGAGTATATTGATCATTATCGTTAGAAACATCAACTAAACAATATAAAATAATATAATTTATTCGATATGTTATACTTATTTAATGTTTTTATATATTAGTTTAAATACATATATTATGAAATGGAACCTATAAAGGCAACATTAAATTGGGTTGATAATGACTATTTTTCTATATTGATTTATGGTGATAAACGTTCGAATTCGGGATTGGAGATGCTGGTTGAAGACCTGCATACAAATAAAGATATTACTATAAATACGTTCTTAGCGCATTCTGGGTGTGAAGATTTCTTATGGGGACTTGTACGTTTATTGGGAAGCGATAATCCTCGGTTAGAATTATACTATTTAAATTATATTTTAAAATTATGTACTACATAATTTAGATATCATATATTAAATATTATATTACGTTATTAATATTATAATTATTATAATTAGTATTATAATAATATTATTATAATTAATATAATAATAATTATAATAATAATTATTATAATAATATAATAATAACAATTATAATAATTATATTAATTATAATAATTACAATATATAATATATTATAATATATAATTATTATATTATAATAAAATATATTATCATATATTATATATTATTCAATAATTTATTGGGAACATAATTAATTTTCTAGAAATTAAATATTTCAATGAGTGTAATTTAAATTAAATTTAGTGTAATTTATATTTTTACATTATTATGGTAATATTATAAAATATAATATAATAATTGAAAAATTGTTATTCTTTAAAGTTTATTATTATACCTAATAACAATATAATTTTTTATTATTAATTTTATTTTTTATTAATTTTATAATAATTTGTTTTGGTTTGGTTGGGTTAAGTTTTGATTTTTGGTGGTTTTTTTTTAGCTGCATTACATCCCATGGCTCACTTGGGATGTAATGCAGCTAATAAAAACCACCAAAAATCAAAACTTAACCCAACCAAACCAAAACAAAATATGCGATAGGCGACTTATTCACATGATCCCAATATAATATTATATTATATATTCTCTAGCTCATATTCTCTAACTCATTAGTATGAACAGGGTATTACAGTGTAACACTCTTATATCTAGTTTCGTATATCCTAAGGATAGGTTCCCATTTGGGGATTGTGCAAGCCCAAAGTATTTATTAATTCTTCTGATTTAGCGTAGACCTAGTCGCTATAATCAGTTGTTCGATGAGATGATCTAATTAACAATATTTATAATTTCTAATATATGTTAGTCATACATTTCTAATATGCATATGGCATTATAATAATTATTATTATAATCATATATCTCTATAGTCTAAACCACTTTTTTTATACATTTATTGTTTCTGTTACAATAATATAATTTATCTTATCTTAAGATAATATAATTTATCTTATCTTAGGATAATATAATTTATTCAATCTTAAGATAATATAATTATCTCCTATTAAAGTTTGAGCGGGATGCGCAAATATTTATACTTTATATTTCCCGACTACATACTCGCTTAAATACGTTATCACCAATCCTACACCGTCCCGACGCTACCCCATAGGGTGGCCGGTAACTCGGCCTACATCATCGGCACCGTAGCGGAGACAGAGCTCGGCTGCATCCGCGTCATCGCCATGGCAACGTCGACGTCGGTGCATCGGAGCAGGAGGCGTCGCCGCAGATACTCGGAGGCGGGGGGCGCTACCGGGGGCGGCGTCGAGGAGGACGCGGCGGCGGAGATCGGCATTCTGTCGGATCTGACGCGCATGTTGACGCACGACGACACCGAGTCGATGATGAACGCGGCCGGTACTATCGGTACACTGGTTAGCACTGATCGTTCTAATCAAGTGTGTGTGTGTGTGTGTGCGGAGTTGATAGTTTGCGGTATCGTATTTCTTTAATAAAGCTTGATTTAACGATTGAAATAATTCAATGTATACGAAAATGAATTTACTTATATGTTATGTAGAGTGTAAAAAAATATTTTCGTATCTATTTTAAATATTCGACTCGACTCGACAATCAACAATAGGCACTTGATTTCATCAATTTTAAATGGACTAGAATATTTCAGACTCGCCTTGATATTTCATTACTGAAACACGAGACGTGGACTCTAGTACTCGAATGTTTACAATCCTACTCTATACCCGACATTATCTGTTTGCTCGATACTTCTCTCTCCAAACTATCTCCATACAAACATGTATAACTGCCCGTATAGGTCAACGATAACAAAAGCAGTAGGTTACGGCTTTAATCTTTTAATAAATAAATAAAATAGATCTTAGAATAATATTTAGAAGTGATCATATATAATTGCGTATACAATTTGACTGGCTTTCGTTAAAACCACGAATACCTTAACATGAGAGCATCCTCAAAGGGTATTAGAGCCATATGGTTATAAGTGAAAACTTAATCTAAGTTCCTGGATGGGATGAACAAAAAAACAATAACAATATACTTACTCTAATCTTTCTACTTTACTTAATATCTCTCTATATAAATATCTCTCCCATATACATTATTATATGCTTACTTTCTAAAAGATCTATGCCTCATTGCACTCTCCACAGTATCCATACTATAATCCGAATTACCATTCCTACTTACCATCATACGTAACTCTACTCTACCCTAGCGGTTACATTAAGTTCATACACCCCCCACAGGCGGAGACACCAGATGGTCGGGCGTGGATATTGCAGGAGCCTTGCCTCAACGAGATGATCGCGAACATCACTCATCTGCTGAACAGCGTGAACCTGTGGACGTCTAGTAACGCTGCTCTGGTGTTCGCTAGGTTTGGGCGCGTGCGTGTGTGCGGACTTATACTTGCCGCTAGGGGTGCTGCAACGGGGGGGATGGGTGGGATATGTTCAACTTTTAAATCTAGTGGGACCTCCTATGTATTGGTCCCCGCCTATTTTTACCACAGAATTTATTTTGATTGGTTGGTCCCCCCTACATACAAATCGTTCCAGCGCCCCTACTTCCCGCGTGTGTATTAGGTTTACGGGGTGTTTACACGATCTGTCACATTCTCGCCGTGTCAAATACTGGTTGCGCACTACACAAATATAACGTGTTCTATTTTTGCCGTACATATGCAAAATTTAGCAAATCTATTTTTGTTGCGTGAAAACTTTTACGTGGTAAATTCCACACAGCAAAGCTATGATATGGCAAGAATGGTATGGATCGTTTGAATACCCTATTAGTGTATAACTGTACGATAATGATAATAACTCATAATCAATAATCCTAATTTATAATCATTGTGATATTAATTAAGTATGATAATAATATTAATTTAGTATAATAGTGATATTAATTATTAATTATTAATTAAGTATGATAATAATATTAATTTAGTATAATAGTGATATTAATTATTAAGTAGATATTATTAAATAGACAAAATATTTTTTAAATAATTAATTTTAATAACTTATTATATCTAATTTAATAACTGCAGTTATTATAGCCTGCTTTATTAAATATTATAGTTTATTAAATATTATTTAACTTAATGTTTATATAATTTTTTAAATACATAACTTTATTAATAACTTTATGATATGTTCATCGATAAAAAGAAAGTTTACTTTCTTTATATCGATAGATATGTTACCTTCATATTTTACTATTATTTATTAACATTGCTATATTTTCTATTGTAGCTAATTTAAACTAATAAAGAAATGGTAGATATAAAACATATTATGATTAATTAATGAATATATCTAATAATTATCATATTAATAAATATTATAATTTAAATAAAAAGTATATTTTATATGTTATTTTTATTAAATAAATAATTATTTATTTTCAATTTGTTGTGAAAATAAAAATCCAATATTTTCTCATTGTAATATTTCAATACAATATACGATAATTACTTTAATATATTCTTTATTATTTTAATAATATTTTTAATACAAAATAAAAAAATAACATTATTTAATATATTGTTAAAATTGAGCTATTTTATTCCATCTAAGAATTTAGATGAAGTTTTCATTTATAACCATATATGGCTCTAATATCCCTTCGAAGCTGTTCTCATGTTAAGGCATCCAAGATTTTAATGAGAGTAGGTAATTTTATATACACAGTTATATAAGATCAATTCTAAATAATATCTTAAGACCTGTTTTAGGCTTACGAACTTGGTTTTAACCTGCATCCTTATGCAAGTGTGTTTGACGCCTTAGCCAACTGAGTTATATGAAAATAACTTATTTTTATTGTTTCCTTAATGATTTAATGATTTTCAATACTATATAATATTGTATAATCTACGAGATAATATTTATTTTTATATTATTTATAATAGATTTTGAAGAATAAATATTATAATTTAATTAATATTTTATTTTCAGATCTAGATTGTAATATATATGTAAATATTAAGGGGAATACTAAGAAATTACCTCTACAATTTACCACACAAAAACAATTATTAATATTATATATCATTCAGATATACATTTCTTAACTTATGAAATTTTGAAATGATTATATTGATTATAAGTTACAGAAAAATGATATTGTATAGAGATGCTTAATATTAATTAAATATAATTAGTAATATTCAAATTCATTTTACTCAGAATAATTATTTTTACTACTTAGAATATTAAAATAATTTGTTCTTCTCTTAGTGTATAATTTATTCTAATTATAAAATGTGTATTGTGTATATAACTAAATAGTTGTTGGTTGCTTAGGAGTATTCTGCTCTATAGTTTTTTTTAATAAAGATTAAACTGACAAAATTCTGTAAAAATGTTAATATTTTTTCAACATACTATGGATATACATTATATTTACATAGATAATATAGATATATGTATATATTAATAGATATATATGTATATAATCTAAACATAATACCAATGACAATTCCGTAATTAGTCAACTATTAATTACAGTTTAGTTTCGAGAATGAGATTACACTAGCCTATTTTTACATGTAAACGTCTAAAACGGTGGAGTTGTTCAGGATGCCTTTAATTTTTTAACAATATAAAATATTATTGAAATTAATACACTATTTTCAACTAACTAACTATGTAATAATTATAAATTACTATATATATATATATATATATATATATATTATAGAAATTCTACGCTATTCATCGTATTTGAAATATTATTATATCTTTAGCTATCAAAATATATATCTATATTTAGATCATAATCTGATATTCAATTTGTACAAATAACCACGATGTTATTAAGTAATTGATCCTCAGTACATATCAAATCAATATATGTCCAATTCATGTATATTAAATCTTAAAAATGTGATGAGAATATAGCTCATGCAATATATAATTTAATCATCCTTAAGTATTCATATAGTGATTATTATGATGATGATGATGATGATAATGATGATGATGATGATGATGATGGTGATGATGATGATGATGACGATAGTAATGATGCTTTTGGAGTCAATCATCAGTTCACAATTTCTTTTTTTTAAAAGTACAACATTGTACACATAACACAAATAACAATGCATTGTGATGCTATACCATCAGAACGATAGTGATAAGAAGTAATGTTGTATCAGATTCATGAGGGCAGGTAGCACATTACTACTAGTATATACGGGATATAATGACTACTTAGCATGTGAACATGATCTGATTGTGGTGGCAAGAGTTCTATTGGCGGTGTAGTAGCATAATGTTACTGACAGTTAGGGTGATGTCGAGCTAGGTAGGCAAGAGAAGGTGTAATCACTTACTTAGAAAACAGTTGATATATTATATTACTAGCATAGTACATTGAGTCGGAGTTAAAGTTTGGATGGAGTTGATTGGCAATTATAAAATAAGATGAATTTAATCTACACAAATTAGAATAGATGTAAGAAAGTTTCTTTTACTAAATTAGTAATATTACACACTTATATAGAGTAGATAAGTAGTGGATAGGTGCGATAAAAAGTGGAATACAGTAGTGATAAAGTAGAGTAGGTGTTTAAATTATAACATTGAAATGATGATTTGAGAGCTAGAAGATGTGGAAACAATTAAGAAATAAAACTAGATATAACTATGTTGGTGAAGTGGGATACAAGTATGTCTCGTTAAGGGTAGTTAACATCGGGGCAAACTAGTTTAACATATATGTATTTAGACTAAAGAGGATATATTTAATATAAGGATTCATCTCGGTAGAGTGACCTATGCATAATTATATCTTTAATGAACTAAAATAGTTTATATTATAACCTGTCCAATGAATACTGGCCTTTGTGATAAAAAAATTGTTATGAAATAAAAGTAAAATGTTATCAATTGGTAAAGTGATTCGTGACTTCAAAATTAAAGTTTTGATTTAAACCAGGGTTTTTATATATAGCGATTGAAGGAGTAATAAATATTATTGAAATGAAGGAGGTTGAAATATGGGATTCAATTATGTCAATCATTTGATTATTTATTTATGAATAAATTCTGCAAGTTGATTGGGAAGAGTTGTGAAACTTTTTAAAGTAAATTGATTTAATATTAGAGTGAAATAATATTGATAAGTTTATATGAGAGTCATAGATTGTTTGTAGAATGTAGGGCTGGTATTTATATATAGGAAGCGATTCTATAGTCAGTTTGATTGTAGTTTATATATTTTAGCAAAAGAATAGAAAGTTACCTTGAATTTAAGATGTTTTACATTCTTGAAGAACAGATGAATATATAGTTATTTCAGGTAAGGAAACATTAGAATTAAGGTTAGATTAAGGTTTTATTTCAAATGTTTCGGTAATGGGATTTTATTTGGTAATGGTATATACATATATTAATTTATGAGTATTCACATTGTAAAACTATCTATATTAAACTCTAATAACTGTTTTGTCTATTAAATATTGGGTATAAAAATCTATATCTCTATATCTCTCTCTCTGAATATCTTCATATAACTATCATATTATCTTTCATATTCTTTGTCTATATCTCTGTTTCTCCCTCTCTTTCACTCTACATCTATTTCACCCTCCACCTCTTAACCACTATATCTCTTCTAAATAGATTGACAATATCAGAAGAAGGCTGCAACATAATCTTAGGACACGAATGCTCCGATGTGATCATACGTCAGCTGATCAACTCTCTGGGAACAGATGAAGCCGGTAGTACGTGGTATTAGTGCTAACACGTAGTTATAGTACAGGCTATTTATATCAACGATTTTCTTGTAATCACGAATTGTTATTGAAATATTAGTACTGAATATGTTTTTTATAATTATGAATACAATAATATGGTAAATTTGATTTTTAACTATTTAAAGGATCTATTATAGATGTATAATTTATTTAATATTTCTGAGTTATTTATAAAATACCAATTTTATTTAACAAAATAAAAAATAAATTAGTAGATTCTTTAATTGTATATATAGTTATATCTAATTGATTATAGCTGATATAATTTTATTAGTAAAACTAGTATATTTAATTTAAATTTACTTAATTACATAATTAGGGATACTGGTATTAGTAATAAAAGATAAAATACTGATACAATTTCAATAACAAATATAATTATACAATCTAAAAATATATTTCATAATCAGGACGAGGTATGAATTCAGCATTTGCGATTGGTCGATTATGTGATCTAGAGAGTGGACGAAATCGATTACTTTCACTTCCTGAATTAGATAAAATGGTAACTGTCAATAGAAACTCCTAATCTTCTTGTAAATCTTAATATTATAATTATTACAAAAATATATCTTATAATTGTTTTACAATAATATAAAATAATTTATAAATATAAATATTTATACATTTATATTTATATTATTTTAATTTTATACATGATTTTTCCCCCCACAATCATATTGGGTGAACAACTTGATAAGCTCTGCTTTTTCATTCATCCTAAACTCTGATTATTATTATTATATATATATATAGTTTAGTAAAATCTAGTATTTATAACAGTCCATTATTTAAATGTATAAAGCTATAATTAATTATGCAGGATATCATTTTAGAACTATTTCAATTATTTAATTTTAATTTCAATTAATTATTTAAAGCATCTATTATCACTGTATAGTTTATATACAATTTGTTCTCCCTCGTAGCTGTGTTCCATGTCTACCATGCTATCTTCGGAAGACGCCGGGGTAGCTAAGAATGCGTGCTTCGCCCTTAGTTGCCTAGCGACAAGCGGTAAGGGTCACGAACGTCTGCTCACCTGCTGTAAGGTGGACGTGATTCTAAAGTCTTTGGCTACCCTGGTCTGCGAAATAGACGCCGAGTGCTCCTGGTTCGCGGCAATGTTCGTATCATTCGTGTTTCTTAGGTCTTTGTTGTTGTTGTTGTTGTTATTGTTGTTGTTAATGGTTAATTGATTCATATATACTTTATTTATTTTTTTTTTTTAATTCAGAATTTGGTATAAGAACCCGGATAGATATTGAAGCAAAGCTTATGATCATCCGTTGAAAAAAAAAATCAACTATGGAGATTGTATTTAAATTGTAATGGAAAATTATAAGTATTATAAAACTTTAAAACAACAAATTTTTAAAATAATTTAAAAAAAAAAATTTTTTTTTAATAATTTTTATAACATAATAATATATAAATTTGTAACATAAACTAGGGATGAGTAAGATACTATACTTTTCAAGTCTGAGACAACATAAGATAAGCATGACCCAATAAACAATACACTATAATCATAGCTACACTTGCCACAATAATAACATATTTTCAATGTTAATACCCATGCAAACTAAAAAAAGCTGAGTTATATCCATTAAGTAAAACCCTCTCATCGATTGAATACAAGACTGAACAATGTTAATATCATTAATCCAAATTTAAAATCGAATAATTGTATTGAAGAAAAATATTTAATTTAAATAACCATATTTAGTATATGATGTATTGAAGTAATTAAAGTATAATGTCATTAAATAATACATTTTACTGTACTCATAATTTCATATTAAAATGTCATCATTATTAAATAACATATAAAATAGTAATTGGTAGAAATAATAATATAAAAGAGTATAAATATAAAAATATAATATAAAACATAAGCTTTAAACATAATAATCAAAGTTTTTAATTTAACAATATCTGTCAATTTCTTTAAAATTTGTTCGTTTAATTTATACTTGATTTTATTTAATATGGTTATAGATTTAAGCAAATATATAGTCGAAATATTTAATTATAAATGAAACAGTATAACTATTTGCTAACGATAACGTACGTTATTGAAATAAATAAAGAGTAATATAAAATAAAAGAAATTAAAACGTCTTATAGTTACTGTAAAAATAATCGAGATGTTTTTCTTGTTAATAATATTGTTGTTATCATTTTTTTTTATTATTGTTCTCGTTATTTTTGTTGTTGGTGTTATTTTTATCATTGTTGTTGTTGTTATTATAGTGTCATCTAGTATCATAAATAAACAAACCTAAATAATAATGTACTTATTTTAATGTGTACAGGTGTAAAAAAGATATGTACATAAAAAATATATATATATATACAAATATTATGTTTTATATATTATTAAACATGTGTTATTGATAAATAATAATCTAGATAATGTATAATAATGAATGATTTACAAATGTTACTTCTATTTATAAAGAAGTACATGGTATTGATGTAGAAGTTACAATAACTAACAGAGTTACCATAACATTCGTCAATCATTAACCCTTTTTTAATAACCGACTTAAATCTCGAATACATAATTATATTTTCATTCCGATATTCTAAATAGATTAATGTTGGTCGTATACTTATTACAACTGTTTACCTCAGGACACTGAGAACATTAGCGTCGCAGAGTAAAGGCTGTATAAAGATTAGAGACGATTCATTTGTAATCCCAGCTTTGAAGGTTTCCCCCCTAGCATGTTAATCGTAAATGTCTATGATTTATTAAATAATATAGACCATATTACAATGTAATATGTATACTCGTGTATAACGATTTATTAAATAAGAGTATTTTATTCTGAACTGTTCATAATGAATATTATATTTTATTATATGTTATATATTAATTATTTTCTACATGAATATTTACTTTAACTTTTAAATAAACTATATATTTAATATTAATTAATTTGATTGAGCAACATATCATTTTATAAATATTCTAATTTTATGTAATTAAATATATTATTAAGGGGATGCGTGACATTAGTTTTTTTCAAAATATATTTTAACAAATATATTTTTTTCAAATTTTGTTATATTAATTTTAAATATACAATATATGAAAAATAATTGTCTTTAAATCATGTTTATATGAAAAATATAACTTAAAATTACCTATTCTATAACATAATTAAGCAAATAAATTATAACAGTATAACGATAATAATAGTATAATATATATATATATATATATGTTTAACATTTCATTCATTTAATCGTATGACTAAAATATAATATAAATATAATTAAAATTAGAAATTAGATTATAAAATAAAAATCTTATTAAAATTGAAATAGCATTAAATTTAAATTCATTTTTACAAAGAATTATATTTTTTTCACTAATCACTCTAACATAATATATGATAACTTTTAAATTAATGTATATTTATACTTACAATTTTAAATTTAATTAAAAAACATATATATAATAAATAATTTCAATTTGTATTTACAAAAATAAAATATAAAAATATTTTAAACTAAGCAGAAAAATTGTGTTTTTGTTTAAAATACTTAAAAAATGTATATATATATATATGAAAATGTTATACAAATATATACAATACAAAATAATCATTCGTAAATATAATGTAACTAAGTATTATTGATATATACAAAAAAAATGATATATAAATAATAAAAAATTAAAAAGATATCACACTTTAAAAACTAACCATTTTCACTATCTTTTACATGTAAACTTGAAAACTTCGCACTCTGTTCCTCTTAATTTAACAATATCAATGTATTTCAAAAGTAAGTATTATAGTTCAATCGATAGAATTCTTTGATAAAAGTTTAGAATTATATTCAATAATTAATATAAAAATTTATTTTTAAATTTAATAAATATTTTAAAATGAGAGTAATAATTTCAATTCAGGGATTGCTTAAGCTTAATAAGGCCCGGGTAATGAAAGCATGGGCCCCATGAGAATTTGTTTACATATTAATCGGGTCATTCTAGAAATAACCAACATATCTATAAATATTAAATGTATATATATATATATATATATATTATTCCTACGTATTTTAAGGGGGAGCTCTTTCATGAGATACATGTAAAAAGATATAAAACCAAAATTTTTTAAAACTTATTTAAATATTGTATATGCTTTTTTCTTACCTATAATAATAGTTCATCATTCTATATGAGACAATTTTTTTAGTTATAAAATATATATTATTTAAAAAGAGATTAATGTGAACCATATCCTCGTGTAAATTTTGAATTTATGTAAAATTATCGTTTCAAGTACATGTAAATTGACACATGATTTATTATATATTTTTAATTATAATTAATAATATATTTATAAGAAAATGTAATGTATATGACAAATACAGTTAAGAAAAATAAATAGTAAACAAATATTTGTTTTCAAATAATTCGCATGCCCTTCAAAATTGTGGGCTCCGGGCAATTACCCGATTTGCCCACCCCCGTTAAGCCGCCCTGTTTCTATTATAAATAATCATATTATAATTCTTAGAATAGATAGAGTCTATATTTTCATAAAGCATTAAGTTTGGGGTTAATCGAAATTCTTTTGAACATAAATAAAGTTGTTTAACAAATTAAATATTCATTAATTTTTAAAAACAGTTTTCCATTATCTTCAATCAGGTCATTTATTATTAGTAAATTAAGACATTAAACCAGGTCTATATCATATAAAATATATTATATCTATTAACCTTTAATATGTTAATTAATTTAATATATAAATAATTGAATTAATAATATTCAAATCTGTATATATAAATATATGTAAATTTATTTTTATGAATATTAATTAATAATTTATTAATATTTAATAAAACTATTGTATAAAGATATGAATAAAGCGTATAATTTAAAAAATTGAAGTAACATAATTACATAGAAATCCATTGAATCTCTGTGTGAAATAAATAACGAGGATTTAATGAACGAGATCAATCAAACACTGGAGATTCTCAAGAGATTATCAAAACCAGAAATATCAAATATTGAAGGTATTTCGTTAATATTAGATAATATACATATATAATATACTTATATATTATACTAATATTAAAGGTTTTCATTAATATTATATAATATACATATATGATATACTTATATATTATATATTATACTAATATTGCATATTGGCGTATTTATTTGTAATAAATAAATGTATTTTTTTTGTCATCATAATTTCTTACATGTTTTTTCCCTAGTAAGTTTAAAATCTTAAATTATAAAATATTATATATTATTGATGTTCATTCAATACAGATTAATCTATTTACGATTTCAGTGATGGGTTCAACTGCTGTTTGTGTTTCATGGAATCCCGTTGAAACGAAGTCAGATTTCATTGTTTCGTACATTGTCATTAAAGAAGGTTTATATATCCGAATATCATATACAACTTCGTGTTTTACTTATCTTTCAGTGATTTTAATTCATAACTTCTCATGAGGATGACTGACATTCCTTATTTACAAATAAACTTGTTTCGCAAATTTTTCTATTATAAATCTATAATATATTAAAAATAATATTCTTAATGAAATCATGTTTTTATGCGAAATATAACTTATAAAATAACACATTTCAAAATACAAAAAAAGAAAAATTATAACAGTATAACAATAATAATAGTATAATATAAGTTGTATATATATAACACATACTATTACTAATACTCTTATATTATTTGTAAATATTTATTTATTTATTCTTAAATATACATAAATATAAAATATAATAAAACATTACAAATAATATACGTATATATATATAAAATATAATTAATCCATATAAACATTAGAAATTAGATTAATAAATAAAATGTCAATGAACAATATATTTAAATAGTATTAACTTTAGATTTAATTTTCTCAGAATGATATTGTTTCACTAATTACGCTCACATAATTTATGATAACTTTCTAATAACGCATATTGTTAGAAAACATATGTATTATAAAAAATTTCAATTTGTATTTATAAATATTTTAAATCAAATATATATGATGTTTTACTTTTATAATAATTAAAAAAATGTTATACCAATATACACTACAAAATAAATAATAGTAAATATAATGTAACGAGGTATTATTGAAATATTAAATGAAAATTATAAAAATATTAAAATTAAACTAATTTATAATTTTTAAAAAATAGCCATATTCTGTACTTTTATATGTAATTTCGTATCCCTTTAATAATGAAATATTATAAATTTACAAATATTATTATAAATATTCTATTAATACACTGCTAATAGATGTTATTTTTACATTTAAAGAATTTAAATAATATATGACAAATATTAAAAGTTCATAATTATTATAAATAAATTAATGTAAAGCTTATATATCATAATATTTGATATTGATATGCATATTTAATAAATTTGTATATTATATTATAGGCAAAATTAATAATATAAAATTTATTCAATTAAATAATTAAAATAAATTCATTATTTATATATCAGTATGCAATACATTTAATTAAATTAAGTGGATTAATTGTAGGTGTTTCCAGTAGTACCATTATGATACATAAGTAATTATATATATATATATATATATATATATATATATATATATATATATATATATATATATATATATATATATATATATATATATATATATATATATCATAATTAAGTTAAAACGTGGTTATAAGGTAATTTATTATTTTATATTTATTAATATACAATTTTATTTGTTTTATATATTATAAAGGCGAAATTAAAACATTTGTAAGCTAAGACCAGACTCTCGTAATAACCGCATTCCCGAATATCTAACACACTTGACCTATAAAAACTTTATTATATGTGAATATTCACAGCTGAGACCTCAGCTTTAGACCGCACCCATGACTAATACTTCCCCCCCCCTCAGCCAATCAGAAGTCAGAACAGGTGTACAAAGGGGAGGCGTGTTCCTGTCTGGTGGAGGACCTTCAGCCCCACTCGCACTACGGGTTCCGATTGAGGGCCTACACTGAAGGGGATGACAGCGCCTTTAGTTTCACCTACGACTGCACCACCCAGGAGAGCAGTCAGTATCAGCTCTAACAGACCTAGCTCTAACATATCTAGCTCTAATGTATCTATCTCTAACATATCTAACTATAATGTATCTAGCTCTAACGTATCTAGCTTACTTCATAATGTATAATACATCATACTTTATAAACTTTAATCATGTTTTAAAAAAATATAAAAAATTTAGCTCTATATTTGATTACATAAATTTCATAAATAGATAATATCTATTTATACTATTCTGTATACTCTACATCCATCTATAGGCCATATGTATATATATGGTACAAATGGTTATTAAATATGCTTTTTAATTTATAATGAAATTTAACTATATGATATTAGATCACTTATTGATAATTTAATAATTTAATATATTGCATGAATAATACAAATTATAGGTAAAAAATAAATATTATAAGAGTAATTATATATTATATTAATATTGAATTATAAAATATTACTATTGATAAACTGTGATATCTCTTTTCTACCCTAGCTCCAGATGAACCCACAGAGTTCCAGGTGTTGGGCTCAACTTCAACCCTACTGAAAGTTGGCTGGCACCCGCCTATGTTTAAAAATGGAATTCTTAAAGGATACATCGTTTACAATGGTAACTTCACAGAGAATTGATTTCTTATTTTATTTTAATATTTCCATTTGATGGTAAAGGTGGTAAACAAATTGATAATCTTCAAACCGATACTTCAATCGTCATTTCCGGTCTATTTTCTAATACATTATATAATCTCGAGGTTTATATATTTACTTATTATTAACATTAATAGTATTACATTTTATTACATACATACAATGATAATATTTATATTTATAATATAATTTTTGCAATATTGCAGATTTAGTAAGTTTGTTAGGGTACATTATATTTATTATAACAATCAAACCAATTTACCAGTGCACAATCCCAATACTGGCTAGATCACAATATGAATATAAATGGAAATAACTGATATCTTTTTAAATAACAACATTATTTCACTTCAAATATATGTTGATAACAATTTATTCTATTATAAATTGTAATTGTTACCTCCAATAAAATAATGCTATTTTGATAAAAACTCAATTGTATATTGTAGGTATGCGGCGTAACGAGTAAAGGGAAAGGGAAAAGAGCTTCTCTAGAAGCTAAAACATCAGAATTAGGTTAGTGAATATAGAAATATAATATTAGATGTATTTTCAGAGAAATGGTTGATCGATACAAGTGGATAATAAATAATTTTAAATTAACCTAAAACATTTATATATATATATTCCACCTTCGCAATAATAATTATTATGAATTATAATTCAATGCAATGCCTTAGTTAACTTATATTGATATTTTACTAATTGACTTAATTCTAACCTTTATTAGTTAAACATACACATATAGATCTCATCACACATAATGATATATGCTGATGTTGTCGAATACAATGGTGTCACACAATGTAAATATCCATACTATCTAACTTATCTTAATAATTGACTCAATATACTAAACATGCCTCTCTAAGATACACATACATATACAGTAGCCATACCCTCTCAAACACACATACCCATACAGTAGCCACACCCCCTCTAAACCCACACAAAACATAGGAGCACACGCCCCCTCTAAACCGGAGGTCACAGTGTTAGGGCGTAAAGAACTGAACATTACGTGGAAAGCTCCGGAAGTACCTCTCGGTTTGTACATGCTTTATACACATTATACGCTTTGTACATACTTGTGTTATACTCACTGGTTATAAGCACTGGTTATACATATTTTTCCTATATTTATAAAGAATCATTCATAAACACATTCTCCGCATATTAAATATTTATACTTCGTTAATTACAATTTTTAAATATTTGTGATACCTTTAACAATCTAAAGATAAGAAAGCTGTAATATGATTGGTCTTCTCTTATCCTCTAACAAAAGTTTTTAATGTATCGATTACATCATTTTATAATAACTTTTGTATATATTAGTTTTAAATCTTTATCTGTTGTGATTGTGTAACCTATTATTCTATGCGTTAATAGGCCGAATATCGCGGTATGACCTTCGAATGGACAACGAGGTCGTATATTCCGGAACAGAACTTTATTTTGTCATGCGTCGTCTGAAGCCTGGCACGGAATATTCTTTTCTGGTAACTTCCACAATAATACACACACACACAAGCACAAATATGCACACACACACACACACACACACACACACACACACACACACCTGTAACTTATTATTCAAACAATGTAATTGATTTATTACACTCAGTCTAAAGTTATTTATAATTATAATTATATTTAATATATAATTAAATATTTATAATTATATGTATATAATTATATCTATAGTATTAACAAATAAATGTAGGGTGAACATATAAGGGAAAAATAAATAAATATACTTATAATATTCATAACTTAAATATATATAATTATAATAATATCTATTATAATATATGTTACTATATATTTATTTATGAAAATTTCGTAATTACTAATATTTATTTAAAATAGCGAGCATATGACCTTGTAAATCACTTGAAAAGATAATCAATAGTTTCATTTCATATCTAGATATCATCTCCTATTATAGGTATTTATAAAGTTATTCATTGAATTTCATGTTCCTAAATACATGCTGTTTTGTGATATGTTGAACAAGTATAATAAGTAGAGTTTAAAAGTATACACCAAATATATCTTAACATTTATAAAATATTAGCTAGACCTTTTCAAACAAATTAGTTAAATTAAATAATTAGGAATATAAAAGTTTAAAATAATAATTTAGTTTAACAAAGGCAACATTTGATCAAAAAGTACAAGTTTATTTATAAAACTTTTTATTAATTAAATTATAGAAAAATATAAAATTTATATAATATATAATAATTTAAAAAATATAACCATATAATATTTTTTTTTAATATAAATTAATCTATATATATATCTAAATATATGTTATAACAATTAGCTAATGTATTTAGATAAGTGCTATTACCAGTGAAGGCAAATGTGACAGTAAACCCACTAAAAAGAAAACAGCAAAAGATGAATGTTAGTACAGCTACCAATAATATTACTACTACTACTACTACTACTACTACTACTACTACTACTACTACTACTGCTACTACTACTACTACTACTACTACTACTACTACCACCAGATGAAGGAGATAGGAGCAGAGTTTTTCAATCATATCGTAATGATTCGCTAGATAATTCAACAGGAGACATTCTACGCCACGCGATTGCTATAAACAAACAAAGCCGACAACTGACCTCTCTTAACCCCAAGGTCGTAACTCGGATGACCTCCGGGAAAAGAAATGTCACTTCGGCTAATAAAGTCATTATAATAGCATATTAATTCTTAATTCTATGAATGATATCTGATGTCTATTACATATAAATAATCCATTTATCATATTTAATTGTTTAAATATTTATTTATTATGGTAAATATATATTTAATATATTTAACATATTTAATTGTTTCAATATTTATTTATTATGGTAAATATTATATATATTTTTAAAATAAATTATAAATTTTACCAATTCAATATTTAAAATGAAATCTAAATAATTCATCTATGTTGATATGATATCTAATTCAATATTTAAATCTTAGCTTTATTTATTATGAAATGTATTAAATTAGTGTATTCAAAATTATAAATCTATATAACACTATCAATATTTAACTTACTTATAATAGTATTGATAATGCTTGGTACTGTATCAAAATAGAGCCTAAGGTATTATTTGTAATACTAATCTGATTGTCGATTGATTTTAATGTAAGATAATATTTGCTAATGATAACATACGTTATTGAAATGAAGACAAAATATTACAAAATTTAAAATATAAAGACTTAAATAAAACATTTCAGTTAACGTAAATAATCAAAAATAGAAAAAATAGAATGTATGATAAATGAGAACTTCAAAATATTCAGAAACATCATATTCAACATTAAAATAAATTTGACATATATATATATATTGAATACTTTATCTTTAATAGTAATACATTATTAACATTGCATTGTCGTTAGCAACAGAGATCACACAACAATAACAACTACATCTCGAGGAGATCTTCTACGAAATTAACAATGAAATCCACATCTCGCAAATCTAGTCTCAGGCGAGGTTAGAACATTAGCCACTAGGTGACGTTACTGTATCTAATGCATGACGCTATCGTCCAATCAGATTCACTCGATAAAGCAAAGAAGCATCAGGTAGGTGTCGCCTCTTATACTATACAACATTCTATTGTATTTGCATTCTTTATATTGTAATACTCTATAATAATGATGATTATTACTTATGATACACTATTACTTAATTGTAACAAAATACTTTATAATCCCGTTCATGTGATCAATATGGTCAATAATTTTAGTGGAGAATATTTATTTAATTATTAAATTATCTAAATTTTATTAAATTTTATTAATATTAAATCATAAAATATATATCTATAAATGTAAAACAAATAATATATATATATATATTTAAATAATATAAATTTATGAGAATACTAAAACATAACGGTATCCGCAGGTGAATAACGAAACTAAACTCAGCCAATCGATGACGGAAGTTTGTTTAGAAGAATCGCAGCGACCGATGAAATCATCGCTGAAGGTGAGACCCCGAGCGACCTCTGAACCGTTTACGTCAGCGCCCAGTCTGTCGGAACGAGGGGGAGGAGCTAACCACTTTGATCGAGTCACGCATAAAAGTGA
The DNA here is from genome assembly GCA_964019155.1 of Osedax fenrisi. Lineage (NCBI taxonomy): Eukaryota > Metazoa > Annelida > Polychaeta > Sabellida > Siboglinidae > Osedax > Osedax fenrisi. The sequence continues at coordinate 44,999,087 of OZ025240.1, read as the reverse complement.
ACTATGGTTTGTAACACAATTCAAATATATGTTTTTATAGTTTGGCATTCAAAATTCAACTCGTTTCTGTGATTTTTTATATAACTACATATTTTATTTTTAAACTTGACTTATTGATACATATTTTTTATTCTTTACATAATTTATTTTTAACCTGATTCATTGATTCATATTTTTATTTTTACATCTTAATTATTTATATTTACACTATTTACTCATGAGAATCTAACTTATCTAGAATATGATGATTGGGGAAGTTCTCGCAAAAAAACAAATACATCTGTTTATTAACTTATCCATTCTTTCATTCTTTACAACATGCAATAATAAATCTGATTTATTTATATATATATATATATATATATATATATATGTATTTTTGTGTTTGTGTATATATTTGTGTATGTAATAGAAGGGAGGTTTGAAGTTCTAATCACTACATGATCTGAAGAATTAGTACATAACTTTTATTGAATGTATTAATAATGTTGTTAATTTATAATATTCTAATTTTATAAATGTATATTATCATAGATGTTGATTTGTATACATATGTGATGTACATGGCCAATGTTGTTACTATTCTATGTAAGAGTATGTATATTAATATACATTTTTACTTAACAAATTAAATTATTTCATAATTTGATTAGTTTTAATATTTTATTCTCTTTTAATGATGTAGATTTTATTATTGAATTTTAAATAATATAATGCGATATTTAATAAGTAAGAATATTCTTAAAGTTTATAGATGTCAACAAAAATATCACATTTAAAGAATTGCATCAGTTTATAGAAAATGTTTAAAATATCTATTGTACTGATTATCTTCTGATTAATTCCATATATCCTTTAGGTATTCAATATATTTATTAATATAACAATATATGTAATTTAATATTTCATCATATTCATTCGAATAAATATACAATTATAATAGTAATAATTAAAAATTAAATAAAAATTTAAGAAAATAACTGAAATTAATGTTACGCTATTAAATCTCATGTTCACATCCAAAGTAATACACACACATATAATTGTTCCAATGTTATAGTCTTAAATTGTTCTCACACTTTAACCAAAATAATCAATAACTATAACTTCAGATATAACGGCAACATTTGTTGAAACTGAGGTGAATATATGTGCTGGTTTCATTCATTATATTCACGTTGATCATCTCGATCGTTGTAATACTATTTTGTTTAATTTGAATACCGTTTTTTAATACTTTTAAATAATATTATTTCGCCCAAATCTATTTAATAATACAAACCCGATAATAACAAGATCACCTCGTGACCTCGCGACCTAACAGCGATAACGGCGTCGGTGGCTTAGAAGAAGCTGCACCGCCACCACCGCCGCCGCCACCAGTCGACAAGCCGGTAATGCCCTGTTACAAGACCGCCGCTCAGAACAACCACCACATCAAAGAGCTGGCACCGTTACGCGTGAACGAGCGCAGCAGTCAAGCGTGCAACAACCAGCTCGCCGAGAACATGCAGGTCACCTACCTGAAAAGAGCTAAGACATTCGCCGCTTACCATCGGTTACCACGCGAGCGTGAGTCAGACACTGATTGATGAGTCATTGATGAATCATAATGACTCATTACTAGGCTGTGGTTTAAACATGCTCTAGTGATGTCTTGTGATAAGCCTATGTTAATACCACAGCCTATGTTAATACCAATGCCATTGTTAATACCAATGCCATTGTTAATACCGCAGCCTATGTTAATAACATAGCCTATGTCATGTTATACGTATAACTCATCAGATAATGATGGTTCCACATTTTCTCATAATATTATTAAGCTGTATAAGATATATGCACAATTCCACTCAATTCCTTATCATTTCAGTGATTTTCAGACAAGATTGCGTTTCCAAAATTTATATGAAATAATACAGCACTTAATATTGAATATCCTCAATAGTAGTGATATATACTTACATACTTTAATACGTTACTTCCGACATAATGATAAAATATCCCACTGGTGTGATGGATAATGTTATCAATGCTTTAATGAATGTAATACCTAGATTCTATAGGCGCGTGCCCTTAACGAGAGACACCCAACCCTTACAGGCCGTCAGTGAAAGTAGGCGCGACGGTTCCCTTGACGGCTGCCGACTGTTGTTTATACGACGCCGGCTCCCTATTGGCTAACATCGGTGTGCCTAACTCGGCCCCGCCCACCGCCGGAAAGTTTGTACCCATGCAGCTGAGGACGCAACCTTCAAACTACCCGAGGTCGGCGTCTAGTCAAGGTCGAAGTAACAGTCGCCAAAGCAATGGTTTATTCATTTTCATTATTTATATATATATATATGTGTGTGTTGAAGTTATATGGTTTAACGGATGACTGACTACCACACTAGATAGTAGCTCTAAAACTCTAGCGGTTTAATTTCAAACATTTTTGATTTATATTAATAAATATTTTATATTTATGAACAAAATCAAAGCTATGAAATGCAGCAGCAGCAGCACACACAATAGTAGTGCAGCCCTATACATACTTATGTTATATATCACTTCTGATATACATACATCATACTTCAGTAAATGTTATCAATGCTTTTATTAATTCATTAATATTTATATCTTATTATATTCAAACACCATTATACCAATAGTTATTAATCTCGTATTAATCTCGTACGAATAGTTGATTTGAAACTCGGTGAAATATCGAAACCCTTACGAGGTGGTTTGGAAGGACATATGCGAAGATCACGGACGTCACTGCCGAGATTACTATGCGAATAACCATATGATTTATTTTATTATATATTTTATTTTCTACCAGTATTACTTGCATGATTCGAGCGGATTAGAAATTCTTTCAATCTATGACAACTTAATAATCAATTTGATGATAAACTTGATAGTATTATATATCGTGTTAATATTATTATTATTATTATAATTTATAATTAGACATTATTTTTGAATATTCTAGTTTTACTCTCGTATAGTTATGTATAACAATAGCATGCATTGTAATGTGCCTTGTGATCAATTAATGAATTAATTAATATAAATAATATTTATTTATAAAAATAATTTACGAAAATAATTAATCTCGAAAACAATAAAGTATATGTAAATTGTAAAATTGGTAAAATATTAAAATTTATATTTACAAATAAATATATATATATACAATAATATTTATTTATAAAAATAATTTACGAAAATAATTAATCTCGAAAACAATAAAGTATATGTAAATTGTAAAATTGGTAAAATATTAAAATTTATATTTACAAATAAATATATATATATACAAATATACATACATATATACAATTTTAAAATTTATATTTACAAATAAATATATATATATATACAAACTTAATTAATAAAATACTAATAACGTATATAGATTATCAGTAGGTTTAAAATTATAAATCCAGAATGGCTACGGAGTAAAACGGTTGTAACGTAACTGTCGAGCGTTAGTTATCTCCTCCCGCCCCATTGGTCAGCTGGTGTCTAGTGTTATTGAGGTTCATGAGCGCCGACATGATCAACTGAGGACTGAGCGTCGTAGACTTGGTCTGGTCGTTCGTCTTGTAGATTCCGATCAACCGGTCGCACAGTTCAAACATGTTGTGCCGAAGGGAGATGATGATGAACTGGGCGTTACGGGCTTGCGCCTGTCGCGGGATGGTCGAGCGGTTATTAATTAAGTTATTGAAATAGACAAAGAATATAACGGAATTGAAAAATGAAAACGCTTTACAGTTATCGTAATACTTAGTACGTAATAGTTAGTTAGTTAATTATTTAGTTAATTAGTTAGGTAGTTAGTTAGTTTGTTAGTTAATTAGTTAGCTAGTTAGTTAGTTACATTGGTTAGATATTACATTAGATATTCGCATGAATACGGGTGAATGTGTTTAGAGAATATTGCCAGAATGAATGGATTACTAAGTACAGTATTATATAGTAGATGTAACGTACAGATTAACGTTAACAGATTAATAGTAATGAAGTATTCACGTCGTTAATTTTAATTCTATTTTTTAAAATCAATAATCTATGATGATGATAATAAAATAACATTAAACATTTTTATTTATCTAACTTTATATTATTTTTACAATATAATTTATTTATAAATTATTAACAAATTATATCAATTATACAATATATTTGTTTTTTAATGTTATGAAATTAATATATTAAAATACTTCGAACTCCATAAATTGGTTAAAATATTACTTAACATATTTCCTACTTAGCATATTTTATAAAAATAAATATATTATATATTTATTTAGTAAATTGAATGTTCTGTAACAATAACTTAATTAAAACAATTAATATTAAATATTTAACTAATAAATTTAATAATTTATGTATATTTAATTTTTAATTATATGAAATTTGAAATAAAAATCTAAGTCATTTATTTTTATTAATAATTTTTAAAATATAACTATTATTCTAAAGGAATTAAATATCTCGTATTATCATATACAAATAACATGTTAAAATTCCAAATTATAATTCGTAAAAATTAAATAAATAATTATCGTTAATTTATTTTTGTCATTAGTTTCATTTTTATAAATATTAAGATACTAAATATTAATGTAAATATTAGTTATTAATAATTATAATTAACATTAAGTAGTTATATTTAAAATGAATATTAATATGTTGTATCTAGTCATGAGAATAAGTATATTTGAAAACGAATATTTGCTTTAAGGGTTAAGTTGTAATATTATTTATGTACAATCATTTGGTGTGTAATATTAATATATAGTAATCAGGGTTGGGGTCAAATTTACTTTATCAAATACAAATACCAATACATTTTTCTTAAAGAATCAAATACAAATACAAATATTTATTATATTTTTATACAAATACAAATACAAAAACATTTTATCAAATACAAATATTAATACATTAAATACTAAATCATATGATTTAATCATATTTTAAATCATATTTAATAATCCTTATCCATATACCAGATTGCATAATAATTAATTGAAATCTATTTAAAATATATTTAATTCCTAATGAAAATCAATAATATAAAAAACTGTAAACTATAGACTAGTTGCTTGGGATATTATAAGTTATAATTTATAACACATACATTTTCTATATAAAATATAAATTCATAAATTTATTTATATAGTATTCATAACATTCTTTGAAAAGTTATATTCTAATATATAATTTTTATTATTTAATATAAATGGTAAATTTTTTGTTAATTATTTTACATTCATAAAGTAATTGCTTAAATTCTACATTCTATTAAATTATTAAATTAAAATATTTTTAAAAGTGTATTTGAAACTGTATTTGATCAAATACAAATACAAATACATCACTGAATAATTATTCAAATACAAATACACAAAATCAGTGTATACAAATACAAAACAAATATGTATTGACCCATCCCTGATAGTAATTAATTTATTGTAAAAAGATTATTTAGTTGTATTAAAACATGAATCATGCCAGTTGTTATCATTGTAAACACAACCCAACCTTAATGTAATGGGCGACGATTGAAACATTCCGGAAGTCGAGAGCCGCGTCGATTTCATCCATAACGTAAAGGGGCGTCGGCTTAAAGTGATGCAAGGCGAACACGAGAGCTAACGATGACAGTGTCTTCTCACCACCCGACAGCGACGATATGTTCTTCCATGACTTGTTTAGAGGTCGTACGCTACAAAGTTTCAGTTATCTTCAGTAACGATGTTGCTTAAATATCATCTTATACATTACATTACAGTCAACTTTGTTAGTTTTCTCAAAATTTGAGATCAATAAAGAAAATTTATTTCTTTTAATATTTTCATTAACGTTCACTTATATTAAATATAATTTAATGTATGTTCGAAATTAATCATTATATTAATTAGTATATAATTTTTAATTATTATTTAACAATTATTTTTTTAAACTTTGTTTAATCATGTTAAATATAACCTGAATTGTACTCCCTCTGAAAATGGATTTAATGAATCAATTAATTCCAGATCTGCATCTCCACCTAATTGTAATAACAGTAGTAGTAGTATTATTGGTAGTAGTAGTAGTAGTTGTAGTAGTAGTAGCAATAACAGTAGTAGTAGTATTATTGGTATTAGTAGTAGTAGTAGTAGTAGTAGTAGTAGTAGTAGTAGTAGTAGTAGTAGTAGTAGTAGTAGTAGTAGTAGTAGTAATAGTAGTAGTAGTAGTAGTAGTATTAGTAGTAGTAGTAGTAGTAGTAGTAGTAGTAGTAGTAGTAGTAGTAGTAATAGTAGTAGTAGTAGTAGTAGTAGTAGTCAGGTGGTAGGCTATGAATGCTGACCTAATGTGATCATCTGGTAGACTTCCTTCAGTTTGTAGTTAATCTTAATGAAGCCTGCCATGAATTCATCTCGGCGCGCTCTGATGAACATTTCGAATGTTGCATTCTGGGAATCCAGAGCGGCGACCATTTCTTCTCGTTCGGTGAAACGTTTCTTGTAGAGGGCGTCCTACATAGAAAGGGGCGTGGCTTAAATCAAATACAAAAGCACAGTGATAATCACTATTTTTATAATAGAGCGAGTATTATATTGTAAATAGATGACACTATGACATTAATAAATGCGATAATTAAAATATTATATTAAATTATTCATAAATTTAAGTATTTCCAAAATCAATATCACAAGTAATATCAAAACCAAAATCAATAAATTTATATATTATTATTATGGACTAAACAATATAACTTTACAATCTTCATAAGCAAATTGATATAAAGAATTTACGGCAATTATTTAGTATAGTCAATATAACTGAGATATGAAAATTATAATATATACGGTAAATGCACGATATACAGTCCAGTGAGTGAGTGACCTCTATTGGAGGTTATACAATATAGCAAATATAGCATATAATAGATTAATTGAGTTAATTTCCAGCTCTAATTTGTTTAATTACATTATATCAGTATGGTTTATATATCAAGGGGTGGTATATCAAGTGTGTACTATATATATATATATATAATATGAACATATAATATACACACACGTGCATGCTTATACAAACTTTCACTCTGTATTCTTCAATGGAAGCCATATTAGGATTAAGAATCGCTCTCTTCGACTCCCAGAGTTTAGCTTCAGAGACCAGTTCCTTCATGGACACAGAGTGAAGGTCATCATCGGCCAAGGTCACCAGGTTATGGTTGTGCATCTCCTGTTTCTCTTCGTCGTCGAGGTCAAGGTCATTCAGTTTCAACAGTGACAACTGGTGTTAGGAGATACGCGATTAATAATCTCATATCTCAGACACATGTTTGGCACACAAATTGGCAGATTGCAAATTCATAGGATTCATTAAGATATAAGTATTTATATGTAAGCAGTAGGATGCCGGGTTCCAGCCCAATCCGGACCATTTAAATAGGTCTTAAAATATTATTTAGAATTGATCTTATATAATTGTGTATAAATAAATGTTTGCGTTAACCATGGATGCCTTAATATGAGAGCGGCTTCGAAGGGATATTAGAGCCATTTATGGTTATAAGTGAAAACTTCATTTAAGTTCCAGGATGGGATGAAAGGACTCCACAAAAATAAAATAACAATAATATTATATATATATATATATTCATAAATAAACTTACTGTGAAAAGTGAATATAAAATCAATTATTATCGAATGCCCTCTAGAATACTCTAATGATAATAAATAAAAAAGGATATTCAATTTTTATATCATGTAAATTAAATTAATTTGAAAATTATAAAAATATTAAGTTACGCTTGAATAAAGATAAAGTATTATTTGCAAAATATATTCTTAGTAATAACATATACATATATATATATATCGACGAATTCGAATACACGTATCACATATTATTATTTTATAATTAAATATTATAAAGTTAATATTATAGTAATATGATTTATATTGCTCGGGTATAAGTGTGGAACACGACTTCGCTGATGTACATGTAAAACTGGCATAGGCAACATGTATATACTGCTTAACTTTTAAGTAAATAATATGGCTTAATTAGCACTAGTTTTATTTTATCAATTTTTAATTTATGAAAATAAATGTTGACATCTTACGAATGAGAGATCGTTAAATATAATATCGTAGATCGTAAATAGTGGTGGTGGTATGTGAATGATGAATGGCGCGGTAGAACTGGTGGTATTGATTGATTGATTAGTTTATTTAAATATCATAAATATTTATGATATTTGCCATTATAGCACCGTTATAACTTTATAACCCTTTTAACATTATAGTTAAAGTGATATTTTAGTAATTTATAATATATGAAATTAAATATTGACGTCTCTCACAACTGAGAGAGAGTGACTATACTGGAACACGAGGTGTGCGGTGGTGGTGATGGTATGGACCTCCTTCTCGTAGTGTCTCATCAGCTGGCCGGACTCCTTGAGAGCCGCCTTCGCAGTCTGCAGCTTGAACTTGATGTCTATGGTGTCGCGGTCGATGTCCGTCTTGCTCGCCTCTATCACCTTGAGGTCCATGTAGACGGCGGTTCTCATCTTCTTCAGCTCGTCTATGGAGGTCTGCAGGGGGCGGGTAGGGTAGGGCGGGGGCGGGTGCGTATATTAGGAGAGATTAAGTTTAAAGAGTAGGCAGTATTAATTAGAACGTTTAAAACGCTAATTTTGATTCTCTATATGAAGTAAATGTTTGAAAAATAATTATTAATCAATATTTTTCAGGTCGATACTGAACTTATGAAATAGAGGTGATTCGCTGAAACATGCCTATGAATCATTAATGGTAAGGTTAATGTCGCATAAAAGATAATATTAATTTAAAAGTAATAAATAAATTTTTTTTAATAAATTTAGATAAATTGATATATAAGATTTAAACTATACTATAAAAACAAATAATCTAATTACGCAATAATCTAATTACGCACCGTGACAATGTTATATAATAGACACCTGTAATTCCACCATATTTTTATTATTCTCAATTGCATCATCGGTTAGGGTATGAACTTTTTCTCCATTTTCAGTTTTTTTTATTTCAAATTCCTCCAGTTCTTTCTCAATCGTTACAATATTTGTAGTGCATTTCTTACCGTTCCTAGGAAATATCAATTTCATAAATGTTTAATACGTATTGATATTATTATGTAACATGGTGTTTTATAACTCTGTGTATTTTTAAGATATTATCAATAATATTATATATATATATATATATATATATATATATATATATATATATATATATATATATATATATATACAATATAGTTTATATATAGATATTAATATTTAAGGGACATAATAAAAAATCATTATTTTTATGCCACACTTTGAATTCAATTTCAATCATCTAGCTGTTTTAAAATATAATTTTCTAAACAAATATCATAGAAATTAGTATAAATTCTATTGATTTAAATTATAAATTAACAGTTAGTAAATATTACAAAATGATAATTATAACAATGGTCTATAAATACAAAATTTGTATTTATATTAAATTAGTTTTCGTAAAAGCATTTTCAAAATGTTTTAACTTTAAATGAAAATATAAATAAATATGTGCAACACTTTATATCCATATGCTTTATTTTATACAACAACAATTACGTTCATATCTATAAATGGTTATATACACCACGAGCACAAGAGAGCAACAGCTCGGGCAACAGGCGCGGCAGCTGGTTCCTGGTAAAATACATGACAAGTTCTATTTGCGTGTGCATCTGTGTACTCTTACTAATGCTCGCTATTTGAATACGCAACAAGCGCGGGCAACAACATGAGCAACAAGCTCGACACCCAGTAGCCGGGCACTGGTACCCGGTTTCAACAAGATTCAACACGTTCAATTTTGCAATACTTGTTACCGTAAATGTAAACAACATATTGCATTATGGTAAATATTTTCAACCAATAGGATGTTTAGAATAGTAAACACTGTTAAACGGTTTAATTTAAATTTATTAATGGGTATATCATTATTTAAAAGACAATCTTATGATAGTAAAGCATAAGAACAAATCATAGTATTAAACTTGAGTAATTATGACTAAATTAGAGTGTTTGTATCTATATTATCCATGTTTAAATAAAAAGAATATATAAATTCAAATAATTTTAAATAACTTTATAAGGTAAGTGTTAATAATTCATTAATCACGTGATGTAAACAACTACCCTGTAGATGCTAGCTATCTGAACACATACACAACGTTTACTCAGCAACAAGTCGCTGTACTTGTTGCTCGCGGTCTGTACACCCTAAATAATTTGTATTGAGCGACCAGCACAGCAACAAGTCGTCGTGCCTGTTGCTCGTGATGTGATCACCTCTTTATAGTGTACTGGTAAAGTGTACTGGTAAAGTGGACTGGTACAATATACTGGTAAACTGTACTGGTAAAGTGTACTGGTACAATATACTGGTAAACTGTACTGGTAAAGTGGACTGGTACAATATACTGATACAATGTATTAGTAAAGTGGAATGGTAAGGTAGACTGGTACAATGTACTGGTAAAGTGGACTGGTAAGGTAGACTAGTAAGGTGGACTGGTACATGTCCCCTTAACAACAAATAAATACAAACTTCTCGGCGGATTTAATTTCCGATCGAAGATTTCTGATATTCGTGTTGTTCAAATCAATCTTCTTCTTGGCACTCTTCACCTTAGTGTCAGCTTCTTTCATCTTTGTATCGCTTAGCTCCGTTATTGAGTCGTGTATTCTATTGTGTTGTTGCTAACAATAGATTATGCCATACTGGGTGGACAGTCCACTGGACACTAGTACACAAGTCCACTGGACACTAGGACACAAGTCCACTGGACACTAGGGATGTCAACGTAAACTCTATAAGTTCGAAAAAGTTGTTAATAAGATTTTAAGTTTTAACTTTTGATACTTTATTTCGGTTTTAAACTCGTGTTTTCGAACTTATGATAATCGAACTTTGAACAAAGTTTCAAACTTTAATTTTCGAACTTCAAAGATTATATTTGAACTATACATTTAATTATTAAATACAAATATATTATCTTTTTAAAACAACAACAAATATGTTAATAAGTATGATAAATTCGTTTTTATATTACTTCATATATATATATATTAATCATAATTTAACAATTCCTATTTAACATTACTATATCAATGGTCACAGATGTTTGATAATTCCATTTTCTATTTTCTATTTTCACTTATTATTATTATAATTGCTCTTATATTTATGTCAGATTTTATTAAATATATACCAAAATTATGGGTTCTACTAGGAGTAATAATTAAAATAATGAGTAATTAATATAGAATGATATGCTTGGCGAAGAATGTTTATTATGTATGCGTTTATTTTCATTATTTAAAATTATAAACAAACATGTTCTTTATTAAATCACATATATATTATTATTTCTTACATATAAAATTATAATTGTATTATAATATAAAATGCATATTTATCTAGGGCTTTCTTATTATAAGTATTTATAATTATTAAAACTATATATATATATATATATATATATATATATCAGGTCATATGTAAATATCATTGATGTAGATAAAGTGAATAAGTAATGGAATGCAGTATATGACACTTTACGATAAAGGCACTGAATGTATTATATATATTGCACCAGTATAGTATGTATAGTATTAAATATCATTATATATATTATATATTAATACAAAAATTAAAATTAATCATAATTATGAAATACATTTTTTTGGTTCATATATATATAAATAAAATGTGCATAAAAGTATGTAATTATAATAACTAAAATATATATATTATATAACTCATATATTTAGAATAGTTACATAATTCAATATTGTATACGAACTTTTTTATTTCAGTTGAAACTACATTAGCTTCTGAGTTTGCCTTTTCGTAAACTATGTAATGGTAATGAACTTGATTACTGCATGATTAAACATAATATTAAAACACAAACTCACACACATATATATGTATATAATCAAATTTAAAAAAAATATTAAATATTAAAGCCTGAAAGTTTTTTAGTAGACCCCATTATTATCTATCTATTACATTACAATTAAAATCTGATATATCATATATATATTTTAAAATATTATTATAAAAATAAATATTTATTAATATACTAATTAAAAATTATATAATATCAAAATTGTAAATATTGTATCTATAATTATATTGTACCTACATGCATATTACTTAAGTTTGAGAAACATGTATGTGAATATGTTGTAATAAGCAAATTAATTGTTGATATATGCATGAAACTTATATGCATAGAAAATAATCTGATATTATTATTATTAATTATTATGTAAACAATGTTGTTATTAAAGTCATAGATGTATCTATATTAATATAAATATATAATATATTTAAAAAAACATATTACTTTAATATATAAATTTAAAATACTAAAAATATTAAATATACAGTAATATACCATTTATTTGTACTGACATTACAAAGATTGTTTTATTACTATCCTTGCATATATACAAACACACACAAACATATATATCTAATTTCATTGTGCTTATTAATTATAAATTGTGAACTTAGTGTAGGCCACCATATGTATTCACTTGATGTGATATTGCTATTGGTATTGTAATTATAAGCAATTCAATACCACAATTACAAATAATATGGCAAGCATAACCCTATTTGGATGCTAATAATACATGTATACATGTGTGGTGTGCGTTTAACCTTTCATGTCCTTGTCGACAACCTTCTGGAGAGTGGCTATTTTCTTCTTGTCCACTGTCGTAGATTCCACGACCTTCACCTGTTCTGTGATATCCCGCTCTATGTTGGGAATACGAATGTTTGCGTCCTGAATAGAGAGGTCAAAAGGTCGACGTTTAAATCGTAGCGATGGTGACGAGTATTATTCTTAAACATAGAATTATTCTAACCTATAACGCTAATGCTTAGTTTAATTCATCGCGACAAACTATAATGATAATATTATATCAATAAAACTAATGTAATACTATAAATGATGGTTATATACACACACGTTACTCGCGCGACGACCTTCACAGACACTAATATCGACGACGATAACACCGTTGTCGACGACGACGACTACGAACCGCTATTTCGGTGGCGGCAATTTTGATCTCGTGTTTCATCTTGTCGACGCGATACCTGCCGTCCAAGAGCAGTTCCACCTGGTTCCTCTCCTCCTGCACCATGGTCAACTCCTCGTTCGCCTAGCAAACAACAACAACAACAACAACTATTATAATAATAGAAAGGTTTATCGACTCAGAAAACGATGGATGTTTATGTGCGTCAAGTTGAAATAATAAAACAAATAAATAGTTGCACAAATAAAAATAAATTTATAAAGAAGACATTATAATGATAACATATATGTATGTAGTCGCCATTTAAAAGTAATAAATGATGACATGGTCCGTACTTCATCTGTAATTAACAAGTTATCATACTATATCATACTATATGATTGATATTTTATTATGTAAATATATATTCAAAATATGTAGTCGAAAGTATAAGGTATAAATATTCGCTAACGATAACTTAATGCGATCTTATATAATTTGTATACAAAAATGATCGGCTCTCATTAAAATCATGTATGACTTAATATGAGAGCGGATTTTAAGGGATATTAGAGCCACATATAATTTATAAAATTTCAAATACTTGCAAGTAAGCCTTAATCCGTAATCTTAATAATCAAGGCTTAATAATAAAATCCTTAAAAAATATTCAAATCTAGGTTTAAAATCTAAAAATGTGGATCTCTCAAATCCAAATTAATCCTTTACAATTATAAAATATTATAAATCATAAGTTGATAGTTTATATTTAACGTTAAAATATGACTTGACTGATGTTTAAATTAATAATAAATATATATATAAAATATGGTGTTTCTTCAAGTAAATTTAAAAAATATAGTATTTTCCTTAAATAAAGCATAAATAAAGATTATTTTAACTATTAAATAATTTCATATATTTAATAATGTTTACTTATATGTAATATATACTGTTTAAAACAAAATTTCGAGATTTAATTTAAATACTTGACCACATGGAGTCGATTTCATCATTGTATAAATGAACATGAATATTACAAACTTGAGAACTCGAGATTTGGACTCGAGAACTCAAATTTTTACAATCATAGTATTAAGGTTAAAAAGTTAGAAAAAGTTAGAATTATGGGAAAATATGAAAGTCTGCCTTTTTTGTGTTTTGGTATATCAATTATTATATATATATATATTAACTATATATTCTGAAAGTTTGAACAATATTTCAATAATATATGATGTATTAATATATATTTTGTATATTTATATTATTAAATGTATTGTTTAGTGTTTTAATGTATATATATATAAAATATTATACTGATAAATTACTTAGTTTTTCATTATAAAATTATATATATATTGATAATTAAAATAATGATTTATGGTTTATTTCTAGTTATATACTATGTTATATAGATTTAATATTGAATGTAATAAATAATATAATAATAATATAATTAATATAATAAATATATATATATAATTATTCATGTATTATTCTAAACTAAAGAAAATATATTATATATTTATTAGTATTTATAAATCTGTAGATTAAATAGCAAACCATTTTCATAAAATCACATCCCCTAGTAAAACTCTCCGTGTTAAAACTCTAATGAACAATTTAGCTATTATTTATTATTATTTTAATTTATTATATTGTGATATTATATTTATTTTCATTCTATTTTATTATATTTATTTTCGTTCTATTTTATTATTTTGTGTTACTATATCATTGTTCCATTTCTCACAAGTGAGGGTATTCTTCTACTATATTAGTTTTAAATAAACTATCCTATCCTACCCTATCATATACCAACAATAAATAGTAATCAAAAGTAATTATAAATATAATCGAAACAAAGATAATATAAGCAATGTTTAGTACTTAAATAGTAAATAGGGAAGGCATAGCAAATATAGATAGTATCATGTATTTATTCCAGTCTGAGTTATTCATATCTGTATACACACATACACACATACACAAAACTATATATATATATTAGATATATAAATATATATATATATATATTAATAAACAAATAACTGACAAGCTTATAAAGATCTTGTCAGCCGAATATAATGTTAATGACTCTAACTTCATAATACCTAATATATTATTGTACTACTTATTTAAATATTTATCTTCACTACATGGTTGTAGATAAACATGATATATACATGATAATGTGATGAATTAATAGATAATGCTGATACAGATGTTTAGATAACTATTAACTTATATTCTGTATACAAAATATTATATTCATTTCTTTAATATAAAATGATGAATATCCTAAAAATTAAATATAATTAAAGTAACAATAAAAATGTAAATAATTTAAATGTATTTAATTCATACGTATGAGGTTGTAACCATTGCAAAATCATCTTCCATTTTCTTGACGGTCTGTGGGTTTACTTTCTCAATGACCTTTGCCCCCATACGACCACTTTGAGCTCGACCCCCACCGGATAACGTTCCTACATTACACACACAATAAGGTATCGATATTAATAAAATGAAACGTTAAATTATAAATTATAATGCTTTATTTTATTAAAAATACTTACCAATTATGATAAATATCTCACTATAAAATTAGTTATATAGACAGTATGTTGGTATGTAGACTGTATGTAAGTTTCATAATAAGAATCGAGTTATTATAATTGCATATTAGTTATGTAAAATACTCTTATTAATGATATATGCTTCGTGTTATAATTCATAAATAGAGTTGAAAGTAATTTTATAGATGCGGGGATCTAATTAATTAAGTAGGTCATAGTTTACTATTAATTATACTTTGCTAGCAATCATCATAATCTAATCACAACTAATCACTTACAACGCAACTCAGCAGTACATTACGATTACATCATGATTTATAACTATGATGTAACATTACTATGACATCATATGTAACTATAGATGATGTAACATTACTATGACGTAATCAAACGATGATGTAATCACGACTACGACGTAACCTGATCTCTCGATGAGTTTGCCGTCGAGGGTGACGACCCTGAACCTGGTACCGCTGCCCCCGCCCCCGCTACCCCCATAAGCTACGCGTGAGGCTTGTTCTATATCGTCCGCTACCAGAGTGTCTCTCAGTACGTAGTAGAAGGCGGGGCGATAGCGTTCGTCCACTAGGGTTACTAAGTCGAATAGGCGGGGCACATTCTCGGGTCTAGTGGGGGGTGGTGAGGGGTAGTGGTAGTGAGGTGTGATAGTGGGGGGTGGTAATGGGGGAGTGATAGTGAGGGGTTGGTAGTGAGGGGGTGGTAGTGAGGGGGTGGTAGTGAGGGGTAGTAATGGGGGTAGTAGTGAGGGGGTAGTAGTGAAGGGTAGAGGGAGGTGTGATAGTGGGGGGTGGTAATGGGGGGTAGTAGTGGGAGTTGTAGTGAGGGGTGATAGTGGGGGCTGATAGTGGGGGTGAGAGTGGGGGGTAGTAGTGAGGGCATTAGTTCTCAAGTATCAGCATTATGCATTTAAATATTATTTATCATTATTATTATTATTATTATCAGATTTATGCGATGCCAGGGTAATTATAGAAGCAGTATTGCTTATCGAGACAATTACCGGATTTAAACTTTGTACTCTCGGGTAAAAGAAAAATCATATCAATACAATTATGTTTAAATATTATGACACATTTAATAATAAGATATAAAATAATATTTTATACATAGATACATATATTTTATATATATATATATATATATATATATATATATATATATATAATATAAATAGCACACAAAAACAGAAACCCCTTCTAGAAATACAATATATAGTACAATAATAACAACAATTAAATATAGGTAGATTTTAGAGGTACATTTTTACAAAAAGGTTCATTGTTACAAATAGGTCCATTATTACAAAAAGGTTCATTGTTACAAATAGGTCCATTATTACAAAGAGGTCCATTGTTACAAGGAGATCCATTGTTATAAAGAGGTCCATTGTTGTGTTAGTTCTCTTTGAAAGAAACCACATACCAGAGGTAATCATTATCAAGGGCATGAACAGTGATAACCAATGGTAAATAATGCCTAGAATAGGCACTCCTTAATAATAGGTATATGGACAGACATTTCTAGTAAGTAATGTAGCCAGGTAGTTTAAGAGTGTGTATTGTGAGAAAGTGATGTCCCAGAATGCAATGGTATAACACTGATACATGTAAGTATTGTTCTATTATCATGGTATGGGTTGGCGTAGTAGTAAGCAGGGTTGTCAGTGTTTTTTATCGGTTTTTTAATCAAAAAAATCATAGATTATCCGTTTTTTTAAATTTTTTATATAAAATTATCGATAAATATATTAATTTCAATACTATAGTACAGTGTTTCCCAACGGGGTCCCTATCGCCCCCGGGGGGCGTTTGGGGGGCGATTTCAAGGAGGGGGCGTTTGGGGGACAATTTGTGAAGATTTGTGTATATATATATATATATATATATATATATTGTTTATTTGTCCCCGAATTACACATGTATAGATGTGTAATAATAGCTCTGTTCAATGTGCACAATGTAAAACTAGGTCATATATAATATAATGCTAATTATTACTATATTATATAATACTACTAATTCACAATAACACACGCATTCATATTTCCCACTTTAGTTCTTACGTTGACTGAAATTTAATTTCTGAGACGCGCGGCGCGCCTGCCCGCCACATATTTTTTCGCCATATCATTTCATTAGAGTTAAATCATTGCATATGATAAGTAAATTATACTAAAAGTTGTATAGATTGTTTGGTTAGTTTGAAATATTAATAATATAATATAATAAGGATTGTATGCGAAGTAGCAACACAATAATAGAAAACTAAAACATATGTGACGGGCGAACGACGTTCGCCGAACGTGAGAACTAAAGTAAGGGTGTGTTTTTCGTCATCCAGCTACGCACAACGCGCGACATCGAATTTTACAAAGCCCTATTCACTACATGTAAACTTGTACGAGATATCGGACAGCGTTCGCCGAACAGCTAACTTCGCCGATACACCTTTTATTCCTATCCGCGCAGTTCTTCATTGAATTTGAATTCTAGAATGAACGGCGTCGCACGCATTTGAAGCTCCGCCCATGAGCTGAGTCATAAAATACGTCACAATCATAACGGTATTGCTATTTTTAGGTATGCGCGCATATATTTACCAATAATTATATGATGATATATAGTTCGACGAATGGTTGACGAAAAACACTTTGTAAAATTCGATGTCGCGCGTTGTGCGTAGCTGGATGACGAAAAACACAACCTAAGATATAAGAATGCACGACGTGCATTTCACATGTTATTGTGAATTAGTAGTATTATATATTTACTAATTGATTATATAACCATCTATATTTTATTATAAATTTTGTAAATAAAAACTAAATCAATAAAGTAAATCAATTTAAGTAAATTATTCTTTGTAAAATTAAATATGATATGTATTGCATGGGGTATATACATAGACGTTATCTATTTATTTAGATTTAGCCCCTTATACATATATGTGTAATACATGTATAGTAAGTATAGTTTTATAAAAATCATATAGGTCTATATTATTTATATATATATAAATATTATTGTATTATAATATAAAGTTTATATATATATATATATATATATTATCAGAGCTGGGCAGTATCGCCAATACAGTATATATTAAAGTACAATTGTATTTGTATTTGTATCTATTATAAAAATTACAAAATTAATTGTAATCGTATCTATTAGTCATAAATAGTATCTACGATACGTATCTACTAATACAATTATGTATATAAATACATTTTTATTATTATATTAATATATTATTGCATTACAAATAATATATTATTGTGACATTAATTGTATTTTATTAATGTTATCAATATTTTATAATATCATATTATAAATTAATTTTAATATATATAAATTATAAATATATTTTTAATAAAATATCTTTTGTAAATATTTAAATTAATTCATGTTAAAAATTATGACATATCAATGATAGTGATTTATTCTAAAAAAACCATTATATACATTTATTGAAAACAAAGACATTTTTTTGATAATATATTTTATATAATAGTTGATTTATAATTAAATTTTATATATTATATTGAAAGATAAATCATTTTAATAAATATGATTAATTCTAAATTAAAAAAAAATTAAATTTCTTTAAAACTAATTAATTTCGACATACATTCGGATAACTTGTTCTCTATATTATACGGAATTACATTCGATATTTACGTAGTCATTACATTAAAGGATAATGTTTTAAAATCGATTTCGAAAATAAGAAAATTGAAACATCGCAACGCTAATTTATTTAGTAAACAAGAAAAATCGAATTCGGCAATTGTTCAATTTAAAATCATAGGGAAACAGTTTGTTAAAAATATATATAATTTCTAAACTATATAATTGTAATATATTTATTACATTAAAAATGGATTGTATTACATGTAATTTAGAAATTAATAACGAAAATTATATATCATGTTCATGTGGTAATAAATACCATTATAAATGCTTATATAAAGCAAAAATAATGAAAACAAATTGGTCTAATAAATCACCACCAAAATATGCTATTCAGTTATTTAGATCACCAAATTTTACATTTAAATGTAATACATGTATAAATAATAATAATGATAATACACCAATAAATCAACCTAGTTTAAATAACTCATTACCATCGTCTACTATTATTGATAATAGTAATATTAATACTTTAATAAATAGCACAGAAAAAAAATTAAATATGTTACTATCAAAAATCACTGAAATAAGTGATATGATTGTTGTTAAAAAATCATACGCTAATGTAACCGCTAATGTAACTTCTACTGTAACCAATTCTGATACCTTTACTGACAATTTGGTAAAATCAGTAAATATTATTAAAAATAATATAGATAGCAATAATGAAATAATTATTCACAATATAAATATTCCTAATAATGATAAAACTAATTTCTTTAAATACTTAGTAAATATTATTTGTAAAACAGTAAATATTAATAAATCGTGTGTATTATCAATAGTTCAATTATCATTTAATAAATTAAAATTAATTTTAGATAATGTGGTCTCAAAAAAAATTATTTTATCAAATGTTAACCGATTATGTAAATTACGAGATCTACAAAATTCATTCATTAGAACATCTCTAGATGAAATATCACTAGAACGACATCAGATATTATACCATGTAGTTAAAAATAAATTAATTAAAAGTAAAAAAATTATCAAATGTATTTATAATTCTAGAAGTAGTTCCTATGAACTAAGATATATTATAAATAATAAAATTGACTGGAATATGTCAATTGGTGAAGATAATTTTAGTGTATGGAAATTGTCATATATTACTTATAAAAATTCCATTATTAATAAAAATAAAAATAAAAATACAGGTTCTAGATGACTAACCGGCAATAAAGATGAAAATATTAAAAATAACAATTTAAATATATATTACGCTAATGCTCGTAGTATTAGAAATAAAATGAATTTTTTGGAATTTTTACTTTCATCTAATAAATATGACATTATATGTTTAGTTGAAACATTCTTAACGGTAGATGATAGAGATTCTCTATATTTAATCGGTGGAAAAAATTATACACTATTTAGATACGATAAATTAATTCATAGAGGAGGTGTTGCGATATTTTGTAAATCTAGTTTATGTCCTGTAAGAAATTTTATTTCACACATAGATGTTCAATATATACATTTAAAAATTAATTCAAAAATTCCATTTAATATTATATGTGTCTATAGACCTCCAAATTGTAATGATGTTTCTCATGAACAGATATGTAAATTATTTGATATAACCCAACAAAATTATAATTCATCTATAATTATAGGAGATTTTAATTTACCAAATTTTAATTGGAAAGAATATACATTTCCTAGTTACCCAAAAAGTTATGCATTACTTTACGATTCGATTATTAAAAATTCATTTTCACAATTAATAAATAAGCCAACTCGTAATAATAATATAATTGATTTACTTTTTACTAATGAAAAACAATTACTATCTAATATAAATATTGGAGACTATTTCGGATTATACAAAAATATAAGTGACCACTATTCTGTTTCATTTAATGTAAATATTGAAAAATACCCATGTAAACAGATTTTAAAATCAAACAATTTTGATTTCAATAATGCTAATATAAAATTGATTAAATATCATCTTTCTAGATTTAATTGGGAATATCTAAATTCAAATGATTATAATATCGATCAAAAAGTAGAATATTTTAATAAGGTTCTAAATAAATTATTTATATCACATATTCCTAATATAAATAATACAATAAAACAGGTACTTCCGAAGAATATATTGAAATTGAAGAAGCAAGTAAAAAAATTATTTCGAAAATCTAAAACTAATTTACAATATAAATATAATTGGATAGAAGCAAAAAAAAAATTATCCAAGGAATTAGAATCTTTAAATTTTAAGAGAGAGAGAGATTAATGCAATTAATTCAAAAAATAAATTAAAGTTTTATAAATTTATGAAAAAAAGACAAAATTTAAAATCTGGAGTATCTCCTCTAATTGATATATCAAATAATAATATTTTATTTTCAGATCTCGACAAAGCAAATACGTTAAATTCATATTTTAGTTCAATTCAACAAAATGATAATGGAAATTTACCCGAATTTTATAACTTAACTAAACAAAAATTAGATAATATTGATTTAAATCTTGAAATAATTAAAATATTTTTAAATAGATTAAAAATTACACATACTTTCGGAACTGATGGGATACCATCTTCTATGTTAAAATTATTATCTAATGAATTATGTAGGCCTTTATATATTATTTTTAATTCATCTTTATTATCGGGTAATATACCGAAAATTTGGAAAAAATCTATAATCACACCAATTTTTAAAAAGGGTGAACCATCAAATTCAAATAACTATAGGCCTATTTCAATAACATGTGTAATGTGTAGAGTATTAGAACGTATTATTTCTAAACAATTAATTTTTTATTTAAAATCTAATAATTTATTAACAAAATATCAATATGGTTTTATAAGTGGAAAATCCACAGAATTACAATTAACAAAATGTTTAAAATTTTGGTATAATGAATTGAATAATAAAAAATGTGTAGATATAATATATATTGATTTTGCAAAAGCTTTTGATGTTGTTTCTCATGAAAAACTACTATTTAAATTAAAATCATACGGTATATCTAATAAAATAATAAAATGGTTTTATAATTTTTTATCGAATAGATCTCAAATTACACGGGTTGAAAATTCTTTTTCAAATAGTTCTATTGTAAAATCTGGAGTACCACAAGGATCGGTTTTAGGTCCAATTTTATTTTTATTATATATTAATGATCTTCCTAGTATATTCTCTTCAAAAATTCATATTGATTTATTTGCCGATGATACAAAAATATATTTTTCATACGCATCTGAGAGTGAAAGATTTCTTTTACAAAATAATTTAAATTTATTTTCACAATGGGTAAATAAATGGCAATTAAATATTTCATTATCAAAATGTGCAGTTATGACTTTAGGGAAGGTTACTCCATCAAAATATTTTATAAATAATATTCAATTAGAAAACGTTACTTTTTATAAAGATTTAGGAATAATATTTGAAAATAACCTTTTATTTAATAAACATATTGATTATATTTGTAAAAAAGCTTATTTTTCTTTGAATTCAATTTTTAGATGCATTACTACAAAATCCCCTAGAGCATTATTAAATGCATATAAAATTTATTGCAGACCAATTTTAGAATATGCATCCATAATTTGGTCACCTTTTTCAAAGGTTAGTAAATTTCGTAGTCTCATAGACCAAATTGAAAGAGTGCAAAGATTATTTACTAGACGATTAATTACAAGATGCGTAGGATATACAAATTCATCAAATATTAATTATAAAACATATATAGAGAGATTGGTATATTTTAAATTAGAATCACTTGAACTTAGAAGGTTAAAAATAGATCTAACTACAATTTTTAAAATTTCAAATAATTATACAGATATAAATATATCTGATATTCTTAACATTTCGAATAATTGTAGAACTAGAGGTAATTGTAAAAAATTAAATGTAATACATAATTATGATAATACAATTAAAAATATAATTAATAATAGATCAGTTAATATATGGAATTCATTAAATAATGATATAATAAAATCTGTATCTGTTTCATCTTTTAAAAATAAAATAAACAAAATCTGTTTCGACAAAATACTTTTTTTTAACAGAAATTTATAATTTTATATTGATTTATGTTTCATTTTGTATCTAGATTATTGCATTATCTCTTCTGGTTTTTTTAATGTGTTTTTGTTATAGAAAATTTAGGTTTTTATATATATATTTCAAATATATTATAATATAAAATTAATAATTCATTATTATTACAGATAAAGTGGGAAGTATTATTTTATTTTTGTTTGTTCTGTATTATATTTTGTTATAAATTTATTTTTGTTATAGAAATTCGGATTTTTTATATCTATATTTCAAATATACTATAATATAAAATTAATAATTCATTATTATTACAGATAAAGTGTGAAGTATTATTTTACTTTTGTTTGTTCGGTATTATATGTTTGTTTTATATATATTTTGTAAATATGTTTCAAATGTATTATATTACTAAAATACAATATTAATAATTTTCTATTATTTCAGATTATAGTGATAAGTATTATATTATTTTGTTTCGTAATATTATTGGTATGTTTTGTTATTAACTGTTTTTGTATAGGTATATTGGTTTATTTTATTTATAACTTGTTCTGTTTTTATATATATATATATGTTTCAAATTTATTATACAATTAAAATATAAATATAAATTAATAAAGTACCTACTATTATTACAGATTTTGGTAAGTATTACATTATTTGTTTGTTTCATTCTAGTATTGGTTTATTTGATTTTTAATATGTTCTGTTTATAATATATTTAAAATTTAACATTTAAAATTTAACATTTAAATATTAAATTATATAACTAATAATTTATTACTAAAACAGGGTACAAGATGAAGAATTCTATAAAGTTAAAGTAGAAATTGAATATTTCGATGCCACTTACAAAATAATGTATTTTATTTCTATTTTCGATTATTTTTACGCTATCTTTTATTTCTATTTTGATCATTTTTCGTTTATTTTTACTATATGATTTATTTCTACTTTCGATTGTTTTTCGTTTATTTTTACGGTAACTGTAAAACGTTTTAATTTCCTTAATTTTTTAATTTCGTATTATTCTTTATTTATTTCTATAACGTATGTTATCGTTAGCAAATATTTATACTTTATACTTTCGATTATATTTTCGGCTATGTATTTGCTTAAATAAATTATCAATCAATCAATAATTAATGATATATTAATAATTTATTTTTTGTATATTTGATAATATACTATATTCGTGATGAACATTCGAAAGTAAAGTTCGCTGATTATTTTTAGTTGAAAAATAGTATATTGTAATAATGTATATTTCTATATAGTCTGTAATGGCTCATAATATAATTCCAGACGAAATAAACGCTTGTACACTAAAATATTCATCGTGGGCATCATCAAATGTCATTAAATGTCAACAAATGTATTCTATATCATCTATTGAAGTTATAAGATGTAAATATTTAATATGTCCTTTTAAATGGGATATCCTACTACAAGTATTTCCAGAAATAATTTCCATAAATGTTTGCTAGAAAGTTATTTTCTAACAAGTTAACTACAATTTTAGTGGGTTACCCTCTTACTTTCCGGCAAATTCCGTAAATTAATAACTTTAAAGGGGTATCCCACTACAACTTGCTAGAAACTCACTTTCTAGCAAACATTTCCGCACATTATTTCCGTATAATGTACCTTGATATGTACTATACAATTTGTCATCGATGAATATATATATATATATATATATATATATATATATATATATATTATATGATTTAATATATATCTAATTTATATCTATATACTATATATATATATTGTTATTTTTATTTGGTGGAGTCCTTTCATCCCATCCAGGAACTTAGATGAAGTTTTCACTTATACCCATATATGGCTCTAATGTCCCTTCGAAGCCGCTCTCATGTTAAGGCATCCATGGTTTTAACGAGAGCCGATCATTTATTTATACACAATTATATAAGATCACTTCTAAATAATATTTTAAGACCCATTTTATAAAATGAATTAATGGTCCGGACGAGGGTCGAACCCGTGTCCTAATGCTGGTCTATATATATATATATATATATATATATATATATATATATTGTATATAATTAATGTATTTGTATCTACTAAGAATATTCTGTAATTGTAGTAGTATCTATTATAAGAAAAAAGTGTGTAATTGTAATTGTATCTATTATAATTTTCTTGAGTACCGTTCCCACTGGGCACTGCCCAGCTATGTATATTATATATCTATTTTATATATATATATATATATATATGTATATATTTATATTATATATATTATATTATATATATATATTTAATTGATATGCTTATATATTTTGTCTTACGACGTATGTCATACGTGCTTATTTTAAAATTTTCATAAATGAAATAGATTATTATTAAGACTTACTTTTAAATATATATTAGGATTACAATATACTTATAATATACGTCGTATATTAATAAAATAAATTAGTAGATTTAATTAAATTTAATATATAAATATTACTATGGTTATATAATCAATTAGTGTGTCTACGTTGAGAATATATTCAATATATTCCATATATGCAATCATGCGTAAATTATTATCCTAAAAACATAATCACCCTTAACTGAAATATAATTTCTGAGGCGCCGTCATTCACATATTTTGTAGTTTTCTATGTTTTTGTTTCTACTACGCAGATCCCCCATATAATAATACAATAACCAATTATAGATATTTTATATACTAAGTATGCCTAACAAGAAGAAGTGCCGTCAGTATTCTGTGGAATATTTAAAATATGGATTCAGTGAATCTATTTTAAACAAAACTAAACCGTACTGTCTTATTTGCAATAAAGAATTTAGCAATGAGGCTATGAAGCCTTCTCGATTACTTGATCATTTCAGGAAAGCGCATCCTGATAAGGCTAGTAAACCAATAGAATATTTTGAACTTTTGAAAAATAATTTATTTCAAAGAAATACAATAAATAATTGTTTTTCAAAAGTTACAAATACAAATAATACTGGATTAAAATTATCCTATAAAATTGCAAAGTTGATAGCAAAAACTGGAAAACCTCATACTATAGGTGAGAATTTAATAAAACCTATAATACAAGAAATTGCAGCAGAATTAAATGAAAATGCTAAACAATTGATTAATTCAATTCCTTTAAGTAATAATACTATAATAGGGTGTTCACATCAATTCCGTTTTAAAAAACGTACGTGTAACTGCAACTTCAAATGATTCATTCACAGCAAATTTGAAGTAACAGATTTTTAAGTGTTCACATCAATTCCGTGTTTTTTAGTTTGTCGTAAGGGTAGACATATATCGCCACCTATATTTAAATATGTACAAATAAAATCAATTGTAACAAATCTAATTGTGGGATATAGCTAAATTCAATGTATAAATAGTAGTATTATATATTTCTTTAAATACACAAATACATAAATACTACATACATTATATTTATTAATTTAATATTTTTAACTAATATAACAAATACTATATTATTATATAATACATAAATCCTTATAATTATATCTAAACTTATGAAATATATATAATTTAAATAAATATTTAATAAATTATTGAAATATATATTATAGATTACTATTGTATAGTTGATATATATTATTAAAATATATATATAGTTGTATACCATCTTATATAACCTTTTTATAATATATATATATATATATATATATACATCGATTGTCTCAACATGTTCCAAAATTGAAGAATACAATTCATTTCGAAATCGAATCTGTCAAATCTGTCAAATCGAAACCTTGCTAGACAGTTTCCTTTTGACAGCCATCGGACTTCAGTGTGCAATAGAAGATGATTATATGTCTCTTCATTTTCATCACATAATTTTGAAAACATTTAGCTTGGAAAATAATAAATCTTCCTTCATCTCTCCGTTTGAAATAAACCGAACATAACATAATAATAATGACTCCGAATTTCGCAATATTGACTCATCAATTTGCATAGAGAATTGATTTTCTTTTAAATAGTCACATAATTTATTTTCAATATAGTTACTCATTTCATCAATTCTACGCATTATAGGGTGTTCACATCAATTCCGTTTTAAAAAACGTACGTGTAACTGCAACTGCAAATGAGTCATTCACGGCAAATTTGAAGTTATGAGTCACATTCCTATTTATTTGAAGTTGAACTACACATTTTCTGAACATTTTCTGAAATAGGATTAATCCTATTTTCTGTACGTAACAACACACAGAATTAGAGAGAACAGCTAGAATGAACACACAGAATTAGAGAGAACAGCTAGAATTCCACTTGATTCCAATTGATATATATATATATATAAAGTATATTATTACATATAACTTATCGAATAACTATTTATTAAATATATATATATATATATATATATATATATATTAAATATACTATTTATTAAATATATATATATATATATATATATATATATATATATATATATATATATATATATATATTAAATATACTATTTATTAAATATACTATTTATTAAATATATATATATATATATATA
The DNA here is from genome assembly GCA_964019155.1 of Osedax fenrisi. Lineage (NCBI taxonomy): Eukaryota > Metazoa > Annelida > Polychaeta > Sabellida > Siboglinidae > Osedax > Osedax fenrisi. Next base: position 44,971,112 of record OZ025240.1, on the reverse strand, counting down.
TATATATATATATATATATATATATATATATATATATATATATATATATATATATATTAAATATACTATTTATTAAATATATATATATATATATATATATATATATATATATATATATTTAATAAATAGTTATTCGATAAGTTATATGTAATAATATACTTTATATATATATATATATCAATTGGAATCAAGTGGAATTCTAGCTGTTCTCTCTAATTCTGTGTGTTCATTCTAGCTGTTCTCTCTAATTCTGTGTGTTGTTACGTACAGAAAATAGGATTAATCCTATTTCAGAAAATGTTCAGAAAATGTGTAGTTCAACTTCAAATAAATAGGAATGTGACTCATAACTTCAAATTTGCCGTGAATGACTCATTTGCAGTTGCAGTTACACGTACGTTTTTTAAAACGGAATTGATGTGAACACCCTATAATGCGTAGAATTGATGAAATGAGTAACTATATTGAAAATAAATTATGTGACTATTTAAAAGAAAATCAATTCTCTATGCAAATTGATGAGTCAATATTGCGAAATTCGGAGTCATTATTATTATGTTATGTTCGGTTTATTTCAAACGGAGAGATGAAGGAAGATTTATTATTTTCCAAGCTAAATGTTTTCAAAATTATGTGATGAAAATGAAGAGACATATAATCATCTTCTATTGCACACTGAAGTCCGATGGCTGTCAAAAGGAAACTGTCTAGCAAGGTTTCGATTTGACAGATTTGACAGATTCGATTTCGAAATGAATTGTATTCTTCAATTTTGGAACATGTTGAGACAATCGATGTTGAGTTGCATGGAGAACTGAAGAATATCAAATATGATCTGGCTTATTTAAGTGATATATTCGAACATTTGAATATCAATAATAAATCCTTACAAGGTTATTAAATTATATTTTGGATCTATACCTATAATTATTATAGTATAATATAATATTTCATAGTATGTATTTTAAAATATAATTGGATTATATTATTAAATATATATAATTATTATGTGAAATATAAATTCAATATTACATTTTATATAGGTAATGATTTAAATCTCGTGAAAGTAAAGAGTATTATGTGTACATTTATAAAAAAGGTTGAAATCTATAAACAGCAACTAGGAAGAAATGAATTGTTCCATTTTCCCCGAATAATGAACAAGAGATCAACGAACATGATAAACTGGAATACATGTCACACCTTAACTTGCTAATAGAGAATTTGAATACACGATTCCAAGATTTAAATAAGCTTGACATACCACCATTATTACTTTCACCATTCGATTCTGACGTTACAGATTTCCCTCTAATTATACAAGATAATATAATAGAAATTCAATGTAATGATGAAAATAAAGCAGAATTTAAAGCTATTGGTTATGTTTCATTTTGGATAAAGTATAGAATTATTTATCCAGAAATTTGGAAATATATAAAGTTGTATTTGGTGGCATTTCCTACGTCATATTTGGTAGAAAGAGGTTTATTGAATTATTTATCTTTAAGAATATATTATAATATTATATACTTACAGGCTTTAGCGCTGTTATGAATATATTAACAAAATCAAGAAACCGTTTAAAGATAATTAATAGAGATTTGAGATTATACTTAACAAATATTGAACCAGACATAGAAGAAATGTTAACATATCATCAACCTCAAGGATCACATTAATCTTTATATCATATTATTATTACAATAAATTCTTTTTATACTATTTAGTTTATATATAATGTATTATTAATTGTAATAGAGTGGGGGACGAAAAACAAATTTTTATATAAAAATGGGCAATTTGAAAAAAAGGTTGGGAATCACTGCTATAGTATCATACAATTAATAAAAATGTACATCATAAAAATAAAATTATTGATAAACATATTAAATATAGTTATTCACATATTACTGTGGAATGATTAAAGACAATCACATACCACGCGTTCACCTGCCGAACAACACCGCCATCTGGAGGGAATTGTGAGTTTAACCAACTACACATAAGCAGCGAGCGCGACTAACGTCTTAATGGGTCGTTTACATTGATCCGACCACTTGTCCACCATCTTGTTCAGTATGATGAACGTGGCTATGCCGAGCTCATTCTCCCTGAGGAAAGCGATCGCCTCCTTGCCCGTCTCCACGCTGTCAACCAGGATGCTCTCGAGTTCGTAGGCCGCGGTCGATATCGCTACGTCGTACTTCACGTCGATTGCGCCTAGATCACCCTGGTGGTGGATCGCGGCGTTAGTTATGTGACTAGTTAAGGGGTTGCGGTTTTAACACCGATGGTGTATTCATCGGGTAGGTTTAAATATATATTTATAATGTTTAATAATCCGAATATTATTCGTACTTCTCATCGATTGCGCCTACACCCTGGTGGTGGATGGCGTGGATAGTTGTGATATGGCTAGTAGCGATATTATATTATTTATATGATTAATATTTTTCGGTTTCTTTTTATTTTCTTATTACATCATCAACGAATCGCTATCTTTATTATTGTTATTATTCATTAGTTTAGAGATTTCCTAAATTCATTTGTCGACGTCGACGATTAAATAAGAAAATTACACGAAACCGATTAATATTAAGAATAATAAAAATGAAATCATCGGTAAGCTGCTCTTAACCCGTAGTTCAACATGTGGTAACTCTCACTCCCCTCCCCCGTTATGCCCTTATCTTTCTCTTTGCCCCTTATCTTATCTCTGTATATGCATGCGTAATATTCACTTAACTAGCACACTTTTATTAAGAAATAACTGCGCCCCTCTATAGATAGGTAACTGGGGAGGGGAGACAGATAATGGGGGGGTGTGTCATAGTGGGCGTGTCTATCGTAAAGCATTCATACGACGTACCATTCTTCCGTAAATTCCGAGTAGCTTCCCTTCCGCCTTGCATTTCAGTAAAGCCGTTATGATATTACTCTTACTTTTAGAACTCTCCTGATTCCTTTTCAACTCTTGTAGGGAACACCTACTTTCTCTCACCTAATTAGTAGTTAATCATCGTTAAGGGGATATCATAGTTAGTGGATATTACAATCGTTTACATATCGTTTACATATAATAGATAGTCGATATAATATGTAAAGTGGTATTGTGATTCGCATATATAGTATTAATGTTACAAGTGTATAACTAACTAGAATAGTGCCAACATCTTTAAACTATATATACTAGATATATAGAGAGCGATGCATTGGCGAAGGGTTTAGGTATATCGATATAATTATATATGTAATGCATATCTATATATATATAAATATATATTTGTAATCAAAATTTATAAAATTATGATTATATTATCGTTATTTCGTATATGACTAAATATACAGAATAGAACAAGATCTCTTGAAATTTTAGATATATTTATTTTTTATTAAAACAAAAAAATATATAAGATTATATCATATATTGAGATAGATGCCGCATTTGCAAGTAAATATGAGAAAATAATTATTCTTAGATACAATAATTTGAAAAAATATAATAAATGTAATAATGATATACCTCCAAGGGTATACCAATATGTTAAATTGAAAAGCAATTGAGAATAATAATTCTCAATAGAATTTATTTAAAAAAGGGCATAGAATAAAAAGCAATATTGTTTTTACTTTTAGAAAATCGATAATATATATGTTATCAAATTATACTAAACAGTTAGTTATAAAATAAACGATGCTTCAATAAAATATTAATTATTATAATTATTTCTTACATTATACTACTATAAAACTCTACTTTAGAGTACTTATAAACCATATGATTTCATATGTCAACTAGAATTTTTCAAATAATATAAATAATTATTTATTTATAAATTAATCCGAATTTAAAAAAAATTAAAATTGATGAATCCTAAATAAATCGATAACTGCACTATTCCCTTAAGTGCAAGCAGTAGCATCACACACATGTATTCTGCAGACCTATGGATAGATAATACTATCTTGCCAGTGTAGGTTTATATCTCTGTTTTCTCATTATTACAATAAACATCTAGTATTATATAATATGTAGTAAGACAATATATATATATATATATATATGATATTACGATTCAAGCTGTAATTGTATATTAATTAATTAGATAACTTAATTTGAATATTTTTGTTATGCGATGGACTAATATATTTATAAAAATTCTATAAATTATAACGCAATATTATTTTATAATAAATAGATATAACATCATACATTAACAACAGATATATATATAACATACTTTAACAACAGATATATATAACATACTTTATTGAAGAGTTGCTCTTCCCTCTTCTTCAATTCGGGTAACTTCTTCTCGTTGAATTTGAAGGTGCCTTCGATCTCTTGCAATGACGCTTTATTGTCATCCATTGCTCTGTAAAGACATGGCGTGATAGGACATTGCTCTGTAAGGACATCGTGTGATAGGACATGGCATGACTAATAAGCTTCACTTCGTATTAATATTGTAAACTATAGGTAAAACTGTATGTAATTTAAGAAGATATTTAGTTTAATTATATAGATACTATTATTATTAACTTATCATTTAATAATGATACTAGATTTGTATTACTACGAATTATTACAAATCGCTAGAAAATGCAATAATACTAGAATCGTAAATGTGCATCGATCGCGATATTATTAATGAATACTTATTGAAATATAGATTAGTTTGAAAGAAAACTTGATCTTCTTTTCTTGCATACTCTTCTCCTTGTTAAGATCGACTTCGAGCTTCTCGAGCTTGGTCTTCTCGCGGTCGAGCCCCATCGTGCAGATATCTATCTCAGCCTTCGACAGTTGATACTACGCACGATGGTAATGGGCGTAAGTGGCTAGCATGTCACACATCTTGTTTTGGTGACAATAATTTATTATTTAAATTTTTTTTATTATATAATACTATTCTACGATGTTTTTTAATATCTGTAAAAAAATATTCATGAAAAAGGTCTAGAAATGACATAAAAAGTGGTTTATATTCATTATATATGATATATAATGGTATTCATATATATTCATATTATGTTTTCTCTAGATAATGAATTCACACTAACAGCGCATATTAAAGGCTATTATTATAAAAACTATTATAGCTATATTATTAATTGTGTTCCTTAACGCACAAACATCAGCAATATGATGGGTACCGATGCGTGCACTGACTAGCGTACGTGCGTATACGCGTGTATTCATGCGTATCATGGCGTAACGGTTCAATAATAGGTTAATAACACTCTATACAGCCACGAAGTACTGGCCATCGTAAGTTAGGCAGCAGTGGTGTAATATCTATGTGGGCGTGTTTGATATAGCGAATATAACGACCGTTTAAATACGCGTTCAACGACCACATTAATAATATCATATTCGTATTAGACATACGCGATTTTAACACGACGCACATTTTATTATCGATATTAAATTACTATTCGAGAAAAACTTCGTAACACACAAAATATTATACATTAGTTGTGAAATGTCTCCGTTAGTTTGACGTAATGATATTTAGTTACCATTACTGCAGGTGAACTACTGCCGGCAGATAACTAGATACCTAATAACGTCAAGTGATAACTCGGTGATATCGTAACATAAATATCTAGAACGTTCAAGAGTTAAGGGGAATCACTGACTTAGGGTGTGATATTGATAGCATGGAAATAGTTGAACAGAATATTATAGTTATATTCGCAGACTACCGTTGTATTATGGACTGACTGTACACCGTCGTTCTAACTAACTATCCTGCTACAAACATCCCCCTATGTTAACAAACCCTCCACACCCTACGTTAACAGACACCCCCCCACCCCTTACGTTAACCATCGCCTCGCGTTCTTAACTAACCACCGAGTTCGTTTCGTTCACATTTTTCCGCAGAACCACTAATTTTTTTTCATAGCCATCTTTTTCATTTTGCAGGTCCTGTGAATACGGTGAGGCGTTACTTATTATCGTGCTGGGTTCGGTGTGTTATAAACAAATCAAACAAAACAAAAATATATTACCCGATATATATATATATATATATATATATATATATATATATATATATGATATCCTATAATATAGGTCTATATAAGATATATTTATATATATATACATATGAAAATGAAGTATATAATAACAATGTTGGTGACGTGAAGCTTATCATCAGTTACTCGTGCATATACATACACAAACACATATACTCACACACACACACCCCAACACACATGCATACACACACACACACCCACACACACCAACATCCGCACACACCCACACCCACCCACACCCATACACACACCGACATAGTAACCTCTGTCTCAGACTTGAGGCTGTTCATCACTTTGTTACGGTTCTCCTCGGCCATCACCTTATCGGACTCAAGTTTAGCTACCTTCTTCTCCGATTCCGTGATTTTCTTGTTCGCATCCACGACGCTCTTCTCGAATGTCGGCAGAGACTGCACGGATGAATCACATGTATAACCTTATACTTACTTTATTATTATTTATGTTATATTTAAATGTATGTATATATATGTTAAAGTGGGTATCGCGTAAAGAAATATTACATGTATAAAATTGGAAATACACATTAGACCATATTTTTAAATTACTTCTAATATAATAGTAGGCATGATTTGTTTACTCTTATATACTAGTCATATGCTTTTTCTCAGGGAGATTATTCATAGCTATTTTATAATTATATGAAATAAGCATATATATTATTTTTTAAATTCAAAATAACTAGATTTAAACTTATATATATATATAGACATAACTAAGTATTTAAATAAATAATGGTATCGATGTTCTAAAGGTAAACAAATATGTGTAATAGAAGAACAATACTAGAAAGATATATTAAATATTGAATACAAAATTATACATAACAGATTGTAGAAGAAAGTAATTATTCTGATAAAACTAATTTATGATTATATTTTCTCAAATATTCTAAGTTTTCATATATATAACAGATCAATGTAGATTATAAATATATTTACATTAGTATTAATTTATTACTAAATAATATAATATAATAAATCTATACATTTATTTATATATATATATGAAAATTACATATCAATTATGTAAAATATATTACAATTTATAAATATTATTATATTGAATAATTGTTTACATACATAATACTATTTATATCAATAGATATTTTTGTTGTTGACATTTTACTACTATAATAATGCTATAAAAAAACTAAAATATGAAAATAAATATAATTCTAAACGATGATATCCCCTTAACCATAACATCCTATAATTCATTTAAATTCAAATAAATCATATATATATATATATATATATATATATATATATATATTTTTCTCTTGTTTTTATCAAGAACTTAATAAACGATAAATCAAATCATAAGATAACAATTTAACTATTTGTATTGTATTTTCCGAGGCCCCTCACAGTTATTTATAACATGTATAAGTCTATGACTTCTTGAGGGCTCCATTTGTATACGTTATTTGTATTTTATTCAATATATATGTATATATGAGATTTCAATAAATAAATATTACCATTATTATTAATATTATATATATATATCGTTCAGACCTCAGTTTTTTCTATAAGTGCGGCATTAAGTTTTTTCTTCTTATTCTTGATATATTTCAGTTCTTCTCGAAGCTTTGTATCGAGGCATTCTTGTTTAATGAACTCCAGTTTCGTTATTTCTAATGCTTTTGTTAGTTTATCTATTTCCCTAGGAAATTATATGATGAATATATATATATATGATAATGTTAATAGCATCTATAATATATAATACAAAAGTATTATAGCTTAACAAACTATTCTATAAAAAGCATTGCATGCGCGCGATAAACATCATCATTATTATGTAATCAAACTTTGTTTGTTCCGACGTGGTTTTGAGTTTTTCAGCTTCATCTTTTTCATTTTGTTGAATGCGATCGGAGTAAGATTTCATCTTAGTTTTCAAGTCATCGGTTTCTACTTCAAAGCCTTTCAGTTCAGATTTTGTGTCATAACTAAATGTGAATGTGGAGGTGAAATATTACATAATAATAGTATAATATATTATTATAATAATTCAAAGTATTCAATTTGATATATTATTTAAGGTATATACTATAATGTATTATTATTATTATTTCATACCAGCTTTATTTATAATACAAATAATTGTTGAATAATAGTTTTACTATACAATAATACATTATAAATAACCTGGATATCTAATGAATATATATATATATATATATATATATATATATATATATATATATATATTTGTGATACGAGAAGGAGGAGTGGCTAACATTTGTTTCTGATTCATCTTATGTTTAACGATAATCTCATTGTTATCCATAGAAAGGTATTCGATAGCGATGTCCCTATCTGCCTTCACATTGTCACGTTCGTCTATCACTATCTTCATGAGACTTTTCTGTGTGGTGTGTAGGGGTGTAGGGGTAGGAGTGGGTGTGTTGGGGTAGGAGTGTGGGGTGGGGGTGTGGGAGTATAGGAGTATATGGGTGTAGAAATGTGGAGGTGTGTGGAGAAATATATGGGTGTGAGTTTAGGTGTGGAGTGAGAGTGTAGGAATAGGGTATGGTCATATTATATATGTCAAATATTAAAACAGTAGGATTTTCATCTAAATAGATTAAAGTGACCTATATCTATATCAATGGATTTAGATTATAAATATCAATAAAATAGTATGATATCTTCAATTTAACTACACAAAATTATGAGGAATGTTGATATGTGTATTTTAAATATATAAGTACATTCGAATTGTAGTAATTATTAATATATATGTATAAATAAATATTATTTTAAATAAAAAGTAGTGGCCAGGTAGTAGGCTGCGACGCCTCTATCGCAAATGCCATACACTACATGCACAGGTCCACTTTCTCACTATATAGATGATCATGAGGGGAGTGATTAGTGTACTAGTAACATCACATCGACATCATTATAATATAAAGATGTTTTTCGACATTCTTATAATAAAATGTGAATTCTCGTCGTATTTCTAGCCAATGGCGGGAATACGATTATTTCACTGAATTCTGATAGTAATAATTATAGACAAATACCTAGTAATAAGCGTATCAGTAGCAGAGATGGGGTTAAGTACGTATTTATATTTGTATTTAAATACACTGGTTTAATATTTAATTTTGATATTATATACTGTCTTTTTACTTGTATTTAATTACACTGGTTTGATGTTTACTTAAACCAGCCCTGTAGTTTGTGTGAAACCTTCTCGCTGCACTTTGCCTTCAGAAGGTCCACCCTCTCGGTGAGCTGTTTGATTGGCTCCTTGAGACGTACGGTTCCGATGATGTCTTCGAGAAACTCGAGCATTCCGTCTTCGTTCTCAGTCTTGCCCATAGGTTTCATCATGGCGATCTGCTCGACCTCACCCTGGTGGCAGTGTGAGGGAACGCGCGCGTCGTTAATGGGGGGGTTATTCGCACTATTGCATCATGGGTAATACTTCACCCTGGTGGCAGGACTTAACGCTCGTGGATGCGTATGTAATGTTGCGTTTAAACAGTAACTAATATTATCATAGATTCTCGTAACTGATTCGAATCTATGACCACTATTGTATGAGGAATTGTACGACTATTTATCATCATAGATATTTTCGGTTTAACACACCCTTATACTTATTGAATTGTGGGTAATACATGCTAATGATAAAGTTGTTGTATTTGAATAGTAATGTCAATATGGAATCGTAACTATAAGTAATATAAACTGTACGATATCGTACGATATGCAAGGTTAGATTTACAATATTTACTTATCGACACTACTACTGAAATGTACGATATCGCGCCTAGACCTACAGACAGACTGACAGAGTGGTGCTAACCTGAAGGATGAGAAATCTATTGTGATCGAGGTCTACCCCGTTCCGACGGAGAATGTTAGCTACCTCCTTGTAGGGTACGCGTTTGTTGTTCAGCGAATAGTAGGAGGAGTTATCGAGGTGGGCGGTTCTAGACACGCAGAACTCAGAGTTCTCCACGATGTCGTATGAGTCATCTTCAGCCTGCGATAGTGAACGATGATTATCTCTCATTATCTCTCATTATCGGTAATAAATGTGATGATTTCAGAAATAAATCACGACGATACTGGTTTATTTGCACTTATAATAGGTGCGTCCGTACCTCGTAGGTGCCTAGATCATGATTACATTTGTAACGCGCTCCTTTATTCCGCTACATATTTAATATATTATTAAATATGAGATATTATATTTATATATATATATATATATATATATTTAATAATATATAATTAATTATTATATCAAGATATTATATACACATATTGCTATATATGTAATCTATTGCGATAGTTCACAAATCAATACAAAGACAGTGGCATTAACTCGACGACTACACGGCGCTCTGCTAACCCCGTGATCAACGATCGTACAGAAGTACACGGTGACCGTACAACTGGTGACGACGGTGTTGGTGTCGCTCTTGTGGATCAGCACCGAGATCTTAGACGAGCGGATCTTGGACGCCCTGTAGCCGAACACGAACAGCATCGAGTCGATGAGGTTAGATTTACCGCTGCCGTTCGGACCGATCACGGATGTGTATCTCTGTAGGGGTAGGGGTGGGCGGGTATGTAGGCGGGTGTGTATCTATGGGTGGGCGGGTGTGTGGGCAGATGGGTGGGTATGTGTGGGCGGGTATGTGTGTGTTTATGCGTATGTATATGGGTGGGTGTATGTGGTGTATGTGTGTGTATGTGATTGTATGTGTTTGTATGTGTTTGTATATGGGTGTGTGTGTATTTGTGTGTGTGCGGGTGTAGGTGTAGTATAGCAATGTAATAATAGGAAAGACTTTTATTATTATAATATGTAAGTAGAATTCAGAAGGAAAAAAACAAATATTTAAATTTCATGAATAAAACTTACAATATAATATATACGAAGATATGCAATATATTCATTAATAATTATTCGTCATTAATTTAATATAACATAGATCAAGTAGCTACATTTTATTATATTTTCATTTATTAAAATCCAGTATGTATAATTAATCATTATATTAATTTTAGGGCACAGGGCACGGGTTTTTCGTTTACATGTAAAAGATACAAAAAAGGACTCATTTTCAAAACTTAATTCACTAAGTATTTTATATTAAAATTATTAAATTTTTTTTAGTTGTATACTAATTAATCTGATAATTGTTATTCATAATTTCCAAGTTTTTTTTTTTAATAATCTAAGAGTTATGCATATGTATGTACATGACCTACAAAATATCAACAAAAATGTTACAAAAATACCATTTCAAAAATAAATATAAATTCTTATCAATACAAAAACTAGAATAATAAAGCTACATATGTTATGGATATAATGCAAAAAAAATTAAATAGAATAAAGTAATATTACTAAACTTATTGAAATTATAGTGAACGTAGTTGGTCAAAATAATTATTTTGTATAAATCAAGTTTAAAGTTAAAGTTACATTTGAAATGATTTTATTGATATTTTACAAATAAATGACATATATATATATATATATATATATATATATATATATATATATATATATATAAATGAATACATGTATATAAATGTAATATAGATATCAGTATAGTTATATAAAAATAATATATATATATTATGTAGAATATATATAATGAATACGAATAATAAACAGTACAAATATTTATTACAAATATTATTTTTTCTTTATAGTTGTTTTAAAATGCTTCTTTTTATTAGTTTTATTTTACGTAAATAAACCATTTTGGTACCATTTTAAAGATAATATTTCAAATATTATAAATAAATAATAAAAAAATATTACAAATAATTTTTTTTTTCATGATTTTTACCCGTGCCCTGTGCCCTTAAGAAAGTATGCATATAATCAGCTTACTTATATAATAAATCTATGCAATGATAAATATGTCATCATTTTAATTAATCAAAACAGTAATTATTATTAATTTCAAATATATTCGCAAAATACGGAATATTTCTAAACTTTAAAGAAATATATTATAAAAATCTAAATACATAGCAATTCTATACCTTACTTTAGATCTATATTAAGTAATATTAGATATCTCACATGATTAATGCGTGACGGTCGTTGCGTGAATGCTATGCCTTATGAACCTTGTGAAAAGGGCCAAGAGTTTGTAATCCGTAGTAAGACTTGAAGTTATTGTTGACGATCTGTGTGATCATGAGCCTCTTAGTGCCCTCCGCGTTAAACTGAGCGTCATTGGTCGGCAACGGTATGAAGTCGATCGGCTGGAATACTGTAACGATGGTCGCGTTATACCCACATTGAATAAGACTTTACTAACGTTATTCACGTATTCTATTATATATATAATATATATATATATATATATATTTCGTACATTTATATATTACAAAATTAATCATTTGAATAAAAGAAATATTGTTTAATCACATATAGTTATGTTTTCTATTGGATGTTTCTATTATTAGTATTATCAACGATTGCGATAACAAACGTAAATATATCGCACTTACCTGGAACTCCATTCTTCGTATATTGGATATCATGCTCCTTGCTCGGAGTTTCAATGTGTGGCATCTCTGTCAATATGCATATCATAACGTTATTATCAATATTATATTGTAATTTAACATATAATATAATATTATAATAAAAAAAATGAAAAAATTCAAATATAATATATTATATTATATAATTTATATACTATAGTCAGTGTTCTGAAATTTGTGAAAAATTGGTAAAAGCCTATCTATTCCTTGTAATTTTATGGTAAAAACCTGTTAAAACCGGCAATAACATCAACAAAATGGCAAAAACCTTATCGATAAAAATAATCTTGGCTCATTGCTTTATTAATTCATATATTTATAATTATAATAGAAGACTAAAACTATTAATATTATATATAAAGAATACATTTATTAGAATAATAATAGAAACACTATATATGAAGAATACATTAATAGAATAATAATAATAATAGGAACATTAAGATAAGAATACATTTAAATAATAATAGGAATATTATATTTATATTTAATAATTTTCATTATAATTAATATCTTAAAGTTCTATATAAAAATCTAATTTTTGAGCTTTATTCAGACCTAATCTATTGTATTATTTCGACATTACTAATTCAAATGTCGAAAATATATGCTCAAATGATGCAGATGAGAAGGTGGCTTCCATTAAACACACCTTTAGATTTAGCTTACATTCATCATCTACTCTTTGAGATTTCCACAACATTTATATATTTATATTATAAATACGTATTTATGTATTTAAAATACATAATTTATTTAGAAAAAAAGATTGTATCATTTTTTATAAATTTCATTTCAAAATAAAATTAATTTCTATAGGAAATCAAAAAAATATATATACATAATTTTTATTAATTTAAATGATTCAGTATTATTTATATCTTGTATAATATATATAATAAATAAGTTATAGTATAAGTTATATATAAGTTATATCAGGGTTGTCGGTTTTTTGGGTTTTTTCGAAAAAACCGGTTTATTGGGTTTTTTCGGTTTTTTCGGTTTATTTGGTTTTTTCAATAATTATATTTATTAAATACAAAATTCTTTAAATTTATTTAGTATTTATTAATAACAAATAAAACATATTATTATAATGTATACATAATAACGAAACACACAAACATATTAATTTATTAACAATAAATTAAGCAAATGATTATGATATCAACTATTAAAATGTTTGAATAAATATACAAGTTTTCCAGCCTTCTCATTTCCAAGTCTGTTTCTTAACTTTGACTGAACTAGACCAAAAGATGAACAAATATTTCTACCCTGGCACTAGAACTTTTAGTTGTCATTAAGGATTATATTATTTTAAATATTTCATCATCACCATCAACATATGGTATGGCATGATTATTTGATCATCATCTATAATATGTGTTACATTATCAATTAGATCTTTTCAGATTCTCACAACATCTGCAATTTTTGTTGAATCGCTCTGTATCATGTCTAAGTATATAGCAATTGGTTTCATTATTTTTAGCATATCTTCAGCACTTCTTTTCAATGTTGGATATTTTTGTGATAATATCTTTATCAATATCCAATTATTTAAATAGCTCTCGATACTATCTGCAAGCGTATTCCATGGCGTTTCAATAGGCATCATTAGATTACTTCCACCTGCTTTTTTTAGAAGAGCTGAGTTATACTTTGGTCTATAAAGTCTAGACAGCAAAGTACAAACTTCACGATAATATTTCATAATATGAAATTCATATTATATAATATATTATCATAGACATAGTGAGTCTTTTCGATTATGTATATAATATTTTCATTTTCTAATTATTATAACATTATAACATAATCAATATTAATACAGTATTAATAATACTATTAATGTAGAACTATTATATTTATATAAAATTTAATGAATAAAATTTGAAAAAACCGAATAAACCGAAAAAACCAATGGTTTTTTCATTTTAAAAAACCGAAAAAATCGATGAAAAAACCCATTTGAAAAAACCGAACGAAAAAATCCAAACAACCCTGAGTTATATTCTTAATTTTAATAAATATAATTAATTTAATCTTATAGCTTTGATACAAGATATTTATTTTTACATTAGATATTAATAAGAATTTATTCATTGAATATAGATTATTTATTATGCATTTATTTAATAAATTTTAGTTTTTGCCATGGCAAAAATCTATTTTTGTCATTATGGTTTTAACCGCTTTATGGTTTAAACTGCTTTTGGTTTAAACCGTTTTAACACTGACTATTGTATATTATATATAGTATATATTGACATTCTTAATACTAGTTTATCATGTACACTAGTGTTATAAATACATAAACGAGTATTTTAAATATGATCTTATAAATCGTAATTAAAACAAGCGAGGTCATATTCGACACAGAGTCTGTAACATAACATTATTATAATCATTATAATAATGGTACGTTACAGACTGTATCGTTAATATTTATAATATAATATATATTGTACCTGGTCAAAAGCTTCGCGATTTATGCGATATTTAAACACCCGCAAAATTTTGTATCCGAATTAGTGATTTTACAATTGCGTATGTTTGTTTGTACAAACGTTAATATTTTTAGTTATTTTCATTTGTTTGGTTTAGTTTGGTTGAATTAGTTTTGATATTTCCAGGTTTTTAGATGCATTACATTCCGAGTGAGCCTATAAAACACATGTATATAATATATATATATATATATATATATATTTATATATATAGTATAATCCATTTCATGTAATCATAGTCTATAAATAGACATATGTTAATTATAATGGCCAATTATAAGCTATTGTAAAATCACTAATTCGAATAAAAAAGTTTGCGTTAAAATGGCACATCAATCGCGAAGCTTCTGACCATAATCCATGTCTAATAATCCATGTATATATATATATATTAGCGTTGTCATTCGGACCCGGACTTCGGACCCGGACTTCGGACCCGGACTTCGGACTTTAGGTCATTGATACCGGACTGATACAGTATAATTTATGATATATCGGACTCGGACTGGACTCGGACCGGACTTTAATATTTAACTCAGACTATTTCGGACTTTAAATATTAGATTCGGACTATTTCGGACTTTAAATATTAGATTCGTATTATTTCGGATATTTATTATTGGATATCTAAAATAAATTCCAATGTTTACCTTTGGGATTATATTTATTCGCGCCATTTTCAACCAACATAGCGGTTCTGTGTATGTATCCGCGACACTATTACTCAGCTTAGCGTCCCTTTGTGTGAATAGGTGCCAATGTCAATCAAACTACCCCGCCATTCGTATGTATCCGCGACACTTTTAATCCACATTGCATCATTTTAAAATTATTCGTGCAACCATCAACATCATTATTTTAAAATTTTGTATTCATTTTAAATATTGTATATAAATTTAAGAGATGATTCATATCGAAGAAGAAACTACACTGCCATTAAGTGCACAGTTTACATCACTATACGATACTTATGCTGCTGTCAAACGATGCGGATACAATTATCAAACGATACTGATAGTGATACTTCTGTCAAACAATACTGAAACTTCTGTCAAATGATACTGATACGATACTGAGACTTCTGTCAAACGATACTGATACTGATACTGATACAGCTGTCAAACGATACTGATACCATACTGATACAGCTATCGAATGATACTGATACGATACTGATACAGCTGTCGAATGATACTGATACGATACTGATACAGCTGTTGAATGATACTGATACGATACTGATACTTATGTCGAATGATACTGATACGATACTGAGACTTACTTTTTAGAAAATTTGACAACACTAATATATATATATATATATATATATATATATATATATATATAATATATATATATATATGCTGTATACGGACTAATATAAATTTTAATTCAGACAAAATTTATTTTAATTATGAAAATGTATCATTTTGTATCATCAGTTATGTTATAAATTGTTATTAATTGTGTCATCAATTTATGAATATTATCCATTGAATATATAAATTATATAATTATAATTATTATATCATATGGATTTAAATAGTATTAAGAATATAACATGGTGTCCGATCTTAACGGACGGGTTGAGAATGTAAATATATGTATTTGTATTGCTGTTTGAGGGTTATTTGGTTTAATTGGTTTAGTTTTGTTTTGATTTGTTTTTTTTAACTCAATTACATCACAAAGTGAGCCTATAAAAACTCAACTCATAATTTGTTCGCGCTTATTTATATTTAATAAATATAATTGCTAATATAATAGGATCAATGTCGTAAGCTGTACGGAGGTCTATTCGAGGGTCAAATCGATGGACAACCAATATCCCTCGATTTAAAACATATTATTATAGTGTCTTAAAAGGTGTTTACATCAACTCCAGTTTTCTAGTTACGGTTGAAAAACATGTAGACCCGATGAGTCACTCAGTAGCTCATCTACGGGCCCGTTTTATGAATTTCTATTTTCATGACAAGTATTTTAAAATTCAACAAATCCTATGTGATACAGTCGTCATTCGTGAAGGTGGAAATAATTACATATAGATGGCGATACAGTATACTCTGATTATAATATGATTGGCTATTTAATTAATCTCGCGTGTCTATTTATAGACTATCATACATGCAACGGCGTACAAGTATTTTATATATATATACATGTACTAGAAATTCTAGTATAGAATACATATATACATATACATATATGTTTGGCACTAGTATGTGCACTACTTTATATATATATATATATATATATAAAGTATACTTATAAGTCGTTGCATGTATAGTAGTCTATAAATAGATATATACATATGGTAGTCTATAAATAGATATATACATATATGTATGTCTATATGTACGTATACGTAGATAATATAATAGCCGTTAATATTATATACTTTTCGATCAACGGAGTAAAACGACGATTGAAATAGCTGAATTGGTGTGAATGCCTACTATAGTAGGCCACGTAGATTATCTCCATAAACGGAGTGATTCTACGGCTGTACGTATTTGTACGACCATAACTAGGAGTTGATATGAACACCCTTTTATATATATAATTTAGTATATTATTATGTATCATACGTAGTTTTATTATTATTTATTATATTGTTTTAGTGTTATATCTTATTATCGCAAATACACTGTATCATTTACTAGTTTATTATTATTATGTTGTTGTATTATTACTTTACTTTAATATTATATATTATATATAATTGAAATGATGATGGATGCTGTATATAGGGTTTTTACCGTTTCGTATTACCGGTGTACTTATTAACGGAATTTCCGTAGATTTTTAAATAGACAACATTGGTTGTTCCTCGATTTGACCCTCGCATTGACCTCCGTACAGCTTACGACATTGATCTATATAATATTAGCAACCCGTCCGTTATGACTGCATACGGTATGCAGCATACCGTATAACATAATGAAATATATACATAATATATATGATCAGCATTAGTTAATATCGAAATAATAGTAATTTAATACATATAGTATATTTAATATAATATGATATACATCTTTCAATAAACGGCCTTAGTCAGTTGCACCCAATGGTTGATCCATATATATAATACTCATTATTATACTATTATTATAATTATAATGAATTATCTGAAAGCAGGCCGTTTGTTATTATAAGAATTTCAGAGTTCAAGGTGGTCAGTACTTATATATGCACTACTGCACATTATACGCATTATAATAATGAATATAAGATATTTTATAGTAACACAATATTGTATATGCTCACTTGGACATATAATTCAGCTAAAAAAAAGCAAAATAAAAACAAACCAAAAAAATCACACAACCCCAAAATAAAAATTGAACTCTGACATTCTAATAATAATCGGAGGCCTGCTTTCGGATTCACGATTATAATAATTATAATAATTATAATTATTTAATAATTTATTAACATACTGATTATACACACTAGTTTTGATATATTCATAAGCTTTTAAAATAATTGTAAATAGAGTATTATAATGTTGATACTTCCCGAATATTTATAATGATATATACAAGATTATTATTTAAATAAATTTTAAGATTTTAAAATAATTTTTAAAATTATTTTACATTAATATAGTTTCAATAATTGTACTAATTAAGTATATACATAATTATTATTTAAATAAATTACCTCAATATTACAGTATAGTTTGTATATCTAAAGTAATCCGTCACGTATAAGTAATTTATATATTATAATATATAATAATTTAAATAATTTAAAAAAAACAAACAACGATGTATTCTAATTTGGTTGGATTATTTTAAAACGGCCCGCTAATATGTCATTCATTTATGGAGTTTCACCAATTTGTCCTTTTTATTACGTCTATTAAATTGAACAAATATTTATTTTCTTATATATTTTGATATATTAAATTACCTAATATAATAGTTAAATTATATTCAAATTTGATAAATAGTGGTTAATTGTAATTATATATATATATATATATATATATATATATATATACAGTAAAACCTCTCTATAAGTAACCTCTTTATAAGAAAATTGTTCACACATTTGGTTGGAATTCAACCCTTTCCACATTAAAAACCTCTTTATCCGGCTCTTTATAAGAAAATCTTATAAGACAAATATAAGAAAAACCTCTTTATAAGAAACTTATTGTATACAAAATATAAAAAATAATTAAATATAAATAGAAGTATTGTATATTGATACAAATTATAGAAATTAATTATTATATAAGATATTTTGTTTTCTTTTTTTAATATTTAAATCCAATATTTAAAATAAAATAAATGCTTATCTGTAAAAAGGGGTTTCACACCAATTAAAACGCAATTATTAACTCCCTTAAATGATTAAATGATTAACTCTAAAAAAGTAGGTGTAAAACCTCTTTTAAAAAATATAGTTAAACTTTACCCTCTAATAATTCGAGTTAATAATTGCGTTAGAGTTGGTGTGAAACCCCTTTAAAAGTATTTTTACAAATCTTTACAAATATTTTATATTACATAAATCAGCTCGAAATTAATTAAAATTAATTAATAATTTGTATTGTAAATCCATAAATTTATTAAAATTTATTAAAATGAATTAATAAATGTTATTATATCCTTAAATGTATTGATGATACAATTTATTATATTATACAATGAATTGTTAAATAATAGATTATTATAATATTGTAATATATACATTGTACAGATAAAATTATTTTAGAGCAAACAATTATTAAAAACTATTTTAAATAAATCATATTTCTAAACTTTAATTTTATTTAATACTTTTAAATAAATATAAATAAATATACTATATATACCTATAGGTTATATAATGTATTTTCAATTATAAATTAATCCTTAAGAAAAAAAGTACTGAAAAAAAGTACTGAAAAATAATATTTTCTTATTCTTTATATAGAGGTTTTACTGTATATATATATATATATATATATATATATATATATATATATATATTTATTTTTATATATGTATAATATATACTGGTTATATTATATAATAAATTATGTATATATATATATATGTAATAATGAGTGTTCAAAATAACTGTTAAAATAAGACCAATGTCAAGGACAAGGACACGTCCTTGATAAGACACTACTACAGAGTATAGATGGCTATATTGTATTTATTACACTTTTATTAAATATAAGTCAAAAAACCATACATTAATTCTGTTAAATAATATAAGTATTATGAAAAAAATGTTATACACATTTTGTCTATAACTATATACATTATACCAGTGCATTCGAAAATTGTAAACTTAATCCAGCTGACTATAGTCAATAGTTTATATATAAAATTAAATTGCTATATTTTACGTAAAATTAAAGTACCATAACTCTAGTTAAGAATGGATCCTCGAAAAACGTTGCTACGGCAATTTGATCAAAGTTGAAGCTAGCATAAGACATTCTACAGATCATGCATGCATGCATGCAGATCAAGCATGATCTGTACCATAGTAATATTGTAATACATAAAATAATAAAAATAATAAACTAAATAGGACTACACATTAATATTATTGATAGGTCATCGGTGCTGATGGGTTTAAAGTAAACACTGGGGTCACAGTAGTGCATAGAGCTAGTTTTTGTTTACAATTTCTCTCTATCTCTATAGAGTATATGCTCTATATGCAATGGTGTAATCAGGATAATTGAGAAAACAATAAAAAAAAAAGTCCATTGGATAGTTATTACTATATTATAGCGAGGAATATCTCTATAGGTTTCTCCCTGAGTTTAGTTATACTAGTATACTAAATATGATTTCAAATATAATATAATTACTTTATATAAGTAGGGTAAATCTATAGGATAAATCTATATGGATGAATAAATATATAATGATTTAATATAATTGTGTATACGTTATAATAATTAGCTTAGGTGTATGATAACGTATTCGTACTAATGATGTAAGTGTAGATTTTACTCTTTAAAAAAGTAACAGTCCGTTCGTACTTGTAATTTGAAAAGTATACGTATTGAAATGTATACATGCGTTCTTATTATTAATTTATTATTTAATATATATATATATATAGTAGTAGTAGCAAAACGGTAGTAGTATCATGCAATATAAATGTTAACCAAATGTAATGCATATTCACTCATTATAAATGTACTATCAAGGACATGTCCTTGGTACTATCTTATCCATGTTAAATTTCTAGAATTGGTACCTAACTTTCAACTATACAGATTATGTTGTGTTGTCTTAGTTAGTTTAGTATATATCTCTTCTAGGTAAGCACGTGTGTGAACATAAGCATGATTATTAACTTATGTGTAGAAAAAAGGATAATCGGTATATTACCATTCTATAAAAATTCTATAAATATATAATAAATAACATTAAAATAATAACACAAAAATAAATATATACGAAAACAACACTTATACTTTTATAATATATACATAACTAATTAAATATATATAATACACAATTAAAAACCATTAATAAAAAATATAAAATATGTTGGTCTCCTATAGCAGATATATGTATACATATATAAATAATACCGGTGAATAAACTTTCCAAATATCCTATTAATCCTAGGCTATTAACAGGAATTAATATTAACAAATTATTATATTAAATATTATCTATTAAACTGAAACTGATCTCCGTAGATATATATACATAGATATACTTTATCTTCATTACCAACATTCACTTCTTGAAGAGATCATATTATTATCTCCTTGATCCTAAAAAAGTTCTCTAAAATCTAGAGTGTTTAGAACTTCAGTTACCACTAGGAATTCCCTTATAATGATTAACTATTCATACTATAGTATATATACAATCTTTTGGATCCCTCAAACGATTTATAAATATTATTTATTCGTTTCTCTCTTCCTGTCATTTATAAATCATCCACATTATTAGTTCTGTAGTAGTTATTGTTGTATTGTTTTATCTTCAAAGTGATATTATTATCGAATTTTTATCGAATAAAGTTGTGTAAATATTTTATTCTTTTATTATTATTTTCCCCCGTAAGACGAAGGAGTGTAAATATCCCTAAGTGTAGTGCTAATAAACCTTAACTCATCATCATCATCAGTAATGATTCATCACAATAATCATCATAAATAACTATAGATTTATAGTTTACCTATCAAATAAAAATCTATGTAAATAACACTGCCACTATTAAATACAATTTCAATTTTTTTTAAATAATACGAAATGTCTAGTAATCATTTCATGGAAAATTGTATTTGAAATATTCTTATATTTTTATTAAATTTAAATATCTTTATAATTTCTATTATTTTAAATTATTATCTATAAGCTTAAAGCTCTTAAATAATCTATATATATAATCCTAATTTAATTGTAAAATAAGAGGAAAAAGTTATTCCAAAAATAATTCCCAATGCAATTAATTAATCAAAAGGAGGCAATTAATATTTACATTTATTTGTTTATTTAAATATATACAATATTAATTATATATAGGAAGATATAAATATATAATTTATATTTTGGTTAGTTATAAATATACATATACTAATATTTGAATGTATAGAAAAAATATATATATTAGATAGTTGTATAAATACAAATAATTTCATAAATAAATTTAATATTATTTTGAAAATAATTTATTTTATAATCCATATCATTATCTTATAATTATTATAATTATTATAATAATATGATATAATAAATCATTTATATAAATATTTGTTATCATAAATTATAGTTATCTTAAAATTGTATGCTATTATAATTATGGTGAGGTGGTATTATTCATATAATTTATGTATACATATGTAAATAGCAGTGTTCGTAAATCTCGAAACAGGCCGCCGATTATTATTATTTGAGTTCAATTTTTATTTGGAGTTGTTTGATTTCTTTATTTTTATTTGTCTATTTTGTTGTGTATCTGCCTTATATCCCCAAGTGACCCTATACAATATTGTGTTACTATAAAATATCTTGTAATTATTATTATAATAATAATTATAATAATAAGTATAATGTTCAGTAGTGCATATATAATACCGCAAATATAATTACCGTCTACCTTGAACTCTGATATTCTTATAATAACAATCTGCGGCCTGCTTCAATATAAATCGCATTGTTAGTAAAAACCTACTTTTTTAAAAACTAAATACTATTTAGAATAGAATTTAGGTTTTTTGGTTTTTTTATAAGAAGATAGGTTTTTCCTTTTTTTAAATAGAATACATCTACATATTTTCTAAAAATATTGATTATAATAATATATATATTGATAATTATTAGAATTTTATATTATATACAAGATATATTAATAATATAATTGTATATACAAGAATAATTATCAGCCTATAATAATAATATGTAAACATTAATTGGATATACAGAAAAAAGAGTTGATAGGGGATATAGTATATGCTATATAAGTTTATTATAAATAAATTATAAAAAGAAATTACATTAATATTGTATAATTAAATATATTAATTAATTAATATTGCATTATCTTCTGTATATAATACAGTATTATAATCATAATCACTACAAATATTAGCATCATTTTCTAAATAAATATTATAGTAATAAAACATTAAATAATTTTTGTAGGCCTTTATATAGTATATAATATACTTTTTGTAAAAAATATTATTATCGAAAAAATCGTATTTATAATTTTAAAATTATAAGAAAATAAAAAATCTAAAAACCACACATTGTAGGTTTTACTAAAAAACCTAAAAATAAAAATTAGGTTTTTCAAAGCCTTTCCAACCCTGGTAAGTAGTAATTAAAGTACATAGCCAAATGTATAGAATAACAATAGGTACCTGGTATAATTATTATAATAATACAATCATTGTACCAATGCACTATTTTTTTTTAAATCGGCGTAAATTAAAAAATCGCATCCCGTAATATGCATACTTTTGTTCAGTTTATAAATTATACATTATACATTATACATTATAAATTATACATTATACATTATACACTGTACATTATACACTGTATTACAGTGTTACACTCATTGTAATTCTTAGTGTATAATGTAATTGTCAATAGCTATATCATTTAGTTACTATAAATTATAGTAACTATAATAGTACATGCGCAGATTTTTCTAAGTCAAGTAACACATGCAAATCGTGTAATTCGATGTTGTACACACAACATGAATAGCGCCACCTACCTATAGGTTCATTTTTCCATAATATATTGTTTATAATGTAAATTCGTATACAAATATAAACTTTTAAAGTGTAAAATAATATGTTTTAAATTATTATTTGTAATATGAAAAGTAGGTGTTCATTACTAAATTCTAACAAAGCAATAGTATATATATATAGGTTTAAAATGCTATAAATATGTATTTGGTGAGTAAAAGCTAATTTATATTACATGTAATTTAATAGAGCATTGAAAACATTGTTAAATAGAAACCGCGATAAACCTAAATCTATTTCCGTGCTTTTGATACTAGTGCCAGTAGTGACTGGAATTAAGTATTAAATTCAATTAAAATTAAAAAATATGTTTACTAGATATCGAGTGTTATATCTTAGATTCATTACATTTTGGAACAGGAGAGGAAATAAATATATACTTATAAATATATTTTTCGTACAAACCTCTACCACAGACGCCTAGTGCATCATTATTTTATAAACAGCATTTTATTTTAATCCATATTCCTAAATATGATATGACATATAATATGTATGCCAAATTAAATGTGCATTATTGCACAATAATTTCCCTTTTTGACTATAAGAGTCACTACTCAATATATAATTATTTTATTATTTTGCCTAATCTTTACTTGAGTTTACAATTTAAATTATTTATTATATTTATTTATTATACACAATCAAGTTTAAACATTTAGCAATCCATACTCGATATTAAACTATAATCATTTACTAAATAGTCGGATATAATTACGAAAGTATTAGCTACCGTGACATTTTATTTATGGAATGGTATATTCAATCTTCTGATCTATATCACCTGCAATAGTAATTTTTATTTCAAAATATATACGTGGTATATACGTATATGTGGTATTTCATATATTACGTATATGTCAACAAACAATTTCTAAGACACATATATATTTATTTATTTTTAAATTCAAAATTATTATTCTTATTTTATTCAATACACTAAATAAGTGTATTCAAGGAGGAATGTAATATTTTATGTTTTTATTTTCATATACATGTGCAATTTAAATTTTGTTTTTAATTTATCATTTATATTTATCTATATATACATATTATAATTTTGTACTGGGCTGATTCAATATGAAGCTACTTAATTTATTTTAATATTTAATAATATAAATATATATATATATATATATATATACATTCATTTTATGGATTTTAACAGGATTACTAGATCGAATTATAGATTATTTCCTAGCAACGTAGAGTTATAATCATATTACTTAATACACCTAACATACACTAATTATTTAATATATATATATATATATATATATATATATATATGTATTACGTACAATAATTATTAATAACATGATATATCTACAATCTAAAATGTTATCTTTACATATATATTATACAAAATTAAAGTCAAACCCAGATAATATTTATAAATACCCAGATATATATTTACGAATGTCTATATTTTATAAACACTATTTAATATACTATAATATTAAGAGACATTATTTTTAGATAAATCCAATAAAATCGTAGCTCGCTATTGTGTATATTTTATTACATATATATTTATGTATATAATATATTTAAAATATATATATATAATCTTTGAATTTTGAATTGTGAACCTAAATTACCTATTCTATTTCAAGTAAAACAGGCACCTTATAGAAGCATATCACATTATCTCCATACAAAGTATCAAAGTCCATGTATGCAGTATCTATTCGTAGAACTTTAATTAGTGTGTTAAAGCCACATTCACCTTACACTTATCATCCCTTTAGATGTTTTCTATGCGTATAGTTCATAGATTTCATTTATTTTACTTTAACCTATTTATTTGTCTAGTGTTTATTTCTCATTAATATTAAGTATACAATTAGTACAAAGTATGGTGTTCATCAATGTGTACCCTAATTAGTATTACACCTTACAGATATTATACAATATTGCTCTATTGTTCAGGTAGTACATTATTATACACATGATTGTGTGCATGACCTATCATTGATCATGCATTGATGCAATGGTTCCAAGTAGTAGTACATGTTAGTTATACCTTTAATAGGGTGTGAAGCCAGCTACAGATGACTAACATAACATTAGTATAGTTCATCAGTACAATGTAAACAATCAGATCTGCAGACCAGATTACCATGCAAACATCTAAACTGTTATGTACTACCTTGCCTGCCTCACAGCCTGCTACACCTATATAGTGATCACTACAGCTATCTATACTGCTAGCTAGCCTGGGCATTAATGTGAATGTGCAGTGAGTATATGTGTGTGTGTGTGCACCTGGAATCTAGCCCCTGGATTAATATATTTACATTGGATTATATTATATAAGTTAGGGTTATAATATGTATATATATATATTATATTAAGTTAATGTATTTACATATATATATATATATATATATAATACATGGTATTTATAAAAAATATGAGATATTATAAATACATGTATATGTTTGAGTACTAATATGATACACACAGAAGTGTTGTGTGCGCATGAGCACATTAACCATGGGCTAGGCTGATGATACACATGTGCCAGGTCTACCCACCTCTGTATGGTAAACTATCACATGCCCCGTACCTTTATTTACAGTGGTTTAGTATTACTTGTACGCCCTTCACCACTCATATTACCTACCTTTCAATCTAGTATTTCTATGTGTATTTACAGATTACATTCGATATATGCATTTATAGGTAACTACAGTAATCTTACAACGTTTCTACCATCGATAAAATACCATACATGCTTAACAGATATTTACATTATATATACACGTTAAGATTTCTATTTCACAGATGTTTCATTGATTCCTCGGTTTTGACCTATCGTAATCATGCATACGTTTATTATAGTTATTATATTTTAAAGAGTTCTTTTTTATAAATTATAAAATAAAATTCTTTGAAAATAAATGATGACAATTAAATAAGCAGGCAGTTGTACTATTTCTGCCCCGCCCATATCTTCAATACACATATTCCCCATTTACCACCCCTTGACATACATCACTAGTATGCACACATGTGTACAATGTACATATGTTAACATTATTACACATGTACAAGTATTACACATATTACATAATGAAATATACACACTTAAAATGCTTGCAATTTACATGTGAAATGTAGGCCGTAGTTTATAATTATAATTATAGCTCAGGTAAACATAGATAGCACACATTTAGATCTGGGTGTGTGTGTGTGTGTATGTATGTATGTATGTGTGTGTGTTACTGGCGCTGCTGCAGTAAGTAAGGCATAACAGCCTATCAATCAATATCCTTGTGTATTGATTGTGTACCTTAGTATGTGTCTTACACTAACTTTCTACAACTTAGTTTGTCATTACTAGAGATAGTGAATGAAGCTCTTCATATTGTTATTGTTATTTGGTGGAATCCTTTCATCCATTCTAGGAACTTAGATGAAGTTTTTCACTTATAACCATGGCTCTAATGTCCTTTC